>JAQISU010000186.1:0-707500 GCA_029339505.1 Unio delphinus | reverse complement strand
TATGTATGCATAATCACATATGTCATATAGAAAGAACTACATTGATAATTACACTGGTATACGTTTCACCATTTTTTTTATATATACACTTTTCTGTTGTATTTCATGATTTTGTATTATCTTGAATTTGATTAATCTGATGTAATCTCTGTTGAAGAGGAAATAAAGTCAGTCAGTCAGTCATACATGCATGCATGCATGCATGCATGCATGCATGCATACATACATACATACATACATACATACATACATACATACATACATACATACATACATACATACATACATACATACATAACACATGTGTAATGTACATCCTAGTATGAACAATTAAAGTCTCGTTTATCGTGTAGCTATTACGGGGAGTCGTCAAAATCGGAATTTGTATAACCAGGATACAGCCATCATTAGTGGCATTGCTTAGATAGACGATATTAATTTACTACGTGTGAGGGGCCAAAGGTTCTGGACTATCGGATCTGTGAAATAGTGAAGTACTGGATGAATCGTCTGCAGGCTGGATGAAGCTGACAAAATGAAACGGTTTTAACCTTTCGTCGGGATCGATGGATCAGCAATCTTTGTCATCTCCTGGTGTAAACCAGGATCTGAACCTAAAGTCAATGTTATTATATGCATGACAATCAAATCAAGCCATGCTCGGTAATGACCACTACACTATTCATACATATATGCCTGATACATATTTGTTCTGTTTACCATCTTTTAATATCAATTGCTGCTGAAAGACCTATATATTAACGCTATCTGTTAGATCTTACATCAGTCACATCTATTATATTCGTACATCAGTCACATCTGTTAGATTCATACATCAGTCACATATAATATATTCATACATTATACATCAGTCACATAGATTCATACATCAGTCACATATAATAGATTCATACATCAGTCACATCTGTTAGATTCATACATCATTTACATCTGTTAGATTAAAACATCAGTCAAATCTGTTACAGTCTTAAATCAGTCACATATATTAGATTCGTACATCATTCACATCTATTAGATTAATACATAAGTCAAATTTGTTAGTTTCATACATCGGTCACATCTGTTAGATTCATATATGAGTCACATCTGTTAGATTCATACATCAGCCACATCTGTTAGATTCAAACATCAGTCACATCTATTAGAGTCTTACATCAGCCACATCTGTTAGATTCATACATCAGATACATCTGTTAAATTCTTACATCAGTCACATCTGTTAAATTCATACATCAGTCACATCTGTTAAAGTCTTACATCAGTAACATCTGTTAGATTCTTCCATCATTCCCATCCTTTTGATCCATATATCAATGATATATATTCGATCATTGGTTAGACCCATGTATAAGCCACATCTGTTAGCTTCATACATCAGTCACATCTGTTAGAGTCTTACATCAGTCACATCTGTTAGATTCATACATCAGTCACATCTGTTAGTCTTACATCAGTCACATCTGTTAGATTCATACATCAGTCACATATGTTAGACCCATATATCAGTCACGCCTGTTAAATCCATATATTAATCACATCTGTTAAATCCATAAATCAATCACGTCTTCTAATCCATATATCAATCACATCTGTTAAATGCATATATCAGTCCCATATGTAAAATCCATATATCAGTTACATCTGTTAAATCCATATATCAGTCATGTCTGTTAAATCCTTATATCAATCACACCTGTTGATAATTCCGTACATTGATAATCTGCTAATCTTTCTATAAGCCAACATATTCTTATTACTGAATTTTGCCAGGCATTGAAATAACCAGAGGCTATAGCTCGAAATCATAATGTTTTTCAATAAAAAATACGATACCAGTTTGAAAATTGTAAACGAAATTGGAAATATGTTTGATTGTGATGTCCCTTACAGTCGTTCGCATACACATTGTAATATACACGTTTTCACTGTTATGTCTTCAAATACATGTTTTAAATTTAATTTATTTTTTTATTTGTTTATTTTTATTTATTTATTTATTTATTTGTTTATTTTTATTTATTTATTTATTTGTTTATTTTTATTTATTTATTTATTTATTTATTTATTTATTTATTTATTTATTTATTTATTTATTATAACTACTTGTCTGTTAGGTCATCCAGATGTATTTAAATGATTTAGCAGTTTTCATGTATGTAAATGAGCAATGAGGATGTGACACGTGAGATGTGTACATATTACTCATTAAAGGTTTATGATTTGTGTTTCTTCACGACTGAGAAATCACCTATTGAAACTGGGAGGATGAGACATCACCGGTCGAATTTACTTGCAAAATCATTCTTAATGATGTCGAAAAAGTTTCTTTGAAAAAGAAAGTTAATTTTGAACCCCTTGGTGCATACTAAATTATTTTATAAGGAATTTTAAATTAACGCATTATGATTTTTATGAATTTACAAGGCCTAGTGTAATCGGCACGTTAAATACAAATATGTATAATAAAAAATCATAGGAGTATTTTGTTATTGATAGATAATTTAATCGTCAACACTTCGTTCTGTGTCCGAATTATTTGAGTTTTCCTTACGGCCAAAACTAGTATACACATTCTTTAGAAGAATGCCGTGCGTCAAGGAGTAAGTACCAAAATCAACACAGCGTTTGACTTTACATGATCAGTGACGTAATCACAATAAATATAACTTTACGTTTAAGTATTAGTTTACAATTAAAAATGAAGAAAACCTGGTATATATTACATAATTCATGCCATTTTTAATACGTATAAAATTGACCATAGATAAATTCGAGGTAGATAATACTCCGACCAAATCAATAATTATAAGGCATCGTGTTCAAGGACCTGGACCATATTAAAAAGGAGAAAAGTTAAACAATTTCTTAGACAATTAACATATATCAAGGTCTGATTGGATGTTACATGTTTGAAACTACCTTGAGCCGACCCCGTGATTGGCAGGTGAGGCTTAACACCTAAATACCTGTCAATGTCAGTTTCATTGATGCTTAGTCTTCTATTCAGTGCACCACAACTTTGACCAATATGCAACTTTCATACCTTGTTTGATAAGGTTAGGTAACTATGTTACACCGACTTGACCAATCATAATGAAATAGTTAGCATATTTTACCTCTCCATTAACGATTGGACCTCGCTTGTGAAAAACATATTAAAAGGCACAGCCTGTTACGCATCGAATTAAACAAGTACCTGCATTGGCGTAAACGCCTCGAACTAAACAAATACCCACAGATTAGGTACGCCGCAGATTAAATAAATACCCACAGATTAGGTATTCCACAGATTAAATAAATACTTCAACGTTTGGTTCTTAGTTCAGTGTATCAACGATTTTCTCTGTATGTACCGGTAAGTCACTCGGTTTTGTTAACGCCAATTGAAATCTACATGAGAGGAGTACAAGCGGGTGAAAGAGAGTATGAATTACTGTACAATTTATTACTAGTATGAAGTATTACAGGTACGTCATTTCAATTTTTCAAGGTGGTGGGTGGGTGGGCAAAACTTGATTTAGATGGGGACTCAACGTATATAGACTACATCAATTGTACAGCACACGCAATAACCCCTCCCCCTCCCCGCCTATGATATAACGTCTATGAAGTACTGTACAATTTATTCCTAGTATGAAGTACTACAGGTACGTCATTTAAATTTTTCGGGGGCGGGGGTGGGTTGGGGGATGAGGGCAAAACTTGAATTAGAGGGGTACGAAACGTATATAGGCTACATCAATTTAAGGTAACACATGCAAATTCCTGCCACCACCACCATCCCCCCGAATAAAATAGTACGTCTCTGAAGAATCGTACAATAAATTAGTAATATATCATGATATGGTTGGTCCTAAATAAAACAATAAAATTTATTCGTATTAAAATTTAAGATATTGGTGTGAAAATGAATGTAGACATTTCTTTTCAACATAAAAGCCTTTGAGAAATAATGAATTAAACACGTTCCAGGAATACAAAGGAAGTCGTTGTCATTCCTCTAGCTACTGTGTTCCTGTTTTCATGACTGATACAGCTGCATTTTGTGTGTGTGTGTGTGTGTGTGTGTGTGTGTGTGTGTGTGTGTAACAACAATGTAATTAGTAAACGTATGTAATAGTTAGTCAGTAAACGAGGTAAAACATGTATTAGATAATTGAGAACACATTTTATGCGATTTCAAATGTGTATTCCAATATTATAAAGTATCATAATTACAATTGATTTTGTAAAAATAAAAGTCTGATATAACGTTATAAGTCCAAGTGAACAAAAAGCCAAGGAATGTTTAGATGACGATAATACAATGAAAGCGAAGGATGTTCAACAACGCAAAAGAAGGCTAAATTGTTATGAACATGTTTTCGAATTTGATATTTTTCCCTGCAACTTATTTTTGCAAACAAAATATTCTTGATCTTTAAATATGTAAGATTTTACTGGCTTAGAACATAGCTAATTCTAAAAGTAATCTTGGTATATTCCTGCCATTCAATATTGTCAATTTCGAAAAATAACCTGAAGATATTCCTGGCATTCAATATTGCCAATTTCTAAACATAATCTTAAGATATTCCTGGCATTCAATATTGCCAATTTCTAAAAATAATCTTAAGATATTCCTGGCATTCAATATTGCCAATTTCTAAAAATAATCTTAAGATATTTCTGGCATTCAATATTGCCAATTTCTACAATATAATCTGCAGATATTCCTGGCATTCAATATTGCCAATTTTTAAAAATTAATCTTATTCCTCAATAGCAGAAAATTTTGTTACTGTATTTTGTTTTCTCGAGTTTAAATCTCAAAGTTAAACGAAAGGCAAGTTTACCGTTCTTTAATTTGTATTAACAATAAGCAGAAAAAGTTTTGGTATGTAAAAAAAATCTGTTTCAGGAATGAGTAGTTGGGTCCTATCAATATTTCCTATGTGTAATGCGAAATATCAATCATTTATATTTTGATGTAGAGGTTTATAATATTGATAAAATGGCTTATGCATTATTCATAAAACTAAAAATTTCTTATATATGTGGTGTTTATCTCACATATCTGTTATTTGCCATATTCTGACTTTGTTGAAAAGCATAAAACAGCAATTTCTGATGACAATGATAATGAGAAATAGTTTCATTAATCATCATTGGTTAATTTTCACAGTATGCGTGACGAACCGTGTATCTAGGTGTGCAAAGTACTTCGTAAACCACCACATCCATCTAACCATGACTGAATTTGTTATGTATTTGTTAATTTTCACAGTATGCGTGACGAACCGTGTATCCAGGTGTGCAAAGTACTTCGTAAACCACCACATCCATCTAACCATGACTGAATTTGTTATGCATTTGTTAATTTTCACAGTATGCGTGACGAACCGTGTATCCAGGTGTACAAAGTACTTCATAAACCACCACATCCATCTAACCATGACTGAATTTGTTATGCATTTGTTAATTTTCACAGTATGCGTGACGAACCGTGTATCCAGGTGTGCAAAGAACTTCATAAACCACCACATCCATCTAACCATGACTGAATTTGTTATGCATTTGTTAATTTTCACAGTATGCGTGACGAACCGTGTATCCAGGTGTGCAAAGTACTTCATAAACCACCACATCCATCTAACCATGACTGAATTTGTTATGCATTTGTTAATTTTCACAGTATGTCGTAAAGAACCGTGTATCCAGGTGTGCAAAGTACTTCATAAACCACCACATCCATCTAACCATGACTGAATTTGTTATGCATTTGTTAATTTTCACAGTATGCGTGACGAACCGTGTATCCAGGTGTGCAAAGTACTTCATAAACCACCACATCCATCTAACCATGATTAAATTTGTTATGCATTTGTTAATTTTCACAGTATGCGTGACGAACCGTGTATCCAGTGTGCAAAGTACTTCGTAAACCACCACATCCATCTAACCATGACTGAATTTGTTATGCATTTGTTAATTTTCACAGTATGCGTGACAAACCGTGTATCCAGGTGTGCAATGTACTTCGTAAACCACCACATCCATCTAACCATGACTGAATTTGTTATGTATTTGTTAATTTTCACAGTATGCGTGACGAACCGTGTATCCAGGTGTGCAAAGTACTTCGTAAACCACCAAATCCATCTAACCATGACTGAATTTGTTATGTATTTGTTAATTTTCATAGTATGCAAGACGAACCGTGTATCCAGGTGTGCAATGTACTTCGTAAACCACCACATCCATCTAACCATGACTGAATTTGTTATGTATTTGTTAATTTTCACAGTATGTCGTGACGAACCGTGTATCCAGGTGTGCAAAGTACTTCGTAAACTGCCACATCCATCTAACCATGATTAAATTTGTTATGCATTTGTTAATTTTCATAGTATGCGTGACGAACCGTGTATCCAGGTGTGCAAAGTACTTCGTAAACCACCACATCCATCTAACCATGACTGAATTTGTTATGCATTTGTTAATTTTCACAGTATGCGTGACGAACCGTGTATCCAGGTGTGCAAAGTACTTCGCAAACCACCACATCCATCTAACCATGACTGAATTTGTTATGTATTTGTTAATTTTCACAGTATGCGTGACAAACCGTGTATCCAGGTGTGCAAAGTACTTCGTAAACCACCACATCCATCTAACCATGACTGAATTTGTTATGCATTTGTTAATTTTCACAGTATGCGTGACGAACCGTGTGTCCAGGTGTGCAATGTACTTCGTAAACCACCACATCCATCTAACCATGACTGAATTTGTTATGTATTTGTTAATTTTCACAGTATGCGTGACGAACCGTGTATCCAGGTGTGCAAAGTACTTCGTAAACCACCACATCCATCTAACCATGACTGAATTTGTTATGTATTTGTTAATTTTCACAGTATGCGTGACGAACCGTGTATCCAGGTGTGCAATGTACTTCGTAAACCACCACATCCATCTAACCATGACTGAATTTGTTATGTATTTGTTAATTTTCACAGGATGTCGTGACGAACCGTGTATCCAGGTGTGCAAAGAACTTCGTAAACCACCACATCCATCTAACCATGACTGAATTTGTTATGCATTTGTTAATTTTCACAGTATGCGTGACGAACCGTGTATCCAGGTGTACAAAGTACTTCATAAACCACCACATCCATCTAACCATGACTGAATTTGTTATGCATTTGTTAATTTTCACAGTATGCGTGACGAACCGTGTATCCAGGTGTGCAAAGAACTTCGTAAACCACCACATCCATCTAACCATGACTGAATTTGTTATGTATTTGTTAATTTTCACAGTATGCGTGACGAACCGTGTATCCAGGTGTGCAAAGTACTTCATAAACCACCACATCCATCTAACCATGACTGAATTTGTTATGTATTTGTTAATTTTCACAGAATGCGTGACGAACCGTGTATCCAGGTGTGCAAAGTACTTCATAAACCACCACATCCATCTAACCATGACTGAATTTGTTATGCATTTGTTAATTTTCACAGTATGGGTGACGAACCGTGTATCCAGGTGTGCAAAGTACTTCATAAACCACCACATCCATCTAACCATGACTGAATTTGTTATGCATTTGTTAATTTTCACAGTATGTCGTGACGAACCGTGTATCCAGGTGTGCAAAGTACTTCATAAACCACCACATCCATCTAACCATGACTGAATTTGTTATGCATTTGTTAATTTTCACAGTATGCGTGACGAACCGTGTATCCATGTGTGCAAAGTACTTCGTAAACCACTACATCCATCTAACCATGACTGAATTTGTTATGTATTTGTTAATTTTCACAGTATGCGTGACGAATCGTGTATACAGGTGTGCAAAGTACTTCGTAAACCACCACATCCATCTAACCATGACTGAATTTGTTATGCATTTGTTAATTTTCACAGTATGCGTGACGAACCGTGTATCCAGGTGTGCAATGTACTTCGTAAACCACCACATCCATCTAACCATGACTAAATTTGTCATGTATTTGTTAATTTTCACAGTATGCGTGACGAACCGTGTATCCAGGTGTGCAAAGTACTTCGTAAACCACCACATCCATCTAACCATGACTGAATTTGTTATGCATTTGTTAATTTTCACAGTATGCGTGACGAACCGTGTATCCATGTGTGCAAAGTACTTCGTAAACCACTACATCCATCTAACCATGACTGAATTTGTTATGTATTTGTTAATTTTCACAGTATGCGTGACGAATCGTGTATCCAGGTGTGCAAAGTACTTCGTAAACCACCACATCCATCTAACCATGACTGAATTTGTTATGCATTTGTTAATTTTCACAGTATGCGTGACGAACCGTGTATCCAGGTGTGCAATGTACTTCGTAAACCACCACATCCATCTAACCATGACTGAATTTGTCATGTATTTGTTAATTTTCACAGTATGCGTGACGAACCGTGTATCCAGATGTGCAAAGTACTTCGTAAACCACCAAATCCATCTAACCATGACTGAATTTGTTATGTATTTGTTAATTTTCATAGTATGCGTGACGAACCGTGTATCCAGGTGTACAATGTACTTCGTAAACCACCACATCCATCTAACCATGACTGAATTTGTTATGTATTTGTTAATTTTCACAGTATGTCGTGACGAACCGTGTATCCAGGTGTGCAAAGTACTTCGTAAACCACCACATCCATCTAACCATGACTGAATTTGTTATGCATTTGTTAATTTTCACAGTATGCGTGACGAACCGTGTATCCAGGTGTGCAAAGTACTTCGTAAACCACCACATCCATCTAACCATGACTGAATTTGTTATGCATTTGTTAATTTTCACAGTATGTCGTGACAAACCGTGTATCCAGGTGTGCAAAGTACTTCGTAAACCACCACATCCATCTAACCATGACTGAATTTGTTATGCATTTGTTAATTTTCACAGTATGCGTGACGAACCGTGTATCCAGGTGTGCAATGTACTTCGTAAACCACCACATCCATCTAACCATGACTGAATTTGTTATGTATTTGTTAATTTTCACAGTATGCGTGACGAACCGTGTATCCAGGTGTGCAAAGTACTTCATAAACCACCACATCCATCTAACCATGACTGAATTTGTTATGTATTTGTTAATTTTCACAGTATGCGTGACGAACCGTGTATCCAGGTGTGCAATGTACTTCGTAAACCACCACATCCATCTAACCATGACTGAATTTGTTATGTATTTGTTAATTTTCACAGGATGTTGTGACGAACCGTGTATCCAGGTGTGCAAAGAACTTCGTAAACCACCACATCCATCTAACCATGACTGAATTTGTTATGCATTTGTTAATTTTCACAGTATGCGTGACGAACCGTGTATCCAGGTGTACAAAGTACTTCATAAACCACCACATCCATCTAACCATGACTGAATTTGTTATGCATTTGTTAATTTTCACAGTATGCGTGACGAACCGTGTATCCAGGTGTGCAAAGAACTTCGTAAACCACCACATCCATCTAACCATGACTGAATTTGTTATGTATTTGTTAATTTTCACAGTATGCGTGACGAACCGTGTATCCAGGTGTGCAAAGTACTTCATAAACCACAACATCCATCTAACCATGACTGAATTTGTTATGCATTTGTTAATTTTCACAGTATGCGTGACGAACCGTGTATCCAGGTGTGCAAAGTACTTCATAAACCACCACATCCATCTAACCATGACTGAATTTGTTATGCATTTGTTAATTTTCACAGTATGCGTGACTAACCGTGTATCCAGGTGTGCAAAGTACTTCGTAAACCACCACATACATCTAACCATGACTGAATTTGTTATGCATTTGTTAATTTTCACAGTATGCGTGACTAACCGTGTATCCAGGTGTGCAAAGTACTTGATAAACCACCACATCCATCTAACCATGACTGAATTTGTTATGCATTTGTTAATTTTCACAGTATGCGTGACGAACCGTGTATCCAGGTGTGCAAAGAACTTCGTAAACCACCACATCCATCTAACCATGACTGAATTTGTTATGTATTTGTTAATTTTCACAGTATGCGTGACGAACCGTGTATCCAGGTGTGCAATGTACTTCGTAAACCACCACATCCATCTAACCATGACTGAATTTGTTATGTATTTGTTAATTTTCACAGTATGCGTGACGAACCGTGTATCCAGGTGTGCAAAGTACTTCGTAAACCACCACATCCATCTAACCATGACTGAATTTGTTATGTATTTGTTAATTTTCACAGTATGCGTGACGAACCGTGTATCCAGGTGTGCAATGTACTTCGTAAACCACCACATCCATCTAACCATGACTGAATTTGTTATGTATTTGTTAATTTTCACAGTATGTCGTGACGAACCGTGTATCCAGGTGTGCAAAGTACTTCGTAAACCACCACATCCATCTAACCATGACTGAATTTGTTATGCATTTGTTAATTTTCACAGTATGCGTGACGAACCGTGTATCCAGGTGTGCAAAGAACTTCGTAAACCACCACATCCATCTAACCATGACTGAATTTGTTATGTATTTGTTAATTTTCACAGTATGCGTGACGAACCGTGTATCCAGGTGTGCAAAGTACTTCGTAAACCACCACATCCATCTAACCATGACTGAATTTATTATGCGTTTTTACCGTTTTTATTTACAACATAATGATGTTCATTCCTGGTTTTCGTTTAAAGAAGCCCTCATGTTTTGGTGAAAAGACTTCCAACTAAACATCTTTTGCTTTCAAAATAAGGTAAAGTATTTAAAAAGAAAGGGCCATTCTGTCCGTCTGTCTTACTGTAAACGTTAATTAATTAGAACAATTGTTGTGTATCGTCTTCTAAACAGTGATCTATTGAGATGTAAATGTAAAATTGAAATATGACTATGCTAACGCAGCATGTTAGATTAAAACTTCAGGCTTGGGGTGTGGGGGTGAGAGTAGTAGAGAAGCGCTATGCATCATAGAAAATATTTTTTTAAAATTATTTTATATTTATATATTCTTTCTTTTAGGGAACACAGTGAGAATATTCTTTAAAATCTGTGCTGAAAATGAGGAAAGAATTGTTTTCTCGCATAAAGTTCATCTGGCTTATAACGTAAAATACTAATAATGCAATTATTAGAATCACGTTCATTTATTGAATACTGTGTTTACTGAGGATTTAAAACATTATGATAACTATCGTGTCTAGGGATAAAAAAAACATTAATATGGAACTAATTCTGAAATAGTTTTTGAAACGGTTGTGAAGAAAGAACTGATTGTCACAATTCTTCGACAAAAGTATTAGAAATCCCTTATTAATTATTCATTGCAAACATATACAGATTTTTGTGTCCTGGATTATCGTGCGTCCATATGTTAATACTTTACAATAATCAAAAGCCCGTCCTTTCACCAGGCGTCTATCCCTTGATCCTTAACCTCATACAGGTGCCACTTCCGATGACCTTAAAGCAAACGTTATAGAGACTGCAGTTCTTCGTGACCTGTTGAGCTTCCGTAGTGAGGTCTGCGTGGGATCGTATTGGTCATCCCTGATAGATGTTTTGCATTGCCCAATAAGTGGGGCTTTCTCTTCTTCATGATTGTTAGGAGGCTACAATGGTCGCAATTGGCTGACTGGACGGTGTTTTGCACATTCGTTTACTTTAAACTTTGTTAGCGGACACAAAAGATGTATCTAGACCATTGGGTTTCAGGAATTTTTATTCTTAATTGAATGTCATTTTTAAAAATACAAAATTCATGTTTTGCAGGTGTATTGAAACAATTATAGCACCAGTATTCTGAGTTTGTTCTTGGTAGTGATGGATTTGCCTTTCCATGGGTTCTTAAGATTAGATAGGACATATACAGTCAGAACAATTCAAGATTTTAATTCCACTGTTGAATCCCCTAAATGTTTTTTTTTTAAATTTAATTTTTGTTTTATAGCAGACCAAATGTACAACCTCCAGTTTCTGGTCTAAAACAGATTGGTCGTGCTTTTAGTTGTTACAGCCTTCATCTCAATCCCGAACATTGGTTGGTTTTCAATCTCAGTTTCTGTGTATGAATGAACATCGATGTCATATGCGATACGGAGATTTGTAATGTGAGTTTCATCGTGGTGTTCATTCGTCTCTGTACTCAAGAAATCTGTTAAACACTGTTGGTGAGAATCATTTACCGATGAATGTACTTTTTGAATTTCCGTATTTTTCTTGGATATAAAGTGCCTCACTCTACACTAAATCAAACGCTTTCTTGAAGTCTATGAACACGTGGAACAGTTCAAGGTGGTATTGCACGTTTTCGCAAATAGAAGTTGAATATATGCAATGTATACCTTTTCCTCGCTTTGATACATGCCTGCTTTTCAGCACTTTCAACATTGCCCAGCTGGAATCGCTTATCTGAATAATGGTTTGGCAGTTTGAGCAGAACTGTATGTTACCCTTCTTTGGATAAAAATTTTCTAGTTTGAGCAAAGTAGGCTGTACCCTTCTTTGGCAGTATTATGATGAAAGATTTAGTTTCTGGCTGTTATTATTTCCCTGGCTTGAAGATTTCAGTTCATATTTCAACTAACAAGTTTTTCATTGCATTGCCACCTAATCAGACGAGTTCTGCATAAATGTTGTTTATACTTGCTTCCTTGCATGGCTCGACTGACTTGATCGCTGTATCAACCTCTTCACTCAGTAAGAGCAGTTGTCATCTGTCAGTGTACAGTAGGCTTTTTTATTTTGAGAGTGAAACACAAACTTCGGGGGTTATGTTGGGGTCTATAACCAGCATCCCAATACATTAAAATACTATGATCACTCAAATTACAGCGTCTGAGGATTATTGCGACCACATGATGTTGCATTTTAATTCATCGTATACAAATATGCATCGATTAGAGCAGAACGACAAAGTCTGGCAAATTATAATGTGCATTCGTATATATATATATATATATATATATATATATATATATATATATATATATATATATATATATATATATATATATATATATATATATATATACACACGTAGTTTTTATGAATATTTTGGAGTCAAAGTCGCTGAATTTTGAAGCCTAGGTTTATTATCGTTTTAAAAATTTTAAATTTATTGATAACTCTATTTTGTTATTGCTATAGTAAATACCAATCTTGCCATTTCTGATTGAGAGAGCATACACTAACATTTTAAAATAATGCAAATAATCTGTTTCCTCTGTACCAGTAAAAGTGTTATTTCAATTCAAGTAATAAAAAGGGAATGTCAATATAATAAACTTGAGCTATTTTCAAATTGTCACGGTAGAAAAAAAAAACAAAATTAAGCGATATATGTAACTCGTTTTCATTACAATGGACATATCACTTCAACGACAAAATCTGGTCTCAAATTCATTCCAGTGTGAAAATTACGATAGTCAATTAACTGGAAACATTTTATGATGTTTGTATTAATTTTCAGCCAGAAGTTTTATAATACATCGTAATGAAATCAGTCCCTCTGCTTTGTCCTGCTGAAAATTGTTAATAGCCACGGATCTGGAGACTATTCGCAAAAAGTGAAAATCCTTGCTAAAGCTGCTAATTTATTGGCAGAGTAGTCCAATGGTTATCAGTTTCTTAATGAAACATTGATTAGAAACTAAGGGTCAAAAGATAAATGTTTGAGACACTCTGTGTCTTATTATAATTATTCAGCAACAGATTATGAATTCCGTTGAGATTATAGAATTTCTTTTATAATCTGACTCTGAATCCCAGCCTAATACTTTCCCATCCCACATGCTGGTTAGGGGATGTAAACTGGCCCGATGCGTCATCCTATATGTTTGCAAGAATAACATTATTTTGAGCTGAGACAATTTGACTGAATAATAACTACTGAGAATGCCATTTTCTGTTAATATGCTTAACAAGTTAGTGAAGTTAAAGAAAACCTGATCTAAGGCAAATAGTTAATTCAACTTTCGTTTCGAAGTAAAACATGAAAAATATGTAAACGTAATGACGCACGTGATTTATTATAGCTGTCGTAACAAAAGAATTATAGTTGCTCAAAGTTTTTCTCGTGCTCAACTAAAGTAAAGGTAATTCTTGTAAACGGTCAATTCCTTCATGGAGACCTATTATTTTCTTCTGGAAGAAAAAGGGTTGAACAAAAGATGTAATCTTAACAAGAAGCAATCATATTGTTTCTGTCACCCAAACGTTTCGATTTCGTGACCACCATTTGCAAACTGCGAAGTAAAATAGCACCAAATTAGTAAATCGTAGACCTTAGCAAATTACGTCAATAATGATTCAACATATGCCCGTGTCCCACAAGTACAAGACTTATTCATGGTCGTGCTAAGTTAATTTAAAAAAAATAGTTTTCAAATACATAGATCAGAGTCTATGTTTATTCTTTTGATTAATCCTGACAAAGTGCATACACTCAGATCTGTCATTCCTGACAAAGTGCATACACTCAGATCTGTCATTCCTGACAAAGTGCATACACTCAGATCTGTCATTCCTGACAAAGTGCATACACTCAGATCTGTCATTCCATTATACGACGGCCAATCTGCCTTGATAACGACCAACGTCTAGAATTCTTGCGGTTCATTAACGGCGAGATTCTGAATTGGGTTTTATTCCAAAGTCAAGCTGAAAGAAAGGCAAAGAGGATTCGGGGAAAAAGGATGGTTTCAGTCTTTAATTGGGTTCAAGATGTGCTCTTAGCTTATCATTGGTGTGATTATAGGAGAATATAGTGTTACACGCACAGGGGTATTCACTTGACCGAGCAATGTCAAAACCCTGGCGCGAGTCACGCTGGAAGTCATATGTTTTCCCCAAATTTTCAAAGACTTCCATACAACTTGAGTTGTAAAATGGAAAGAAAGCCGTGTCTGCTATAATTATTAATCTTTGCTGTAATCAATGGGCGACCCAGAGGAGACAACTTGCCCAAGAGTCCATTAACCGCACTTTAGCATGGTTTTTCTTCATTATCATCCTATTTCCGTACCGCAAGCCCGTCATGCCATAGAAATTCCACTAGTATTCCCTTACTAACTGGGAAATATTTAACTGCGCGACCCTAGGCCAGTCAATCCACAGAATTTCCGGCGTATCACGCTCATATACATACGCCCATTTTCCACTATGGACACATAAACGGTACCTACCAAGTTCCAACTTATTGATTCCATTCTATAATTTACTGATTTCCAACCATAAATGCTGCCTTTTCAATCACAATACTTGTATACACCGCTGACTTTTAATATGGACTATGTTACAAAAGGGTCAGTCATTCGGCTTGTGCCTAAAATCACTACTAACGAACCCAGCATGGTTCAAACTCACTAACACTCCTCTCTGTGATGTTTGCTTCTACTAACTGGCTAACTATTTCGGGCTAGTACGTCCAAATTTATTACAATAGTTTATGATCTTGCTTTAATTGCGTATTTTCATTACAAAAAGTGAACATACATAGACAATGTGGACATATATGTTACACTGAGCTCTACCTTTGGAAGAAACTAAGAAAAACTAAGGAAGGAATTGTCGGCATAATATAATGGAAGATCTGGCATGAAAGGTGTACTAAAAAAGTGAAAAATAAAAAATTAAAAAAACGCATGGAACAATAAGGCGTGCAGTTATAACTCACAGACTGTTAAATATATATCTTAAAATGGAAGTCGGTGGTTAAATTAATTTTTTCAAATGATCGGTTCTGTTGTTAGTTTTCACTTTAGCTTCCATTTTAATACAATAGTGATGTACCTTTCTGGAAATGACCCAAACGGTGAAGGCACACGTGATACGATAGAATAATTGCATAGCGTACATTCTTAAGGCAGAGGCATCAGTAGAACACAAGTCTCGTAGAACACAAGTCTCGTAGAACACAAGTCTCGTATTCGACGATATTGAGATATTACACCAATCGGCTTCATGTTACCTTCGTTACAGCATGTCATCATATTAAGTTCTGTATCCTAAAATAGGTCTATGTCGATTTGCTTCAAGACGCGGTCACCGATACATTTTACTTTATTTTGCCAAAAATGACATCATTCACTGTATTTCATGATTTTGTTATTATCTGGATGTGAAAAACTTATAAACTTGTGAGAGAAAAAAAACGTCTAATTCCATTGAATCATTATTCCGATTGAATGTGGCATACTACAACAGGATAAGAACTAGGCATTCAAGAAAACATTTTCACATATACGTCAAAGCACGACAATATTTGGAGATTTAGTACGAAATGAAACCATATGAATACGTGTCTTTATTACAGAGAAATTCAAACCATATGAATACGTGTCTTTATTACAGAGAAATTCAAACCATATGAATACGTGTCATTATTACAGAGAAATTCAAACCATATGAATACGTGTCATTATTACAGAGAAATTCAAACCATATGAATACGTGTCTTTATTACAGAGAAATTCAAACCATATGAATACGTGTCTTTATTACAGAGAAATTCAAACCATATGAATACGTGTCTTTATTACAGAGAAATTCAAACCATATGAATACGTGTCATTATTACAGAGAAATTCAAACCATATGAATACGTGTCATTATTACAGAGAAATTCAAACCATATGAATACGTGTCATTATTACAGAGAAATTCAAACCATATGAATTCGTGTCTTTATTACAGAGAAATTCAAACCATATGAATACGTGTCTTTATTACAGAGAAATTCAAACCATATGAATACGTGTCTTTATTACAGAGAAATTCAAACCATATGAATACGTGTCTTTATTACAGAGAAATTCAAACCATATTGTCAAGTGCCAAATTTTTCGTCAGTGACATCCAGTAATTAATTCGTAGGCTAGCCGACAATCAACTGTCTTGGACTAGAGTTGAACGGAAAGAATGTTTTCTTAAACTTGGTCAGGCTTGGTACAATAATTAAAGTGAAAACGGACTGAGTGTTTGACACGTAAAATTATGGGATTACTCACGTAGAGCTTTCAAAAATGATTAAGACAAACGATAAGGTGACATTTCGATCCTAAGTGGCATTTTGGCATCTGGATAGACGGTTTCCATAAGGTCAGTAAGAATAGCCTTTATTCCGATTGGGCAAACGCATAGGGAAAGGGGGTGTGTCAGACTCCAGAATCGGGGAAATATATAGTTCGTATCAAACGATGTTAGTCAGTCTAGGAAGACGTCTGCAAGAGACGGTCAGAATAATTGATTCCAATCCAGGAGAAGACTCGTACGTCTTTGAAAGAAAGACGTTCGTAAAATTGGGTTCCAGTTAAACTGAATGTGGAACGATTGTAAGACGCCAAAAACACAAAGGTATTTAGCTCAAACTCACCTTTATTATGATGTAATGTATATGCTGTTTATCTTTGTCTTAGATGAATAATGTATCGATACTACGATATAACTAGTTCAGTATTACATTGATTTAATAACGTACTTCGATATGTTTCTTTGTTACAGATGCATGATATGTTCATATTTTTGTATGGATAGTCGGTTTTACAGTGATTTAATAATGTATTTTGAATTCTGAATTAGCATTTTACCTTGTATACTTAGTTAGGCAAATGGGTGGTGTAGAAAACCCGCCGTATACATTTATGATTGGAACGTGTTACATTAATTTGAATTTAGCATATTAGTAAATATGGATTGTGTGTTATGATATATTGCCTCACTTTACGTAATGATTTACGGGAATATGACTTTCCCGAATTCTGATGTCGATAATTAGCAGTATAGCTTTATTGATCTGAAAACATGTATAGAATTTGTTAGCCGTATGAATGATAACAATGATAGTAAGATCTGATCGTTCGAACATGAAGACGGACGAACAATCACAACTCTGAAAGTAGCGAGATACTTAGGGCGTTTTACCCTTTCTTTTGCAAGGAAAAATAGTTTACTTTGGCAAGAGTAAGCATCAGCGAGAAGTCAAAGGCAAGAGTTTATTTTGGGCAAGAGTGAGAATCAGCGAAAAGTCAAAAGGAAGAAGTCAGTGGGGAATTCACGTTCAATAAAAGGGCAAGCTGGAGACGGACGCACGCAGGGAAAAGAAAGAAAACCAGTCGACGGAAAAGGTCATGTTGAATCACTCAACAGTCCAATGTTAAATGAACATTCGATTCCTTGATGAAATTTACTCTCAGTATTACGGTTAACTTCATTTATTTTCATTAGTGTTTGGATTCTTTGAATGTACCCATTATTTTAAAGCTTCGGCATTTGTATTTTTTTCTGAACTAAGTGTATTCAGAAAGAGAGAAAGTGTAATTCACAGTGTCATTCTTTTCTTAATTGTATTTTTAATTAAATTCATATTTTATCTTTACGGGGCTCGTGTATTGTCTTGTTCAAAGTACCATCTCAGATTACTATATTCACTGACCGGGCAGATTACACCGTAGCGATCATCTTCTAGATAACGCCAATTAGTGGGAGGCGGTCTTCAAGTGTTGTTTCCAAGTTGCGCAATACCTCTGACCAGGCCTTGTGCAATATTGTCCTAATAACACTTTGATCACCCGCCAGCGCAGTCACGTTACACATATGAATACGTGTCTTTATTACAGAGAAATTCAAACCTTATGAATACGTGTCTTTATTACAGAGAAATTCAAACCTTATGAATACGTGTCTTTATTACAGAGAAATTCAAACCTTATGAATACGTGTCTTTATTACAGAGAAATTCAAACCATATGAATACGTGTCTTTATCACAGAGAAATTCAAACCATATGAATACGTGTCTTTATCACAGAGAAATTCAAACCATATGAATACGTGTCTTTATCACAGAGAAATTCAAACCATATGAATACGTGTCTTTATCACAGAGAAATTCAAACCATATGAATACGTGTCTTTATCACAGAGAAATTCAAACCATATGAATACGTGTCTTTATGACAGAGAAATTCAAACCATATGAATACGTGTCTTTATTACAGAGAAATTCAAACCATATGAATACGTGTCTTTATTACAGAGAAATTCAAACCATATGAATACGTGTCATTATTACAGAGAAATTCAAACCATATGAATACGTGTCTTTATTACAGAGAAATTCAAACCATCGATACGTGTCAACTTACAGGTTAATAGATTACTTACATTTTTACATATGCAAATGCATATATTATTTTCAAAACATCGTTATTTTAGTAAGGCTCATTAGTTCATGACATTATTTATGCTGATATTCTAATATCACTTTAAAAATTAGTGACATTATATAGTATGCTTGCCGATATTTCATTCATAAATGCCAAGGTCTATCAGCGGAACAATTTAAAATAACATCACGTAATCCAACGAGACATTGCTACTGATATGAATGTCGGACTCTCTTATTTCCTGAGTTGCTAAAATTGGAACAGCTAATTTGTTTGCCGAATTTGAGTATTTCGATATTACAATGATTCCTTTAAAAAAAATTGTATTGTATTTTCTGTACTGCTTATTAAATTAGAATATGAAAAGTTTTTAAGCAGGATATTTAATATTTGTGACATTACTATTTTTAGTATTTTGATTTAAATTTAACATCATTAGTTCAAACTACAGTGCTGTAAAATGTATTTAATGGCAATCCAATACCAAGAGCGTTACTGATATGTCGTGAAACATTCAAGGGCATTTTTGATTTTTATTTCTATTGGATTACTGAAAAACATTCATTGAAATACGGATTAAAAACATAAAGTGATTATTCTGTGTTGTTGATAAAATTCAAAGTATTTATAATTAATTATAGAGAATTACAAATATAAACTAAAAGAACCCAAAGTGATATAGCTGGTTTGTACATGGGAATATTTGATAATATTGACTAAATTTATACATATGTATAAATAACTTTATCATCGAGGTTATACATACTTCAATTAGTACTCTACGGAGATTCAAACCCGGGTCCGCAGGTAAACGTCACGTATCGCCTTGCCTGTACACATCAACCCCTATATCAATTCCATCATCCACACATCACCGAAAAATGATGATATAACGTCGGTGGAAATGGCATACTACATTGATTGCCGATATGTCCAAATTAAGTAATCAATCGTGATTGCGACACACGATATGCCCAAGTTAAGTAATCAATCGTGATTGCGACACACGATCCAAAACATTACTTACCTCGAACAAAACACCTCTTACACCCTTATCCAGAGATAGGTAAATAGTATCATAAAACTGTTCTAATTGATTGGTTGTATAGTCACTGAATGTAACGTCTGATTGACACGGTACTGTGGATTGTAGGATCACTGAATGTAACGTCTGATTGACACGATACTGTGGGTTGTAGGGTCACTGAATGTAACGTCTGATTGACACGGTAATGTGGGTTGTATAGTCACTGAATGTAACGTCTGATTGACACGGTACTGTGGGTTGTATAGTCACTGAATGTAACGTTGGATTGACACGGTACTTTGGGTTGTACGGTTACTGAATGTAACGTCTGATTGACACGGTACTGTGGGTTGTATAGTCACTGAATGTAACGTCTAATTGGCACGGTACTGTGGGTTGTATAGTCACTGAATGTAACGTCTGATTGACACGGTACTGTGGGTTGTATAGTCACTGAATATAACGTCTGATTGACACGATACTGTGGGCTGTACGGTTACTGAATGTAACGTCTGATTGACACGATACTGTGGGTTGTACGGTTACTGAATGTAACGTCTGATTGACACGATACTGTGGGTTGTACGGTTACTGAGTGTAACGTCTGATTGACACGATACTGTGGGTTGTACGGTTACTGAATGTAACGTCTGATTGACACGATACTGTGGGTTGTACGGTCACTGAATGTAACGTCTGATTGACACGGTACTGTGGGTTGTATAGTCATTGAATGTAAGTCTGATTGACACGGTACTGTGGGTTGTACGGTTACTGAATGTAACGTCTGATTGACACGGTATTGTGGGTTGTAGCAAACATCATAATCAGTCTCTTGACCTAGTGTGGTCGTCGAGGCACTGTGCTGCTAAACATCTCACCAGTTCCCTCCACTTGTCTCGATCATGCGCCAAATGCCTCCAGTCAACGTTTTTCTCTGTCTACAGAACAGAAAACAGAACAGAACAAAACCTTTATTTGACACTAAAATCTCAAGCCATACGTAGGCGGCAAATGGAGAAAGTAATTCTTACCTATGTTAGGTGTACAAAGATTAGTTATTAACTGTTTAATATATTTGACAACATAAATGGGACGTGCATTAATATACTATGATATAAAACATGGAATACGTATATTGTGATAAACAAATTTTGATTGCACATGTAGAGATATATGTATGTATACCTATCCATGCATACACAAGGACATATATACGTTTACATATATACACGCACATTCAAGCAAATAGAGGCGCACCTCCAGTAAATGGCAGTTGATACATGTTGTATAATTATGTCAACAAAGATCGAAATACTTATTAAAACCTAGGAATTTTTGGCGGCAAAGAGTTCATAAAACTATTATTACTTAAGGATTTATTAATTAGTAAAGTGATGGTAAGAAGTTAAATCTTTCTTCTGAGAAAGCAGGAGAAACAAATAAATAGATAAATAGTGAAATTCATTATCGTTGTCATCCCATAGCATACAGTGCATTTTTTTTATATATATCTTGTGTTGGTATGTTTTCTCAACTCCCTGACCATACTGGAAGTTTTATCGTTGCTAATTCTAAATTGATGCAAAGACAAATAAAGAGTTCTTTCATACTGATAAAAAAAAAATAATAATTCAAAGTTCAAATTTTTTTTAAAGTAATATTTTGTAAGCCCTTCTTTTCGACATAAGTTCTAATCTTTAACTCCATTCCTGTCTAAATAAGTCATTTAACGATTGTGCAACGCTTGCTTTCATAGTTGTATATTGGTGCTTAGTAGTGTAGGCCAATTCTTCCAAGTGAAATCACTATTATATAATATGCCAAAACCACTTATTAATAAAGCCTTAATAGAATTCAGTCAACATAACCTTTTGGAAATTTTGGAATAATTTTAATTTTCTACAGAGATCCGAATTCCAATCATGCGATATTTAATGTGAATGTTACATGGCTTCCTACCAAGTTCTTAATTACGACAAAGCCAATGTATACTATTTCTAAGTTTCCTTGTCCGTTGCCGTATCCTCATTGATAATCAGTCATTCACAAGATTTCTTCTTAGACTTCACTGGATGTCATTAATAAATTTTTAACATTCCTCTTGAGTTTCCTGCAAACTTTTAATTGTTCTTATCCCACGTAGATTATTAATTTTGTAATATACTTACGTGCATTTCAATTAAAATCAGATTAAAATTTGTATCCTGTTTTTTGATAATGGTTTTCTGTATATATCCTTTTTAAAGGAAAAATAATCTTGTTGTGTGGCACACATTTACTTACTGCATCCTAGATTGTGTGTCTAAATTGTTTAAGACTTTCATTAATGTCAATTTACCAATTCCATATTGAGAGAAAACTTAGCTTTTCACTTTTCCAATGTGAACGTGATTTCAATGTTAGTGATTGTAATAGTCTTTTAAGTTAAAACAGTATGGCGGCCTGGCAATCATAACCTAAAGCATCGATTGAACGATTGACACCCTAGCCATCGTTAAGCATATAACATTGATCGAACGATCGGCGGCCTTGCAGTCGTAAAGAGTGGAGCATCTATTAGATGAAGCCTGTACATGCTGGTTATTACCATTTTAGCTGAAGGGTGTACACATCTTAGGTAATTGTAACACTCCGAAAAGAAGCAACGGTTTTAATTGAAAGCACTAGCTTTAGGCAATTCGAATTAGGCAGGAAGTCGGATAATTCCTGAGAATATTATGAACGGCATTGCATAGGTTTCTAGAATAAAAGAATGTAATGAAATAGTATTTTGTGCTTTTAGAATAGGTTTTCAAATTTACTTACATGTATATACCTTTTGATCCAGTCCAAAGATTCGCTTATTTCTCCGAGATAATGAATAATAGATTGGGAGACACTTAAGTTTCCGTGGCAACAATTTTTTTAATTAAAATAATTTTTGGTCAAAATCAAGTATACACTATTTAGTACATGAGGTAAAGCAAGTAAAAGACATTATGTCCATGGAATCAACCCAAACAATAAAAAATAATAATAAATCTGTAATGTATTTGTTTACATCGTTTGAACTTTATTTTGTCCTGTAGCAAAGTAAAAATATATAATTTTAAACAACATAAATTTGCAACAAAATATTAATGGCTCGTGGCTCCTAAGTAATTCATATATTTTAAATATATTAGGATTTCTTACATAAAGATATGGATTGAGAAGCAGCTGGTTTAACGTCGGACTAGGGACCTGGGCTCGATACTCGACCAGGCCAGTCCCATTCTCTTCATTCAGTATGTCTTTTGGGAAAGACACATAGCCAACTCTTCATTTTCAAGAACTATCCAACTATGCAATCAACCAACTCTCCAGCCATACAACCAACCAACTATCCAACCATACAATCAACCAACTCTCCAGCCATACAACCAATCGACTCTCCAGCCATACAACCAACCAACGCTCCAGCCGTAAAGCAACCAACTATCCAACCATGCAATAAACCAACTCTCTAGCCATACAGCCAACCAACTATCCAACAATGCAATCAACCGACTATCCAGCCATAAAACCAACCAAATATCCAACCATTCAATCAACCAACTCTCCAGCCTACAAGCAACCAGCTATTCTACCATGCAATCAACCAACTCTGCAACAATATAACCAACCAACTACCCAACCATGCAATCAACCAACTATCCAGCCATACAACCAACCAACTATCCAACCATGCAATCAACCAACTCTCCAGCCATACAACCATCCAACTATCCAAACATTCAAGCAGCCAACTCTCCAACCATACTGAAACAGAATTGTTACCGAGTGGTTGGTGGATTAAATGAACACCACAAACACAATATGTGAAAGATGATGTAAATTTATGAAATAAATTATTAATGAACAATAATGATGTATCGACACAATAACTCATGCGTTCAACCCACGATCACACTTCACAACCATTCACAATTTAAAAATAAATTAAATATCAATACAAAATAAACACATATCCAAGGAACCTCCTGGACAACACAATTGTTTCATATAAAATGGAACCTTTACAAAAGTTATATTATCGCACGTATGGATTGCGACAACAAGTACAAACATCTATATGTATTAAATAAAGTTACTAACTGTTATTGAGATTCATGTAATCCCTTGGAATACTACTGTGATTCAAAGTAACTACGTGTAAATATAACAATGTATTCAGTTGTAACCACAATTGAAACACACACATGCGTCTCGACCCTGTACAACCGTACGATTCACCAACTGTTGAATCGCCGCACAGCTTCTCCGAATACCTAGGGTTTACCCAATACTTTTATCGGCCGCTTGCCCTTCACGGATCCACTACAGTTATACGTAGAGACAGCATACAGCACCTACTACAACCACCGGTCTCAAACACTTAGATACTACCCCGGACGTTTGCACCTCTAGACAGCTCCGACACTCGGACATTTAGACTTCTAGATTTCCGGATATTTACACATCTCGACAAATATCCTCAGACATCAAGACCTCCTGTTCACGCCAGATACAAACGTAGACGGACAGACAGTCTGACAGACAGACAGTCAGACACTTCAATTCGATCACACTATCAAATGGCACAATTAAACAGCACAATCACGGCACAATCAATCACATTCAGCCCTTTTGCTGGAGCAATCAATCACATTCAGCTACAATAAAGAAACCAAACTAATAATAGTTGTTTCTAAAACAATCTAAAATTTAGATTACGCTATTGCATTTAAAATCTAATAGTGACTAGTAATTCCAAATATTCAACGGTTTAAATCTGCATTGTAGTAAAGGCATCATTATATGAAATGATAAACTGAATAAAATTCACAATAAAACGAAATATAAATTTAACACTCACCCCTTTGGCTGGAGAAAGAATGACGAGCTATCTCTCCTTTGACAAGATACTTTTTACTCGTAATCTTTTTAGAAATATTCTGCCTTATATGTCCCCAAATAGATGAGCAGAATTCACGGCAAAATTCCCGTGCACTCCGTGATTATAATGTTCCTGACTTCAAGTGATTTCTAGTCAGGTACATGTAAATCGCTACACGTCGCTTCCTTTGAAAAACACTTATTCACCCCCAGGTAATGCATGTACGACGAAACAAAAAATGGTGAAATTAGTTTGTATTCAAGAAGAAATTAATTCAATTTTCGCCTAATTCTGTGACAAAGCCATACAACCAACCATCGCTCCAGCCGTAAAGCAACCAACTATCCAACCATGCAATAACCCAACTCTCCAGCCATACAACCAGCCAACTATCCACCCATACAATCAACCAACTCTCCGGCCATACAGCCAACCAACTATCCAACAATGTAATCAACCGACTATCCAGCCATAAAACCAACCAAATATCCAACCATTCAATCAACCGACTCTCCAGCCTACAAGCAACCATGCAATCAACCAACTCTTCAACAATAAAACCAACCAACTATCCAACCATGCAATCGACAAACTCTCCAGCCATAAAACCAACCAACTATCTAACTAAACATAGTTTACATAGCCAATGTTTGATTATCTGCTCTTCACAAAATATTTAATAAATAATTAATAAATAATTAATAAATAATTAATAAATAATTACTGTTGAAAGTGTAAAAGCTTCAACATAAGAACATAATCTTTGGCTTAACAAAAGAATAGTATCAAAAGTTCTTACAGTGAAGAATCTATATATAGTAACAATCAACCTTTCTAAATAATATAGCAATGAAATTCTGAAATCGATATTACCATTATTAAACGAAAAATCATTTATTCATTGTACCTAACTGAAACTTTACTATTTCTGTATATTGATCATTAACCGTTCAAATATTGAAACGACTTGCTTAGAGGTTCTATTTACTCTTCGTATAATGACTCATTGTCAGACAAATAGCCAGCAGTGTGTAAAGAAGACATCATATATTAGTATTCGATGTCCGTAATAATATTTCACTTATGTCTTTCAGGATATGTACATGTATCAACTAATAACATCTCTAAAAAATTATCGATGCTCATCAAAATATACATATTTTCTAAATGTATAATCGATGCTCGTCCAGTATACAGCGCATGTAATAATCTATGATTAATGACAGTAGAAATACACAACTTATGTAATAATCTATGATCAATGTCAGTAGAAATACACAGCTCATGTAATAATCTAAGATCAAAGCCAGTAGAAATACACAACGCATGTAATAATCTAGTATCAATGTCAGTAGAAATACACAACGCATGTAATAATCTATTATCAATGCCAGTAGAAATACACAACGCATGTAATAATCTAAGATCAATGCCACTAGAATGGCACAGCTCATGTAATAATCTAAGATCAAAGCCAGTAGAAAGACACAACGCATGTAATAATCTATGATCAATGCCAATAGAAAGACACAACGCATGTAATAATCTAAGATCAAAGCCAGTCGAAATATACAACACGTGTGATAATCTATGACCATGACTTGTCGAAATACACAACGCATTTTACAATCGATGATCATGACTTGTCGAAATACACAACGCATTTTACAATCTATGATCATGACTTGTCGAAATATATAGCACGCATATTATAATCTGCTGTCTCGCTCGCCCAATGTTGGTTGCTTCACTAAGGATTTCACCACTATATATGAAAACAAATTAACATACAACGAAAATGCTCATATACAATATCCATCAACATTTGGCAATAATTTGCCAAACTCTTTCATTAGTCATTAATTTGTGTTATTTATGCCTGTCAAGAAAAACAAGACATACTCATTTTCGTTTCTTGCGAGCGAAAATAAGTTAGCGCAGCTCCTGGGAATTCATTTCTTAAAGAAAAAAAAGAAAGAAGAAAACTACCACTCTCGTCGACAGAAACGACCATTTTATTATCTGTGAATCACGTCTAAGTCCCTCTAAGTCTCTGTGTAACATCTGACACCAATCATATAACTAAAGAGACAGGGAAAAAAATTCTGCAAAGTTTCTTTATGATTCACTTAACGGAAATATGCTGGTTTCATTCCTTTAGGTCAAATACTTGTGACATATGGGGATTTTGAGATCTGATATAGTACAAAATAAGTCATCTTTCTTTCCTCAAAAGTATACTGAATGTAACAAAAATGTACCCTTCCATATATGGTATACCGCGAATTTGGTCCGTACCCTTCCATATATGGTATACAGCGAACTTGGTCGTTTCCACTAAAAGTTGCATGATAAACTATTGGGCGAGACTGGTAAGTGGTTATGAATAAAACAAATCGTATATATTCTCTTTTATACAAACACTTTGGTGGTAATTTGTATGACAATAAATGATTGCTTGAAGTAAAGTCACTATTAGATAATGTTGGATAAGCTACGTACGGAGATCAATTTTGTGTAAGTTAAATGGTTAACTACTACTGAAAGATTGATACATACAAGCTTGAGCGGCTAGAATCAATACGTCATCTAAATGTCTTAATTACAGATTACTTAAAACTAGTTTTCATGAAGAACTTATCTATTTCACAATTACAAAGTATATATCAAACTGGTAGGTGGGCTACTGGTACCTATAACGAATAATACTGTACACTATGTCAGTCTCCAAAAATAAACCTGACAGTCAATCTCAGTATGGGACATGAGTCAAGTTGAGATCGACAACTAAATATGATGGTAAATCTTAGTATGGGACATGAGTCAAATTGAGATCGAAAACTAAATTTGATAGTCAATCTCAGTAATGGACATGAGTCAAGTCTGAGATCGAAAACTAATTCTGATAGTCAATCTTAGGAAGGGACATGAGTCAATTTGAAATCGATAACTAAATTTGATGGTAAATCTTAGTATGGGACATGAGTCAAGCCTGAGATCGAAAACTAAATATGATAGTATATCTTAGTATGGGACATGAGTCAAGCATGAGATCGAAAACTAAATCTGACAGTCAATCTTAGTATGGGATATGAGTCAAACCTGAGATCGAAAACTGAATCTGATGGTCAATCTTAGTATGGGACATGAGTCAAGTTGAGATCGATAACCAGATATGATAGTAAATCTTAGTATGGGACATGAGTCAAGCCTGAGATCGAAAACTAAATATAATTGGTCAATATTAGTATGGGACATAAGTCAAGCCTGAGATCGAAAACTAAATATGATGGTATATCTTAATATGGGACATGAGTCCAGCATGAGATCGAAAACTAAATATAATTGGTCAATATTAGTATGGGACACGAGTCAAGCCTGAGATCGAAAACTAAATATGACGGTATTTCTTAGTATGGGACATGATTCAAGCCTGATATCAAAAACTTTTTCTGATAGTCAATCTTAGTATGGGACATGAGTCAAGTTGAGATCGATAACTAGATATGATTGTAAATCTTAGTATGGGACATGAGTCAAGCCTGAGATCGAAAACTAAATATAATTGGTCAATATTAGTATGGGACATGAGTCAAGCCTGAGATAGAAAACTAAACCTGACAGTCAATCTTAGTATGGTACATGAGTCAAGTTGAGATCGATAACTAAATATGATGGTCAATCTTAGTGTGGGACATGAATCAAGCCTGAGATAGAAAACTAAATATGATGGCAAATCTTAGTATGGGACATGAGTCAAGTTGAGATCGAAAACTAAATCTGATGGTCAATCTCAGTATTGGACATGGGTCAAGCCTGAGATCAAAAACTAATTATAATAGTCAATTGTAGTTGGGAAACTGAGTGAAGCCTGAGATGGAAAACTTATTCTGATTTTGAATCTTAGTATGGGACATGATTCAAGCCTGAGATAGAAAACTAAACCTGACGGTCAATCTCAGTATGGGACACGAGTCAAGCCTGAGATCGATAACTAAAATATGATGGTCAATCTTAGTATTGGACATGAATCAAGCCTTAGATAGAAAACTAAATCTGACACTCAATCTTAGTATGGGATATGAGTCAAGCCTGAGATCGAAAACTAAATCTGCTAGTCAATCGTAGTTGAGAAACTGAGTGAAACCTGAGATCGAAAACTAATTCTGATAGTCAGTCTTAGTATGGGACATGAGTCAAGTTGAGATCGATAACTAAATATGATGGTAAATCTTAGTATGGGACATGAGTCAAGCCTGAGATAGAAAACTAAACCTGACAGTCAATCTCAGTATGGGACATGAATCAAGCCTGAGATAGAAAACTAAATATGATGGCAAATCTTAGTATGGGACATGAGTCAAGTTGAGATCGAAAACTAAATCTGATGGTCAGTCTCAGTATTGGACATGGGTCAAGCCTGAGATCAAAAACTAATTATAATAGTCAATTGTAGTTGGGAAACTGAGCGAAGCCTGAGATGGAAAACTAAATCTGACAGTCAATCTTAGTATGGGACATGTGTCAAGCCTGAGATCGAGAACAAAATCTGATGGTCAATCTTAGTACGGGATATGAAGTGTGAAATCTTTGGTATAACGCCAAATGATTTAAAAAATACGAGATGCAAATGAAAATCACATGATATTTCAGTACACTGAAAGATATAGTATATTCTACACTCGTATAAATTGTGTCTTTTGGTGATAGCTTGCGAAATCAGACGAATCATCCACTCAAAGCGAAATAAAATAATTCGTCTAATATAATAATGCTTCAACATCCGTCTATATGACATGCATGATATGGATAACGCTATCTTTCATTTACCAGATGTCCGTTAGTTGTACTGTTATTCATTTGAACAGGCTAGTCAGAAATGGAAACCAAAAAAAATCCGGTTATTTATTTTTTATTAGCATGTCCAAACAGTCAATAATGATCGAATAGAATAAGACAAGTGACCTTGAATAAAAAAAGCTCTATTTGCATTTGTCACCCATAATTTGCAAGAGTATTCTTCATTTTATTACATTTGTATTTATGTACACCTTATATATATATATATATATATATATATATATATATATATATATATATATATATATATATATATATATATATATATATATATATATATATATATATATATATATATAATGTTTTTAATGCGCTTGTTTTCTTTAACATATTGCTGAATTTCCGGTGCATTGTACTGCCTAACAACACATTCTGGTTTTGATTATTTTCAATTTTTCTTAATAATTTGGAATTCTCATTAACAACCAAATTATACTAGTACAGTATCATTTACTGGCCGAAAATCGCCGTAAATTTAATTTCAGTTTGCCATGCAAATTCAATCATGTGAGTTACTTAATTAATCAAGTTTATAACGGATACAGTCAGTTCATCTATCACGTGTTTCATGAAACGGCACACAAGTACTTTCTTACAAGCAAACACGTTACTAACATCATTTACATTATTGAAAATTATCACTGTTACGTTTGTAATCTAATAACTATTGCTAGTGAACTGAAATCAATGAGGAAAACCAAATGAAAATTTAAGAGAATAATAAACCCAAAAAATAAATTAAATTGAACAAAATTTGAGTGAAATGAATGAAAATGAACAAAGATATGTATGGGAGTTATTTGTACTAATGCTACTTCAAAACCAATTTCAATTCTTAAAAATAAACATGAGTTAACTGCCAAGCATTTATTTAAAAATATTATTCGCATTTTCGTTATCTCTTTCAGAGCTTTAATTATAGTTACAAGTATGAAATTGTGTTTAAAATAATGAAAGAATTGATTTGTTCCTTTAACCTTATTGGACTACTTGGCGCATTGAAACTGTGATCGACCAGAAAAGGTCAATATGATTTGTAAAATTATAGGAAGTGAGCGACAGTTCCTGAATATGATTTAAAAAGAACCCACAGCAAAAAACTGACCCAACCCCTTCCCCTTGCCACAATTGTACGTTAAGGTACAGACAATAATAAAGTGTGCTGACAGATCAATTACTTTCATAACATATATTTTGTCATTGATGAGTATTAGGATATATGCAAATTGATGAAAATATTGGGCAAGTTAATTGTCTGTGAAGCATTGTTTAACGAAGACGAAGGTCAATTTTGCATGTGGGGTTGGGGTCTGGTGTGGGTGGGTTTGAACGAGCAAAGAGGTTGCATATGCAATCGACTGCATCCCGAATGTTTCTAGTCATTCATGGTTGTCAGTCTCCATGTGTTTAAGTAAAGTCTGAATAAATACTTTTTGACACGTTTTGGCAGTAACTATTTTGTTTGTAGAAGCAGAAACTATTCGGCATTCTAACTTTCTATAGGTTACAAATATTAGAATCCTTTGCACTGACACTTTTTCGTAAACAAGATAAATGCAACCATTCTCGTCGAGGTTGAGGATCAAATATACATTGATACTGTTATACACATCACTTGAAGCAAGCATGAAAAAATATTCGAAGCAATAAAGAAAGAAAGAAAAAGAAATAACGAGAGAAGGTACAGTAAGTTTTCTTTTTGTAAATTAGACTTGAAAAAAAAACACTTCGTAATTGTCAACTTTCAATAAATAATGCTAAAAGTTAGTTCCAATTCTCATTTGATTTCCTGTTTTACATTAATGTAATGCAAACGAACTAAGTAAGGTATTTTATTTACAAAGACATTCTTAACCGTTTACAGAAACACCTAATGTAGGTACTAACTGGAGGTATTAAAATCAATGACACTTTCATAATTGTACCTATAAACGTCCCGATTTTAGAAAAAAAAAACTGCATTGAATGTTTAGGAAGGGGCCTATGCAATTTGCCAAGCATCATTGGGTCATTTTGGGGGAAAAGGTCCACGCGATTATGAATAGCGAGCATTATATGGTATTTTTTTGAAAAGGGGCGCATGCAATTATGCCAAGTCGGCATCATTTGGTCATTTTTGGAAAGGGCCACATAAATATGCCAAGTCAGCATCATTTGGTGATTTGTTATCCGTCCCTAAGATCAAAGAACAGGCTTACCTTTAATGCTCAGTATATATATGTATATAATCTATTTCCAGTCCAATAACCGATTATTTTACCGCATCGTAATTTGGTATCCTCGATCTTCTTAGCTTCCTTTCAAAATCGAGACCAAATCATGCAATGCATGAATGGTGTCAATGCGCAAAAGAAATAGTGCTCATCAGGCAGCAAGATTTCTATGATAGCACTATGATGTTTATAAAGTTGACTGAGTTGGTGTAAAATTCAGTGGCTCATCAAAAATGCTCCCTTTGATTACGAGACCCACTTCCAATAAAATATTCTTTGGCAATTTGGTTTGCTCGGGCGGTTGCTACGCTAATGGGAAAATTTCAGGACAGTTTATTGATAATAGTGACATTTCTAACCTTGGAAGAAGAATGATGTATTTACCTGGTCAGATGTCTTGCTGATGAACAGGTCGGAGGCAAACGGATTGATAAACATTGTTGCTATAAATTAAAACGCTAATAGTCGGTTGGTTAAAAAGCTTTTCCATGTCCAAATGTTAAAGATCTTATTGGGAAAACCAAGCGGAATAAACATCTGATCCAATAATGGTCACTGTGCCAGCTGTATGCCTTTAGCAGTGAAGTCGTTAATAAAACGAATGGGTTCATGCCTGTTAGACTTCCAGCATTACCAGATAAAATGTTTGTTATTGTCGTTCTTCTTGTTCTTGTTTTTTGTTGATATTTAATTGAGACGTTTTTATTATTTGCTTTTTCTACTGTTTTTTTGTAAATTATTTTAATTGTTTCTTTGTAAGTAGTTTGATTGATATTTGCATCGAATTATTAAAGTTAGGATTAACCATATTTTCATATAATAATAATAATAAAGACTTTGTATAACGCCTAATCTTTAGAAGCGCTTTACAAAATCTATAATGATGCTACTACAAAAAACTAAAAACCAAGAACCAACACCATGAAATTAAAAAGATAACAAATGCTGGAAATATTGTAGGAAAAAATATTAGGTCTTTAGGTTTGTTCTTGTAGTCGAAAGGGGTGAGTTTTAAGAGCACTGGGCAATTCGTTCCACGTTGATGGCCCTGTTATGCAAAAGAACGTTGTCCATATGACTTTGTTTTCATAGTGAGAATAATGAGTAACGATTGTAAAAAGAGGAGCGTAAATATATTGATGGTGTATACACATGGGTGAGGTCGGATAGGTATGTTAGGTCGGAGAGGTATGTTGAACTGGATTTCGTCAGTGAAACGAGGCACAGAGAATATTTTGTGTTTGATTCTGGATCAAATGGATAGCCTGTGTACGGTACAGAGCAGCGGGGGAGGTGTGCCCTGATCATGGCACTCTAGAGCGGCTGTGTTTTGAATTTTTTGAACTTTTTGAAGTTTCTGGAGTAGATATTGAAACGAACCAGACATAATTGAGTTCAAATAGTCCAGTCTTGAAAATACTAATGAACACACAAGTGATTTAGTGGCCACAACTGAAATATATTTGCGAATGGAACTGATGCGTCACAGCTTAAGATATGCAGCCTTGCATGACATGTTGGTGCAATGTGCGGGTACTGTCAAGAGTAATACCAAGGTTTCGTAATGACTGTGTGAATTTAATGCGTAATGTGGTGTTGCTGATATTTATTGAGATAAAGGATGTGAATGAGAAAGTATTTGTGTTGTGATCAGAATGGCCTCAAGTAATATTGCATGTATAGTATTTTATAACTTTGGAAATTGTATCTCCTTTCAAGAATAGTTATGGTTGTAATGTTTAATATTTTCTAAGTTGATAATGTCAGCTTGCAAACAAGACAACACGTTAACTCCATGAATTCCGATGGACGTCATTTTGTTTGTATTCGGTAGCTGCAGTTGGTAGAATGCCGGACTCGTAATCCAAAGCTGATTAGATACTCATTCATGCTAGAATGGACGGGTTGCCTCGGTGTGTCTATGGGACAATCACAATGACAATTTCTTTTTACTGTATATTTGCAATATTATAGATAAAATAATAGCATCTCACTTTACATGCGTGACCATCAACGGTTGACGATATGTTTCACATTAGTTAAAATTAAACTCAGACTGACAAACACTCCAAAGGAATACGAAGAAATGTATACTTGTACTTAAATAGATGGATAGTGATATTCCACTAATTGGAAAGACATGATATAAATTACGATATATGGAACAACAATTAATTTGTACCAGATTGAGTACGTTACAGTGATGAGTCCATGGTACGTTTTCATCTTGAAAAAGGAATGAAAAGTAAAACAATCACAAAAGGAATGAAAAGTAAAACAATCACAAAAGGAATGAAAAGTAAAACAATCACAAAAGGAATGTAAAGTAAAACAAAATAAATAAAACAAAAAGCTAAAGATGATTAAACATTAACGAATATTTTATAAATAATATCAACTTTAAGACAGTTTTCTTAAAACTCAAACATGTTCAGAACTCAAGAAGTCTTAAAACATTGGTACATTTGGTCCAGTACAGAAGTGTTTTGCTTTCTTTGTTCTCTGAAATAGTTACATTTAAAGAGAATATGTAATTCATAACTAACGCAGTTTTGCGTGCAATTTTAGTTCGATCTTTCGTGTCAAGGCACATTTCCCAATTTTCCTTACTCTATAGGTAATCAATGATTGCAGGTTTGAAATTTTATTATATTTCCCTTAGATTTGTTTCGATATGTCTTTTGAAAAATATTTTTATACACGTTTTAATTCCTTATTAAAAATTATATATGCAGAAGGGCTTACAATTGATTGATGTATAATTACTATGTCTGTATAAACTAATGACAAAGTCTTTCCTTAAAGATGGTATCTAACGCGGATTTATTGGGAAAATTTGTATTAACCCTAATCAATTAAAACACAGTTCCTGATATGCTGTGTATGTTCTCTGTCCATTCACTTCTGTCTCAACCAATATTAGAGTCAACAGAAAAAATACAATGTAGTAATCTTTTCATAAGATTTCTGGTTTGATTAATTAAATTCTGAATTCCAAAATATTTATACTTTCTGATAATTTCATGTTCCGCATATCCTAATTTGAACTTTACTAAAGATGATTCCTAATGACCGATAAAGTGCAAATAATTGACGAGAAACATTTCGCCCTTGCCTAACTCCTTGGTTGCAAGGAAGCAGCCCTTATTGTTTTCCTACGTGCACAATACAAGGGTTAACAGCAATATACATGTATATTATCACCCTAAATATCCACAAATGCAAAACAATCGTGCTATGTCTTTGATTTAAACGTTCCATTAAAAAAAATAATGGCAAATTGTTAGCAGTTGTGGAGTATCCTTTGCGAAATCACGCATGCACCTCCGATAATACATTGGTTTGTTCTTTTAAGAAGAGTGAAATCCATTTGTTAATGAGAGTCATTACTAACCCACGTCTGGAGAGTACTAGGACCGTAATTGAAATGATCTGATTTATCTCCCTTATTTGATTGATTTATCTCCCTTATTTGTATATATCGGTGTAATCCAGGTTTCTGGAATAACACCACTTTTTAAAATCAGGTGAAAAAACTTACAAAAAAAACCCCCACAAAACTTTTCTGAACACTTCAAATAAACATGCACGATGGATTCTTCACCAGGTGATCTATTAGATTTCAAATGTCTCAGTACTTTGAGGATTTCGTTTAAAGAGATTGGTTCCTAAGGCGACCTATTAGATTTCAAATGTCTCAGTACTTTGAGGATTTCGTTTAAAGAGATTGGTTCCTAAGGCGACCTATAAGATTTCAAATGTTTCAGTACGTAGATTATTTCGTCTAAAGAGATTGTTTCATAAAGTTCAGTGTAATATACAATATTTAATGGTTCCTCATTTTTATCTGTCTCGTCAATATTCTCAATAGATGAGTTTATGTTACTAACATAATCATAAACGGTGTTAATTTCGATAGGTATGTCATCATTTGCTTTGTTTCACAGTCGTGTTCTGATAGAGTATGCCTCAGGTAAGCACGTTTGCATCAGGTAAGCACGTTTGCTCCTCGTCGTGTACTATAAAAGCTCCTACATTGTGAATGTCTGAGTGCATTGGACATAAATCATGAACACAAAATTGTTTGATGGAATTAAAAGCGTCTACAGTGGCAATTATATAGTCTATTACACTTAGACGTTTGCCTACATATTTGCATATATATGGGTTTTATCCAATTCTTGACTTGGCCATATAACCTAATGCAATTTCTAAAAACTTCCAGCACGTGAGTGCCATGGTTATTTTTCGATAGCATTTTTATATATTTACGAATTTATTTTCCCACAATCCGATACATATGCCACCCCAAGTACGTTTGGTACTTTGTCTACTTTTCAATCCTTTAATCTCATGTTTTTCTAAAATATTTTACATTTAATTCAGAATATTTTAACTTAATTTTTCAACCACACACATTTCATTTTCTTTGATCGGTTTTAGTTTCATGTTGCTGCATGAGGTTCTGTAGGTAATACATAGTTATGCATGCCACACGAACTTATGATATCGCAACCCGCTGCGTCGTACAGGATGAATGAAGTATGTCCTTTATAATTTTGATCTGTTCGCCTTCCGCGACAGATATTTTTATCATGTAGTACATTTGCAAGACATCTAACATGGAAATTCCATATATTATTGTAGCAGAGAGAGAGAGAGAGAGAGAGACAGAGAGAGACAGAGAGAGAGAGAGAGAGAGCACTTCCTCGGGGATATGCATTTATAAATGATCAGCGCGAATTAGACAACACACCAGCCTTGGATCTTGATTAGAAAAACGTTGCACAATCAATCATAAAATCACAATCTAATTGTAATCGGTGGTACAATGGAGTTTTCTTTCAAACGATTCTGCTGATAGATACATGAAGCCGGCGAAGACATTATTCATTGCAGTTTGGAATTTCAGTCATGTGACGCAGGGGATACAATTTATCCCTCACGAATTATATCGTGAAAACAACGTTTTTAAGACATATCTTAAGAAAGTGTGTTGAACGAAACAGGTCAAAGCTGAAAATCGAAGCTGCGTACTAGCTTTACGACAGGTAAAGAGGTATCTTAACGACCCTGAAATACTTGAGTAATCTAAAACACACGTTTCAAATTTTTCAGGGTACCACAACAATTTTTGTACCACAGTACTTCTGAACATACAACGACATTTACTACGGTGTACCGTGATATTTATGAACACAACGCAACATTTAATGCGGTGTACGGTGGTATTTATAAAACTAATGCAACATTTACTTTGGTGTATCGTGGTATTTATAACGCAACATTTACTTCGGTGTAACCCGGTACTTCTGAACATACAGCGACATTTACTACGGTGTACCGTGGTATTTACGAACATAACGCAATATTTACTTCGGTGTACCGTGATATTTATGAACATAACGCAACATTTACTACGGTGTACCGTGATATTTATGAACATAACGCAACATTTACTACGGTGTACCGTGATATTTATGAACATAACGCAACATTTACTACGGTGTACCGTGATATTTATGAACATAACGCAACATTTACTACGGTGTAACCCGGTACTTCTGAACATACAGCGACATTTACTACGGTGTACCGTGGTATTTACGAACATAACGCAATATTTACTACGGTGTACCGTGATATTTATGAACATAACGCAACATTTACTACGGTGTACCGTGATATTTATGAACATAACGCAACATTTACTACGGTGTACCGTGTTATTTATTAACATACTACGACATTTACTACGGTGTACCGTGATATTTATTAACCTACCACGGCATTTACTACGGTGTACCGTGATATTTATTAACATACCACGACATTTACTACGGTGTACCGTGGTATTTTTTAACATTCCGAGATACTTAATACGAAATACCACATTTATATTAAGGACTAAAAACAATTTAATGTTCAGGGCCCGGGCATGGGGCCCATTTTTCAATTTCCATCTATGAATAGCTGCCAGAATATATTTATATGAAAGAAAAAATACTTGTTTTTGAGATAAAAGAAAACAAACTTTAAAAAAAATCATCTCAAAAGAACATCGCACATATGTAGACTGACACTGATCATCAACGTATTGTTATGAAACCTTTCGTTCTTGTTTAATGTGTTCTCGTCTTTCGCTCGTGTTTAATGTGTGCGAATTTTGTTTAGATGATCAATATTTCAATTCAGTTGTATTTGTTTTATATTTTCGTCCCGTTTAACTAAATCATACAAAGACAGTACATTGTGCCTTATAACTTAGTAATTATGCAATCCTTTTAAATATGCGAATGATTTCAGATTTATGTCAAAGTTTGCAATTAATGAAGGTGACTTTACTATTTGTATTTCGTATAACTTGTGTGTTTTTTTTTTAGATCTAGCTTCTGTGTTACAAATATCACCACTCTAAAACTGTTGAATTAAGTTCGATGTAGGTTTTTCCTGTAATTGTGTTGCGTAAAGATGTTTCATTTGAGAATTTCCTACATCTTTTTCAGTCTGACGAGTACAGTGGTTTTATTACTTCTGATTCTAAACGTTCTAGGAACTGTTACACGACATGGCGAAGTAGACAAATATTTATAGTAAATTTTGTTAAATATTTTTTTCAGAATATCTAGTTCTGTCGTTTTTATAAATTTCTACTACTTAATATTCCCATATTCGGGATCTGTCAACACAAAAATAAATGTGATTCAGCTATCGTTATATTCGTTTTTTTTCATCCTTGCGAACTTCCTGAATCCGTTTACAATGCATTTTTTTTTTTATGTTTCTAAGATCAGTTGATGAAATATCCTGAAAACAATCTTTGGAAAAGTTGACATTGGTATTTGGAACATTCAGGTCCATGTGAAAATATATCTTGTAATTATGTTATATGTGTAAAAATATATCTTGTAATTATGTTATATGTGTGAAAATCTATCTTGTAATTATGTTATATGTGTGAAAATATATCTTGTAATTATGTTATATGTGTGAAAATATATCTTGTAATTATGTTATATGTGTGAAAATATATCTTGTAATTATGTTATATGTGTGAAAATATATCTTGTAATTATGTTATATGTGTGAAAATATATCTTGTAATTATGTTATATGTGTGAAAATATATCTTGTAATTATGTTATATGTGTGAAAATATATCTTGTAATTATGTTATATGTGTGAAAATATATCTTGTAATTATGTTATATGTGTGAAAATATATCTTGTAATTATGTTATATGTGTGAAAATATATCTTGTAATTATGTTATATGTGTAAAAATATATCTTGTAATTATGTTATATGTGTGAAAATATATCTTGTAATTATGTTATATGTGTAAAAATATATCTTGTAATTATGTTATATGTGTAAAAATATATCTTGTAATTATGTTATATGCAGGAAAGTTTTAAATGTTATCAAGATTAGATCATGCTACTTAAAATAGAATCTTATGAGTGAGTTTCGTTGATCCTCTTCGTGTTGATAATATATGTCCAAAGGTTAAGAAAGACAATAGTTTTATGTGCGTCGCGAAACGAATTCGTTTCGAAATATAAATAAAAGATCGGATTTTTGTTCTTTTGCATTTTATGCGAGTTTGTGTTACTTTCATTTGGACTGTAATTGACACCGGGAAATTACCGAGCGATAAAATCAGTCCAATGTGTAATATTTTCGAAAACACTCCTGATCGTATTTCTATCTTATTATGGATACTTTTTCCATCGGATTTGTTAATACCGCTTCCCGACTTTTTTTTTCTTTTCAAATAATACTGAATTTGAGCTACTTTATCTACACTGGTATGTCACTTTAAGCGAATTGCTGGATGAACGTCATTGCCCTAAATCGTATAATATTACATATTCTAGATGAACGTCATTACCGTAAATCGTATAATATTACGTATTCTAGATGAACGTCATTACCGTAAATCGTATAATATTACGTATTCTAGATGAACGTCATTACCGTAAATCGTATAATATTACATATTCTAGATGAACGTCATTACCGTAAATCGTATAATATTACATATTCTAGATGAACGTCATTACCGTAAATCGTATAATATTACGTATTCTAGATGAACGTCATTACCGTAAATCGTATAATATCACATATTCTAGATGAACGTCATTACCGTAAATCGTATAATATTACATATTCTAGATGAACGTCATTACCGTAAATCGTATAATATTACATATTCTAGATGAACGTCATTACCGTAAATCGTATAATATAACATATTCTGATAAATGTACAAATTCTTTTCGTTTCTTGAAAGGAAAGTTTTATGAAGATATACTATGGACGTAGATAATTTTTGTACAAAGATTTGTATTGTTGAGATATATACACAAACAATGCGCATTTTCTATTGTAAGCTCAAACAAATCAGACACGTATACACACACGCACACACACAAACATGTGTACATACATACATACATACATACATACATACATACATACATACATACATACATACATACATACATACATACATACATACATACATAGCCCATATATTTTATAATATCAGAGATGGTTCAATTGTCGGTTGTACAGTTTATCACAAAGTATGACCATTCTCAATTTAAAATGAAATCAAGGTTTATATTTACAAACTTTGTTTTTATTTATTTACATTTTACAGATTTAGCATGTTTAATTTTCCTCTTATCATGTTGTAATTCATATTTACGTTTATTTGGAAGAATTTATCCTCTTGTACCTTTTTGTTGCAATTCTTTACATTCTTTCATATACTTTACGTTTGTGTCGACATGCCCTTAAATCAAAATATGTAGGTTCATATTTGCAATAATCAATACAGGCGGTGACTTACTTGTAGGTCTTTTGCTCAGTCATGCGCAGTATGTATAGTCACACCTTTACCACATCAACATACATCACGTGTGTTTCAATCATATGGCCATTACAGTATTCAGTGCTAGTGATTAAGAAATCGTTGGGCTTGACATGGCTGGTTATGAAAATATGCGTGAGTGTATGCCTGAGAGAAAAATAAGGATCAAAGGTGTGCTAAAGTGAACTTCTACTCGTATAAGGAATTCCGATCAGTTGAGAAAATAGTCCATAGTAGTTTACCAGGCTAATTTAAAATAGGCTGTCTGGTGTGTTGATTAATTAACACAACTTAAACAATGCGCCTCCAGTTATTTGCCAAAAAGTAAATGCATTGTATTTTCTTCAAGAAGAAAATTGCTTTTTAATCCATGAAAATCTGTCACAAGATGCTGATATTTGTGAGAAATAACAAGGCAAATGATAGTTCAGCAAGTTTACATATACATATCACATTTAATTGCAATTTTACAGTAAACAATAATTATTACACAAAGTGACCTGAAAATATGAAAAGAAACGGTGAAAGAGTTGTAGTGTGTTGGGTGGGGGTGGTATGTTAAAATATTTAGATTTTGATTGGTTTAAATATATAATACATATGGAAAACATTCAGAAATCATTCTTTTTCATCTACCTGTGAGAATTTTGCGGTTAATAAGATGCTAAAGAAACAAAACTCCATACTATGATACCATAGTATAGGTTAAAGTCATTTGTTAAAGTCTCTTAATGCTGTTATCTTTATAAACTGTACGTCTTAGCACTAAATCACGTCTTTTCTCACAAGACAGACACATTGTCTCTTTTCTTGATTAACAAGGAAAGCACTGTTTTTTTTATCTATGCTCCCTCGGAGCCAACCATCTCCTCCTCTTTCGGGAACTTTCGGTCTTAAGAATTTCGACCAAGGTTGTCACTTTAAATTCGCATTACTTCCAAGGTGTATACCTTAATTTCACTCTGGCCAATTATAAGCAGTGATTTCTAAAAAAAAATGTGTTAAGACAATCATTTCTTTCGTCAGTCAGAATCTCTGAATTACGTTGTATAATTTTTCCCTTTGAAGAATCACTATTTGACTGGGATCGTAAGTTCAGCTGTCTCTTTCTCAAAACCGTGCAAAGAAATCTGGTCAATTTCTTTGAGTCGTAAATCTGGCTCCTTTGAAGTTTCAACAATGACAAGTAAGAGATCAGGAAGAAAGTTCGAAATGACCCTTCACAAAGACTTCTACGGTTTAAATGTGATAAAATCTTACTGCTCAATGCATTCAAATTTAAGGTTCAATGATTATTCAAAATTCAACACTTCACTGTTAGGTTCGTACGAATAATGTGGGCGAGTAAGGATAGTAATTGGTTGTTTCTAAGAAAGTTAAGCTATTTTTTTCCATTATAGTTGTTTTAAATGCCACAGGGAAAATGAAAACTGTGTTGTCGCTGGAAATAAAACAAAAACATAGATAAAGGATAGCTTTGTTTGGGTGGGTTGGGATGGAGTCAAATCAACAATTAACTGTTCTTAATCCAATAGGTTGTAACACACGGATAACACCCTGAACCAGATTCAGAACGGATAGAAATGGAAAAGAGATATACACAACTCTCTCTCTCTCTCTCTCTCTCTCTCTCTCTCTCTCTCTCTCTCTCTCTCTCTCTCTCTCTCTCTCTCTCTCTCTCTCTCTCATAAAAAGCCAACAGTATAGAGACATATAAATACCCAATCACACAAAGGCACACACAGAATCTATGTTTTTGTAGTGTGTCGCTTAACATAAATAAACCAGTAAATCGCCCATTGTCTGAACGTCCATTATTAGTATTATTGGCTAATATAAACTCCACCTTTGTCTCCAAAAAATGTCCCAACGAATTAAAAACTGATTATCTTGACGACCGATATATATATATATATATATATATATATATATATATATATATATATATATATATATATATATATATATATATATATATATACATACACAAAAAAAAGCATGAAATTAACATTAATAGATTATTTTTGGGACGTAGCTTAGTTATTTTCGTTGTCAAGGCGACGCACGCTGACGTAGTTGGCTTAACTGAAAGACTACCATTATAGCAGATACGATACAAAAAGCACCAAATAACCTCTAAATAAAAGGATCACATATCGCTATGCTTCAAACCTCCACCTACATTGTATTTAGTGTGTTTACAGCGCAAATGGAGTAGTTAAAATTACTTTAAAATCTCATTATCTCATCGTCTTTCGAAGGAAGCTTATGTCATTTCGAATTATTTTAAAAAGGATGATAAAATCTTTATATAATATTATCAAACCTCTTCGCGTTTCAGATAAGGCAATTTATGTACTGATAAGACCCAATTTATGAAACATGTATTACCACAACACCACAAATCATGACGTTATACCCACCCAAACCCACCCCCGTCTTTTTCATGGTACATGAATCATTGTTACTTCTTCTCTTTATGGACTTTCTTTCTTTTCATCCACTTCAGAATAAAAAAAAAAACAAAACAAAGAAAAAACGAAAAGATAAAAATATGCTGATATACGGACCGAAACATTATTGAGATGCGGTATGGTATAAAAAAAAATACATACTTTTAAATCTGATAAATAATAAATTAAAAACCGGTCCGTCGCAGTAATTACCCTTGAGCAAACTCAAACCACCATGAGGGCCGCATGACGGCGTTTTCGATGGTCAAAGGGGATGCAACACCCTTGTTATCTCTCATGACCAACGTTCCCTTTAAGCTGCGCAAGCGCGCAGCTGCTCAGGCATCCCCGCGCAGCTGAATTGTCAATCCAACGTTTAAATTTGCTCAATCCAACGTTAAATTTTGCTCGTCTCCGTAATTCTTGCACAATGCAGCGAGCACTGCGCGCACATCTATCATTCGCTTAGAGGGAACGTTGCTCATGACACTTTGTGACAAAAATCATTTGGCCGGCCATAGGTAACGGCTTAGTGGGCCGTGTGTTGAAATCCCTGTCCTACAGCAAGTGTACGGATATTTCATTTTTGTCGCTACTTATGATCCATTTTTGAAAAATATTTAATTTGTGACAGAAAAAGTTTACATTCATATTGTTTCTAAGCTGATTTCAAGATAAGTAAAAGAAAGAAACATATTTGAATCAAACTAAATTGATTTTAGTCAAATAAATTGTAGAATTTTAACAAGACAGTTTTCCTGAAACAAGATGACGTTTGTGAAAGTAGCACAGTTTGAGCGCACACGTGTAATGTTTAATAATACGCGTACATACTTTATCTGGCTTTTACGTTATAGCTTCTTATTGTTAAAAGAGACGTGAAAACTCGCGTTCTGTGACTTTCTTGATAATGTTGTTTTCGTTTTATTAAAACATCCCAAAGCGATCATAAAAGTTTACAAAAATGTAGGGAACGAATTTGTGTGCACCTACAGTTATGTATAGATATATATATATATATATATATATATATATATATATATATATATATATATATATATATATATATATATATATATATATATATGAAATGTATGTGCAGTTCATTATAATCAGAGAGAGAGAGAGAGAGAGAGAGAGAGAGAGAGAGAGAGAGAGAGAGAAAAAATTTTGGTGAATATATCTTTCTAGTCATTTAATACAGGACCGAATTACTAATCAAACCTCTTTCACAGAGTCTGACGATGCTCGTATGTTAGTAACATATATAAAAGTTCGTCAGGATGCCGGGGAGGTCTGAGACCAGGAGAGAGACAGCCTTGTTTGGAAAAATCTGACGGAACCATTTAAAGTAGTGTGAATCACTTTTACGGAAGCGAACACCGGGCAAAGGTCACTGACCCGTCGAGGTAGTCATTACCAATGATGATTCATATTGAAACGTTTCCTTTGCACGCCAAAACATGTGCAGGGAAGTGCAGGCTTGGTTTCGTTTTATGAGGTTTAACGCCGGTTTATATATGGCATCAAGTACGGGAATCGCCAACCCACGGGAAACTGGCAAGCTTTTTCACACCGTCGTCGGTGAAGCCAGATTCTAATTCAGATGGGCGAGTGATATGTAAAGACAACTCGACCCAACTGAGCCCCGGGAAATGCAAGAAAAGAAAATAGTCGAATAGTTTATATGCAAACAAACACGCACACCGTATACAGTTGTATTGTTTTTGTTTTCTTTCATATAAACATTTCCTTTCAGTTCTCTCCGTTAGGGATTACCATTTCGTGACTAAGTGAGGCAATATTTGGGTACAAAATAAAACAATCAAGCAAACAACAATAGCGAAAACAAGAAAATATAAGCAAAATAGGGAAAACAGTACACCAGTCATGTTTCAACACAACGTATAGAGGCGTAGCTGGGCGTGTGGGGTGGGGGCAGAGGGGGACAGATGTCCCCGGGCGCCAGATTAGTGGGGGCGCCAAAATTGGCTTTGAAATAGATTGTATCAGGAATTTTGGCGGAAGTAGAGGGGGGGGGGGGCATAAAAATCAACCTTTTTGTCGTAAAAATGAATTTTGTCCCCGGGCTCCAGAGGCCTAGCTATGATATTTTGCGCCCGGGGACGAACTATAAAATTGGCGCCCCAGCCCCTTCCCCGTTTAATCACATTTTTCTATTACCCTTGTTTACTTATTATAATGTAACGTTGTAAGCCTCATTTTGGCACCCCTGTACCTTGGCGCCCGGGGACATATGTACCCCCCTGCCCCCCTCCCCCATAGCTACGCCTCTGCCGGGCTCAAAACATTCTAGCTACGCCTCTGACAACGCACTTATAAAGTAAATAAAATATAAATGTTACACATGGCATATGTTACATATAGTCTCTTAATTGAAAAGATTCAGTTGATGAGAGAATTACAATACTTCACTATTTAGAAATAATGTTTTTTAGTATGCTTTATTTAGGGACTTTTCTAAAACAATATTGCCTTTTATTTCATTTAGAAAAAGTGCAATTAGATACGAATGAATCATTCTGACCTGTGATAAAGGTCGTCTCATGTCAATAGGACATGTGTACTATATCAGTCATAAGAAAACGGTCTGAGTAATTGAAGAGATAATGTTTACAACGAAAGTAGATTAATACTACTTCAGGCAGGATAAACTGATTGGCGTGTAATTGTCCGCACAGTTATGTGTATGCTTGGTTGTTGGAGTGTATGATTTGCTGATTTGTATGATCTTATTCGAAACGTTAATCTAAGATTTACCCCTTGTTATAAGATAAGCTGTAATCTCTCTCTCTCTCTCTCTCTCTCTCTCTCTCTCTCTCTCTCTCTCTCTCTCTCTCTCTCTCTCTGCTATCCAATTTCTCAATTTCGGATCTCATCATTACGCCAACCAACGTATGTATGTTAAAAGCAGCTAATTAGATCTAAACACGTTGCCACATTGTTTTGTTGACTAATGTCAGTCTAATACATCTCTTGGAAGTAATTTTAAACTAAGCACACTTTTGTCCAAAACATTCGTGTACACATGGGCTTTTGCAAAGCTTAAAATGCCTCTGCTTTTTGGAGCACTTTCGCTGTAAAATCTTTCTCAGAGGTGTTTAGTTTTGCAAGATACAAAGCTCTTCATTTTCGGAGGTAAGTAAATCTTCCTTGTAGGTCGCAAACCCCATTATGCATAATTAGACGTGCTTGGCACCCCACCCCCCACCCCCCAAAAAAGCAAAGAAAGAAAATTAACAAAAAAAAAAGCCAAAGTGAAGTTTGATGCGTCATTGCTTGTACTTAAATGTTTTATAGGTCGCACTCCAGCATAACATCTAGTTGCTTACATTAAACGATATCCGTTTGCTAACTTGACATTACTGTGAAAGTCTTCAGTAAGCTAAACATGTACTTACAAATTTTAAATTATGACGAAATATACTCATAAATATGTCTTGTGCGTTGTGAGAAAACAACTGAAAAAACATGATGATAAATGTTCTCCTTATGTAGACGGTGCCATAGAGAAAAACTCGCAAGTAGAGAACACATTAACCACAAAGGATTTCGTTTTTATATCACATAAGAAAACAAATTAGTATACTCTTTAAACTCATTATGTTTAATTGATGATTGGCAATTATCATTTTTTGTTGTTTTCGTCTTTTATGGATTACCATGTATCATATCAAGAAAAAATCCAGAATGTAATTATGGCCTTCGATATCCAGAATGTAATTATGGTCTTCGATATCCAGAATATAATTATGGTCTTCGATATCCAGAACGTAATTATGGTCCTCGAATGAAATTATAGTCTTCGATATCCAGAATGTAATTATGGTATTCGATATCCAGAATATAATTATGGTCTTCGAATTCCAGAATATAATTATGGTCTTCGAATTCCAGAATGTAATTATGGTCTTCGAATTCCAGAATGTAATTATAGTCATCGATAACCAGAATGTAAGTATGGTCTTCACTATCCAGAATGTAATTATGGTCTTCGAATTCCAGAATGTAATTATAGTCTTCGAATTAGAGAATGTAATTATAGTCTTCGATATCCAGAATGTAATTATGGTCTTCGATATCCAGAATGTAATTATGGTATTCGATATCCAGAATGTAATTATAATCTTCGAATTAGAGAATGTAATTATGGTCTTCGATATCCAAAATGTAATTATGGTCTTCGATATCCAGAATGTAATTATGGTCTTCGATATCCAGAATGTAATTATGGTCTTCGATATCCACATTGTATGTAACGTCTTCCATGAAAATGTATGTTTTTAAAGAAAACTGGTAAAAGCCTATTTTGCGCGTACAAGAGTAAACTAAGGTCATTTAATTTATGAGAGCACTGAATTTAAAATTTCATGAATAGTTTTATTTATGGCAAGACAATATTTAATGCCAAAGTCCCAGGAATAATATATTTAATGCCAGAGTTGTAGGCATCAAATATTTAATGCCAGTCCCAGGGATAAAAAAGTTAATGTTTTACAAAATTAATTCTGCTCAACATGGATGAAGGCTTTAACACAGTCATAATATTGAACAACCTAACTACAAAAAAAGCCAACAACAACATCCATGTCACAAGAAAATAAAATAGTTTAGTATAAGAAGCTTTAATAAACCTTGGGTTCAGTGTAGAATTCATGTGTAACTACAACCTGTGGGTTCGGATGCAACAAAGGGAACCAGTTGCGTAGCGAGGATATTTGGTGCCCAGGGCAAAACACCCAAATTTGCGCCTCTGACTGCCCCTGTTGCGCAGTTATGTACCTTGTACCCGATTTGGGCGCCCATTTGGCGCCCCCTAGCCACCGGCGCCCGGGGCGAATGCCCCACCTGGCCCCCCCCCTCGGTCCCCTTCGCTACGCCACTGAAGGGAACACGGAACACACTGGTGCAGATTAGTGACACTTTGAATCATACCGTCAGATTAGTGACACTTCGAATCATACCGTCAGATTAGTGACACTTCGAATCATACCGTCAGATTAGTGACACTTCGAATCATACCGTCAGATTAGCCTGTTTCCACAACTATGGTGTCTTCTTGGGCAAGGTACTTTCTTTCGACATTAAAAAGAAACCAACTCCATCCACCTCACAAACACCAATTTAACGTAAAAAGAAACCAACTCCACCCACCTCACAAACACCAGTTTAAAGTAAAAAGAAACCAACTACACCCACCTCACAAACACCAATTTAACGTAAAAAGAAACCAACTCCACCCACCTCACAAACACCAGTTTAAAGTAAAAAGAAACCAACTCCACCCACCTCACAAACACCAATTTAACGTAAAAAGAAACCAACTCCACCCACCTCACAAACACCAATTTAACGTAAAAAGAAACCAACTACACCCACCTCACAAACACCAATTTAACGTAAAAAGAAACCAACTACACCCACCTCACAAACACCAGTTTAAAGTAAAAAGAAACCAACTACACCCACCTCACAAACACCAATTTAACGTAAAAAGAAACCAGCTCCACCCACCTCACAAACACCAATTTAACGTAAAAAGAAACCAACTCCACCCACCTCACAAACACCAGTTTAAAGTAAAAAGAAACCAACTACACCCACCTCACAAACACCAGTTTAACGTAAAAAGAAACCAACTCCACCCACCTCACAAACACCAATTTAACGTAAAAAGAAACCAACTCCACCCACCTCACAAACACCAATTTAACGTAAAAAGAAACCAACTCCACCCACCTCACAAACACCAATTTAACGTAAAAAGAAACCAACTCCACCCACCTCACAAACACCAGTTTAAAGTAAAAAGAAACCAACTCCACCCACCTCACAAACACCAATTTAACGTAAAAAGAAACCAACTACACCCACCTCACAAACACCAGTTTAAAGTAAAAAGAAACCAACTACACCCACCTCACAAACACCAATTTAACGTAAAAAGAAACCAGCTCCACCCACCTCACAAACACCAGTTTAAAGTAAAAAGAAACCAACTCCACCCACCTCACAAACACCAATTTAACGTAAAAAGAAACCAACTCCACCCACCTCACAAACACCAATTTAACGTAAAAAGAAACCAACTACACCCACCTCACAAACACCAATTTAACGTAAAAAGAAACCAACTCCACCCACCTCACAAACACCAATTTAACGTAAAAAGAAACCAACTACACCCACCTCACAAACACCAATTTAACGTAAAAAGAAACCAACTCCACCCACCTCACAAACACCAGTTTAAAGTAAAAAGAAACCAACTCCACCCACCTCACAAACACCAATTTAACGTAAAAAGAAACCAACTCCACCCACCTCACAAACACCAATTTAACGTAAAAAGAAACCAACTCCACCCACCTCACAAACACCAGTTTAAAGTAAAAAGAAACCAACTCCACCCACCTCACAAACACCAATTTAACGTAGCGATACACAAGAGCTAAGATAACTTTAGCTGGGTTTTGTGTGACCCTCCCACCCACCTACATACACCCCCCCCCAAAAAAAAAAATAAACTGCAAAAATATATCTTAGCACAAGTATAAAACTATTTATTTTAAAATCATTTGCAGAATAAAAGACATCCACAGACTTGTTATAGCGGTTCGCTAAAGTACGGTATGCCAGGTCTTCATGTCCGTTGATTTTTCAGTTATTCTTTTTTTCTGTCATTATTCAATTTTATACAGCTCTGAGAGCGTTTGGAATTGCTCGATTTCGACAAGTTGTTTTTGTCGACCGGATCATGGGAGTCACGAGAGGCACAGTTACCGTTTCATTTCAAGAGTCCATGACTGACTAATCCAAGGTGAATGACCGCCTGTTTTTGAGGTAGGGGCAGTAATCAATACTTGTGCTTTGTATCTTAACACCTGTGTAGAAAACAACGCCAAGGTCTTCGACAAATGGCGTCCAGTCACAAAATCCATAGTTTATTGGGACATGTTGAAGAACGGCTTCTGTTCAAACTGTGTCAGGAATGACTAATACACGGTGAATGACCGCCTGCCTCAGAGGTATGGACAATAATCAATACAAGGGAATATTAACAGCTGTGTGGATAAAATATGGACCAGATGTTGACCCTACTGGTAACAGCCATATACGGTCTACAGGCACAAAACCAGGTCACTATCAGAACTTCCTCCCGTAGCCGCCCCTTAACGGAAGCACGTGTGCGTATGCGTGTGCGTGCGTTTGTATGTGTGTGTATTTTCTCTGGGTTTCTGGTTTGTATTAGTTATAAAATGCACACTGACAAGAATACCTAAAAATGTATATGTGAAAAATCACATATTATATTTGTAACATTTCTTATTTCATTCACGCATGAACTTGGGATGTATTATCAGCAAAGAGACGGACGGACACACCGATGCTGATTTAATAAATAAAACTGCACTTTGTCTCCATAATAATGGTGTAACAATGTAATAATAAGGGGGAGTATCCCAAGTATTCTCTTTTCGCGAGTGCATTTAATGCTGATGTTCACACCATACCTTTGGGTCGCTTTGGGCTACACTGTGTGGCCTTAAAAATATAACTTCTGTATCATCTAGTCGTCTTAACAATGGAGAATAATTTCCATTTAAGTTGACTATGTCGTTTTCAACATTGCCGTCGTCGTCATCAACATAATCGCTAAATGCGCATTAAATGCACGTCATATTTGATAATTATTGTATTTCACAATGAAAATCTTAACACAAATGCAACAGAAAAGTAATCACATGACTGCACTCTTGAGACACGTGTGCCCCACCCAATTAAAATTTCCAAACCCCACCCCACTCTAATATAAGGAACGCATGTAACTGGTATACCTTAAAAAAATGACCAGAAAGAAATAATAAAAAGCATATATTTCGTGGAAAGCTCGGCCACCATATTAATTTTTATAAATATTATTTTACGCATATCAAGCTCCATTATAGCAACCGTTATTATTAGTCACAGGGTATATTGCCCATAACAATGAATTTATATGCTGTGTGTGTGTGTGTGTGTGTGTGTGTGTGTGTGAATTAGTGCGAACGTGCAGAGGTACACGTATAACTACTTTGGGCAAACATGAAGTTGTCAACTATTAAGTTTTACGGACGTTGACCAAAACATGTCGAGAGGTGAAATCGAGGGATGGGTTGGTGTATGTGTTTGTGGTTAAGTGGTGGCAAAGAAAATGCAAGCTGCTGTGGCGATACATAACATGAACTGATGAATATAATTCCCAAATACTTCGTGAACATGACATTTAAATAAGTTAACATGTATATCGCTTTTATTCTCTCGTTATTTATATACATGCATCCTTATACATACATACATACATACATACATACATACATACATACATACATACATACATACATACATACATACAAGAATCTGATATTTTATGAATAAAGAAATCATTATTTCTACGATTACGATTAATGCAAAATAGGAAAGGATGACACACTTCGGAGATATTTACCGAGAGATTATTAAGTAAACATATAAATAAAGAAATTAGATGGAAAGCAGATGACTTATGAATAAATGAATGAATAAACATACATTATGTTCCAGATGATGAATTGAAAACTATTCAATTATGAGCATACTTCCTGGACACCCTCTATATTTAAAATTTTAAAACACCCATAGTTTTCTAACATTTATGAAAATTATTGCATTTGAGAAAGTAATTTTACAGCTTTTTACCTAACAGTAACATGCTATATGCATAGGTGCATCTCACAATGAGTAAAACAAAATCCAACAAAAAATATTTTAAAACAAAAAAAACAGTTCAGGGGATACAACTCGTGACGAATGGTGCTTTCCCTTGGATATACAATCGGATCATCTCAAAAGCGGTCTTTTCCGTTGAAAAACACATCAAAATCTGTGTTCTCAAATAACAATTATTTTTCCTGTCTAGTCTTATCATTTTAAACAAATATACAAAATCACATAAAGTCATGAATATCGATTTTAGAAATTACTAGAACAGGTGGATTTCCTTATAATCCTTATTTCTTCATCGGAAATATAAACGAAAAGGAGAAATCAAACTGTACTAGGATAGTCCCAAAATGCATGCAGCCAATCACTGTCATTAATCAAAGTAACGTATTGTGTCAACAAAAAACATAAACATCTACATGGCAAGAGGCTTGTACTCCTATGTTGTTATGACGCAGACACTATCTTTCTCTCTCTCATGTATGACCACCATGACACATAACCCCCGTTTATATCTAATTACTTTCATTTTCCAGCCTTTGATATATCGCACCAATGCAGCAAAGAAAATACAAAAGTTTACGAAAATCGTCCCTCTAGTAGCATTTAATCTTGACAATTTGCAATTAATTTCTTTGAAGATACAAGTTTCTGGTTGCAAATATAAACATTATGTTCTCTACATGTAGAGAAAGTAATTTGTTTCTGTTTCATTTTCTCGTGGTGTAGGATGCGGGAGATCGCAGATTTGAATCATGGTCGAGTCATCCCAAAGATTTATAAATATGGTACTGACAGCTGCCTCGCTTGGTGCCCAGGATTAAGAGGTTAGTTTTAGGAATGGTCGGCCTGGTGGGACATGAAGCTACATGTCTGCGGCATGATGCCCCAGTGCTAGACATCAAATTAAACTATCACACTGCAGGCATTAAAGCGATATAATTGGAGAATTGTTAAAGCTACGTTAAAAATCTCTCTCTCTCTCTCTCTCTCTCTCTCTCTCTCTCTCTCTCTCTCTCTCTCTCTCTCTCTCTCTATACACACACACACACACACACACACACACACACACACACACACACACACACACACCATCACATATACAGGATATTCTCACTCATGGAGATTTGGCGCCACGACTCCACCAAATAAAACTAAAAGCCCTATCAATTATACTTACTAATGACATCATCATGTAGTAAGGCACAATCTATGAGAACCAAAGCATAATAATATTTCCACCACAATCCCCAAGACACTATCCCCAATCCCCATTATTATTATTTTACTTATGGGATCCTTTAGAAATATATGCAATGACAATTCAGAGAATGTGATCTAGCAAGCAGTCCAAATGTATAATATATACATAACAATAAAGCACCATATTCACACACATGGATATTTGACTCTGGCGAAGCAATTTAATAACAAAATCAATTTGGAGAGGGAAAGAACTCCATCCATAGCCGTATCTAGCTAATGGAATAATAAATAGTAGAACCCTAACCCAAGCTACCACGATGGAACTCAGCCCCAATGATAGATAGACAGTACAGCTGTATCTTTATGGGATAAAGAAAACACTTCGATTTGACGGATAAAATAAAACACTTCGATTTGACGGATAAAGAAAACACTTCGATTTGACGGATAAAATAAAACACTTCGATTTGACGGATAAAATAAAACACTTCGATTTGACGGATAAAGAAAACACTTCGATTTGACGGATAAAGAAAACACTTCGATTTGACGGATAAAATAAAACACTTCGATTTGACGGATAAAGAAAACACTTCGATTTGACGGATAAAGAAAACACTTCGATTTGACGGATAAAATAAAACACTTCGATTTGACGGATAAAGAAAACACTTCGATTTGACGGATAAAATAAAACACTTCAATTTGACGGATAAAGAAAACACTTCGATTTGACGGATAAAATAAAACACTTCGATTTGACGGATAAAGAAAACACTTCGATTTGACGGATAAAATAAAACACTTCGATTTGACGGATAAAGAAAACACTTCGATTTGACGGATAAAATAAAACACTTCGATTTGACGGATAAAGAAAACACTTCGATTTGACTAATAAAGAAATTACTTCGATTTTCTGGGATGAATAATATTTTTCACAAGCATGTACGAGTCACCTAGCTACGTATCGTAAAAATGGAATATTTGTAACGAATAATACAAAAAAAAATATGTCATGGTTAATATGCAAACAACAACAACAACAAAAGCAGCCTAACAGCATAAATGGAAACAGTTGTGCAAAAAAATCGACACCTATGAACACATACAATCTCCTTCACTGAGTGTCTAAAACGTTGACACCTGGATTTTAATGTGTACGGTTTTCATGAAAAACGAATTGTCATGGTCAAACATACACTTAGGATTTTCTAGGAATATACTAAATATCATGGTCAAATATACACTTAGGATTTTCTAGGAATATACTAAATATCACGGTCAAACATACACTTAGGATTTTCTAGGAATATACTAAATATCATGGTCAAATATACACTTAGGATTTTCTAGGAATATACTAAATATCATGGTCAAACATACACTTAGGATTTTCTAGGAATATACTAAATGTCACGGTCAAACATACACTTAGGATTTTCTAGGAATATACTAAATGTCACGGTCAAACATACACTTAGGATTTTCTAGGAATATACTAAATGTCACGGTCAAACATACACTTAGGATTTTCTAGGAATATACTAAATGTCACGGTCAAACATACACTTAGGATTTTCTAGGAATATACTAAATGTCACGGTCAAACATACACTTAGGATTTTCTAGGAATATACTAAATGTCACGGTCAAATATTTTAAAAAGAAATTACTTTAATGGTATTTTCAATTTCTAAAGAGGCGTTCATCCAATAAACAAGCCGTATAAGTGAACTTTGAAAAATCAATTAAACACTGCAGTACCTCCTCGAAAATGTTTCCAAAACGACCTCAAATGTATTATTTATAATTAGTTGCTTAAGTCACTGTATTATTTAGAATGAGTTCTTTAGTCACTGTATTATTTAGAACGAGTTTCTTTAGTCACTGTATTATTTAGAACGAGTTGCTTTAGTCACTGTATTATTTAGAATGAGTTGCTTTAGTCACTGTATTATTTAGAATGAGTTGCTTTAGTCACTGTATTATTTAGAATGAGTTGCTTTAGTCACTGTATTATTTAAAATGAGTTGCTTTAGTCACTGTATTATTTAAAATGAATTGCTTTAGTCACTGTATTATTTAAAATGAATTGCTTTAGTCACTGTATTATTTAAAATGAATTGCTTTAGTAACTGTATTATTTAGAATGAGTTGTTTTAGTCACTGTATTATTTAGAATGAGTTGCTTTAGTCACTGTATTATTTAGAACGAGTTGCTTTAGTCACTGTATTATTTAGAATGAGTTGCTTTAGTCACTGTATTATGCTTTAGTCACTGTATTATTTAGAATGAGTTGATTTAGTCACTGTATTATTTAGAATGAGTTGCTTTAGTCACTGTATTATTTAAAATGAATTGCTTTAGTCACTGTATCATTTAGAATGAGTTGCTTTAGTTACTGTATTATTTAGAATTAGTTGCTTTAGTCACTGTATTATTTAGAATGAGTTGCTTAAGTCACTGTATTATTTAGAACGAGTTGCTTTAGTCACTGTATTATTTAGAATGAGTTGCTTTAGTCACTGTATTATGCTTTAGTCACTGTATTATTTAGAATGAGTTGATTTAGTCACTGTATTATTTAAAATGAGTTGCTTTAGTCACTGTATTATTTAGAATGAGTTGCTTTAGTCACTATATTATTTAGAATGAGTTGCTTTAGTCACTGTATCATTTAGAATCAGTTGCTTTAGTCACTGTATTATTTAGAATTAGCTGCTTTAGTCACTGTATTATTTAGAATGAGTTGCTTTAGTCACTGTATTATTTAGAATGAGTTGCTTTAGTCACTGTATTATTTAGAATGAGTTGCTTTAGTCACTGTATTATTTAGAATGAGTTGCTTTAGTCACTGTATTATTTAGAATGAGTTGCTTTAGTCACTGTATTATTTAGAATGAGTTGCTTTAGTCACTGTATTATTTAAAATGAGTTGCTTTAGCCACTGTATTATTTAAAATGAATTGCTTTAGTCACTGTATTATTTAGAATCAGTTGCTTTAGTCACTGTATTATTTAGAATGAGTTGCTTTAGTCACTGTATTATTTAGAATGAGTTGCTTTAGTCACTGTATTATTTAGAATGAGTTGCTTTAGTCACTGTATTATTTAGAATGAGTTGCTTTAGTCACTGTATTATTTAGAATGAATTGCTTTAGTCACTGTATTATTTAAAATAAATTGCTTTAGTCACTATATTATTTAGAAAGAGTTGCTTTAGTCACTGTATTATTTAGAATGAATTGCTTTAGTCACTGTATTATTTAAAATAAATTGCTTTAGTCACTATATTATTTAGAAAGAGTTGCTTTAGTCACTGTATTATTTAAAATAAATTGCTTTAGTCACTATATTATTTAGAATGAATTGCTTTAATCACTGTATTATGCTTTAGTCACTGTATTATTTAGAATGAGTTGATTTAGTCACTGTATTATTTAGAATGAGTTGCTTTAGTCACTGTATTATTTAAAATGAATTGCTTTAATCACTGTATTATTTAGAATTAATTGCTTTAGTCACTGTATTATTTAGAATGAGTTGCTTTAGTCACTGTATTATTTAGAATGAGTTGCTTTAGTCACTGTATTATTTAAAATAAATTGCTTTAGTCACTATATTATTTAGAATGAGTTGCTTTAGTCACTGTATTATTTAGAATGAATTGCTTTAATCACTGTATTATGCTTTAGTCACTGTATTATTTAGAATGAATTGCTTTAATCACTGTATTATGCTTTAGTCACTGTATTATTTAGAATGAATTGCTTTAGTCACTGTATTATTTAGAATGAATTGCTTTAGTCACTGTATTATTTAGAAAGAGTTGCTTTAGTCACTGTATTATTTAAAATGAATTGCTTTAGTCACTGTATTATTTAGAATGAATTGCTTTAATCACTGTATTATTTAGAATTAGTTGCTTTAGTCACTGTATTATTTAGAATGAGTTGCTTTAGTCACTGTATTATTTAGAATGAGTTGCTTTAGTCACTGTATTATTTAAAATAAATTGCTTTAGTCACTATATTATTTAGAATGAGTTGCTTTAGTCACTGTATCATTTAGAATTAGTTGTTTTAGTCACTGGTTGACAAGTTTACAAAAGAAATGCCAGATGTCGTATTAAAGCAATATACAGCTGTTGCGTAGGACGAAATCCCTTCTCCCGCAATGCAAAATGATCGGAACCCTTCCTAAATGAAAGAGTGTTTCATAGGTATTAGGTATACTCTCCTACTCCTGAAGTTGCAGGGCTTGCGTGAGCGTTTGCTACGCATACAGAGAGAGAGAGAGAGAGAGAGAGAGAGAGAGAGAGAGAGAGAGAGAGAGAGAGAGAGAGATGGGGGGATTTTTTTAAAAACAAATATAAATAAATATAAGTGGACAACAGTCAAGAGGATTATGATGACTATCTTTACTTCATTTTCTAAACCCATGTACCATAATCATCATGAAAAAATGAATGCTTGAAAGAAGACTCGAAATGCAGTCAAATACATGTGAAATGGCGTAAGTAATGCCTGGATCAACCGTGATACTGAAACGCCGGTAGGCTTTTAAATCCTCTATTCAAGTTCATGCGCAATACCGGCTCAGCGATGTGCAGATGAAGACCTGGGAAATGGATATCAACTACTTGCTGCGCTGCGATATTCTGATTGTGTCTGCGCTGAATTTACGCACCAATTCGACCTGAGCTATGCCTCTAGAATACCAAACTCATATGCGTGGACTGAGTCAAACGTTTCGTCCTGGTCCACAAATTCCAGCAAGGGATCACGTATGTGTAATGTTTGTGTGTGTGTGTGTGATTCTGTGATTAGGATTTTTAACACAGCTTTGACAATTTTTTAGTCAGATCGCTACGGTGTCTGACGTGAGGCAGTTTATAGTGATTGTCTAGCACTGGGGGCATCATGCCGCAGACATATAGCATGATGTCTCACCAAGTCACATTATCCTGACACCAAGACCGACCAGTCCTAACACTAACCTCTTAATACTAAGCGCGAATCGAGGCAGCTGTTAGTACTATTTTTATAAGTCTTTAGTATGGCTCGGTCAGGTATCGAACACACGACCTCCTGCTTTCGTGGCGGACGCTTTAACCACTAGGCCACCGGAGCAGTTGATCACGTTTGTCACGGATTGATTAATATAACTGTAATTACAAATAAATTTATGTCTATGCAGCAGACACGCTTTTTTCCCCCTCGTTAATACTCTAAATGTTCTTATTAGTTACCCAATAGTCTATAATTACAACTGTAACAACGAAATATCCTTAATATAATTTACAATCGCTATTGCTCATCGATTCCTAGTTCAACATATTTTCAAGCATCTGCAGTAAGTCATAGTCATGTACAGTTATAACTCGATCTAAGAGAAGTGACTTCAAAATATTGTTTTAATATCCAAGTACGAGTTATTCCCCTTATAAGGTATTCAGCCAAGACTCGCACTGAATTCATGTGCATGACACTACTATCTCCTGATTAGCATCCCACATCGTCTGGAATAAAAAAACCACACATATTTATTCAAATCTATTCCAATACGATGTAGAGAGAACGCTATGTATCAACTGAAAATTTCATAAAAACTGGATTAAAAAAGATGAAGTTTGAATAGGGGGCATGTTAGGCTAGGTGACTGGTACAAGACCAAAATGTCCGCCAAGCCTGTTATTACATTCATATTACATTCTTGCTTTACAAATGGGTATAGGTACGTGTTTGACTTTGACGTTCGACGATACGTTAATTGCATACTAAGGATCAACTTTAGCCATACATTAGTAGATGAAATTCAAATTTCAGTATTTTACCAAATACTGTCTCCTTAATAGTAAGAGGGGCAGTTAATTGGATTTAGCTACGTTATCAAGGGAATTACTTCCCTGGATATTATGAGTGAGTAAAAGATAGAATATCAACAGAAACTGGGTAAAATTATTGCGAAGAAATAATGCAATACGAACCCCCTTAGACACAAACAAAACAAAAACAAATTTAATTAAACAAATTAACAGTGGAAATTTCAATTTAACTTAAATAATAACAACCGCATTTAATAGCAGTCTAATTTGGATTTATTTCATCAGGATAACGAGTGGGGAAAAGACCGCAACGAGTGGTGAAATGAACACGACTGATTGCATCACCTTCCTTTCGACTGCGTCCCAACATTTCCTATTTCCTCGAGTCTTCCTTTTCCGACTGCATTGTCCTTCTTGGACTTCCTAGATTTTACTCGGTTCTCGCAACTTCCATCTTTCGGACTTCACTCGTCACTTCTCTTTCCAGACTTCAATCGTCACTTCAATTGTTTCTGACTCCATCTTTGGACTGTCGAGTCCCCTCGCCCTCGGAAAACAGTTTCCTTAATGCTGTTAACTTTAGAAAGTGTGCGTCCTAGCTTTAAAGCTTGTCTTTTCTCACAAGATAGACACTTGGTACCTTCCTTGTTTAACGAGGAAAGCACTATTCTTTACGTAGGCTTCCCTTGGAGCACCCCCTCCCCCCATCTCTCTCTCTCTCTCTCTCTCTCTCTCTCTCTCTCTCTCTCTCTCTCTCTCTCTCTCTCTCTCTCTCTCTCTCTCAGAAACTTGCGGACTAGAGCATTTCGTCCAACATTAAATGACCCTGTATGTGCCTTAATTTCACTTGGCCAATCATACGTAGTAGTTTCTAAAAAAAATGTCCTAAGATAATAATTTGTTTCGTCAGTCAAAATCTCTGTACTACGTTATGTAACGTTTCCCTTTGAAAAAATTACTATTTGACATGGGTAGGAAGTTCCACTGTCTCTTTCTCAAACCAGTTGTTTAAGATATAGGTCAATTTCATTGAATCAGAACACTGGCCCCTTTGAAAGTTTAACACTGAGATGGAAGCAATTAAGAAAAAAAGTCGAAATGACCCTTTCCAAATACTCCACTGGTCTAAATGTGACAAAAACTTTATGCTTGGTGCATTCAACTTTAAGGTTCACTGCTTGTTCAAAATTCGATACTTTACATACCCACTGATTAATGTTTTATATAAATAACCTATCTTATATTGTATAATAATAACCAATAACTGATATAAAAGATAAGAAAATATGGATTTGGTTTCATTTTAGAGGTTTTTTGTTCTCTCACATCATAGCTCTTTATAAAGATTTCCCAAGTTTCATAACGATCCATTAAGTATATCAGATTGTCCCGTTGTAAGGCAAATAACCAGATTGCAACATGTATATGTCAGACCCTAAGGCTAGTGTATTTAGCGCCATACATTTATGAGGGTCAGTTCTGCGATCAATGAGGTGTCAACCAGTTATTTGACATGGCAATAGGAACTAGTGAATGGCGCCTTATTTTTGCCAAGCCAGTTACATACCATTGCCATATATTTCACAGGTAACCTATGCAATCCTGTATTTGGATCAACAGAATATCAAGTCGTTAATCCACCCTTGACAGACTGTTTGGAAGGGGCAGTGTCTAATATTTATGTGAATCAACATCCACTCAGAATTGAGTAAGGCATGGCCAACATTAGAATCGCAAGCGTAAACCTATTGTCTTGAGAACTAAACACAGTAGTCGCTAAACCATCTTGCGGGAATTATAAGGGAAGATAAGCTACTCTGACGTCATTCCGAATTGGCGGGAAACTTGTTTTTCTTGGAATTACAAGGAGTATCAGTACAGGTCAGAGACTATTTGCTCGATTGATGTACTTTATTACGGCATAGTAATTGTACTTTAATTATTGCAGTATGCATACTATAATACGTAGAATTACCATTTGTAGGGTTTGATTCAATCGTAGTGTTTGATCTACATGCATATTTTAAGATATGAGCCATGTTTTTGTAAAGATTTAATATTGTAATTCGTTATTTGGTCAGTTCGTAGTGACCTCATGCATTTATTCATGCGATATTCTAAATTTGCAAATGTTAAGTTGAATTATAACTTTGTAAAATGGTTGCAGTGTGCAACATTATTTAATAGGGATTTGACTATTTGTGTATACTTTGTAGGAGAATCATGTGTAAGGATATATCAGCGCATGAATATGTGGATATATGTGCACACTTTGTAGAAGTGCAATGTACATAAATGCGTCTGATTAGATGATAGTGTTATGTATAATAAGATTGAGGATCTATATATAACGTGTACACATATCAGAGAGAATGGGTATTTCAATGTGCATGAATGCGTGACCAAAGAATGTAATGGTTTATCTAATGATACTGTTGCTTAGTGTGAGTTTAGATAGCTTGGGGAATATGCTATGCTAATGCCCTGGTGTGTTCGTTCAGGAAGCTTCTAGGGACCAGAGGAACTGTAGGAAACAGAGGGAAATACCCTAGTGCAGTTGGTCCGAGTATCTGGGTGACAAAGAAAAGCTATTGAAGAAAAAGGAAGTACGGAGGCAGACGTTAGACGGGCTGGAGGGAACTGGAGTACCAGTCCAGAGAAGCATAATACAGATGAGTAGTAACACAGGACAGGAGGAAAATCTATCACACTAAGTCAGATCATGAAACAGGCCGTCACTTGGTCGAGTGAAAGACGAGTGATAGGGTTTTTAATTTGAATTGTAGTTGCGAAATGACTGTTATTGAATGATATTAAATTGTTATTTATTTGAATTTCACATTTTGTATATACATTAATTTAACTTGACGGCACCGCTGACTGAGGCTCAGAGCTTTACATCTCTATATCACTGCTTCAATGTCTGACATATACGAGCCCGGGTGGGTCTTCTGTAATAATTTAAATATATTAGGAGCATCCCACCCCAACCTAAATAACGTGAAACCTCTACACAGGCTATCTGCGGTTGGACGATTGTCATACACTGTATTCAGCTGCAAGTATAAAAGTAGAATCGCTCTTACAAAGACTGCGTGAACTGCATTAAAGGAGACTAGAAATGAAAATTTGTATTTTATAAATGTAATTCTTTACAAATTCTAATTCGAATATAATGTTTAAAAATATAATATCGTGTGCGGATATTGATTATATTGCGAAGAAGATACAATGATTCCGTAAATTGCCGAGTATTTCCGAGTTTTAATGAGACGACAGATCACGTGGTCTCATGACGTCATACTAGCCAGTCCTCGTATACAAACAGAAATATGGCAAGCGAGAGACGCCATTGATAACGGTTTTCATCGGAAGTAATTTTTCACACACACAAAAAAAACAACACCCCACAAATAAATCTGCGAGGAGGAAATCATACGTAATTAATTTAAACATTAAGAAGCTTCCTTTCTATGATTCAATTACAGTGTATTTTACATGCATGCTACAGTTAGCGTATTGACAAATCTGTAAGTATATACATGCTTTGTTAAAATAGATTACGTACTGTACTGGTCAGTGCTGAAATAAATGTTTTAAGCACAGGAAAGAAAATTAATTCCAATTTTGGAGGTATTTCCTCCCTATGTCGTAATATCTCTCTTGATTTTTCGCAGTTAACTCCCGATTATTTCAATATGTCTCTCAATTTTCATTTCTCAGAAGAAAATCCATTTATAATTTTTTTTATCAAATGTGCAGTCCACAAATGTCATATTCTATTTTATCACTTGTGAATATTGAAGTGAAGAAATAATTAATATCACAGGACAGTTTTTGTCTACAGTAAATAGATTAAGATTAAACATTATTCACGTAAATTTCAGATTATTTAACTATTACAGAAGTACTTCTTGTAAAAAAATTTTTTCACCAATTAGTTTAAAACCCATGAATTATCACAATGAAGGATGCGTAATTTTCTCTGCAAATAAAATCTCCATTTCCGCCCTAAAAAAAACTCGGCCAGTTAACACCTGACATTCCTCTACCATCTATGTAAAGTTTCATTACCTTGATTAAATTAAAAGAAGGAATAAAAAAAAATACGACGCAGTGTGTGCCCCTAAAAAAACTAATTCAAAATAAATATTTAATTCAGTAAACAGTGTTACATATCTTAACACTTAAACTAAAGGAAATAGGATGGGATATAAAATGTGGGAAAACAATGGCCACATACATGTACGGTAACGTTTGACTGCAGATTTGAACTCTGAAAATGAAGTCTTTGGCCTCGAAGTTACAACAAAATTCGGCATCGCTTATTTGCCAATGACTTTCTGGTGCTTACATACACACTCTGTAGCACATGGTTTCTTTGAATTATGTCAGAGGGACTGTCCTTTTCACAGCATAAGTGCAATGATAAGGAATAATTGTTAATTTGTTAAACTGCCATAATGTTTGTGTACTTAATTCTAACCTCTAACTATTATGCAGACCAGAATATGAAAAAAAAGGTCTTGTCCTGGGGTATAATAAGGCGTATCACAGGGAGAAATTGCACATCGGGGCAAATAGGTGGGGTCAATAGTCGCCTCCCCCCAATTTTTGTTATTAGCACTTACTCGGCCTTCTGCCTATTTTCGTAACTCGTACGTTTGACACTCTACCAGGATTTAAAATATACAATGGTATGTCTGGAACAGTTTCAACTTTTAGTCTAGGCTTAGCATTCGTGTATCCTAGAGGTTCTATGTTTTTAGGATCCCTCTGGTAACATTCCTTTGAGAAATGTAATGAGCACTGATTGCTGTATGGTGTTGCATTGAAATCGACTCACTTGTAATAATGTATCCAGACTTTCTTTATCCCTTTATCATTTGGAAAAGAAAAAAATGAACTCCACAGCCTTTTCTATGTATGCTATTACACCCGTAAGCAACGCAAAACGGCATGGTACTCTATATGAAATGAACCTTGCAACTGTAGGTCTGGATGCCGAGTCGCTAGTATGACTTCACTTTCCGAAAGTAACCGAAAAGGCGCGGAAAATATGCATACGAGGTCACGGAAACTCAGCGCCTAGAAGATATGCCAATATCTCAATATTGGCTGTACGGTCGCATACGACGCTTCAGAATCATGTTTTTCTCTGCAGTGAAGTTAATATTATTGTATATTTCCACTGGTTTCTAGTCTCCTTTAAGCTCTAGGTAGACAAGGGAAATAACCCTTACAAAAACTGCGGGAACATCGTATTCAGCTACAAAGAGGAAAGGCAATGGTTCCTACGAAAACTGCGGAAATATACTTAATTCATGTACAAAAGAAAAGAGCAATAATTAGTGCAAAAAACTGCGGGAACGCATCGCATTCAGGTACAAGGCAACCCTAACCAATCCGTGGTAGCACACACTTTAAACTATAAGCACCTCCTCAGGTGATATCTAATATGGCAATATGCACCTCCTCAGGTGATAACTAATATCATGGTAATATGCACCTCCTCAGGTGATAACTAATATCATGGCAATCAGTTTTAAAAAAACCTGCAGGACTTGTTGCGCTAAAGAGATTGTCATGCACTGCAATAAGCTTCAAGATGAAAAGGACAATACCTATAACAAACATTTCGAAAGTAATTTTCTAGTAAACCGTAATGTTTATAAAGTTTGATGGTGATCAATCAAAAAGTGAAGAACTAGTTATGCTAACGAGATTGTGTGCCGAATGGAAGAACGTCCAGATAACATATAGATTATTAGGACGTACAGATAACATACAGATTATTAGGACGTACAGATGACATACAGATTATTAGGACGTACAGATAACATACAGATTATTAGGACGTACAGATGATAAGTGGATTATTAAATGGGACAAAAACTCTGACCTGCATAGTTTTATTGTAAGTATAAATATATTTAGCAGTTTGTGTATATAATCTATCACGACTGTTTAAAATTTGCATCTATTGTATTTGCACTTATATTAAAAAATACTGTCCTGTATTCCGAGATCAAACGGAAAGACACTATATTTTCCAATTAGAATGTAACTAATGATTTGAAGAGCAGAGCAAAAGGGACAGATACCACTTCTTATTGGCTAAGTACAGAAGCGGAGTTGATCAAATGGAAAAGTTGAAAAGTTGCAAATTTTATAGATTTAATAAGTTATTAAGTTGAAGAAAGACAACAATAATCAAAGCCTTAACAGCCATGTGGCGACATCTCAGAATTAGTATTTATAATACTTCTCCCAGAGCGAGTTCTTCATATTCATTATCAACAATGCCGGTGTGTAGTGTATCAATGACGCCACACCCGCTCCTTTTCAGGGTGGAGGTAAGCCTTATTCTATTCTAGACGAGAAGAAAAAAAAAAACCCAAAGAGTAGGTGGAAAAAAATAAACTCTTATGGAAAAACTCCTGATAGAAAACACTTGGGAAAATAATACCCCGTTCAAACATATAATCCCGATGGGAAAAACAATTGATTAGAAAATAAATGGAAAAATGATATAAGCAATATAGAACAACAAATCTGTCTGGTGTCCCCAAAAAAGAAAAGAAAAAAAAATTCTAGACGGATCGGGAGAGATGATCGGTTTTTTCATAACTGTCTTCGTAACGAAAAAGAATGAAAGGTACAAATTTTCACAAAATGAACCATATACATATAGCAAATTATATATACAGTTTTGCATGTTTGGCGTAAGACAGCTCCAAAACACACGATACATGAGATGCATTCGTTTGCAAAATATTATATATATATATATATATATATATATATATATATATATATATATATATATATATATATATATATATATATATAGAGAGAGAGAGAGAGAGAGAGAGAGAGAGAGAGAGAGAGAGAGAGAGAGAGAGAATGTTTATAATACGATAAATACTGAAATGCATATGAATGTTGCAAATACACAATGATTATAGACAAATTTAAACTTTTGGTCAACCCAAATGTGGAAAAGCTTTCCAGCAGATTTCCGGGTGTATACTGGCTGCCAGTATATTATGTACTGAAATAATGACCTTAAACCTCCCATAACCAATACAAAGTTTCTTTTTTGAAAAAAGCTAGAAAACACGCCTAAATGTACTCCTCCTAAACTAACAATATCAAAACGTTAATGCTCCTTGTATGGGCAATACTAATTTGCAAAATCACGCATTTTGTTTTTATATACTTTGTTTATCTTGCTATCAAATTATGTTAAACTGACCTTGACAAGTTATGAAAATAAATAAAGTAAAGAGCATCGTCTTTGTGTCACTCTTAACATACAAATCTATTTTTCAAGCTGGTTAATATTCAAAATAGGATAGTAAAGACAGCTGTACCAAGTGAGCGGGCACCTGCTAATACGACTTGTTTGCACGCGCTATTCACATGGTTATACAGTGCTCTCGTCAAATCATTTCGTCTCTCGCGAGATTTTGACAATACCTAAGGAGATAGGCGGTTCAAATATCAATTATAGGACCCCTCTACGGAACTGGGGTATATTAACAGCTATATAAGCAAGCTGGTGACAGAAATCTCTGGCTTCGCAGAAGCCCACTAGTACAGAAAGGGAGAAATTCATGTCTTTCTCGTTTTAACTCTAGCCAGTTATGGCTAATTCAGCTACAGCGGTGAGTGTTGTGAGGTTTTTTTGTGACAATATTAAGTAAAGAATGGTAAATTCCGAAAAATTTAAATGCATTCGCTGGCCTACATTGTATTGGGCCTATAGCCATCTTGGAACTCTGGATAAACATATTTCGTCATGTTTTGTCTAGATGTTCGCTTTCTCTTGCTAACTGCTGCTCATGCAATTAAAGTTAATGATTGTTTTAAATTTCATCAAGCCCCCAAAATTAATTGCGTATTGTGATTATTTTATTTCATAAAATGAATAATGATGCGACGTAATAAACACCAGTTTAGAGCCTTCATTCAATAGAATAAATTTAATTATGCTTCGTGGCACAAGTCTCGTTAGAAATGTCGCTGCTAATGACTAAAACCGATATTAACAGAAAATTAAATTATATTTATAAGCCTAAGTGAGTAAATGATACTTTAATTGTTGTTGTTCTTATTCTTTTACATTAGCTAATGGTTCACAGTTGTCTTTTTGCGTTTTTTTGGTGTTTTTTAAAATTTTAATTCATTATCTTTTATAATCACATGTAAGATCTCAGTTTAAAAAAGAAATATGAGAGAGAAATGTTGGCTCATAATCGGCCTACCCTGTTGTTTTTTTGTTTTGTTGTTGATTTCTTCTGATAGTTCCGAAAAAGATGTCATTAATTTATTTTGATGACAAAAAAAGGAAAAGAAATACTTTTAAAGAGAGTGATTTTAGTGCCCATGGTACTTGGACGGGTCAGTAGATTAGTTTTCAGTTGTCATATTCTTTACAGAAGTCTTTAATATGATGCTAATCTATTCGCATAATATAATTTTAGAAATTTTCGCATCAAATGACAATTCTGTTCTCATTCAATGATATAAATCTGGGCAGCATATTTGCCAAGCAGATACAAGAATACTGAACACAGTAAAATCTATATTAAGTTTTCAGAAGAAAAAAACATGAACTGTCACAAGTAAATTATGATTTGGTGCATTGGAAGTAATGTGTGTGTGATTAGGATTTTTAACGTAGCTTTATAAAAAATTCATCATATTGCTATGATGTCTGCAGTGAGGCAGTTTATAGTGATGTCTAGCACTGGGGCATCATGCTGCAGAATATAACATGATGTTCCACCCAATCACATTATCCTGAGCGCCAAGTAAGCCAGCTGATCATAACATATTTGTAAGTCTTTGTTTTAACTCTGCCGGGGATCAAACCCATGACCTCCCGCTTCTGTGGCGGACACACTAACCACTAGGCCACCGGAGTGGTGCATTGGAAGTCAGGTAGTTGAAAAAAGTAATTTTGTGCTTCAAGCTTACCTTGACCGGTGGCCTAGTGGTTAAAGCATCTGCCAGAAACACCAGCCGAGTCATACCAAAGACTTACAAAAATGGTACTTACAGCTGCATCGTTAGGCGCTCAACATTAAGAGGTTAGTGTTAGGACTGGTCGATCTGGTGTCCAGATAATGTGACTGGCTGGGACATCATGCTACATGTCAGACATCGTATCGATATGACTGTTAAAAATCCAAATCACACAGACACTTTGGCAATAAGAGACTATGTGTTGAATTTAAATAATTAAAAGCACAAAATATGTAAATCAACCATTACTGTAAACTGTCCAAACAACTAGACAGAAAAGGGCTAAGGATCATGCCATATCAACATAGACCATGCCATATCAATATAGACCATGCCATATCAACATAGATAGCTATATCAACATGGGGCATTTTAATAAATCAATTCTAATGTCCTATATGAAATTGGTTTTGCTCATAGATTCAACATGGCCACCACAGTAACCATCTTGAAAATCGTTTCACCAGTGGCGTCGCTAGTGGGGTGCAGACCATACCGGGCGACACCATTTCAGAGGGGTGACACCAATATGAAAAATTGCAAATTTTACAGAGCACACATTACTCGGTCTAGTCGGATTTCATAAGCGGATAACCAATCACAGTGGTGTCGCTACGGGGTGTGTGGGGGATGCGGAACTCACTGGGTGATACCATCAGAGGGGGTGACACCAAAATGACTGTCTATAAAATTTTTGTATGGTATGTTACAGAAGGAGGTCCATGGGGGTGACACCATGAGTTACCGCACCAAGTGACACCAACCCTAGTGACGCCACTGCTTTTCACTACTTTATGAGGACTGCTTGGTAACTAATTAAAATTCTGTTGATCTGAGTTCCAATATGGCCACTATAATTGCCATCTAGAAAAATTTCTCCAAGATGTCTTGGGTAATGTCAGTATTGTGCTTTCGCCAAAATAATTTTTATGATGTCTAGTTGGTCCTAAATGGAAATTGCCAGTCTGATTTATACAGCAGTTAATTTGAAAATTTGGTATTGTTTCTTCAAAAAAACTGAAAATCTTATCAAGATGTGGTTTTCATCAGAAAACTCATTATAATGTCTTGGTGGACACAAAGGAAAATGCTCAGACATCGACAGTAGCTAATTTGATAACCTTGTTGTTATTGAAGAATTATCGGAGATGGTTTCAGCAGATAAAAGGAAGTAGTGCTATCTTGAATTCCCTCCTTTTTGGTTAGTTGAGCATCAGTCCCTCTATGGTATAGAATTTTAAAAATATTATTTAATAAGCATTTTAATAATCCGACATGTGAAATTAAGCAAATCATGTTAGACATGTTATTATACAAAATAATAGTTTTATGTGACCATTTAGAACTTTTTTCTCTAGTCTCTCCCTACTTATTATGAAATGCACATAAAGACAATGTATGATTATGATGATAAAATGTCAAATCCAATCTAGTAACACGTTAAAGAAATGAATGATGGAAAAGATTTCCCACATTTGTAATTTGATACATGAGGCCATTGACAGAAACTGAGGCTGCTTCCCCTATACTATTGCAGTCATCCCGGACTTAATAAAATGTAAAATATTTAGGTGTTCATTAAAATGTAAAATATTTAGGTGTTCATTTAAATGTAAAATATTTAGGTGTTCATATGTAAAATATTTAGGTGTTCATATTCAGTTTGATTGCGAAGAAATCAAAAATGACTGGTAACCTCCATCCTATAATAGTCAAAAGTGTAACAAATAGGATGCATCACATTTTTCGGTTTGTGTTCATCTAACTAGCCTGTCCAGTCCACTAAAGCAGATTTTATGACCAATAAGATGTATTGACATAATATATTTCTGTTTAAAAAAATGGACATTGGTTTCTTTATTACCAGAATGAAAGCAGATACTGTACTGGGATTTTCATAATGAAAAGATCTCTATTTTAAGCATATTAATGAAGTATGGATTCTGTATTGCAATACATGCTGGCAAATGAGATAATATGGATTATCTGTATATCAGTAAATTATCTCAGTCCATTTAGTTTCACAGTTGGTATTAATCAGAGGTGTATCTGACTGCAAGATAAGAAAATGAAAAATGTTCATTTAAAGCTTATTGCTCCTCTCCTATACACACTCACGTTTACATCTGAACCAGATTTTACTATTGATATTTCATGCAAATTAAAAAAAAATCTCTTTTTTAGAAATTATTTTTTTTAGAAAACCAGAATTTTAATGTGTCAAGTACATTTTCCTTATTCGATAAATCCCAGAAAAATGAGGCTTTTAGATTTGGCTGTATCAATTTTAAGACTCCCCAAATGGAGTAAAATTATTGATCTGGCTATATCGATTTTGACAATTTTTACACGTGTGGAGTTGGTAACAAGACACAGATTATCTTCACCATAGATGTATGATGTCGTCTGTAGGTTGCACATGAAGCGTGATTTTGTTTTACTCGCAAGAAATGTCCAAAAATATAAAAGTGGCAACAGTATCCGTCTGTCTGGTGTTAACTTTTGGTTTATTTAAAAGATGATATTATAGGATCATCACCAGTTTTGGTGGTTGTTCTGTGCTTAAAGTTTTGGGATTTGACAGTACTATCATAGCATTCCCACTCATTATTTATAGTCTCGTGTACATGCAACCCCTATTGATCAAAATGAGTGAATCTGAATATATTATTTACAGTTGTTTGGAAACAGAATTTAAGTGAACACTGGTCAAGTTTAAATATTACTTTTTTTACATTTAAGTGCTTTTATTGACTAGTTAACAACTTAATTAAAAATAAGGTTCATGTTGACTGAATCTTAAAAACGGCATTCATTGTAGAATGTGGTCTGTTTATGAAGTTGTGCCTTTTGTTTCAGCGCAAAATTTACCACACTGTTGTGGATGATGTGATTACAAATGTTCGAGAGGCATTTCTAGATGAAGGTGTAGATGAGCAGGTGCTGCAAGAGTTAAAACAGGTAATTCTAACAATTTCTCCTTAGACAATTTTGGGGTCACCTTTGGGAGAGAATTTTGGCATCCCCATGGCCAAGAATGAAAAATATGAAATCCATCAGGATAGGATTTGTTTGCATTTTATCAGGCTCCTGTTGGAGAAAAATGGATTTTTATAAATACCTAGATGGGTTCTAAATGGGAGTTTTGGCTTGCCTGATGTGATACTAACAGAATAAACACCCAGGTTCCAATGGGGAAAAATGATCTGATAAAATATCGGAAAAAAGATCTGATAAAATATTGGCATCTTTTTTATAGTACTTTAAATTATAATCAGTTAGACAAAACAGAAATTTATGGCTTTCATGAAGCCAGTTTTCATCATGGTATTGTGTTTTATGGGCTATTAATTTGCTTAATTAATTTTTAATTAATTATTGGCTATTAATTTGCTTCAGTTGGCAAAACTTAAAACCTTGAGTGTTTTATTAATGGATCATTCACAAACAAATTGAACATGACATAACACTTGGTGCATACATCAGAACTTTAAAATCACAATTGCGTAAAGAAGTACATTTTGTTTTTAATCTGAGTCACGGAAACAACCTGCCGGTGTTTAATTTTCTGACCCTCAGACTCCATAGAAACAGAAAGATAGTATCAGCACTGTGGAGAAGGAGAAGGAGAAATTTGCTTGGCAATTTAAGAACAAGTGTAAAAGTGAACTGACATTTCTAATATGTAGATCCTAGTTATCTGAATAATATATAACTTCCATAGTTGTATGAGTATATTTTTGTATATAAAATGATTTGAACAGATTATAATAGAATATGTTGAAAATATAATAAAGTATAAAATAATCCACTGTCTGTTTTATATACAAAACACACACACAGTAACACATAGTTAGAAAGAGAAATACTTTCACAAAAATCTGATTGTTTCTTACAAAATATATTATTACTTATTATTCATAAGAAATCCAAACATTATTTGTTTCCACCAATAACAAGGAATCACAGCTAGGGGCTCATGATTGTAAAAAAGAATGAAGAAAATTAAAAATTTCACATTTTACAAAAATGTTTTAGATAAAATTCATACAGTTCAGAATATTTCTTAAAAATATTTTTAAAAAAAAGTCTTTACAGTTCATGAAAAAATTTAAAAGAAAGAAGGAAATGTTCTCTATGTATATTGCACATATTCATGTCATTCTTCCATGTATATTGCACACAGTTAAGTCATTTAACACTATTTTATGCTACCAGTAAGCAACATTGCCAGGACATTAAATTTAAAAGATAGTTGGGATGCTGATATAAGAGAGGGATATTTTTGAATCTACTTAGTTGATTATTATGGGGACCCAATATGGTCTTCTATGAAGCTTTCTATAAGGAGAAATATTATTGAAATTGGAGAAAAAGGTCAGATAAGTTGGTAATTTGATACTGGATGCAGAGAGTCTTCATATATGATCTTAATGTCTTGATATTTACTGGTAGAATAGTCTCATTTTTCCCTTTAATTAATTGATCAGTCACTAATTGAAGATATGTGGTAGTTTAATTGTCATAATTATCTTTGATGGATATTTAGCTGCCATCATATACATTTTGATCTTTGCAAGATTCTTCTCGAGAGATTTGTTGAGATATCATGGCAATTGTGCTATATTATTTTGTTATAATCTCCATGTGAATTTAATTTCAGGTTTTCGATGACTTGATATATGGTAACCTCAAAATGATTAATGTGTCAAACTTACCGTTTGTACCTATATGTTTTAAAGTCCATAATATAAGTCCCAAATGTACAGGCCACAGGCCATGTGCAGTCTGCCAGGCTGTATTTTGTAGCCTGCAAAATGATTGGTGTCACAAAGTGTCTTTATAGGTAACAATGTGGTGCTGCCCTTGGGCCATAAAAAACACCTTCATGTGGCCCGCAAAGTAGTTTGAATTTGAGACCACTGGTCTAAACCTACAACTTGAACTTGATTACTGTTGCTAACATTGAGAGGAAAAACGTTTGACTTTTTATCTGTATTCATATATTAATTATCATAACACACAAAAAGTATATAGGCTACACCAGGATTTGGCTTGTGTTATGCAAGAGTCTGTGTGGAAATCACCATCAGTTTATCTTATTCATTCTTGAATACACAATATTTTTTGTTCCTGAGTTTGTGTTATTTAAATCACACAATTTTCAGCATGGTAGATGGAGAAGGATGGATATTATTTGATTCAGGTTCAGAACTGAACAATTAATTTTGCAGCTATGGGAAAGCAAGCTGAATCAGTCCAAGGCACTGGACCCTGTGACCCCTGAGCAAGAGCAGATGATACCAACAACGATACAGTTTGCACATTTGCCTGTACAGCAGCAACAGAGTCAACAACATCAGGGTAAGAAAATGGTTTTCATTCATCTCAAAAGGCTATCGGTGAGAAAATTCTAAGAGCCCAATACTTGGGGTCCCTCTGATTTCAGGATAGGACCCCTCCTTTATTCAAGGTGAGTTACACATTGAAAAAATCTAATTTGCTTGATAAAACTTGAATAGCATCGATGAAATGCTGAAATTAATTGACAAGATGTGGAAAGACTATATATGCCCCTTGCCATTTTGCAAGATGTGGAAAGACTAGTCCATTATTAATATTTATCACTATATATGCCCTTTTGACAATTGCCTCCTTGTCATACCACTATCAAAAGCTGTAAACTTTGTGAAGTATGTGACTTGTGAATGGGAAACAGATTACCTCAATTATCAGTAACCGATTAAACACGAGTCTACTGCATGTAGGACCAAAAACCATTTTGCTTGTTGGTGTGCATTACAGAAAAAGTCCGAACCAGTCTAGTGGGTATTGGATTTGTACAAGTTTCATGGTTTGGTTTATTAGAAAGAAAAATAATTTTTTTAACTAAATGGCTTGAGATAAAACTACTTTAATTCAAAAGGATAGTGCTAGAGCTAAAGTAACAATTTTCATTTTAATTTACTTTTTATTTTCGTTTCTGTTATGCATTTATTTTAATTCCCATTGAATGTTTCTTTTTTAGTTTCATGCATATCAGGCTTTAATGGCAGTTGGGTTGGGGACGTTGGGCAAAAAGTTTTAGAATTATTGAAACACAGCCTACAGTAGGCTTAGATCCTGACACAGTTGGGCACATGAGTCCTTAAATGAATTAAATTTACAGTATTCCATAAATTAATTAAATTTCCATTATTCCATGTCATCATTTTAGAAGCTAGAATTTTATTTTTGAAGGATTTTCAGGTAATAACTAGAACAGAACATCTTTTATAACAAAAGTACCCAAGTCAAGGTATTGTGTATAATAAAAGCATCAGTTGAATTAGTCGTCATGTTTATTTTGTAATATTGGTCCATTTTACCAGCATTCATACTGAATTAAAGAATTATGATGCATTGGTCGATTCTCCTTGATCCAGCAGTGTATTTACAAGTTAGCAAGGTGGAATTGTGGAGGTTTCTTTCTTCTTAATCCCCACTATGCTGTTTCCACTATACCAATAATTGCTTGATTTTTACACTATCTTGACTAGAATTGAAATAAATTCGTTTGTGGTCTTTTCAGCTCATTCAGTGCAGCATGCCATTCCTATGCCTCTACACATAGGGGCCTCAGGAGAACTGGTAAGCAACTAAATACGTCCTAAACCATGTATTCAACTTTCATAGATTTTTGTAAAATGAATTTTATGGACTCAAATTATCGTTGTGCTACTTTGCGACCTGGAACTATTTCCAAAGCATGGTAAATTAAAATGTACACATACCGTTTGTAATTTTTTTGATGGAACAAGTTTTGTGAATCCCTCAGAAGTAGAGGCCAAAAACAGCTGTTATCCTGTCAACTGTGTCCATTGACACTCAAAGTAAATTTTTACTTTCCTTTTGTTAAATGCCATTTTGTCCCAAAATCTTACAGTGTTTACATTTTTGTCAGCATGCACTTACTGTATATACTTGTTTTTAAGTCGGGTCAGAATGTAAATAATAAAGATCCTAATCTGCTGTATCATAATGCACCTACAGATCAGAGTGTTGTTGTTGTAGGGTTTAACGCCATTTTTTCAGCACACAATAAGCTATACATGGCGGCTAGTATTAATGGTGGAGGAAGAACCCAAGAACCACCGATGCACGAGAAACTACTGGCAAGCTTTCTCACATACCCACATTGGCTTAATCTGAGACTTGAACCCACGCAGACAGAGATGAGATGGCAGTGATCTGTAACGGAGAGCGCTTTAGACCACTTGGCCATTCGAGGCTCCCTGATCAGGGTCTGTATTGTATGTGCTACTTATTTTTCCTGATCTGCACATGCATTATGGAAAGTTCATGGTTCATCCCACGTTAAACATTTTAACCTTTTAACATGCCCATGATGCATATTATGGTATGTACCCTTCAACTATCACTTCCTGTTTTGCTTCTGCACTTGAGTTCTCCACCATCTACCAATTATTGTGGATGTCTTGCACTTTTGGATAAGGAAGAAGGCTGTCTGTTTTGGGGTCAAAAGGGACGGTTAATGTGACTGAGTATTTTTAAAAGGGATACAAACACTCAAAGTAAATATAATGTATCAATTTTTAAAACAAAAATAGGGCTGATATGATAGTCATCATTTTGGGCATGTAAGGTTTTTCCTGACATTACGGTTGTTTTGACATCAGATTATCTCCTAAAACATGGCTATCTATATGTATTTCATCCTAAATAAAAATTATGCCATTGTGACCTCCTAAAGTGTGAAAAATCAGATTAGAGCTACATACTAATATTTCTTTTTAAACTGAAAAATTACTCAGGAAACAGATATGAAAACAAAATGCTGATCCAACTTTCAAAATGTCTGCCTTGAAAGCCATCCTGAAAATCATAATATGGCTGCTTACCTGAACAAATTGTCATAATATACCTCATTTGTTCTAAATACAAAATTGCTAATTCGTTATGTAACAGTAGGAAAAAGATAGAATCTGCTAACAAACACTTGGCAACTAAATTTTTCATTAAAGTTGCAGTTATTTTTTTAATTGATCATACATTTAGTGCAGTTTGCTGCATTTTATTCATTTTTTGTTTCTATAAGCACATGATTAATAGAGAATATCTAGTTTTTTTATATTCATAAATATATTAAGAGTGAAGCCGATTTGTATTGTCTCAAAAAATTTCCTTATATCTGCAAAAAATTCCATTGGTTTTCTCACTTTTTTCAAAGCAGAACTTGATTTTGCATGGAGTTTTTTCTGTTCTATGTCAGTGTGATTAAAGACACACATCATTGTAGATAATAATAAAAAAGACTGACTTGTACAAATATAACTTCATACCTACAATGCTTCAAACTTGTATTTTGTGAAATGAAATAATGTTTTTGTATATTAAAAGCTTATTTCTATTTTGGTTACATTTATTGCATATATTGAGACAGTAAATATACGTTGGATTAATCTGTAGTAACATAGCAGTATCCAATTAACTTTTAATAAAAGTTTTTAATTAGTTTTTTTTATTTTCTTTATAAGTGCATTAATATGCGAATTATGTGGATGCTGCACCCAGATTTTGTTTGTCACTTAATTTTGGTTTGCAGTCAATATTTGGCTATCCCCAATTTTGTTTATGACTGTGATGAGAGCTGATAGCTATGTTTAAAAAGTTTTCCCCAAAAATTGCCTCAGTTTATCATGTGATTCTGAGTATCAAATATGTACAAGTTTTACGAATTCATTCACTGACATTTGGCGTCATTTTTATGGAATACTGTTTTTAACAAGGTCAGCTAATACTTGAAGTCAATTTTTGTACGTTGGAGTTTTATGATGTTTGGGCATTTTGTGATGGCACATCCTCATTGAATAAGTACATGTATACAAAATATTCTTGATGTTTTAAGATTCATTTATTCTAATGGAGAAAAAGAGAAGAAATGAAGGAGAGAGAAAAGAAAACAAGTCTGAACATGGCAATACAAATTTGAATACTACACATACTGATAGATGTATTTCCTAAATAGGAAAATAAAGTTCTAGAAATGGTAAAGCCATTGTGATGACAAAATTGGTATTACCAGTGACAATATCATTTTTCTCCCACTTTTACATTTCAGTATCTGATTGTGAAATACGGTATATAAGACAAGATACATGATAGCTATCGTTCTTCTCATTAAAAGTTTTGAAAATGGAAAAGCTGACTGAGTAAATGCAGTTCTGTTTCATAACATATCTTAAGCAAAACTGAAAAAAATCTATTGTCTAAAAGCAATCAATGCAAAATCTGAATGTTGTTGTTGTAGGGTTTAATGCCATTTTTCAGCACACGATATGCTATACATGGCGGCCAGTAGTATTGGTGGAGGAATATCCCGGGAAAACCCCCGGAAAGAACCACCGACCCATGAGAAGCTACTGGGAAGCTTTCTCACATCACTGCATTAGGCGAATGTTCGACTCGAACCCATGCAGACAGAGGTGAGATGACAGTGATCCGTAACGGAGAGCGCTTTAGACCACTTGGCCACTTGGGGCCACTAAAAAGTCTGAATGCATTTCTGAGATCGTAAACAAGAATTGATGAGATGATGGATAAACACAGAAGACTTGTATATAAATGAAGTCTATCCATTTCAGGATCTGTACATTCAAAACTATCCATTTCAGGATCTGTACATTCAAAACTATCCATTTCAGGATCTGTACATTCAAAACTTTCTGTACTTACCAGTTCTTTATTATACTGTTTCAAACAATTTATTGCAATAAAAATCATTTTACAAATGGTGTTATAAAAAAAATAGGATTACTTTACTGTGTAATTAGTTTTTTCTTTTTGCCTTTTAAGAGCGGAGCAGCTGCCATGGCCTTCAATGCACAGGGAGGCCTATTTCAACAGCATATACAAGCTCTAGTCAATGCCGGCCAGACTGTCACCTTGCAACATACAGGTAATTTAAATATTTGCATACTGTTATACATTTAAATATCTTGATGTTGCTTAATGAAGAACTTTTTTTTATTATAAACAATATCCCTGTCAAATCCAACAATTTACTACACAATGAATTTGTGACACAGCTTCTGTAAGGGTAAAAAATGATTGAATGGTATTTTATTAAAGTGTTAAAGGATTTCATAAATATAGAGTTAATAAAAAGCCAATATTTTTAGTTTTCTGAGTGTTTAATATGAGAGGTTTCATTTTCTTGTACAGTAACAACTAGAAATCTGCAGCTTGCTCCATCACCTTCCATTTTACACAATGCCCAAATCCATCAGTTTTGATTTTAGATTTTGAAAAAGAAATCGAATGGCTGTCTGCAAATGAGAACTCTTTAAGTTTGTATGCATGTAGGAAATAAATATAACAGGTATTGATTTTATTGCATATAGGCATTTCGATTGCTCACAGAACCAAATGTTTACTCAAATTTTCATATAAAGTAAGCTCTTTTCTTAAAACATAGAAGCTGTAAAGTACAAATTTATATTTCCCAACTTAACAGTACATATGCACAGTGGTTACAGGCATCATAACTTGAATGATTTATTAGGAATTCTAGATGCATTGGACTGGTTATACGGTCCAGATATTTTGTTTTATGCCTTGAACTGTCAGAATTTATCTAAATTCAGCCAATGGCCAGTACATTCTGCAGGCAATGCCACAGGCTCAGCAACATCAAGTTGCACTCACAGGGGCCCAACAAATGGTTGCACTACCTCAGCATGCCATTGTCCATGCTACACAGACTGCCACACAGGTGAGTCATAGATACATTACACGAATGGCATTTGTCTATGCCATAGCTATGACAAATTAATATTCCATTTAACTTGCAGAATTATGCACCGTAACATGAAATTGAATGCTTTATCTGATAGGTTACCAGCACCATGAAATTAACTTTTGTCAGTGCCTGTCAACTTTACATATAAGACGCCATTGAATGAATCCTTGCTTTCAGGATTACCAGAATCTGATTCTTTGTGCTGTTGTTGAAGATTTAAAAAAATATATATATAAAGCCTATAGGTTTGTAATGAATTTGGTGAAAAATGGTGAAGATTGTAGTTTGCATTTGGGATTCCACATTTTTGCTTGACAATTGGAGACAACTATACAGTTTTAAGGGGAGATAATTCATGTATAGGGTATAACAGGACACCAGCACATTTCCTGTTGTATAGTGTTGATTAAAAGATTAGTTCTGACAATATAAGAAATTTGAACAAGATTCTTTTTTTCAGTCATTTGAGAATCTGAACTTTATTCTTATTAAAAATTCCCTGCCCCCTCAAAAATCAAAAGGTTGGTTGATGATTGCATTTAACAAGTGGTAGCTGGTCACATGGTTGGTTCACATGATGACATTTACTGCTCTGATGTTATTGCCATGATCATCATTATGGTACTGTTGTATATAAAAGATGATACGCTTGATTTAATAACTGATTTGTTGTTGGCCATGTTTATTTCCTTTACTGTTGGGTACAAAGATGAAAACATAGTGTAAGGGATTGATCTTGACATGCTTGATTTGTGCACGTAAATGTTATACTGATATAACCAATTGAAGAAACCATTATTTGTTCTTGGCATAGTTTTTTATTCATTATTTTGGGTCTTTGTAAAGGTTAATCGTTAAAATTAAATACCAACAAATATGCAAACTTGTGCAAGTCCATGACTTGAAATACCCATGAAATAAGTTGTGGGTTTAATTGTTTTTTTTTTGTAATTCAAAACCACATAAATAAATTAAACTTAAGTATAATAAGGAATCAGATCTTGAATTGAAGTATTGATGGGTGGTTGTAATTTTTATGTTGGAAACTGAAACTGATATGCTGCTATGACATACATACCTACCTACCTGTACATACACATACACACACACACACATACATGCATACTACTTACCTACATACCTACCTACATACATACACATACGTTGAGGAGAATTGGCATCTACTTTAACTCAGAAATATCTGTCTTTGGATATGAAATATCTATCGTTGAGTATAATATGGGTACACAGCACATTAGACCCAGTGTTAATATGTCATTCATCTGGACATATTTCTCAGAAAATGATGTCTTGCGTGTTCTTTGAAAAGGATGTACATTTTCTCTGAAAAGGACTGCTATATGTTCGTTCTTATTGATAGCTTTACACATTTAAAGTTTTAATTGATGGTGAGTTGTGATTATCTGGTAACGAATCCACATTGAAAGTTTGATTTTTGTTGGACTCTAAATACTATAGGAATTGATCATTTGTTATTCCTTACATTATTTTGCAAATTCAACGTGTTAGTCATACAGAACAGGAACTGGTGTTACTTTTACTTGCCGTGTTGGTCTGATTTAGTCAGTTTTCCAAATTTGATTGAAAATGCCAACTCATGGATTGAAGACTGTATCAGGCAAATGTTTCAGTTGCTTTATTGGATATCCGGGTTTTGTTGAAGTCATGGATTGAGGATTGTGTCCGCCAAATGTTTCAGTAGCTTTAATTGGATATCCGAGTTTTGTTGAAGTTATGGATTGAGAACTATCAGGCAAATGTTTCAGTAGCTTTATTTAGAGCCAAATTGGAAATCGCCTCGGACATTCACTTCGGCCGAATATCCGGTTTTTTGGTACTATTCGGAAGCATTCGCTTCTGCAAATTATACGCGCACAAATGGTTACAAGTAAAATAATTCAATAAATATCGAACTTTTAAAATAAAAAGTTTTTTAATACATAATAATTTTAGTTAATAATAAATAAAATTCATCTTATAGCCGATATATGGTATACGGTACACGAAAAGTTTAAGCTTCACATATGATAATGAAACAAATGGTATGCCACGGAGTTGTACCTACTACTCGGTTCGTGCCCGGATCCGGCAAATAGTACATCCAAATACTCAGATTCAGTACTTGGCAAAAATTATCTACTCATTTAAGGCCCTAGCTTTATTGGATATCCGGGTTTTGTTGAAGTCAGATTGAGAACTGAATCAGGCAAATGTTTCAGTTGCTTTATTGGACATCTGAATTTTGTTGAAAAGACAAGAGAGTCTCACTGAGCTATTCAAATTTATAGAAACGTTTTCTTGCTGATAAAGTTTCTGATGTAAAGCAAATGTTTGTAAAAAAAAAATTACAAAAGAAAATATAAATTTAAAAATCATTGAGTAAAATATGGCATTCCTCTTTTTAAGCAGTTGGAATTGATAAATTGTGCTATTTTTGTTACTTGAATAATTGTCTCTTGTGCACACTACTATATATATATATATATATATATATATATATATATAACCATTATAATAATAATTTTAATATGCATATTTTATCATAAATAAAAATTATATAGAATCTGGAAACATGACGCAGGCATTATTTGTATCCACTCATCATACTTCTGTTGCACTTTTTCTTAGAAATTTACAATATGGCAGTATGTCATTTCCTTTTAATTTTCTTAGAAATGTACATTATGGCAGTATGTCATTTCCTTTTAATTTTCTTAGAAATTTACAATATGGCAGTATGTCATTTCCTTTTAATTTTCTTAGAAATTTACAATATGGCAGTATGTCATTTCTTTTTAATTTTCTTAGAAATTTACAATATGGCAGTATGTCAATTCCTTTTAATTTTCTTAGAAATTTACAATATGGCAGTATGTCATTTCCTTTTAATTTTCTTAGAAATTTACATTATGGCAGTATGTCATTTCTTTTTAATTTTCTTAGAAATTTACATTATGGCAGTATGTCATTTCTTTTTAATTTTCTTAGAAATTTACATTATGGCAGTATGTCATTTCTTTTTAATTTTCTTAGAAATGTACATTATGGCAGTATGTCATTTCTTTTTATTTTTCTTAGAAATTTACATTATGGCAGTATGTCATTTCTTTTTATTTTTCTTAGAAATTTACAATATGGCAGTATGTCATTTCTTTTTAATTTTCTTAGAAATTTACAATATGGCAGTATGTCATTTCCTTTTAATTTTCTTAGAAATTTACATTATGGCAGTATGTCATTTCCTTTTAATTTTCTTAGAAATTTACGATATGGCAGTATGTCATTTCCTTTTAATTTTCTTAGAAATTTACAATATGGCAGTATGTCATTTCCTTTTAATTTTCTTAGAAATTTACATTATGGCAGTATGTCATTTCCTTTTATTTTTCTTAGAAATGTACATTATGGCAGTATGTCATTTCCTTTTAATTTTCTTAGAAATTTACAATATGGCAGTATGTCCTTTCTTTTTAATTTTCTTAGAAATTTACATTATGGCAGTATGTCATTTCCTTTTATTTTTCTTAGAAATTTACAATATGGCAGTATGTCATTTCCTTTTAATTTTCTTAGAAATTTACATTATGGCAGTATGTCATTTCCTTTTATTTTTCTTAGAAATGTACATTATGGCAGTATGTCATTTCCTTTTAATTTTCTTAGAAATTTACAATATGGCAGTATGTCATTTCCTTTTAATTTTCTTAGAAATTTACAATATGGCAGTATGTCATTTCTTTTTAATTTTCTTAGAAATTTACATTATGGCAGTATGTCATTTCCTTTTATTTTTCTTAGAAATTTACAATATGGCAGTATGTCATTTCCTTTTAATTTTCTTAGAAATTTACATTATGGCAGTATGTCATTTCCTTTTATTTTTCTTAGAAATGTACATTATGGCAGTATGTCATTTCCTTTTAATTTTCTTAGAAATTTACAATATGGCAGTATGTCATTTCCTTTTAATTTTCTTAGAAATTTACATTATGGCAGTATGTCATTTCTTTTTAATTTTCTTAGAAATTTACATTATGGCAGTATGTCATTTCCTTTTATTTTTCTTAGAAATTTACAATATGGCAGTATGTCATTTCCTTTTAATTTTCTTAGAAATTTACATTATGGCAGTATGTCATTTCCTTTTATTTTTCTTAGAAATTTACAATATGGCAGTATGTCATTTCCTTTTAATTTTTCTTAGAAATTTACAATATGGCAGTATGTCATTTCTTTTTAATTTTCTTAGAAATGTACAATATGGCAGTATGTCATTTCCTTTTAATTTTTGTTTGTGATGGGAGATAACCGATAACTTATCCATTTAACTACTTCTTTGTAGCAGGTGCACGGGATTCCTCAGTTGGATGGAACGAATGACACTAGTTCCTCAGAAGATGAGGAATATGACAATGATGATAATGATGACAATGAAGATGAAAAAGATGAAGATCAAGAGGAGCAGGGGGAAGAAGAGGTAATAGGTTGAGAAAGTAGATTCAAATAAATTCTTTAAGATTATGTAAAAGAAGCCAAGTTTTAAACATATGGAAAAGTATTAATATTATAGCTTAATTATGAATTAATAATTGCATTTGCATCAGTTGATAAATGGAAGAAGGATTTTCATTGGTCAGAACATAACCATGTGATCAGATCCTTTTGGAATTATTTCTGTATAAACTGAATAGAGAACTACTTCATGCTAACTTCTATACACAGAGTCATTTGCAAAGTAACTAATGTAAACATTGAATCGGAAAGTATACGCACTGCATTCCTTTAAAACAAAATAAAACGATGGGCTTATATCTTAGACAATTTTAGAAAATGATTTGAGAGAATCAAATAACAAATCTTTGCAATTTTTCTGAAGATATATCATTCCTCTTTTGATTAGACTTGAAGACAAAAGTTGGGAAACTTAAAATTTGCCAAGAAGAGCTATGGGGATATGTTGCATAGCACATTGACTGTGGCTCATTACTAATGAATTTAAAACTATAGGTAAATGGATATTGGGATAGGGTGGAGGAGGCATTCAAAGACAAACATTTTAAAAATTGGAATCACAGTCCTAAAATGTAAGAGAGAGACTGACCTTGATAGTTATAATGTGGGTGGGTAAAAATCCTGATTATCCCTCATTGTAACTGTCAAGGTTGTTATCTTGCACTGTTTGAGTTTTGGACCACCATTATTATAACCATTTACAGATAGTTTTAATTTCATTTTTAAGTAGCCAGTGTTGATAGCCTGAACTGTTGATGAATATGAAAATATATTTAAAGACATGAAGATCAGCTACTCACATGAAGAACAGTGTCTTGATGAAAGCATCAAATCTAAGATTATTTGTATGTCAAACAATGCATACAACACGTTCTTTGCATTGAATAATGAACTTGTATTCAGATCACCTATGCCAATTTAGATAAAATATTATGATCATGTTGAATGTTTAAAACATTAGATCAGTTACCTTTGGTAGAATCATTTGTTTGATGTTGGCATATTTATTATTATGCAGATGGAGAATCCCTTGTTCTTTTAATAGCTATGCAGCAGATGGAGAATCCCCTGTTCTTTTAATAGCTATGCAGCAGATGTAGAATCCCATGTTCTTTTAATAGCTATGCAGCAGATGGAGAATACCCTGTTCTTTTAATAGCTTCGCAGCACATGGAGAATCGCCAGTTCTTTTAATAGCTATGCAGCAGATGTAGAATCCCCTGTTCTTTTAATAGCTATGCAGCACATGGAGAATCGCCAGTTCTTTTAATAGCTATGCAGCAGATGGAGAATCACCTGTTCTTTTAATAGCTATGCAGCACATGGAGAATCGCCTGTTCTTTTAATAGCTATGAAGCAGATGCCTGCAAAAAGAATTCAGACTTTTAAGTAAGGCCCAAAAGCTGACAGGAAATATCTTTGAAAAATAAAAACTAATGATTTAAAAAGTATTACAATTATTTGCAATTATAAAAGTTTAATGTTGGTTTATAAATGTCACTTGTTAGCACACACAATTTTGGGCATTGTTTGCTGTGTGATTCATCAACTGACAGTTTATACTTCAATAAACTCAGGAAAAAAACTACATTAAGGTGTTAATTGTTTTTAAAATCTCTAATCTGATAATTAATTTGAACAAGTTTACTTGCTTTGACATGTAAATTTTGTCCTATATTTCAGGAGCCCCTGAACTCTGAAGATGATGTGAGTGAGGAAGACCCTTCAGAGCTGTTTGATACAGACAATGTTGTTGTGTGCCAGTTTGAGAAGGTGAAGGATCATATTTCATTCCTCCTTTCAAAAAACTATTTTGTGACCAGGTGAAGGATCGTATTTCATTCCTCATTTCAAAAAATTATTTTGTGGCCAGATTGCCAAAATATTGAAAATTGAGATAATAATATGACATGATTTTGAGGCTGTGAATTTTAAAATATTTTGACCAAAGGTAAACCAGAGAGGGATGTATATAGTGATCTCTAGATGATTCAAATAACGTATTTCCCAATCCATTGTTGCTGATGCACTTGTACATACATGCCAACTGTTATGCTTTTGGCTTAATCATTACACTTTTTTCTCACTAAATTACCATACATGCCAACCATTACGCTTTTTTTCACTAAATTTTGTGTAAACATATATGGATTACGCTTTTTCTGTATATCCATCCACCTTCCCAAAAAATCAATTATTTGTTTTCTTGTTTTTATTAACATTAAATTAATCCCAAAGACTGTATTTAATTAATCCCACAAATCGTATTTTAGAAAAACGTCTTTTATGTAACTACAGTATAAGAGTACGCTTGTCCATGGACTTGCGTGCAGTTTTCTAACAGTATCATGTTCTATTTATAGCAAACCTTGTTTTACTTTTAAACTTTTGACCTCAAATTCTATTTATAGCATCTGTATGGCTTTGTGAGGAGAGTGGAGAGGACAAACTGGTTTTCTAATTAAATCTTTACGCGCAGATTCTAATTTATATTTACTGCAGAATCATTCGAAAAGTATATGGCACTAAAACATTTTATTTTAGTCAATGTATATATAAGAGCAAAAATATCTCCTTTCAAAAATTTCACAGATGTAGTAGAAAAAGGCAAAAAAATTAACAATCATCTAAATATGAAGTCACGAATGCAGCATCACATGATATCTATTTCAGGCCGTGCAGAAAGAATTTTAATATTTGGCGCTTTAAGTTGCAAGATGGATTCTATTTGATGTGTGTGTAAAGTTATAAGTGCTACATATGAAAACTTGAAACAGTAAAAGATGTTAAAAGATGAGATGGGCAAATAAATCATTGTTTATTGAAATTTTAGCATGTTATATGTTGATTATGCTTTTTCTGCCTGGATTCTGCTTTTTGACCACATGGATTACGTCTTTTCCTCATCAGGAGTTCATATGTATGAATTACGTGCAGACATATATGGATAATGCTTTTTCAATATATCAATCTTCCCATAAAATCAATTATTTGTTTTCTTGTTTTTATTAACATTCATTCAATTAATTGCACAGACCGTATTATAGAAAAGACTGCTTCTACATAACTACAAGATTACGCTTGTCCGTGAGCTTGCGTCACTTTCCTAACAGTATCATGTTCTATTAATAGCAACCTTTGACCTCGTATTCTGTTTATAGCAGCTGTATGGCTTAGAGAACAGACTGGTTTTCTATTTTCAATCTATATGCCCAGATTCTTTGTTCTATGTCATATTTAGTGGAGAACCAGTCTAAATGTATTTGGCGCTAAAAATTATATTTTATTTTAGTAAATGTGTATATGAGAGCAAAAATATCTCTTTTTAAATAATATCACAGATGGATTAGAAAAAAGCAAAAAATAAATGTAACAAAAATTAGCAGAATCCTCCAAATATGAAGGTGTGAGGGCAGCATCACATGACGTCTATTACAGGCTGATTGGGAGGGGCCTTGAATTGTCTAAAGTGCTGTCCATTACGGATCACTGCCATATCATCTCTGTCTGCATGAGTTTGAGTCTCGGATTTGGCTAATGTGGGTATGTGGGAAAGCTTGCCAGTAGCTTCTTGTGGGTCGGTGTTTCTGGTGTTTTTTGGGTTCTTCCTCCACATTAATACTGACCGCCATATATAGCCTAACTTGTGTTGAAAAATGTTGTTAAAACCATGAAAACAAACAAAACAGGCCATTTGGAAAGAATTTTAAATTTTGGCTAAAAATCTTCAGATGGATTCTAGTCAACATGTGTAAAGCTAAAGTGCTACATATGAAAACTTGACGTAGTAAAGGATGTTAAAAGATGAGGGACAAATAAATCATTGTTCATTAAAATTTAGCATGTTATATGTAGATTCTGCCTGGATTCCGCTTTTTTGCCACTTGGATTATGCTTTTCCTTGTCAATCACTCCGGTGGCCAGTTATATCGTCCGCCGCAGAAGCGGGAGGTCGTGGGATTGATCCTCGGCCAAGTCATACCAAGGACTTACAAAAATGGTACTAACAGCTGCCGCAGACATGTAGCATAATGTCCCACACAGTCACACTATCCTGACACCAAGCCAGCCAATCCAAACAATGACCTCTTAATGCTGAGTGCCAAGTGAGGTGGTATGAATTGGCCTGGGTTCGAACCCATGACCTCCCACATCTGAGGCGGTCACTCAAGCCACTAGGCCACAGGGGCAGTCTTAAAGTTGTGATTTTTCCTGTTAAAGTTTATACATTTGATGGTATTTAATTTGTGAATTAATCTCTACAGATACCCTAAGTAAAGAATACAAAAGCTCAAAACTATGTTGACAACAAGTGGCAGTTATTTTAATAAATAAAAACAATGTGGTCACCTATGTGCACAAAAAAAACACCTGTCAGGATCGAATCACTTGCACAACAGTGGAAGTCGTTTCAGCTTGCAACACTAAGCTAAATAGTTATTAAAGTAGATGTTTCAATCGCTTTCTTAAGACACTGTTCATAAAGTTGCACTATCAATTATGTTCTGACCATGGCATTAACACAGTAGTCAAAATAAATTTTGGTCCATATCTTACCTATGCATCTTCATTGACATTGGTTGTGCTTTCTTCTGGAATAAGAGGGCAGTTTATCCTTCATGTTAGGAATCCAGCCCTTCTGTCTAAGTCAGCCTGTGATAGAGGTTGGATTTTTTATGCATGCCCAGAATTCTTCTGACAGTGTGAGTGGGAGAATGTAATGGAAAAAGTTGTGTTTCTTCATGAATATTACCTGATCTTATTTTTATTAAACCTTCCCAGCAAATATGAGCATGCAAACTAGCGCGACTAAATCTAGTAAACATCAAGTTGATGTGTAGCTACCCTGATGTGCTTAGGGGAAGTAATGGCTAAGAGTTTTTTCCCTTTTGCCTTTTGTAAATAGCGAAAAGGATTTTAAAAAATTATATTTCAAGAAGCACTGGATTTATGAGGTGGTGGAATTTATTTCCTACGATTATTGTGATTTAGTTTCCACAGTAGACTTTTTTTTAAACCTTTTAAGTACCTTACTGACGGGTAGAGACAGAAGCCTATCAGTTTTGGCCTGCCAGTTCCCAAGTCATGTTTACTAATGCGATTGTTCATCATGAAAAATTATGTTTCCTCGTGAAGATTTTCATTACCATTAATAGGTTGATAATGTTTGAGCGGGGGCAGGTCACTACTTTTCTAAAGTTTTCCACACTTGTTGTTTTAACTGTACTGCTGATATACCAGCATAGCTTTGTACAATGGTCATGTGTTCATTGTCATGTCTTCCAATGGTTTACTTTACCACCTGTTTATAAAATTGGTAACCATGTAGATGAACATGCACATGGTATATCTGGTATTAGCAAATGCACATGTCTATGCATTATACCCAATTGCATTATCAACTTTTAGCTCTAGACCAGGATAACTAGGCATTTTACCTGTTGTTTATCATCTGTCTGTCCATCTATTAGCACAAATTTGTTTTGGCTATTCTTCCTAAACTACTTGGAGAATTGCCTTAAACTTTACACATTCATTCATCACAGTTGGTTCTAAATGAAACTGGTGCTGCTCACAACATCTTGAAAATCCTATTGGTACTTCTCCTGCATTTATGGTCATATTAAAATGGTGTCTTCACTACAAGACTATGGTCATATTAAAATGGTGTCTTCACTACAAGACTATTGGTTCTAAATGTAAAATGGTGTCAATCTGATCTCCGCATAGCCAGTACAGAAACTATCTTAAAACTTGTTACTACTTTCCCAGAAAGGAAAGTCATATTGGCATAGGCTTTTCACCAGAAACATAACATAATGTCTTGTTGGTCCTAAATGAAAATTGTGAAGCTTGAACATCCAGTATGGACACCCCTGCTGCCATTTTGAGAATCTTTTTTCTACTCTCCTAATTAGAGTGTCAAAATCAGGCTTTCACTTGTTGTGAGATGAACACCAAGTTGACATCCAATGTTGTGTAGAGTCATCTTGAAATTTTATTTCTAATTGCTACTCATTCTGAACAAAAGGTCATCAACAGGATTTCCATGAGAAGACATAATGCAGTATAGCTGGTCCTAAATAAAAATATTGCAACTCCTTCCCAATATCAGCATGTACTAAAGATATCTTGTTGGTCACAATTGAAAATGGTTCTTGTCTCGTATCTTATATTTTTCCAACAGCTGCCATCTTCCAATTTTTGTATGGTTTCTCCTAAATGGAACATGATGTTTATGGTGTCTAGTTGATTGATTGTAAAAGATGCTGACCAGACATTGAGTATGACCACCATGGAAGCTGTCTTGAAAATCTTGTTACAGCTACTGCTCGAGAATTGTTGGTCATATCAGGTTTTCATGAAAATACATATCTAGTTAGGGTTAGATATAGACATATCTAGTTAGGGTTAGATATAGACATATCTAGTTAGGGTTAGATATAGACATATCTAGTTAGGGTTAGATATAGACATATCTAGTTAGGGTTAGATATAAACATATCTAGTTGGCCCTAAATGCAAATGTTGCCGATCTTTTATCAAATATGCCAAGATAACCATAGGATGGTGGGGGGAAACAAAAATCAAATTGCAGTGGCTTTCATTTCTAGAATTGCTTCTGACACATATATCGGTAAAATTATTCTTGAAATCTATTTGTGAAAGAAATTCCATTTTTGCATTGTAAATAGTTTGATACTTTCTTAATGTCTTGTTGCAGGTGAGTCGAAACAAAAACAAATGGAAATTCACTCTAAAGGATGGAATTATGAACCTAAATGGCAGAGATTATGTTTTCCAAAAAGGAACTGGAGAGGCAGACTGGTAGCAGTGTTTTTTGAACAATGTCCTGAAACACATATCAGAAAATGATCTGCATTGAACCATTCTGATCATGGAGCACACTGTCAAAGAGAAAATGCTCCCATGTCTGCAGAAATAGTGGAAATGAATACTTTTCAGTGGAAAAGTAAAATGTGAAACATTGCTTTTCCTGACATAATGCTATTTTTCCAGACTAGTTCATGAAAAAGGCTAAGTTTAATTACAAAATCTTGATTACCTATAAAAGATACCTTTCAGTGCATAAAGTTAGAAATATACCTGTGTTTAAATACTTCTAATTTACAAGTCTCTGTTTGCATGCAGCAGGGGAATTAACTTTTGGTCCTTATGTCATGTATGTATACCTGTGCTTGGTTATCCGTCCATATTTCCATCTGTCTGCAGTATTAGCAAAATTGCAAACCTCCTTAGCTCAAATCCACTTGAGTTAGACAAATTTAATTTGATATCTTTTTAATGAGATAAAGATGACCTGATCAGGCAATTACAGCAAGTTTTCCTTTTAAGTTTTCCTTTTTGAGCTGTTCAGTGATACAAATTATGTTAGCAGGATGGAGCAAAATCCACATCTGGTAAACAAATGAACTTTTTCTTTAGGTATATCTTTTTACTTAAATGTGGATAATCAGCTAAGATTTTCAGTTTGTTACAGCAACTTTTCAGTGTTTACACATGCATTTTTTTGACTTTTAAAATAAATAATCCAATCTTTATTGACAAGATTATGCAAAATCTGTGGCATTTAGACTAAAGAAATTTATGCATGAATGTTTATATGTTTGTGTTGCTGGCCAGTTTTAATTGCAGTAATTTTTCAGATTTTTCTGAACTGAATTTTTTTTAAAGCCCTGATGGTCATAAGCAATAAGAGCTTATGGATGGCTTGTTGACCATCGTCCTGCATTCATTGTTCATTGCCAGTTTATCCACAATTTTCTTATGACTATTACTCCTAAAATACTTGGAGGATTGCCATGACTTTTACATATACCAAGGTCAAGTTGATTTTAGATTAAAATGGTCAGAGATCCAATATGGCAGCCACATGATCTATCTTGAAAATCTTTTTATCACTACAGTTACAGATTTGACTGTCATATCAACACTTCATTGTCACCAGCAGAACTCCTGTAATATTCAATTGCTTCATAATTAATAATGGTGCCACACTTGCATCAGATATGGTAGCCATGGTAAACATATTGAAAATCTTGTTAATAATTCTCCTGAATGGATGGTCAAATTGGCACAGGGTTTTTGCCAAAATTCATGTAATGGTATTTAATTTGTCCAAAATGAAAATGGCACTGCTCTTGCAGCTAATATGAAACTCTTGTTGCTCGAGAATATATATTATATATGGTTTGAACAATTGACATTTTAAATGAATGAATAGTTTATATTGAATTCCTGGAATTCTGTTTTAGACCATAACGTATCAGTCCCTTCAAGGGACTCTTGTTTTGCCTGCATGTCTGCAGTGAGGGCATATGTGTTGTACAAAGAAAGATCTAATTCAATTTATATTATCATTTATGCACTAATTGGGCAATTTTTTTACCCAGTTTATTAAATGCTATATTTTGTTTTTGTTTTCCCAGCATATGTTTCGGAAAGTACACCAGAATTGAGAGCAGGGTTCGTACGGTCTTTGAAGGTCTTTGAAAGTTTGGGAAAAATGAGGTAGCGTTTTCAAGGCCTTGAAAGTTTGGGAAAATCGAGCATATTACCCTGAGGTCTTTGAAAGTCTTTGAAAATTGAAATAAACCCCCCAAAAAATAATTTCTTTCCAGAATCACAAATAAAATTATCCGAGGTTGTTAGATTCAGATGTAATCTAGTTATCCTGGTTTCTTTCTTTTTATGACCCGTTCAGTTTATTGCCGCCGCAATAACAAAAGAGGCTTTGTTTTGTTTGGCCATCCAAAGTATGCCGCGGCGGCGACTTCAATCACACATGCACTCTTCATCAAAGCAATATGGTGCCGCTACACACTTCATCAAAGGAAGTCACCAATAAAATTGCCCAAGGTCGTTAGCTTCGGATGCAGCTGGTTTTCCTGGCTTCTTTCGTTTGACGAATAGTTCAATTTGACTGGACGAGTCCATCAGTTTTAGCCAATCAAAATGTTAATTACACTAATTCTACGTAGAAAGTTCGCGAAAGTTATACGCTCGAGAATTCAAAATTTCTTCATTCGATTTACATCGTCTGCAAGTTCAGTGTTTAAAAATGCCAGGTCTTTGCTCTTTCAACGATATCTGGCTTGAACAAGAGAAGTACAAGGAATGGCTGCAAAAGAATAAGTTATGCAAACGAAAGGCGTTTTGTACGCTGTGTAAAAAGACGATCAACTTGGCTTCAATGGGAGAAGGAGCCCTTACAAGTCATGCCAAAGGTAGGTTGCAAATTAGTAACTACATGTTCATTTAGTGGAACAAAGATGCAGAAGTATAAGCAATTGGTAGTTTTTGGAAAAATAATGGTAATTCATTACTCGTTGGGTATAAAATAAGATCGTTGAGTTTGATGATTTGGGAGATATAGCAAAAGAGGGCCTGTTTAAATTTACTTCTACCGTCGGTTTATTTAACACGTTTGAGGAACAAAAATCATTTTCGAAAAATTTGTTCTACATAACAATATTCCTTGATTTAATACAAAAACATCCATTGTAATAAATTAAATTCACGGATAAACAGTTTCAAAGTGCGCATGCGTACACTATATTCGAGTTAAACAAGAGTTCTTGTTCTTGAATTGCGAGTAAAAAAAAAGAATAAAAAATTATAAAAAAAAAGCCTCAACGAAACAAACAGGTTGCTTTATATAGAACCTGTTTTGTCCAGTACTTTGAAGTGCGTGAAATATTACTAAATTTAAAGATGTTTATTACAAAAAATGGGGAAAAACATGTCCTGGGCTGACCCTGGACTTATGCAATCAGGATCAGACAAGGAAAAGGGAGAAACAAAACTTCGTAGGGTCCTAAAAATTATGTGTGAGGCAGGAAGAGAAGTAGAGTCCCGATGTGATTTAATATTAACTCAGTACGGAAAATTAGTGGATGAAGTTATCCAATCGGACAATCATCCATTGAAATGCTTCAGTAGAACAGATGACAGACTTGATGAAGTGTTTTATTCTGTCCTTTCCAAAAGAAATGAATATGTTGAACTTTGGAATGTTCTCCAGAAAATGTTGTTGTTATCACATGGGCAGGCAAGAGAGAGGATTTTCTATCAACAAACAGGTATCTGTTGAGAACCTCAGCAGAGAAAGCCTCAGAGCTCAAAGGTTAATCATTGACACAATGAGAAAAGCTGGTGGACCTTTGGAAATCATCATTAGCAATGAAATGATGACATATGCCTCCTCTGCAAGACATAAGTACCATGCCTATCTGGATAAGAAGAAAGCAGAGGAGAAGGATGAGAAGAAAAACCCAAAAGGAAAGAAACGGGAGTTGGCCTTGGATGAAGTGGAAGAACTTAAAGCCAAAAAGCTGCGTCTTGACGCTGACATTGCCAGCCTACATGCTTCCTCTGTACAGAAAGCAGAAGAGGCAGAATTAAAAGGACTCATTGTGCTTGTCACAGAGTCAAATTCTCTTAGGAGAAGAGCAGAGGAAAAGATGACAGTGGTGGCATCTCTTTCCAAAATGATTGAAGAGAAAAAAAAGCAAATAAAATAATGCATTTAAAGCAGTGCTGATGTCTTTTAAGAGAACAATTTATGTTGTATTAAATCTGACATGTATGTTACGTATTTCTGGAGAAAAAAACAACAAATGTTAACCTATTTTCTAGATCATTATAATGCAATTTTAGGCAATTAAGTATAGTTTGACTTTAATCAGTAAAAAATATTGTGGTATTTGGCATTCGTTGTTTTCTCTTATAACCTGTATACACAATGTTAGCAAAAATAGGTCTTGGAAATCTCTGTTTGTGGTCTTTGAAAGTTTGGGAAAAGTCTTTGAATTTATCAGTCATAGTTGAGTATGAACCCTGGAGAGATTACATATAGCTAAATACTATTAATTGGTATACAATATATATATATATATATATATATATATATATATATATATATATATATATATATATATATATATATATATATATATATATATATGTAAGGTGAGGAGGAATGGTTTCGTTGTGCAGTTATTACCATGGTGTTAATGCTGTTACAGCAAAACCTACTTTGTACGCAGAGAAGTCACATTCATTGTGGAGTAGTCACCCATAAATGTAATGTAAAAGCCTGTATCATTTTTATATTAAATTTGTGAGTAGTCTGAATACATTGGCATAAAAAACAGTTTGGCATATATTTATTTTAAAAAATGGGCTATAATGTGTACAATGCATATTTAAATGGGACAGTTTTAAAGTGCATGCAAAATTTCCAAAGTCAGTCAGATTTTCAGATGGTGATTCTTGAAGTCACTGATGTATGCTAGTGTAACATATTTTCTAGGTTGTAAAATTAAAACTCTGGTCTTTGAGTCCTAACATCAGAGCTTACAGAAATGCTTAATTTTGCAGTAAATTAAATTTTTGTTTGTTGGACAAGAAAACATTTTGAGAAAGAGGAGAATAACAAAGTGAGAAGAAACAAAAAGCTGTACATAGATTTTGTCATCAATGGACGGGGGGGATACATGGCCATGAGAAAAATACAGCTGAGAAATATTTTGGTAGAATACCAAAATCTTGTATAATTTGTATGTGACAGGTTTTCTCCCAAACAGCTGGGGTTTTCCCCAATCAGTTGTGAAAGATTATAGTTTAGCAGAGATACTAACTTGCATGAATTTCAGAAAAATTAATCAGAAATTGTATATTTCACATATAAATGTAGATAAAACCAAAACCTTTAGAGACATACCAACTAAACCAAAGTTCAAAGGAGACCAAAGAAGTGTATTTCCTGATTACACAGGACTAATTTGTATTAACACAAAAGTTTTTTTTTTTAGATAGGAAAGGAATCAAAATTGTGTCGTTGTAGTTGGGTATTTCATTGTTCACATTAACCTCTTGAATTAGAAAATCTGCTGTATGGCCTCATAAACAACAATCAATGATATTCCTGAAAATGGGGGAGTAATACTCAGAAGAAATCAAAAGAGCTGATCCGACTGTTTTGTTGGTTGATTTTGAAAGATTGGATAAATCTGTTCCTCTACAAATAGATAATGGTCTTAAAACATTAAAAAATACAGTATTTGGTTGGGGGAGGGAGGAATGGGGATTTCAATCAAATTATACAATTGCGTAGTTAGTGATAAAATCAGAAACTACTAAATTAGCACAAAAATTGAATTTGAAGCACACTTCCACTGTTTTGCACCAATAAAGAAAGTTTTGTAACTTAAAACCATGGAAAATCACTACATTTGGCTGAATGGTAATGTGTACCTGTAGTGGTGGGAAGATTGATTGACAAGTTGTGTCAAGTTGAATCACTCTTCACCTCCTTGGCACGTTTGTGTGACATTGTATAGACAAGGATAACTACGTCACCTGAAGTGCTCACTAATGTTAATCCTGAATTAAGCAGGCCCATCAAAAAATGGATAGCAGATGGTTGCCAGAATAAAACAATTACCACTGGTGATTTTAGTAACTGACTGGAAGTCCTGTTTTTGTATATTGCATATATAAAAGCAAATTCGACTGTACAAATCTAAGAAACTGATGTATAATGTTAGGCAGATTTAGCTTTCTGTTTCAAAGCCTCATAATGATCTGTATTTATAAGTTAAAAAGTTTTGTCTTGTTAGCATTAGTTGGCCATGCATTGAGGAGCATGTGAAACATTTTACACTTCAAGCGCACAAAAGGTCTTAACATTTTGTTTCCTTGTCTTGTGTACTTCCTGGTATTGTGTATTGTGTGCAAGTTATCTAGAGCTTTATGCCAATACAATGAGAAGTCAGGTTTGGTGGAAGATTGAAAATAAAAACTCAGAGACCAATTCTGATTTTTTTAAAGGAATTTATCTAGTAAATTGTTTCATTGAACTTGTGGGTATCATCCTTGTAGGGACTCACTGGATCTTTTAGCTTAAGAGGCAGTTCACCTGAATCTAATATTGCCCATTCAACAGTTTACCTGAATCTAATATTGCCCATTCAACAGTTTACCTGAATCTAATATTGCCCATTCAACAGTTTACCTGAATCTAATATTGCCCATTCAACAGTTTACCTGAATCTAATATTGCCCATTCAACAGTTTACCTGAATCTAATATTGCCCATTCAACAGTTTACCTGAATCTAATATTGCCCATTCAACAGTTTACCTGAATCTAATATTGCCCATTCAACAGTTTACCTGAATCTAATATTGCCCATTCAACAGGTTACCTGAATCTAATATTGCCCATTCAACAGGTTACCTGAATCTAATATTGCCCATTCAACAGTTTACCTGAATCTAATATTGCCCATTCAACAGTTTACCTGAATCTAATATTGCCCATTCAACAGTTTACCTGAATCTAATATTGCCCATTCAACAGTTTACCTGAATCTAATATTGCCCATTCAACAGGTTACCTGAATCTAATATTGCCCATTCAACAGGTTACCTGAATCTAATATTGCCCATTCAACAGTTTACCTGAATCTAATATTGCCCATTCAACAGTTTACCTGAATCTAATATTGCCCATTCAACAGTTTACCTGAATCTAATATTGCCCATTCAACAGGTTAAATAATTACCTAAGTTCAGTGTTTAAAATAATTCAATTCCCTAATGATGTGGGCATCTTTCTCTGATAAATATTCAACTAATTCAAGAAAATAATAATAATTATTACTCCTTTAAAAGAATTACATCTCACCTGTGATTTTAATTCACATTTGTAGTTTGTATGGAAGTTTTAAATCCGAACATCCTGTGCCGTATACATTGCAATTGAGAAAAAAACACTGCTGTAAGTTATGGCCATTTTGTGCCGCCATCAAGTGCATGAACGTTTTTTTTTAATAAATGTCATTATAACTAGATGATGTATTGTTACTAACGGCAACATTTCATCTGCTTTATCAAAGCTGTTATTTGGGTTCAGAACTTTCAGTGTAAAGCAAGGATATTTAATAACTGGGTAGTCATTTGTATTTTTATATTTTAAAACCAATAATATATGTTTGATGTCTTTAAATGAAAAGTATTTTCTTATTTTAAAAAAACCCTGATATCAACCAATAGTTTGAGAAGTACATTAGAAAATTGAAGAAAACTCATACAACAGTATGATAAAATTATGCAACTTATAATTTCATTATTATAATTTCATTATTATAGTTTCATTATTATAATTTCATTATTATAGTTTCATTATTATAGTTTCATTATTATAATTTCATTATTATAATTTCATTATTATAATTTCATTATTATAATTTCATTATTTTAGTTTCAGTTACATTATTATGTGCTCTGAGACTGTTCTGGGATGTACAGTATATACAGCAAAGTGGACAGTCAGAATTTTCTAACTTTTGTTTTCATTTTCTTGGATGAGTAATTTTCTGTATGTCCTCTTGATGGATGGTGTACAAGGACTGTTGTTGAATGAAAGTGGGGGTCAAGTGGGCTTTTTTCTTTCTTATGTAATGTTTAAATGTTGTACACGCAAGAAGCTTCTGTGAACTTTGTCAATGCACATTGATGTGGTGCTTTGTTTATGTCTGTTTTGAATTTAATATTCACTGCTGTCATTAAGTATTGATAATTCATGTTAATCTTTCGGAAATGTTAAGTTCTATACACCATTTGTTTCTGTTAAAACACTGAATTATTGAGTTATAATTTTTGTCAGAAGAGAATCACTTTGTAAAGGTACTGTATTTGTTTTCTAGTTAAATCATTTTTTTTCTTCTTTATTTTGGTTTACATATTGATATTGTTTTTATGGAGAAAATTCTGTGGTAGAAACCATTGATGGTTGTGTTGCTTTTGATATGAAATTTTTGTCTACTGCATACCACTTCCAGATCTTTTTTACTTCATAGGTAGTCGCTTCTTTCAGCAATATTATTTTCATAAATGTACAATTTTAGAAGAATTACGATAAGAGGAGATAAGTGTTAAGATACTGCAAGAATTTAAAATGTGCAAAAAGTATTGGGCGTATTTTTATGAATCAAAGAATTGTAGGAATTACCAATTGTGTGTGTGGCTCTTGCACAGTGTTACAGAGATGCTTCCATATTGCAGGTTCCTTAAAAAATGATAGTGTTGCACAACGTTTAAAAGCCAGTATGGGATATATTTAGCAAGTTACGTGGTTTTAGTGATTTCTTGTGCCCAATGTGTGATTTTAAAAGAAATTTAATTATATTGCTTAGATCATCTCAATTAATTTATTATCTAGAGAATATTATTTGAATACAAAAACCTTTATGATGATCTTTTGGAGTACTGTAAAAGGTATTCTGATTGAATTACTCTCTGGTGTGGTATAGTACATTGATCAGCAAAAGTGTTTCATGTTGAAAGAAAAGACCACTCATTTCTATGGAAAGTCATTGTCATGAAAATATGATGACTATCTATTAAAGATGAAACTTGGGCGGATGAAATTTTGGATGGTTTACTGCTAATTGAACTTAGCACAATTAGCAGTGATAGAAATATGCTATGTTGTCATTTATTACAGTTTAGGTCTTGGAGAAAATCCAATACATCAACAGAAATATCAAAGAAACAAAGTGTAAATTGTGGAAAAGTGTTTGGATAAATATTCTGAAAACCAGTTCCTGAATTCAGACTGGTCATAACTGCAGCAGTTCCACCATTATAACAAAGCTGTATGTGAAAGGAGTTTCAGTTCTTTAAAAAAATTGACACACCTCCTGGGAATAGAAGTAACCACAGACTATTAAAACTCCATTAATTTAGTAAGAAAATATCAGAATATCTTAGAAGAAAAATAAAATCAAAATCATTTACTGATATATGATGCAGATCATAGATACAGTTCAGCTTGTTTTGAGAGACTGCCTCTTCTGTCCAAAAAAGGCAGTCTCTCAAGACAGGTGGTCTCATAACAGGTTTGTACAAAAAGACCAGTTTCCAAGTTGGAAATTCAGTACTGTTTAAGAAGGAAGAAAAAAACAATTACTGTACATGTATTGTATTCTTTATTCATATTTCTTGATAAGGTATTGCATCCATTCATCAGAAAATAATAATTTTATATACCAATAAAGAAATATATCTGTCATTAAACATGAATATCATCATTCAATTACATTCATATTTTCCTCCATGACAGCTTGGTATGTGAGTCATATTCATTGTAATGTCAACATAAAGACCACTTGGTATGTAGGCTTTAATCACTGTGGCATGACCACTTGGTATGTGGGCTATAATCACTGTGACATGACCATTTGGTATGTGGGCTATAATCACTGTGACATGACCACTTGGTATGTGGGATATAATCATTGTAACATGACCGCTTCGTATGTGGACTATAATCATTGAAATGTCAACTCCAAAAGACAAATGATGTATGCAACCACTACATTGACTTCAGCACTAGTCACAATTAATGATGTGTATTTGAGTCTGTTTTACACTCTGTAACAATGACTGTATACATGACATGATAAATTTATCAAACGAATAGCCAGTTTAATCTTGTTTCTTCTTTTTCTTGTTATTATGAAGATTCTAATCTAATTATTAAATAAAAGTCAGTGGTTTTGGTTTTCACAAGACAGTTGTTTATAGTAGGTTTTTTGCACTAGTAATCTGTATGTGCTTCAGACTGGTTTACAGTCTTATAACACATCATACATGACCTGTAAATTTCAGAAATTGGTACCCAGCCTATTGTTTTATTTATGTTTTTGTTTAGAATTCTAAATACTTTCAAAGCAGTTGTGGTTAAATTGTTTTTAAAAAATATGACGTTCTTTATATCTGTTTTAGTGATGCAGTCCTTCATAGCAGTGTGAAAATGGTCATTCATAGTGTCAGTTTCTTTTCAATAAATCATGGTTGCAGGTTGCATTCTATGAGAAGTCACTTAACAAAAGTGCATTTGCATGAAATCGATCAGTGCATTGCTTTTGGTGTTGTAAATGATATGTGGTTGCTCATGAAAGGTTTTATTCTTTTATTCTTTGCAAAGGCATTTTTGAAGGGGAATGAATAGAAATGAGAATATTTGGCAGCTGAGCAACAATTATGTATGCAGATCATTTGGACATTTAATGTCAAAGAAATTGTACAAAATACAGAACACTTTTAACTTAAGTGTATTAACATACAATAATGTTGCCACACCCATCAACTACCACATGGCATAGTCCTTTTTTTTATGCCCCCTCCCCCTGGGAAGTGGATGTGGGGGATCTCCCACTCTTAAGAATATTTCTGGCAGCATCTCTGCTATTGCAGACCACCATTTTTGTTTGCTTGAAGTGCAATGGTAGCAGAGGATTTGGTTGTACTACAAGTTAAGTTTCTTTGATGAAATAAATGTGTCTAATTACTTTGATGAAATAAATGTGTCTAATTACTTTGATGAAATAAATGTGTTTAATCACATCAGGCAGAATGTGTCTAATCACTTCACGCAGAATGTGTCTAATCACTTAAGGCAGAATGTGTCTAATCACTTCAGGCAGAATGTGTCGAATCATTTCAGGCAGAATGTGACTAATCACTTCAGGCAGAATGTGTCTAATCACTTCAGGCAGAATGTATCTAATCACTTCAGGCAGAATGTGTCTAATCACTTCAGGCAGAATTTGTCTAATCACTTCAGGCAGAATGTGTCTAATCACTTCAGGCAGAATGTGTCTAATCACTTCAGGCAGAATGTGTCTAATCACTTCAGGCAGAATGTGACTATACATATTACATATTTATTTCATTGAAGAAACTGCGACACTTGATAAACCAACTTCCTTGGGTATCACTGCTATTTGGAGGACTGAATTGGCAGTTCACAAAAGTTTTTAAGCCATTTTATTCTGTTCATGAATATGCAAGTATAACAGTAATGCTGGAATGTCATACATCTTGATCAGTTAAATGTTGAATTAAAATTCCTATTTGCAATGTCAGAAAACTACTAGATAGGTTTTGGAGATTATTAATTTCCATTTGTTTTTTCATTTGACAGCAAAGTTCAAACATTCCGTGCTGTTTCAAAACTTTAGGAAGGAGATAGTCTTATTATGGCCTTTTTTTAACTGGCAAATTTGTAAAAAAAAAAGTCTTTCAAGCATGAGCTAATGAAAGAGATGATGGATTTTCAATGTAATATTTTAATACCAGTTCAATAGTTGTACATTATAATACTCATGTTCTGCGCTCAATTTTAGTTGCTTTTTTGTGTACAGTGATCAGCTTGGTCCCCATCTTTCCAGATTGTCACCACTTTTTAACTGCAAAGGGGGCAGTGCCAAAATTTACCAAGTCCTAGATGCAATGCTGCAAAACTATTTTTGAAACAAGTAATTTTGAAAACATGAAGATGTATTAAATATCTGATTTTGTTTTGTTATTTGTACGTCACTTTAGGGCCTCAGAAAAAACAAATATATTTTTAAAGAAAATGGCAAAATTTTGAATTAATTATTGTTTATTAACTACTTCTAGTAGAGACCATGTAGTCAGATGTAAAGAAAACAAATTATTATATTGTTACAACAAGAAATTCAGTTTGAGCAATGATACTGATAGTTGAAAGAACACACTGCACAATTGTTTATTAAAGCCAAATTATTGTTTCACAGAAATGAAATAATAGCACATGTTGAACCACAGTTTAGATGGCTTGTTTGCATTTTAGTTTCCAAAGATGTTAAACATGCCACTCAATTTTTGTTGTTGTAGGGTTTAACGCCATTTTTCAGCACACGATAGGCTATACATGGTGCCCAGTAATATTGTTGGAGGAAGAACCCGGGAAAACCCCTGGAAAGAACCACCAACCCACGAGAAGCTACTGGCAAGCTTTCTCACATAACTTCATTAGCAAAATCTTAAAACTCACGCAGACAGAGGTGAGATGGCAGTGATCCATAACGGACAGCGCTTTAGACCACTCGGCCACTAGGGGCCCCTCAATTTTTGCTGTTATTTATGGATCATTCATAACTGTCATTTTGAGAAATGTTTGGTGTGGAAAACTTATTTTCTTCTTCATGAATCATGGCAGAGCGAATTAGACTGAGAAATTCATAAATTCTTAAGTCATATTTTTTTAAACGTGATTTGATCATGTATATATAGATTTAAGGTGTCAAGTATGTCTGAATGTGTCAAGTATGTCTGAATGTGTCAAGTACTTTTTGAAACATAAGAGGCATAGTAAAGTATAGATCATGTAGAGAAAAAAGAGGAGACATGACAATTACAGGTCTTGAAGAAAAACGAGACATGTCAAGTACAGGTCTTGTAAAGAAACAAGACATGTCAAGTACAGGTCTTGTAGAGAAATGAGACATGTCAAGTACAGGTCTTGTAAAGAAATGAGACATGTCAAGTACAGGTCTTGTAAAGAAACAAAACATGTCAAGTACAGGTCTTGTAGAGAAATAAGACATGTCAAGTACAGGTCTTGTAAAGAAATGAGACCTGTCAAGTACAGGTCTTTTAGAGAAATGAGACATATCAAGTACAGGTCTTGTGGAGATCTAGTTGGAGTTAAAGCTTTACTTGCCATCATGCACAAGGCTGCAACATTTGCCTGTATTTCTTAATGTGTACATTGTTTACAGCAACTTAAATAATGCCTTTTAATTAAAGTAATTAGAAACTCGTACTTCCCTGTTAGGCTTGCTGATCATCTGTTGTCATTTTACCACGTATTGTGACAGGATTCAGTGTGCAAAGATGTCTTTGATTGGTATATCGGACAGTTTAGTGAAAACATTCCTAGGATCATTGTTATACTGTTTCCTACTGCTACTTGTCCATGATGAAAAATTGGAGAAATAAGTACATCTGGGTGTAATGTCATGGGATGCTTTATTACTGTGGCCTTCAATGTTGCAATTGTGGTGTTTTTTAATTAAAAAAATTGTCATTAAATGAACCTGATGTGCACTTTAGCCAATTCTAGTGAAATTATTTCCTAGCGATGCCTCTTTCAGTGTGAAAACATTCTTGAAAGAAAGAAGGAGCAGAAATACCTTACAAACATTTCTCTCAGCAAGCAATGTAGAAATATATCATGAGTGTTACTGACCTAATTATGTGTATTCATTTACATTTGTACCTTTTTGAAAACATTTACAGGCAGTTAATAAAACTAATCATGCATTTAATATTAATTTCCTGTAGATGTGATAATATCTGATGTTCTCTAAATTTAGTGCAAGACTTGACTTGTATAGAAGAGGTTTTTTTTAAAAGTACAATATCATGAGATTTTTAATTTTAAATATTTTCACCACATTCTCAGATAAATAACTTAAATTAGGTCAGATATGTCAAATGAGAGCTGAAAACATGAAAATATTCTGTTCAAAGTTGGAACAGATGTCCAAAGGAATTACTTCACATTTTACCTTTGTATTATCAGTTCTTGTTTGTTTGTTTGTTTGTTTAGGATTTTTAACGTAGCTTTAACAATTTTTCAGTCATATCGCTACAATGTCTGCAGTGAGGCAGTTTATAGTGATGTCTATCACTGAGACATCATGCCGCAGACATGTAGCATGATGTCTCACCCAGTCATATTATCCTGACACCAGGCCGGCCAGTCCTAACACTAACCTCTTAATGCTGAGCGTCAAGCGAGGCAGCTGTTAGTACCATTTTTGTAAGTCTTTGGTATGACTTGGCCGGGGATCGAACCGACGACCTCCCGCTTCCGGGGCGGACGCTCTAACCACTAGGTCACCGGAGCGGTTATCAGTTCTTGAATTATGGTCAAGTTTAGTAATAATGCTTTTTACCATTATAACCTCTTGCGCATAGAAATGTTATTACATTTCTAAATTTTAACACAAGAGAATTAGCATCTTTATAAATGTTAGATGATTTATTGGTCAATTCCTTGGTGCTGTTTATACTTTAATAAATGGAATAGCAATTGCCTGCCGATAAGAAAGGTACTTCATAGGGTTTATCTGATAAATAGAACTGTTGACTTTTCGTACGTAACCTTGCCTCATTGCATAGTTTGCATACTGAAGAAACAAATGTTTTAGAAATTAGTATAAAAAAAAAAAATGGGATACACATCATTGGGATATTGGATGTATTCTGTCTTTTACCATCCTTTAATGCAGTTATTTGTACTTTCATGCCTCAGGAAGGTAGTAAAAATTATGCTTACACAAGTACACTTTTTGGTGGGATCATAATGTTTAAGTTGTGCTTGTATTTCCTGTAAAATTAACTGTGTCTATTTAGTCAAATATCATTATTGATATATAAAGTCATTGAGCTGTATTTGTAAAAAAAAACTCAATATTTTCAATCAATATTTTTTTTAAAAACCCTTGTGCATAAATACAATAGTTAAAAAGATGTTAATAAATCAATTACACATCATAAATTATATGTAGCTTCTTTTTTCAGTCTCTAATTCAAAGACTGGAATAGTTTCTGCAGTGGTCTCATTTCCTTTAGCACTAAATATTAATATCACATCTTCAAGCCAACATGGAGGAAAGTCATAAACTGAGAATTTGAGCATTCAATAAGGCTTCCATGGTCTTCATCTTTTCTTGATTTTATGGTCATATTGCCATGGTATTTTGAGCATTCAATAAGGCTTCCATGGTTTTCATATTTTCTTGATTTTATGGTCATATTGCCATGGTATTTTGAGCATTCAATAAGGCTTCCATGGTTTTCATATTTTCTTGATTTTATGGTCATATTACCATGGTATTTTGAGCATTCAATAAGGCTTCCATGGTCTTCATCTTTTCTTGATTTTATGGTCATATTGCCATGGTATTTTGAGCATTCAATAAGGCTTCCATGGTCTTCGTATTGCATCTTTTCTTGATTTTATGGTCATATTGCCATGGTATTTTGAGCATTCAATAAGGCTTCCATGGTCTTCGTATTGCATCTTTTCTTGATTTTATGGTCATATTGCCATGGTATTTTCACTAAAGACTTCTTTGGATTTGTAGATAATGGAATTGCGCCAATCGGAGATCTAACATGGCATCTATTGTGGCCATTTTGAAAATCCTGTTATAGCAACTTCTCCTGAACCAGTGGTCATATTGATATGGTATTTCCAACAGAAACATTTTTATAACTTAGTAGATGGTTCTAAATGAAAAAGATTTTGTGGCCAAAATCGATATTTTTTCTTCTAATGTTCAGACATCATTTTTAAAGTTATGTTTTTTTGACTCAAATGCAGCTATATATTGATAAGATAAAACGGACAAATACTGGTTGTAAATAGTTCAGTTGTAATTGGAAATAGTCATGGCAAGTTATATGTGACCAAAATTGTCAAAATCTTTAGAACCTTATTTCAGTATTCATTACTTTATCGATACTGATGTATTAAATAACAGTTGATTAAAACTAAACTACTCACATGTGGCTAAAAATATAAAAATTGTAAAAAAATATATAAATTTTAAAGACGTTAGAATACACCACCCGTTTATTCAAGGAGATAATAGGCTTCATCTCGAGGAGTTTGTATTATGTGTTTGTTGGTCTAGTAAATGAGATAGCAGAAGATAGATTTTTCTCCTGTTTTATACATCAGGAATATTGCAAAGATTTTTAATGTAATTTAGTTTGCATTTAGTAAAAATAGACCTCACAAACTATAATTGGTTATCTGCCTATACATGACTAGATTAGATTTGTTAAATCTAGACTACATGAGCTGTTAGAGCTGTTAAATCTAGACTACATGATTTGGTGTGCAGACTAGAGTCTTTTTAACAACTGAGGTATTAAACAGTCTTTTCTAGGTGACTGACTGTCACTCTTATTGTTTGCTCCATTAATAAAGGGTGTATATTCAATTTCCGTTTTTCCCATTGTGATATTTTATCTACAGGTGAATAGTATAGATTTGAATGGTATTTTTTAAAACTCTGTTCTGAATTTTCAAAACCATTGTCTTGATATCCAGTGTATTATTTTAGGTCTTGTCAGAAAGAGAAAATGTAATTATATTTGATGCCATCCAAGACATGCAAATCATGGTAGTTTTAATCAGACATCCAGCATGGCACCATAGTAGTTATGGGGTGGTGGTGATATGACTCTATGGTGGTTATGTGAATTTAACATTAGGCATATACAATCGAATTTAACATTAGGCTGTTATTTTACAAGTATGACACGAGTTATTATGGGAATAAACACAAATATTACTGTTATGGGACGATGCAGCAGTAATGCAACTTTAACATGTTCATGGAAATTAAAAATGATTAGTATTATAGTAATGGGAATTAAACAAGGACATAATTGACCAATACCCATCTGCCCATCACCCACACTTACTGATCAACAGTCTTGTTGACTATTTACATAATGAGACTTCTTCTAAGTTACGATATTGGTCTAAAGCATTCACCATTACAGATCACTGCCATCCCCCATTTGTCTGTGGGGGATTTGAGTCTCAGGCTAGGCCAACATGGGTATGTGAGAAAGCTTGCTTGTAGCTTCTTGTGGGGTAATACTTCTTCCAGGATTCTTCATCCACCAGATATACTGGTAACTGAATAGCTTATCCTGTGCTGAAATATCACATTAAGCTCCATAACCAACACCCAGTCCCGGATTACCCATTAGGCAGAGTAGGCAACTGCCTATGGGCCCCGCGACTTTTATGGGCCCCATCAGGGGCCCCCATGAGACCACATGGGTCTGGGGCCCCAAAAGTTTGACTGCCTATGGGCCTCCACGGTGCTTAATCCGGCGCTGCCAACACCCACATATACTGATCAACAGTGTTACAGACCTTCACCCACATACATAGCTAATACAGTTTTGCTGATAGCAAACACGCTTATTTGCTGAAACACCAACACCGTCTGTTAATAGCTTAAAACTGCTAATACATGTGTAAGAGTATAATACAAAGTGGGTTAAATATAAAGCAAACCCATCAATAAAAACAAACCCTATTATCATACAACCCTTCAAATCCTTATTAAATTTTTAAAATAAAAAAAAATTCAACCCTTGTAAATTTATATACCCATAATGTTGTGAAAGGGTATGAATGTTTGCACAATAATGCTTGTATTACTCCTATGCTGTTAACCATGAAAAAACGCAGTTAACCGTGAAAAAACGCAGTTAAAATTTTGTGTTAAAGATAAATCGGAAACCATACATAAAAAATGGCACATACAACATTATGTACATAATATTAACACTATTGGAGTCTCTCTTTCATGTTTCTGAAAGATCTAGGTGGCCTGTTGGGGGGTTATGAAATTTTTTTAACATAGTCTAAACTGCTTCACTTAACTTTTCAAACATTGCCTGACCATTAGTTCAAACACAACACACTTTTGAGGCACGCTTCCCTTTCCGTGTGCACATATCCTTTATATATGGCGGTGTGCTTGATTGCAGACATTGATTTGACATACCTCGACTGGGCTGGAATAAAAAAAAAAATATGTTGTAAATATGATAGTCCTCATCTTGATTTGATTTAATAATGGATTAAATGATGGCAGATTAACGACTAAACATAGCTTATGCCAGGATTGAAACCAAATTAAAGTCTCCACAAGTCAGAATGAATATATGTATGAAATGACTATAATAATAATAATAATAATAATAATAATAATAATAATAATAATGATAATAATAATAATGAGGACTTTGTATAGCGTCTAATCTTTCGAAGCTCTAAGCGCTTTACACCATCAATAATGATATGACTACACTACAGAACAACAAATGACAAAAACAATGAGATTGGAAAACATAAAAAAATGCTGAAAGCATATAAGATACAAAACATGATTAGGTCGCTAAGTTTGTCCCTGCAGTCGAAACAGGTGAGTCTTAAGAGCACTCTTAAAATGGACCACTGTGTCTTTGTGTCTAATTTCAGTGGGCAATTCGTTCCACGTCGCTGGGCTCAGGAGTTTTGCTTTGAAGTTGTCAGTTGACAAGAACAGCATCTGTGGCTGTAGGGAACACTATCTGGAGTCACAATCTGGGTTGTATCTGCCAGTTAAAGATTGTGTCGTACCTGTTTACTGTCGGAACTCTGCGCTCTTCCTGTTGTCGTACATTCTTGTGTCAAGCATCTTACCACCAATATGATATAAAATAATTGAAACAGTAGAAAAATACTTGTAAACAATTGGAAGTGAGCCAGAAATTGTGGTCAGAATGCTAGCACAAATTTACAACACAGCTCTGGAAAGACCATCCTATTTAACGTCAAGTCCCTCAAAAGTCCCAAACTGGATCATCAGTGCTACAATCAGAGGTATGATAATACTTAGAAAAATTACTGGATCACCAGACCCCCCCCCCCCCCCAAAAAAAAAGGGAGGCCCGAAAGGTATCGTTGATCATAATGCGCACGCGTGGACTAACACGGTAACAATATTTCTACGAGAATGAACCGTAAGATTTTATTCCCATAACTATCGGGTTAATATGTTTGATTTTATTCACGAAATAAGTAAAAACGATCAGTATGGTTATTTCAAAGTGATGAAAATATGATTAATTTGTACGACCTAACGGTGAAATATACCTGTTAGAATCTCTCCACAAAGCAATGAAAAATCTTGTGCAGATATTTTCATTTGATAATATTGACGAGTTGCTAAGCAACTGTTTCTCCGGCAGTTGCAGCCCACGCTGACAGAGAGAACAATTCGTAGAATTCGTAAAAACCAACACGCTATGAATTTCTCAAAGTTGAGCAGCTAAGCTGATGTGGATACGGATACTTTGGATTGTGTAATCTCCGGTATGACCACAACGAAGTTTTATCCGTGGATATGTGGTCGAGTGTTATCTAGCAGGTTACGGGTCAAAACGGACCGGTACCAAAAAGACCCACGACCAAAACGGACCAGTGCTTAAAAGGCCCGGTCCAAAAAGGCCCATTTAGGTATTAATTAATTACTACAGTACTAGTCTAATAAAAGTAACTAATGCGTAAATACCAAATCCTTGTTTGACTGGTGAATGTCTATAAATAATGCGCAACAAAGAATCATGGTGCAGTATGTCACAATCGTCCGTCGAGTGATCATGTAAATAATTGCGACACGTTACTACATGTTCTATATAAAATGAAAAAAGAAGGCAAATAATATTTGTGTTATAAAATGGTATTAAAGCAAATCAATCTTTGTTATATTTTTGTTATATCATATCAAGACTGAATACGAGTTCGTGTCGCCCACGTGTGGTTTCACATGCCAACTTTGTCATGATAATGCCTTAATTAAGTAATGACGATTTAATTTATATGAATTAATATTTTCATTGCGAAGACTATTGACTTTTCCTGTTTCACATGTATTAAATATCATTAATACATGTATATGCGTTTTGTATTTGTATTGATTATTATGTATGCTTTCATTATATATGTGTTATATTCTGTGTTTTGTAAGCACAGTCTTTGCGTTTTGGATGCAACGTAACTCAAGTCACGATTGGAAAAATAATAAACAGTTTTTTATTTTTATTTTAAAAAATTAACATACATTTTTGAGATGGGTTATAAAGAGAAGAAGAAGAAAAGATAAGTGTAATTAGTATAATCAAAAAAAGGCAAACGCTAATGCCATTTCAGATTTATAAATTTGTTAATAAGACCAATCATTATTGTTAATACATGAATATTTAAATCTAATTTCAAATACTACAAACATATTGCTCATAATGTCTGTCAAATTTATTTAACAGTAACATATATTCAATAATTATACAATAACAGCAACAAATATTCATCAAACTATAAATTCATGCATACATAGATACTCACTTTTCAACCAAATAACTTAACAAGATTGCACAACTGTGGCTGCCGACGTTAACATTGTATTACGATATAGGATACAATCCTGGGATACCAGGAATATAGTAATGTTGTTCACGGTTATTAGTTTTAATAAAGATAAATTCCTTTCCATGTTTTTGGCCAGGATGAACTAACTTTTTCAACGTTCACATAGTTTACATTACTAAATATGCATTTTCTAAATCTAAAATGTTTCTCTTTAAAGTCTCTCCAAAAACATCAAAGTTTGAAACGACGATCATGAATGAAAAAAACCCACAGATGTATCACACGAACACGAACATTCTTAAAAATTGGCATGTAAAGTCGTTTCAATGCACAGAATATAAATTCTAACTTTATTTTGCTGCATTATGCTGCTACGTGGGAACAACATCAAGAATCAAGAATATAAATTATGTCTTGTTTCCTTTCAAGCCTTTAATTCAAAAGTATTCTATAGCAATATATCAACGAAAGTAATATTTCCTTTTACAGTATATATATATATATATATATATATATATATATATATATATATATATATATATATATATATTAAAAATGGTGTCATTGCAACTGTATATCAAAAATAAATATCCAAATAGTTCAATTTATGTTATATCAACTCATCTGTGCATGAGTTTTATACGAAAATTATTTATTTTCTAAAAAATGGCATTCATTAGAATCATTATATCGTTAATGACGACATCGGAAGTCCAATAGTCACGTGATTACACATAACTCCAGAAGTTGTTCTCGGAATATTTAAATTTGTAGAATTTTGTATTCTTTCATTTTATTGCAGCCATTATACAATTTTACTTTTTAAAAAAGTTCTCTAGAACTTTTGAAAGTATGGGTTATTATATTTGTGTACTCGCGCCACTAGCAATGCAAATCGCATGTACCATGCAACATTTTATCAACGACTTACTTTAATCGTGTCTTTCCGCAGAACAAATACATGACAATTCCTGATAAAATAAGTAAGTGTCATACTCATTTTATGTTTGTATCATTCGATCTAACAAGTTTAAGAGGTTTTTTTTTGTTTTTTTTTAGACCATCCGGTTATCGGCAATGCTTTGCCACTACCATGTTAGAACCCGATACATTTATCTCACGATCAGTTTAGTTTAGTGTTGGAACCCTGTATTGTTGCTTGCTACAGTGTTTATATTTACACTCTGAGACTATGTATTGTTGCTTGCTACAGCGTTTATATTTACACTTTGATACCATACAGCTCGCCGACTGAGCTAAAAAACTTAGAGGTTTTGATCTCGTGCTGCATGTATTGGTCCCGAAGTGAATTTAAAGATTTTTCAAATCTGTAGCATTGTCTCTCTCGTCCTAGGTCGTTACACAGGACGGCTAATCGCAACAGTTATGCATTTATCTATCCAATAAACATGCTGGAAATGTCACTGAATTTTGTAACAGGTAGATAGAAAGAACGCTTTAACATATGGCTTACAGCCAGATAGTCTGACATCGTTTTCCAGCTCATTAGACAAAACACAAGCTGCAGCTGCTTCTGTGCGCAATAGCTTTCGATGAAGGCATGGATGGACATGAGCTGACCCTGTTGTCTGAATGGCTCACCAAGGACCTGGAAGTTATAATCACACTTTTTAAACAAGGCTATTAATGCGTGCTATTATAAATTCCAAACCGAAAAATTCTGTAGCTCAGCAATAACTGGTACTCGTACAGCAAAAAACTAACGAATACAATGTAATGATTTGCCTTAAATGCTCCATCCATGTACCACCGTTTCGCTTCTCGCAAAAGTTCTAACTGGTATTCATTTGCCAGCAGGAAGTATCGCTCCCCATCCATTTTGATGTCTGCTACCAAGAATTCGTGAGCGTTGATGAAGTCTTCATTCAGCTGTAAATATCGATTATTGCTATCAATATCATTCATGTAACAAGTTACAACTACCAAAAAGAAATACAGTTTAAACTATCAAAGTTTAATTACAAACTTGATATGAAAAAAAATATTCTTCAAGACTCCACCCCACGCCCCAAAAAAGTTGATAGCAGACAATAAAATTAATGAGCAAACATTATAAAAGGTATAAATCAGTTAGTTGAAATTTTATAATAAAGTTACATCAGTTGTCTCAGTTCTACAAAAATAACAAACTTCAAAGTCCATCATTCTTAGCTCTTCAGGACGTAGCTTCGCTCCGGTTCTATTAGCAACACTTTTCAAACGCGCTTTCTTTGGGAGAGAGACCGTATCTGGTCCCGAACTCTTCAAAATAGCGTCTTCGGCAATTTTCAAGGCTGGTGTGAATAGTTGCTCTCTAGCAGCACGTCTCACCTTTGAGAAAGATGTAATGCTGTTTTGTCAAAAGGAGGTAAACACAAGCGATAATTAAACACTAAACATATTTTATTGTATGTGCCACGAAAGCCATTAACATTATGAAAAGCACTTATAATTCATTCAAAGCGTATTGCCTTTAAGTATCATCACTACGTCAGGATTGAATACTTCATGAATGTTCATTACATCTAAAAAAATTGTTATAATTCAAATGTGCGTTGATCTTGTACAAATTGAATATTAGCTGCCAATGTAACATGCTATGCTGACAAAACGTTACCTTGGCGTACACCTTTGCCATTGATCTAACGGTCAGGGACAGCGGGGGGTGTGTACTGAACATAGCTTTGAACAAACCAGTTCCCTTGCTAACGTATTGTCACTAGACATTTCACGTTGCGACTTTTAGAAGTGCAGCGTCACAAAATAGCGTTGACGCTATCTCGCTAAAAAGACAAAAATGCACGCACATATGAGTAGTTATAGGGGGCACTCTAGCGACAATGGAAAATCCAGTCAAAAAGTGCTTGGGCACATCTAACGACAAGGGGAATTTAACATGGTGGGTCTATCTAGCGACAAGGGGAATTAAACATGGGAACTATTTGGGCCTATCTAGCGTCAAGGGAAATTGAACATGGTGGGTCTATCTAGCGACAAGGGAAATTGAACATGGGAACTATTTGGGCCCATCTAGCGTCAAGGGAAACTGAACATGGTGGGCCTATCTAGCGTCAAGGGGAGTTTAACATGGTGGGCCTATCTAGCGTCAAGGGAATTGAACATGGGAAATATTTGGGCTTATCTAGCGTCAAGGGATTATTGAACATGGGGAATATGATTTGTATAGGGGACTGTAGAGCGACAAGGGGAAAATGGAGGAAAAGAAAGCTAATATCTTTTCGAGGCATATGAGTGGCCTTGAAAACAAGCCACACAATCTCCTATCAAAACAGAAGGAAAGGAAATTAAAATCACACAATCTCCTATAGGAAGGAAAGGAAAACAAAACAAGGATAATTAAGAACATTATACATTCTATGTGAAATATGTTCATTGTTTTCATTCATTCATCAATTTAATAAAAAGGTAGTATGATATTTATTGTCGACTGACTTCTTAACATATCTCAAATTTAAGGGATGTCCTGTGTTTTCAGCACACGATAAAAACAATGTTGCCAAGTTGTAACAAATCTAAGTCGAAGGGAATAAAAAGCAGTAGCAAAATATGTTTTGTTCTATCGACAGTCTAACATATGTGTTTTGATTTGAAATTCAAAGTTAGCCATAGGCAGGGTCATAAAATGCAATGTTACTCGCGTCAATCATTGTTACATTGTTACAATTCTTCCGAACGTGTGTTTTGGTTGTGGTATTTTTATTTCAAAGTTACAGTGCAAGATCACTCGCGTCATTTTTTAAAATAGTTTTGTATTTGTTCTAAAAAACGGTAGATCTCATGCTTAAAAAAATTTCCGTGACACATTGCTGTGACAAAAATAAAGATAAAGCTCTGATAACTGAATTGTAAAAGTTTGTCAACCGAATATTTTATTTCATCCAACGATTTACTGATTGACTGTAAGGGTGTAGCGTTTGAAAAACAAATTACATGACAAACGAAAATTATGGTGCCTACTGATTAAAATTTTTGAGAGGGATCTTCAAACGGGAACATCTACCATTAGGATTTCAATCAAACGTATTACGACGGAGAGAGAGAGAGAGAGAGAGAGAGAGAGAGAGAGTACGTTATACATACTTTTAATAAAATCAGGACACTTACGTTTGCTTTTGTGGTTTATTTTCCCTTATAAAAATTCAAAGAAACACACATCCCACTTAGAAAATCAATTCCATAGGAAAGGTCCACGATTTTAAATTTCACCAGAGTGAACCGATGACAAATACGACTAAAATGTTCTCACAAAATAGTACATCCAAACATGTTTTGGTGTATTTTGCAACAAGACTGACATTTCCACGATGGTGCGATTATTTGTGCATAAGTTTTATTGTTTGGAAAGTGACTAGTGGACAGGTACAGAAATACACGCCTTATTTTCTCGCTGTGAGAATAACAACTGAAGCCGATTTGAAGCGAAGGCGGTAGAAAATATCGGTTTGCCAATGAAATCACTTACAATGAGTGACGCATTGTTTGGTTCGAAATTCAAGGTAGGTAGTGTAGTGGTCAGGCGCAGAAAAAACACGTCTTATCTTGTCACTGTACTAAGAACGAGTGAGAGCATTTTGAAGCTATGGGGGTAGAAAAAAAGTGTAGCCAATAAATTGCTTCTAACGACTGGCGAATTGTTTTGCCTAGGCTCATGCATTGATTCAATTGCAGCGCAGGCAGACTGAAGTGTGAACTTACAATCCCTTTGTTGCACATTGTACCATTTCTTCATGACACATCAACTACTTAACTGTGCAATTATTGTTCGAGTTTTAAAACTGACCAAAAAAAATACTTTCTCACTTTGACACTTTGACATAAACACATTCGTCTAGGTAGAGAGAAATAATATAGCAGTGAGTGGTAACTTTTGTCAAACTAGTGAATTTGGGGTTTGTATAAAGTAAATAAACTAAAGTACAGTGAACCTCAAGCATGATAACCCAATCTGTCTGTCTATTGATGTGAATATTTACATAAAAAACAATATGACCTGCAAAACACAAAGATATACGGCAAGCATGATTAGAATGAACACAACAACACCTAACTGTAGTAACAAAGAGATGTTTTTCTTCACGTCCGCGTAACTCAGAGTTTCAATCCTCTTGCAAGACAAACTTGGCATCCTTTTGTGAGCGTGAAATTAAAATACTGAAGAAACTTAAGCGCTTTGCTATAGACTATAGTATAGATAATTTCAGCAACAAATTAAACAACATAAATACCGTTACAACAATTGAAAGCCCGAAATCGTCTATTAAAAAAGAACTGCGTTTAAAAAAATAATTAAAGATTAACGATGGCTAAGCAATAAAACCGAATTAAAGAAAGGCAATGACATTGGTATATAGGCCTTTCACTTTGATAATGTATGCGGATGTAATCTGCCATGTATTAACAGTTTGAAAAAAGGTATACGCAAAGAGAAACCTCAATTCAAACTGACTTTTTCAGATTTGTTCCCTCTGTTTACTTTTTGGGAACACACCTAAACACTATTCAAGGAAAATACACATGAAAACAAACCATATCATTTACTATCCAAAATCACACCATTTACTAATCACACACACGGGAAGCAGCCAAAACAAACCATATCATTTACTATCCAAAATCACACCATTTACTAACCACACACATACGGGAAGCAGCCAAAATAAACCATATCATTTACTATCCAAAATCACACAATTTACTAACCACACACACACACACACACACACACACACACACACACGGGAAGCAGCCAAAACAAACCATATCATCTACTATCCAATATCACACCATCTACCACACACACATACACACACACACACACACACACAGAGGGAAGCAGCCAAAACAAACCACATCATTTACTTTCCAATATCACACCATTTACTATCCACACACACACACACACACACGGGAAGCAGCCAAAACAAACCACATCATCTACTATCCAATATCACACCATCTATCATCCACACACGGGAAGCAGCCAAAATAAAACATACAATTTACTATCCATACACACACACAGGGAAGCAGCCAAAACAAACCATACCATTTACTACACACACACACACACACACACACACACACGGGAAGCAACCAAAAAACAATCCACATCATCTATTATCCAATATCACATCATCTATCATCCACACACGGGAAGCAGCCAAAATAAAACATACAATTTACTATCCACACACACACACACACACACACACACACACACGGGGAAGAAGCCAAAACAAACCATATCATTTACTATCCAATATCACACCATCTATCATACCCACACAGGGAAGCAGCCAAAACAGAACATACATCTACTATCCACACACACACACACACACACACACACACACACACACACACACACACACGGGAAGCAGCCAAAAACAAACCACATCATCTACTATCCAATATCACACCATCTATCATCCACACACGGGAAGCAGCCAAAATAAAACATACAATTTACTATCCACATACACACACACGGGGAAGAAGCCAAAACAAACCATATCATTTACTATCCAATATCACACCATCTATCATACACACACACAGGGAAGCAGCCAAAACAAAATATACCATTTACTATACACACACACACACACACACACACACACACACACACACACACACACACACACACACACACACGGGAAGCAACCAAAGCAAACCACATCATCTACTATCCAATATCACACCATCTATCATCCGCACACGGGAAGCAGCCAAAATAAAACATACAATTTACTATCCACACATGGTAAGCAGCCAAAATAAAACATACAATTTACTATCCACACACACACACGGGGAAGCAGCCAAACAAACCGCACGATTTACTATCCAATATCACACCATTTACTATCCACACACACGGGGAAGCAGCCAAACAAAACATACCATTTACTATCCAATATCACACCATCTATCATCCACACACGGGAAGCAGCCAAAATAAACAATATAATCTACTATCCAAAATCACACCATCTACCATCGACACACACACGGTCAAGAAGCCAAAACAAAACATACAATGTACTATCCACACACGGGGAAACAGCCGACTCAAAACGGTTTAGTGTTGGAAATGGTTGGATAGCTTGATGTGAGGGATAGAAAGAAGTCAAAGAGCATCTATATTTTACGTAAAACAAACGACGGACGCATTGGTTTCAAAAGACATTTTTGTTTATTAAAATAAGAAAAAACTAACAAAACACAATTTTTTTCAACTAACAAATATTGATTCCAAGAAGCAGTGTACGAACTACAGTTCAATAGGTAATAAAGTTCCCAAGTATCCATTTTTTGTTTTGTACCATTGTTTTTTTTTTCCTTTCCTCACAGGTGATGATAAGTCATCAATTCGATCCAGACTTTTTGCTTGAAAAGGTCTGTCAAGTAACTGTTGGATTGCTTCGTCTCCTTACGATTGGCCAAGAGAGCTTCGATGCGATCGATTTCTTGAGCAAACAATGGAGGAGAGGAATGAGCACACAAGTTTTTATACCACTAAAGTAACACGGCTTCTTCTGAGATGAGACTCCAAGCTTCGTTTAGATAATCGTCCAATTTTTCTTCTTGACTCATCATCATACATTTATCGTGTTGAATTTGACTGGGATGATCGATTTCACATCCATAACAATCTTTTTTAATCATGTCCCTCATTTTATCTTCCAAGTGTTGTGCAAAACAGGTGACTAACTGTTGTTCCTGTTCTGGCCATCTGGACTGCATGATCACTACTTCTTCTTTTTGGTCTTGGGGGTTTGCTTTCTCTGTAACCTCCCATTCCATTTCCATGAATTCTCCACTATTCAAAGAGGGACCAGAGTTTTCCATAGTGTTTAATAGTCTAGAATGACTTCTCTCAAACTGTTGATTTCTATGGTATTATCGAATTCAGCATACAGAATGACATTCACCGTGTCGGCAAGAGCACCTGTAAACTGAAGTTCCACACGCAGTTGCCCAGATTTTATAGGGTGGAAATGTCCCTCGTCGCTGCCTTGGTCTGGAGTGAAATCAAAAGCCCACAAAGTGTAACCTTCTGCATAATCGTCGTAGGAAATACCGTGACTGGTGTTGGTTCCTAAGTGTCCTGTGGCTTCGTACAGCGATAAGTACGACCTCAAATAATTCTTCTGGGCAAAGTTGGGTTCGAAAGGTCGGGTACACAAAGTTTTGCCATCGCGACTGACTTCGATTTTGGATACTCCGGAGTGCTTAAACTGGAAAGGATTTTGATCGTGGGTACCGTTGAGGGCTGCATTGCTGACGATACCAATGAATAAACGTTTGGGTAACTGTCCTTGGAACAGATGATCTTCGATCTTAGATCGCAGTCCAGCGGCAATGGTGAAAGTTTTTACTTCCACGCGTCGTATCGGATACTTGGCTGTCGTTCTGCTCAAAGTGTGACTGATATCATTTCCCACTTTAGGTAACACTTCCACGCGACGCACGTATAACCTGGCTTCTTGTATCATGGTTTTGTATTCGTTGGCATGAGCCATCAAATGGAAAGCAGCACTGCTACAATTCAGTCTTAAGCGAATATCCACCCCGTTCAGCAAATACTTCTCTCGAAACCACATGTCCAAATGCAAACGATCGAACAGTTCTAAACTACGTCCTTGCAGAATTTTCTTTCGACGTTCATTAAAACCCTCATTGTGAAGATCGGGATTGTCACCGTCAACTACGGATAAGGCTGTGTCGTTAAACTTTTCTGCTGTGTCAGGTTTCCATACCACGCAAGCATCTAGATAAGTGTTCTTGGCTTCTTTTCCGTACGTCAAGAGATTTTCGAGGTACGCTCGGTAAGAGTAAGTATCCATGCTACTGCTGACCAGTTTGTTATTCATGTACAAATCCACATCGCTGAACAAGTAATGCATGAAATTGTTGACGGAAGCTACTCTATCATTGGCTCATGGATTGGTGTTGTCCGTTTTGGTCACTTTCACTTTCAAATACAAGTAACTGTTGTTGAGATCGATGTAATCTTCGGGTTGTCCTTTGATTTCAAACTCGATGGGAGCTGAATCCGTCAAAGAGGAGACGGGATGAAATTCAACCCATTGGGCTTCTTGCATGATCATCATCGTGGGTGGCATGGTAAAGAGATCCAGTTCCGACTTGGAACAGGCACAAGATTCTTGGTGCATCATTTTTTTCTCTCAGTCTCTATGTTTTTTACTTTTAATAATCAAAAATGTCTAAGTCTCGAGCGGTTCTTTTTTTCTTCGTCTTTCTAACTTTAGAGGTACGGAGACTTTTGAAAGGGTGCCTTCGTCGTCGCTTTCTACCTTGTCCTTGCTATGTCGTCAGGGAAGCAGGAATGCCAGACTCGGTACCGTTGAGGGCATTTATAGGACTTTCTCGTCGACCCAAAATATCTTTACCCGTTTGAAGCAAGACATTTTTGCCTGCCCTTAAAAAAAGCTTCTTTGGGGTTTTGTTTGTCAATGAGAACATTTTGAAGAAAATCTTTGCCGTGAGTCAATGCGGCATCTTTTAAGGCGTGCAATCCTCGTGTCACCATCGGTTTTAAAACAGGGACCACGGAACGAAAGGCTGATTTAAACATATCTCCTAAACCATGTCCTCGTTGTCGAGTGACTCCTTGGTACACAGGATACATCACTTTTTCAGTTGTTCGAGAATCGTTTTTGAAAATAGAGTTTCACTGTGACTTTCCCTTTGGTATATGGAATATTTTGTCCTAGTTCTCCTTTTATAGTAATGTTGACACTGTCGAAATACGACTTACTGACAGGCAAATAATGAGGATGTACAAATTCGCGGTGAACGTGATAGGTATTTCCACCTTCCTCGTCAGCGGCGGCGACAGAATCCACTTTGAAAGGAATGACACGCAGTAACGGTACAGAGGTGTGTCCTACCACGTTGTACTCTACCACATCGGAGTACACAAACATCAAGTTGAGTCCTTGGTTCATTTCTACAGGGAATTTAAAATATTTCGCAACATCCGAGTTACTGTCTATGAGTTATTTTTTCATTTCTCTTCTTGAGCAACTCGGCGTCTCCACCTAAAATATCATACAATTCAGGACAAAAGGTAATGCCTATCATTTTATCCTCTGAAAATTTGATCATGAGACGACAAGCCACTTGATAGTACTCAAAGGTAACACTTTTTTTGGAGGGTAGTTTGTCCATGGCTTTACCAAACACAGCATTGAACCTGGTAGCAAGTGTAGTCACTAAATGTTGACCACTAAAATAATAGCCTGGAGGAATGCTGATCACATGAGTGGACAGGGTTTTAGTTTTGGGTCCATCTGATTTCTTTGTGTCAATGCCAGTGATGGCTCGTGCGTCTAAGGCACCTTGCAATTGCTCGTCAAACACTTCTACTGTAAAAGTGTTTTGATTTTCGACGATGTTTCTGATTTGTGTAGGGTGTATCATTTCCACTAAAGCCACTTCCCAATGAGCATCTTCATCCAAATGCATGGCGTGAGGTAATTTAGCCGTGTAACAATACAACGTGTTCTTAGGAAACACCTCCATGGAACTGTCACTGGGTAACGTTAAGTAAAATTGGTTAATAGTGTTGTTCATAATTCCAATGTTCTTCTGTCCGAGGAGTCACTCGAGGTTAAAGGAGTGTCTAAAAGAGGATTGTGATTGGAACGGTGACTGTCAGGAGAATGACTAACGTTGGACGCAAGGCTCCCAATATTGTTACTGTTGTTCCCGTTGTAAGAGTATTTCAGGGAAGAATTGGGAAGAAGATAACCGATGCAACTGCTGAGTAAAATAGTCCACAATTGTTTGTCTCCTTGTTGCAAACTCAAATTAGCAATGGCTGCACCAATGACACAATACACCACAAAGATTTGACATAAAAAGACGATTTGCGTTTTAGGGACACGTTCTCCACACCACACCCACAAGGGTTGCTTTTGTAAATCTTGCAGAGAAGAAGTGGGTGAAGGAGTAGTCACTGTGGTTGCTGAAGCTGTATTGAATGGCATGATGGTCACTTCTTTTTATAGTCGATGACTTGCGAAGCGTCAATCCAAGAATCAAAACTAGGAGGATATCCTTTCCAATGTACTTTGACTTCTTTCACACGACGTTTTCCTACTTTATGGGTTCTTCGTTCGAGAATGCTTTCAATGTCGTACACGTCGTCTTCTTTTTTGGTGACACGTTGTAACTCAGGCAAGTAAAATGTTCCTTTTAATACTTCTCCGTTCATGTCTTCCAATTTATAGACGGTAGGATGACGATCGCGCACTCGTCCAGTAACACGAAACAATTCGGTGGTCCAGTTGGGTAAGTAACCTTTGTCGAAAGTGCATTTGGTTTTGCCAATGCGTACCCAATCTCCCGGGGTTAACACTTCTCCACCTTTCTTGGGGACAGCCGTCGTCCGGGACGTACCAAACAGGCGCTCAAAAGTCACTTCGTTGTCAAGTGTCACATCTTGTGGGGCACGTCCAATACTTCTATGGTAAGATTGATTGTAGGCTTGGACTAAGTGCGGTAAGACGTCGATGTACTTGAAAGTGTGTTTATGTGTAAAATATTTCCACATGCGTTCTTTCAAGGTACGTTGAAAACGTTCCACGATACTGGCTTTGGTTTCAGGATTTTCGGTGGTGAAAAAATGAATGTCACGTTTCTTTAATTCTCGTTGGAAAGCTTGATTCAGAAATTCGGTGCCTTTGTCGGTTTGCCATCGAAGAGGGTGACGACCATTTTGTTTCAACACCAGTTGCAAAGCTCGTACTAACTCTCCGCTCGATTTGGATGTCAATGGTACAACCCAGGCAAATTTGGAAAAGACTTCGATGACACAAAACAAATATTTGTAGCGACGATTGTAGGTCGCTAAATGAGAGACATCGGCTAAATCGGCTTGCCATTGATGATCGATGCCTTCCACTTGAGTGCGACTTCTGTGAAATTTTCGTCGAATGGGTTTGTGTAAAGTGTATGTAACGTGGCTGCGCTGGCGGGTGATCAAAGTGTTATTAGTACAATATTGCACAAGGCCTGGTCAGAGGTATTGCGCAACTTGGAAACAACACTTGAAGACCGCCTCCCACTAATTGGCGTTATCTAGAAGATGATCGCTACGGTGTAATCTGCCCGGTCAGTGAATATAGTAATCTGAGATGGTACTTTGAACAAGACAACACACCAGCCCCCGTAAAGATAAAATATGAATTTAATTAAAAATACAATTAAGAAAAGAATGACACTGTGAATTACACTTCTCTCTTTCTGAATACACTTAGTACAGAAAAAAATACAAATGCCAAAGCTTTAAAATACTGGATACATTCATAAGAATTCAAACATTAATGAAAATAAATGAAGTTAGCCATTAATACTGAGAGTAAATTTCATCAAGGAATCGAATGTTCATTTAACATTGGACTGTTGAGTGATTCAACATGACCTTTTCCGTCGACTGGTTTTTCTTTCTTTTCCCTGTGTGCGTCCGTCTCCAGCTTGCCCTTTAATTGAACGGGAATTCCACACTCACTTCTTCCTTTTGACTTTCCGCTGATTCTCACTCTTGCCCAAAATAAACTATTGCTTTTGACTTCTCGCTGATTCTCACTCTTGCCAAGGTAAACTATTTTTCCTTGCAAAAGAAAAGGGTAAAGCGCCCTAAGTATCTCGCTATTTTCAGAGTTGCGATTGTTCGTCCGTCTTCATGTTCGAACAATCAGATCTTACTATCAGTGTTATCATTCATACGGCTAACAAATTCTATATATATGTTTTCAGATCAATAGAATTCTACTGCTAATGATCGACATCAGAATTCGGGAAAGTCATATATTCCCGTAAATCATTACGTAAAGTGAGGCAATATAACATAACATACAATCCATATTTACTAATATGATAAATTCAAATTAATGTAACCTTTCCAATCATAAATGTACACGGCGGGTTTTCTACACTACCCATTTGCCTAACTAAGTATACAAGATAAAATGCTAATTCAGAATTCAAAATACATTATTAAATCACTGTAAAACCGACTATCCATACAAAATATGAACATATCATGCATCTGTAACAAAGAAACATCTCAAAGTACGTTATTAAATCAATGTAATACTGAACTAGTTATATCGTAGTATCGATACATTATGCATCTAAGACAAAGATAAACAGCATATACATTACATCATAATAAAGGTGAATTTGAGCTAAATACCTTTTGTGTTTTTGGCGTCTTACAAACGTTCCACATTCAGTTCCCTGGAACCACAATTAATTTACGAACGTCTTTCTTTCAAAGATGTACGGAGTCTACTCCTGTGTTGGAATCAATTATTCTGACCGTCTCTTGCAGACGTCTACCTAGACTGTCTAACATCGTTTGATACGAACTATATATTTCCCGATTCTGGGTTTCGGCCCAACCCTCTGTCCTGTACATTTGACCAATCGGCATAAACGCTATTCTTACTGACCTTATGGAAACCGTCTCTCACGATGTCAAAAATGCCACTTAGGATCGAGATGTCACATTATCGTTTGTCTTAATCATTTTTGAAAGTTCTACGTGAGTAATCCCATAATTTTACGTGTCAACCACTCAGTCCGTTTTCACTTTAATTATTGTACCAAGCCTGACCATGTTAAATAAACATTCTTTCCGTTCAACTCTAGTTCAAGACAGTTGATTGTCGGCTAGCCTACGAATTAATTACTGGATGTCACTGACGAAAAATTTGGCACCTGACATTACCCCCTTTCTAAGAGAAAAATCGGTATTTTTACTTCCCCAAATTTTTCGGTGATCTATACTGCTCCCATTACATGTCCTTAGGTGACCTATTCACTTCAGCCATTCCTAACCGACTTAAACAATCCGCTCCTACATTATCCCTACCTTTGATGTATCGCACTAGAATCTGATACTGTTGTAGAAACAGCGACCATCTCATTAATCTACCGTTGGTTAATTTCGCCTGGGCCAAATAAGCTAGTGGTTGATGATCTGTTTCTAAAGTAAACTTCCTACCATACAGATACCGTTGGAACTTAGTTATTCCAAATATAATTGCCAAACATTCTTTCTCCGACACTGAATAATTAATTTCTGCATTTGACAGTTTCCTACTTCCATAAGCAACTGGGAATAAGCTTCCCTCGTGTTCTTGCAGTAACACTGCCCCTAAACCTCTATCACAAGCATCTGTCCTCAAAACAAAATCCCGTGTCACGTCAGGTAACTTAACTATGGCGTCGGACGTCAGTCTGTCTTTTAGCGTCTGAAATGCGCGTTCACATGCGTCTGTCCATACTACTTTGGTCGGCGCTTTTTTCCGAGTCAAGTCAGTCAATGGACTTGCAATAGCACTAAAATTTGCCACATATCTCCTATAGTATCCTGCCAAACCTAGAAAAGATCTAACTTCAGTCTTAGTAGTTGGTCGTAATGCGTCCCTAAGTTGTTCGACCTTTGAACTCTCTGGTTTTAACGTGTCCTCGCTGAGGGTATGTCCGAGGTAGTCTAATTGTCTGAACCCTATGTGGCACTTCGATGGTCGTGCGGTCAGTCCGGTTTGTTGTAGTCGTTCTAAGACGTTTTTCAGCAAAAGCATGTGTTCTTCCCATGTAGCTGTAGCTAATAGAAGATCGTCCATGAAGTTGGAAACCCCCATCCCCCGCAATGGTTCAAGGAATTTCCGCATCATACGGGTGAAGACACTGGGCGCGTTCTGCACCCCGAATGGCATGACCACCCACTGGTAAGTCCCATCTGGAGTTGCGAAGGCGAGTTTTGCTCTGTCTTCACTACGGACTGGAATTTGCCAGTATCCTTTGGACAGATCGATCTTAGAAAAATATTTAGCATGGGTTACTCCTGCGAAAATAGACTCAGGGTCAGGTAAAAGCTCTACCTGGAATTCTGTAATTCGGTTTAACTTTCGGTAGTCGACACAAAATCGGTGTGCCCCATCCTTCTTCTGTACCAGTACAACAGGAGAGCTATATGCCGACTCGCTTGGTTCGATAATACCCAAGTCTAACATAGTTTCAACTTCCTTACGGACCGCTTCTAACTTCGCGTATGGCAACGGATATGGTCTTAACTTTACTGGGTTATCGTTCAGCAGCTTCAAAGAGAACTCCTCCAGCTCTGTCCTCCCCGGTCTCTCTGTTAAGACGCTCGAATATTCTTGAAGTACCGACTCCACCTCTTTACGTTGGTCTGACGTTAAGGTAACGTCAAGTGTGACGTCGACGTAGGTTTCCTCCCTCGTCAACGGACAACTAGGGAGTACTTCCGCCTGCCCTGCGTTGTCGTCGGATTCTTCCGTCACGACCGTAGCCACCACGAACTCCGTGGGTGGTTCTCGCACACGGTACCGCTTCAAAAGATTTACGTGAAACAACTTATCCTTATCCCCTACTCGGATACGGTAGTTTTGTCCACCTTTCTTCTCTGTTACAACAAATGGCCCCCTCCATGAGACTTGCAGCTTGGTGTGCTCCAAGGGCAACAACAACAACACCTTGTCACTCACCTCAAAGTGACGTTCCTTCGCCCTTTTGTTGTAATACTTGGCTTGACGTCCCCTTGCGTCGCAGAGATTTTCTTGAGCAAATTTACAAACTTCTTCCAGTTTGTTACGCAAGTCGACAACATATTGGTATGTTGTACGCACTTCTTCGGATGCTTGCTCATCCGTCCATAACTGTTTCAATACAGCCATGGGTCCCCTTACCGTCCGCCCATAAACTAATTCAAAAGGTGAAAACCCCAAACTTGCCTGCGGTACTTCACGAGACGCGAACAGTATCGCCGGAAGGTATCGATCCCAATCCCTAGGTCGACCTTCACATAGCTTCTTTAAAGCCTGCTTCAATGTCCCATTGAAACGTTCTACCAACCCATTACACTGCGGGTGGTACGGGGTAGTCGTCAGGTGTCTAATGGAGAGTAATCTATTTACCTCTTCCATCACCTGGCTCACGAACTGTGTCCCTTGGTCGGTCAGTATCTCGTCTGGAACTCCGACTCTCTACCACACCCCTAACAAGGCCTCAGCCACCGTGACTGAGTCAATGTTCTTCAAGGCCACTGCCTCCGGGTACCGGGTAGCGTAATCTACGACCGTTAATATATACCGATTTCCACTTTCCGCCGCCGGCTTAATCGGACCTACTAAATCCATCGCCACTCTCGAGAAAGGTTCATCTATTAGTGGGGTGGTTCCTAGTGGCACTGGGCGATGGGAGGTTTTCGGTGCCACTCGCTGACACTTGTCACATGACAAACAAAACCTCCTCACATCCCCATGCACACCTGGCCAATAAAACTCCCTCACCAACCTATCTCTGGTCTTCGCCACGCCCATGTGGCTTCCGAGGAGACCCTCATGTGCTAACCTAAGCACTTCGTCGCGCTTCCCTACGGGTACCACAACTTGTTTAAACGTATCGACCCCTTTCTTGGCGTACCGATACAAAATACCGCGCTTTGTCGCGAACTTAACCTCGCCGTCTGGCAATTTCCGTACGGACCCGTCCGTCGCGTACCTACGTACCTTGTCAAGAGACACATCTTCCTTTTGAAACCTCTCTAACTCACCAGGTACCAAAATGTCTATGGGCGAAGTCACGGATCTTAGCGGCTTCGACCCTGACCTTCGCTTCATAGCCCTCGTCTCCACTGACCCGACATGTATAGGGTTACACGTCATAGCGTTAGGTTGGGGCAACACATACCTACACCCTAATATTACGTCATGAGACAGTCCCGACAAACACGCTGCTTGAATTCGCCCTTTTACATATGGCGAATCATGGTCTATGCTAACGACTGGAAGCGAATCCTTCGTCCTGTTAGCAAACTGTACTTCCACCGTCTCACCTGTATAATCTCCAGGTTTGACGTACCTACGATCTACCAAGGCCGGGTAGCTACAGCCGGTGTCATACAGCACTGTGGCTTCCTCACCATTTACCGTAGCTCTCGCTACATTCGTAGACTCCACTGTTTTCCCTTCCTTAACAGTATTCGGAGTTACCGAATTAACCGTTGTCGGACGATACTTTCTACAGTCCTTGACAACATGGCCTGGTTTATTACAGCCATAACATACTGGCTCACCTCTTCTACCCGAGGTATCCCTATCTACCCCTTGATTCTTTCCCGACCCACGGAAATGTACTTGGCTGGGATTCCCGGCCCCTGGCCTCCCACCATTTCGACCATTACGTCTTTGGGTTGCCACCTCAGTGGTCTTTCTAAGCTCACCGATTCCAGGTCGGTCCCTACCATTCCATGTAGTCGGACGCGCATGCGCGCTCTCATAGCGCTCGACCATTATGCTTATCTCATCCAAAGTTGAGAATTCGCGCTCCGCCAAAAACACAATTAAATCTTTTCTGTAGGTACTTAACACGTGTTCCTTTAAAATCTCTTCGCGAATACCTTCGTACGTTAACGCGGTGCCAGACATTTTTATCCATTTATCAAAAATCACGCGCACTCGACTGTGAAATTGCGCGTGTGTTTCGGTAGCCCTTTTTGACGATTCCCTAAAAAGTTTTCGGAACGTTTCCGCTGACAACTCATAGTGGCGAAGTAAAGCTTTCTTCAGAGTGTCATAATCGTCTATCTCGGCTGGGGTCATGTTGTGGTACACATCTTTCGCCGCCCCCTGTAAAAAGGCTGAAATATTGATGGCCCACTGGTCCTTAGGTATTTGATGAACCAGAGCCAACTTTTCAAACTGCGTCGAAAAGTTGTCAATTATTTCTTCCTTGTCATTAAACATCGGCATGGTGAACTGTATGGGTCGTCTGTCTTCCACGCGACTACTCGGGGTGTCCGGACGTACGTTCGATTCTTCACCCCTCCTGAACTCGGCTTCGAGCCTTAGTCTCTCCATGGCTAGTATATGCTCCCTTTCTCTTACCTTTTCTTCTGCTTGTAGTCGCGCGAGTTCCATGTCTTTCTCCCTCTCCTTCTCTCGTTCCATGGCTAATTGCTCTCGTTCTCTGGCTTTCTCTTCCTTGTGTTCTTTCAAACTTCTTTCCATAAATTCAGTTAGTTTTTCACCCTCATACCCAAGTTCGTCTTTTCCAATGGATTTAAATTCCTTTAGTAACTGTCTGTCTGTCGCCATTACGTATGTTTTGTCTTTCCTTTTCTCTAGAACTATGTCCTTAACTGACCTACAATCAGGGATTTTCCCTACGAAAATAGTTTGACCTAAAATAACCTTATCTGCAGCGAGATGGACAGGCCGAATCAGCTGCAATTAATTGACCAGACCGAAATTCCAGCAACAGTGGTATACTGCTAACGATACGTGATTAATTGCTGTCTAAAATACAGTACTGCCCAAATAATCGGTTCTTGTCTCACGAGACTTTTTAGGTAGTACCACTTTATAACGCTTATAATAATTTCACACAGAAGGTATAAATCTCAAATTCTACAAACCACTTTTAACGTAAACAATTTGCATGCAAGTATACAAAATAGCAGACAATGTTTGATTCACTCGATTCCTCCTTAATAATAATAACAAATGTATGCCTTTGTTCAAAATACGCTCAGATACTTCAATCACAATGAAAACCTTCAGAATCCCAAGACGAGGCCCCACTTTGTAACGTGGCTGCGCTGGCGGGTGATCAAAGTGTTATTAGTACAATATTGCACAAGGCCTGGTCAGAGGTATTGCGCAACTTGGAAACAACACTTGAAGACCGCCTCCCACTAATTGGCGTTATCTAGAAGATGATCGCTACGGTGTAATCTGCCCGGTCAGTGAATATAGTAATCTGAGATGGTACTTTGAACAAGACAACACACGAGCCCCCGTAAAGATAAAATATGAATTTGATTAAAAATACAATTAAGAAAAGAATGACACTGTGAATTACACTTCTCTCTTTCTGAATACACTTAGTTCAGAAAAAAATACAAATGCCGAAGCTTTAAAATACTGGATACATTCATAAGAATTCAAACATTAATGAAAATAAATGAAGTTAGCCATTAATACTGAGAGTAAATTTCATCAAGGAATCGAATGTTCATTTAACATTGGACTGTTGAGTGATTCAACATGACCTTTTCCGTCGACTGGTTTTTCTTTCTTTTCCCTGTGTGCGTCCGTCTCCAGCTTGCCCTTTAATTGAACGGGAATTCCACACTCACTTCTTCCTTTTGACTTTCCGCTGATTCTCACTCTTGCCCAAAATAAACTATTGCTTTTGACTTCTCGCTGATTCTCACTCTTGCCAAGGTAAACTATTTTTCCTTGCAAAAGAAAAGGGTAAAACGCCCTAAGTATCTCGCTATTTTCAGAGTTGCGATTGTTCGTCCGTCTTCATGTTCGAACAATCAGATCTTACTATCAGTGTTATCATTCATACGGCTAACAAATTCTATATATGTTTTCAGATCAATAGAATTCTACTGCTAATGATCGACATCAGAATTCGGGAAAGTCATATATTCCCGTAAATCATTACGTAAAGTGAGGCAATATAACATAACATACAATCCATATTTACTAATATGATAAATTCAAATTAATGTAACCTTTCCAATCATAAATGTACACGGCGGGTTTTCTACACTACCCATTTGCCTAACTAAGTATACAAGATAAAATGCTAATTCAGAATTCAAAATACATTATTAAATCACTGTAAAACCGACTATCCATACAAAATATGAACATATCATGCATCTGTAACAAAGAAACATCTCAAAGTACGTTATTAAATCAATGTAATACTGAACTAGTTATATCGTAGTATCGATACATTATGCATCTAAGACAAAGATAAACAGCATATACATTACATCATAATAAAGGTGAATTTGAGCTAAATACCTTTTGTGTTTTTGGCGTCTTACAAACGTTCCACATTCAGTTCCCTGGAACCGCAATTAATTTACGAACGTCTTTCTTTCAAAGACGTACGGAGTCTTCTCCTGTGTTGGAATCAATTATTCTGACCGTCTCTTGCAGACGTCTACCTAGACTGTCTAACATCGTTTGATACGAACTATATATTTCCCGATTCTGGGTTTCGGCCCAACCCTCTGTCCTGTACATTTGACCAATCGGCATAAACGCTATTCTTACTGACCTTATGGAAACCGTCTCTCACGATGTCAAAAATGCCACTTAGGATCGAGATGTCACATTATCGTTTGTCTTAATCATTTTTGAAAGTTCTACGTGAGTAATCCCATAATTTTACGTGTCAACCACACAGTCCCTTTTCGCTTTAATTATTGTACCAAGCCTGACCATGTTAAGTAAACATTCTTTCCGTTCAACTCTAGTTCAAGACAGTTGATTGTCGGCTAGCCTACGAATTAATTACTGGATGTCACTGACGAAAAATTTGGCACCTGACAGTGTACGTCGCTTGTTCTTGTAACCATCGCTGTACTGCAGGTAAACGGAGCTTTTTCAAGCGAATTTTTGCAGCACGATACAATTTCTGAATGTCTCCGTAACCTTCAGGGTGAGCTGGATCGTAGTAAATGCTGGTTAATACCTTCTCCATGGTTTTGTTAATAAGTGACCCACTCTTCGAGGATATTGCTTTGGGTGGGACGAAATGGGGGTTGTTTGGAAACGGTTTTACGTGTCCGATGTGCCACAGGAGTTGACGTCGAGGGTACTGGTGGTGGTGGTGGTGAAGATGGTAATGAGATAGCTTTGGTCTTCTTTTCTTTTCTCACTTCTGGTTTCCTTTCTTTCTTTTTCACATCTGTCGAAGGAGGAGTGGACATCATCTTTTTAACCCAAGTTTTGAGTTCTTCTCGTTGGGGAGTGGGGAAGGGGTTAATAAGGAAGCGGCAATCTTACTCGGAATGGGAGTGGCAGTGGGTGTTTGAAAGAGATCATTGGGTTCTTCTTCCTTGGGTAATGGTTGGGTGACGTCTGTTTTCGCTGCTGTAGATGGTAAGGGCGACGGATTATTCATTAGAGCCTTCAAATCGGACAGAGTAGGTAGAGCTGTTTGTTCCACAGCTTTTCGATTAAAGAGTTGTAGTCGTTGCAAAAGTTGACCGTACTTTTGCGATTTTTTCGGTTTCGGACAAATCGTGGCGATGCAGCAAGGATTGCAATTCGTGTTGTAATTGGGACATCTCGTTCAAATGAGGATTGGGTGGTAAATGGGGGGTACGTTGTTCTTGCCAACGATGGTATTCCATCCATCGTTTGTAAGGGACTAAAGTCAGTTTTCGTCCTTCCATGGGCTTCCAAAGGTTACGTCTGAGATCGTGGTGCTCCATGGTTCCCTTTTATCTTCTGGAAGGATCAACTTTGGGAGATACCTCGTGCTATCCCTTGTACCAAACCTGGCAATATACTCGCGCCGGCTTTTGCTAATCCTCCCAAGATAGGAAAAAGAAAGGGAAAAAATCCTCTGCGTTGCACCAACATCTTTTTCTTTTGACGAATGGATATTTTCTTTTGAACCATTAGACGAAGAACGTGTCGATGTTTGGCTAAACATTTTTTCTGGTGTGGAGACAAAGGTATCGTACATTTCAAGACATTCAAACAACATTCGCACACGGTATCGATGACATCTTTGGAGGCCGTTTTAATGATTTGTTTTCGCATGAGTGGAGAGGCTTTGGATAGGACGGACAATACGTCTCCGTGTTTGACTAAACGAGGAGGTAGTCCTTTCCTTTTCTTTCCCTTGTGGAGTGAATAAGAATGTTTATTGCGAGGTGACATCTTTGCTTGTTCGTTTCACAATACCACTGGTGTCAATGACTTGGTACACACTCTCTTTTATCTACTTTTTTGGGAACTACCGCTTCGTCAAAAAGGTAACAATGTGTATCCCAAAATTGCCTCCTTTTTGGTGACTCTTCTTTTTCTTTAAATGACTACGTCTTTGGAGGGGATGACGTCGATGTTTGGTTTTTAAGCCTTTTGTAGGATAACGAAATTGTCTTTTTCCTTTTCCTTTTTGGACAGTAGAACGACGAGGGTTGTGGTGTGTAGGTTTTTTTGGAGGCATCCTTGAGTGTTCAGCAGTGGTACAGAAAATACTAATTCCCGTTGTTGTCTCAACTCATATTTTATACTGGAATGCGACGCCACTGATTATCTTTGCGTCGTATTAACTTCATGACAGGTAACACACGTCGTGAAGTGGTTCGTAACGGACTCAATCGAGACAGTTCTTATTTGGACAAATCCAGTAAACTCTTTAACATGCCAGATCTTTCTTGGACTTGGACTTTGGGGGCTGGTACTTTGTGAGCAGCTGCTACTGCCGCTAATGGAGGAGACGTTTTGGGAGGGGCAGATTTCCAATGTTTCATCAAATTAGGAAGAACGTGTGTCAAATTGGATTAGGCTGGCATCACCCGCAACGGAGAAGTGGAAGCACCTGAGGCTACTGGCAACGCGGTCCCTGCCAAACGTTCTTGTAGATCTTCTCTTGCAGGTCGTGGTTGACGAAGATAAGGTTGCGTCCTGGCCGAAGTGCCTCTTTTGCGGGTGACCACTTTTTCTGTGGACTTTTCTTTTCTATGTTTTGGTCTTGGCACCATTGTTCTTTTTCTTAGGGGTTCGTTTGGCTTTTTTTTCTTGGGGTGAACTTTGGGAGTATTGGGATCCCATTTTAAAAGGGAACGAATGATGACACCTCCTAGAGAACCACTACCTCCAGTTTCAATATGATTTGCTTTTTGGTTTGAGTGTCGATGCGAGGATCGGCCAGTTTCGTCAAGGCTACTTTGTTTCTGTCAAAAAAGCGTTTGGTTTGATGTGGAATGCGAATGATGCCTTGCAGTATTTGACGTGCTGTCACCGTAAACCATCGTAAGACTTCTTTGAGACTGGCTTCTAAGACGTGAGCATGTATTTGTGGATTTTTTTCGCGACTGATACCATACAAGACACGAATCAATTTGATGGGAAGATGAGACTGAATGGACGTCATGTTGACAATGTATGAGACAAGGTCAAAGTGACCAAGGTTTTTATAGATTTTTTAGTAGTTCATATGGTTATGTCGACGACGAGGACGTGTACACGACAGGCCCTCCGTCTTGACACCAGTCGTGAAACAAATCGGTACGAAATCGCAAATAATCAGGGGTGGTGGGTTTTAAATCCACGTGTGGCATTTGAGTGGCATCATCGTACGCATGAGTCAGCCAAGGTGTTCTGTTTTGCTAAGACTTGCACTTGTGATTTATCTCGAGGACTTTTAAACAAGACCACGTAATGAGCATTGAGACTAATGGTACGATGGGCTATACTTTGTTGAAATAAATTTTGTGTAATGTAAATGACACTGGCATTACGATGTTGCCCTTTATGCGTAAACCACAGTTTAATTTCTTCTTCGTCTTCTCCTAGCATGTCGTCAAAAATGACCCAATGAGTTTGACTAGGGTCAGACACGATCCCCTCGTCTTCTCTAGGAATACCTTCTACAAACACAATGGAATCACCTTGTCTTTCTTGCAAAAGGCTGTATGCCGATTGCCACTCATTGTAACACCACACGATGCATTGAGGTGGACGATCGATCAAATGACTTTGAATGTGGAGGAGGATGGAGTAGTAGAAATAGCAGAGTTAGCCATAGTCGTGTAGGGTATGACACTATTGACACAAAAACAGACAAGACAAGAGGTTTTTATACTTTTTTCAAGACACGTTTATTTCAATGCATGTTTAAATGAGAACAACACGAAAGACAAATATACATAAAAGCCAAATGGATAAATACAGGGATAAAATACACATGGAAACGATCAAAGTGGTATATAAACAAGTCTCTGTACAACATCGTTTGGGTAACGAAGGTGTTCTAGAGGTAGTGTGTAATGTTCTTATAGTCTCTACATAGGGTACAGTCACATAGGTGTCTTCTCGGAAGGGTCTTTGTGGGGGAATGTCCATGACAGTTCTGTCTTGAACAGAGGGATTGTCCTCGGTGACAGATTTTTTTCTTCTTCTTCTTCTTCTTCTTCTGGTACTGGCACTTACACAGGTTTAAAAGTGACTTTTTTCACTCGACGATGGATTTTACGAACACAATGCTTGGGCATAATGGGATACTTCGTTTGTCCAAGCCTCAAAATCCCAACTTTTCCAGTCACGTACATCTGTCCAATGAGGGTGTAAATCACAAGCTATACAAACATCTTCGTACACCGCTTCCGTACGTAAAAGTTGACGAATCTTTTTTTCCTGTAGAGGTCGAGACGTATCCAGATGAAAGCGTAAGGCTTTTAACAGAATGAATCCCTCGTGGACATTTAAAGGAGTCATCATACTGTCTTTTTTGTAGGTAGTGTTCGTAAAGTGTCCACAAGGAATCGACAGGTAAACGAAATCCCAGAAAGCAAGTCACTAAAACACACACTACACGTCGACCCCAATTCATGGGGCACAGTTCTTGCAATAAGAATTCGTAATCCTTCACCGTGTGAATCTTCTCATTGATATCCTTCCACGGAATCTGTTTGATCACAAGTGATAAAGGTTGTGGCATGGTCGTTCTCTTTTATACTTCTTTTTTTCGTCGAAGACCATCAGTGTATATGCTGCACAGAATAAAATCTCCTCCAAAAGCGAAAGTGATTAATATAACATGTAATTTCGTCCCACTGCCATTCAGGGTAACGGTCAAGAAGGATCAAAACATCTTCAGATGTAAACGTACCAAATTTGAAACAGTGGAAAAAGATACCCTTGATCCAGAGAAATCTGACACGTTGGTTAATTTTTGTCACTTTCCTCTTGTGAATTTCACGACACAAAAGTTCTACAGTCACCCATTGAGATTTTTCTTTAGCAAGACCCTGCCAAACATCCTTATAGATCTTCTCTTGCAATTCGTGTGGTAATCCTTGAATATTATGTTTTAGAGAGGGCTTATATACTGGTCTAGGTTTGTTACACGACATGGAGCAGTAGTGTCACTTCCAATCACTAGGTCCAACTAAAGGTAGGTATTGATAATTCGGAGACCATCAAGCAAGTTCCAGGTAAGCGGAATCTTTCTGTTCCCACTCGTAAATGGATACACCACAACTGAAACACTTGACTTTATCCCCTTCGCCCAAGTAGAAAAATCCGGCTCTGGGTAATTCTTCAGGAGTTGGTCCAGGCAGATATGTTGGTCAGTTTTCTTTGAAAGTTTGGAATCAACTATTAAAGTTAAAGTATTCAGGCAAGCGCACAGGGAACGAATATTCGTCTTTCACAATTTCATTTCGATACAGTTACGGTGAAATTACCAGGAGGTTACTTTGGATTGAATGACATCCGTAGGATAGTAGCCGCATGGTCACACGCGGAGATGGCATTGCTTTTGCATCAAGAGTGATTGAGAAGGTACTGTGACGTTAGGACACGTACGTACTCCAGAAGTACGCTTCTCGACTACGATGTCTCATTCTCTCTGTCACTTTTAGGACACGTACGTACTCCAGAAGTACGCTTCTCAACTACGATGTCTCATTCTCTCTGTCACTTTTAGGACACGTACGTACTCCAGAAGTACGCTTCTCGACTACGATGTCTCATTCTCTCTGTCACTTTTAGGACACGTACGTACTCCAGAAGTACGCTTCTCGACTACGATGTCTCATTCTCTCTGTCACTTTTACTTTATTGCTGACCACGATGTCTACCAACAACTGTATTTCTTTATTTGATTTTTTAAAAAATATAAAATACTAGATCCGTTTTTTAAAATAATCTACTCTTATTTGACAGCAGCGACAACGACTTCTACTCTTACCACAGTTGCTACACCTACAAATGGGATCCTTCCCGAGACCAAAGTATGAGACAGCGCAAGCAAATTGTGAAGTTTAGTGAATCTGTATAAACAACAACTGTCAAGCCTGCTATGTTTCAATTCTGTTTGTGATAATAATTTGTGATATTTCACATTATCCCAAGTGGAAGGTTACACACCGTACAAAAGTTATATGACTTTAGCTTTTGACACTTACACATACTTCTTTCTATCGTGTGATTAGTAGATTTGCGTTTTGGCTTCTGCCGGTGTGTGTATGGTTTGTTTTGATATGTGTATTTTCCTTGAATAGTGTTTAGGTGTGTTCCCAAAAAATAAACAGGAGGAACAAATCTGAAAAAGTCAGTTTGAATTGAGGTTTCTCTTTGCGTATACCTTTTTTCAAACTGTTAATACATGGCAGATTACATCCGCATACAATATCAAAGTGAAAGGCCTATATACCAATGTCATTGCTTTTCTTTAATTCGGTTTTATTGCTTAGCCATCGTTAATCTTTACTTATTTTTTTTTTAAACGCATTTCTTTTTTTAATAGACGATTTCGGGCTTTCTATTGTTGTAACGGTATTTATGTTGTTTAGTTTGTTGCTGAAATTATTTATATTATAGTCTATAGCAAAGCGCTTAAGTTTCTTCAGTATTTTAATTTCACGCTCACAAAAGGATACCAAGTTTGTCTTGCAAGAGGATTGAAACTCTGAAGTTACGCGGACGTGAAGAAAATCATCTCTTTGTTACTACAGTTAGGTGTTGTTGTGTTCATTCTAATCATGCTTGCCGTATATCTTTGTGTTTTGCAGGTCATATTGTTTTTTATGTAAATATTCACATCAATAGACAGACAGATTGGGTTATCATGCTTGAGGTTCACTGTACTTTAGCTTATTTACTTTATGCAAACCCCAAATTCACTAGGTTGACAAAAGTTACCACTCACTGCTATATTGTTTCTCTCTACCTAGACGAATGTGTTTATGTCAAAGTGTCAAAGTGACAAAAGTATTTTTTTGGGTCAGTTTTAAAACTCGAACAATAATTGCAGTTAAGTAGTTAATGTTTCATGAAGAAATGGTACAATGTGCAACAAAGGGATTGTAAGTTCACACTTCAGTCTGCCTGCGCTGCAATTGAATCAATGCATGAGCCTAGGCAAAACTATGCGCCAGTCGTTAGAAGCAATTTATTGGCTACACTTTTTTTTCTACCCCCATAGCTTCAAAATGCCCTCACTCGTTCTTAGTACAGTGACAAGATAAGACGTGTTTTTTCTGCGCCTGACCACTACACTACCTACCTTGAATTTCGAACCAAACAATGCGTCACTCATTGTAAGTGATTTCATTGGCAAACCGATATTTTCTACCGCCTTCGCTTCAAATCGGCTTCAGTTGTTATTCTCACAGCGAGAAAATAAGGCGTGTATTTCTGTACCTGTCCACTAGTCACTTTCCAAACAATAAAACTTATGCACAAATAATCGCACCATCGTGGAAATGTCAGTCTTATTGCAAAATACACCAAAACATGTTTGGATGTACTATTTTGTGAGAACATTTTAGTCGTATTTGTCATCGGTTCACTCTGGTGAAGTTTTAAAATCGTGGACCTTTCCTATGGATTTGATTTTCTAAGTGGGATGTGTGTTTCTTTGAATTTTTATAAGGGAAAATATACCACAAAAGCAAGCGTAAGTGTCCTGATTTTTTTTAAAAGTATGTATAACGTACTCTCTCTCTCTCTCTCTCTCTCTCTCTCTCTCTCTCTCTCTCGTAATACGTTTGATTGAAATCCTAATGGTAGATGTTCCCGTTTGAAGATCCCTCTCTAAAATTTTAATCAGTAGGCACCATAATTTTCGTTTGTCATGTAATTTGTTTTTCAAACGCTACACCTTTACAAATAATCAATCAGTAAATCGTTGGATGAAATGAAATATTCGGTTGACAAACTTGTACAATTCAGTTATCAGAGCTTTATCTTTATTTTTGGCACTGCAATGTGTCACATAAAGTTTTTTAAGCATGAGATCTACCGTTTTTTAGAACAAATACAAAACTATTTAAAAAATGGCGCGAGTGATCTTGCACTGTAACTTTGAAATATAAATACCACAACCAAAACACACGTTCGGAAGAATTGTAACAATGTAACAATGATTGACGCGAGTAACATTGCATTTTATGACCCTGCCTATGGCTAACTTTGAATTTCAAATCAAAACAAACATCATAGACTGTCGATAGAACAAAGCATATTTTGCTACTGCTTTTTATTCCCTTCGACTTAAGTTAGATTTGTTACAACTTGGCAACATTGTTTTTATCGTGTGCTGAAAACACAGGACATCCCTTAAATTTGAGTTATGTTAAGAAGTCAGTCGACAATAAATATCATACTACCTTTTTATTAAATTGATGAATGAATGAAAACAATGAACATATTTCACATAGAATGTATAATGTTCTTAATTATCCTTGTTTTGTTTTCCTTCCCTTCCTATAGGAGATTGTGTGATTTTAATTTCCTTTCCTTCTGTTTTGATAGGAGATTGTGTGGCTTGTTTTCAAGGCCACTCATATGCCTCGAAAAGATATTAGCTTTCTTTTCCTCCATTTTCCCCTTGTCGCTCTACAGTCCCCTATACAAATCATATTCCCCATGTTCAATAATCCCTTGACGCTAGATAAGCCCAAATAGTTCCCATGTTCAATTCCCCTTGACGCTAGATAGGCCCACCATGTTCAATTCCCCTTGACGCTAGATAGGCCCACCATGTTCAATTCCCCTTGACGCTAGATGGGCCCAAATAGTTCCAATGTTAAATTTCCCTTGACGCTAGATAGACCCACCATGTTCAATTTCCCTTGTCGCTAGATAGACCCACCATGTTAAATTTCCCTTGTCGCTAGATGTGCCCAAGCACTTTTTGACTGGATTTTCCATTGTCGCTAGAGTGCCCCCTATAACTACTCATATGACCTTGAACGGTTTTGTCCAATTAGGAAATGTAATAGAATATACAGATTTGATATAACACACACACACACACACACACACACACACACACGTTTGTAAAACAAAAAAAAAAACGGTAACATACGATTTTTACCATCAAAATGGGGCCAATGTTACTCTAACAAATTAAGGTCTAGAAAGGTGTATTTTACAGCGCATTTGATACATACACGTAATCTGTAATTGGTTTGTGGTTGATTTCCAAAAAACACCTTATCACAGTCGTTACCATCAGAACGGGGACACAATTTTTCGGTGTTAGATACTATACAATCAATTAGGCGACATTCAATATGTATGAAGTTAGATTACAAATAAGGATCAATTCAATATAAATACTGCATTAATCTCACCGCATGCACATAAGTTCACATCCTTATTAAAAAACTAAATTGAAATTACCAATTGAAATTTTTATATTATGTTTGTTGTATATATAAACATACACAACATTATTCTTTTTTTATAAGTTTTGCATTCTGACACACCTTTATCCCATACAAATAACCAAGACTGGATACCAATAGCCGGGTATGTTTCTGTGAAGATCCCTCTAGGATTGTATACGTTATACCACGGTATTCGACCATCGTCTCAGTCAAAACATCGTGCACTGACTTGAAATAAATAAATGTATGCAATCAATCAAACCAAATTGATGAATTTATGTTTTAAAGAAGTATAGTGGTTGCACAATTGTCATATTTGTATATAATTACCAATTAATCAAAATAAAGTTTATAATAACGTTTATCATACTCTATGCAAATATTACTAGTATTATTTGCATATACGTACTCTTCCTCAATAAGATTCACTGGATCAATGTTTCTGTCACTGATATCGAATGAAGTGTCCCTGTCGGGGATGTCGGGAATGTGGACAATCGTGCTTGCCTCATATGGATCCACTTCAATTTCTGTTGACTCGGCCAAAGGAATATCATTCGACAAATCGCCAATACTAGGGATCTATGAAATAAATAAAACAATAAAAACCATTCCATTTTCTATATTTCTTCGCACCAGAGAATGATTTTGTTTCTATACAGGTTTTCTTTCGACAGGTTGAAAATTTGCATATTAAAAAACAAGAAAACTTGCACTCGCTTAAGATAGGTTGATGACTGCTGCTAGACGTATCCGTGTACTCCCTCCCCTCCCCCTCAAATACCGCCAATAGGCAAATTAGGGCGCCTTTAGATAACAATGTCAGCAGCATTTCTGAACAACCGCCGTGAATTTAATCAACTATATTTTCCTTTGTTTATCTATACAACAATAAATAATGAACAAAATAGTGTTACGACATGTCAGCAGCATTTCTGAATAAGCATCGCAAGTTTTATGAGAAATGAATACCTCATTTTTTTCTTGGATATAAATATATATACAACATAAAAGCGCCATAAACACGATTTTATTATTTACCTTATTACAAATGTTCTGAAAAGTCCTCTTGTCGCCTTATGAAGTTTAAACACTTACACTCAACTGCAAAAAAGACGGGTCTACTGGATCTCTGTACGCCTGCAAGGATATTAAAAGAATAAATAATTTATTATATAATCTTCGTACTCTGTATGATGTACAATTCCAACATGCAACAAAGCAATCATATGAGATGTAATTGAACATTTGAAACTAGATATCATCATCATTAGAAGAGAACTGACTTCACTGTATTAAATAAAGAGAATTTTCTTAACTAAAGAACTGTTTCTTATTTAATGTGCCTTGTGTTGCAAAGGTCATCACTATGCAAAAGTCGCATTGATAAATATTAGCACTGGCATGCACCGCCATCTTTATGTTTCCTTGCAGTTTTTGTGACTTCAAGAATTTCTCTATTACGTAAGAATACATGTGTTTATTCGTGCTCCATTATTTCCAATTGAAGATTTACCACATAAAAGTGAATGTGAAGATTTTGACACACACACACACACACACACACACACACACACACACACATATATATATATATATATATATATATATATATATATATATATATATATATATATATATATATATATATATATATAAAGTTAGTGCTTAAGTGTGAGTTTTAAGCATTACGATTGTTTCATATAATGTGCCTGACTGTTACCAATCCTAAGGTTAATGCGCATATATATTATCAAATATAGTTGATATTGGTGTCAATATTGTATATTAACTTTACAGCGTAAGCATAGTCTTATTAATGTTAGACTTTAGGAATCTATTTAAAAGTGTACTTACCAGTGTTGCGATGCTGCCAAAACCCACACACGTCACATGCTGTCGTGGCCTAACTTGTCGAGCACAATGAATACAGCGAACATACGCCATTATACTAACTGCTTAGCTTTCTTTTTATAAGTCGTAATAAATTGATGAAAACAGATTATGGTTAAACAATAAGTACAAGAAACATAATTGTGTGTCGCTGAGACAAATTGAACACAACAGGTAATTTAGTTAAACAATTAAAAAATTAATATAAATAGATTGTAAAAAAGTTAGCATAAAAATAAATCCATAAGCATCTGAATTTGTGTCAACTGTAAAGACTTTGCCGTTTATATGTATTACATGTTGTAATTATCTTAGTATTTGTTGCTGCGCGTGCGCATTGCCATGGGAATATATATTTTCTGGACCTATAGGAAGTTAACAGATAATCGTCTGGGGTAGTTTAGTAAGGAGTGTCTAGGTAATCGTTAAAAACACCCTGTTAAAACTGTATAACACGTCAAGCGCTGTTGAGACCGGAAGCATTGGAAAGAGTTGTGATTGTAGAGACTTGTATTTGCGTCATAATTGTGATTATCAAAGTTTGCTGACATATTAAATAAATCTTAGACAAAAACAGGTAAAGAAATTGTGAAAAGTATATGGTGATCGCTTATACTTTTGTAATATCGGTACTACAATTTGCGTAATCGGCAAAGGTCTGCTGTTTGCTATCCGTGGTTTATTTTTTCTAGGTGTTAATCATTGCTAACCAGTGCTTCAGTTTTGACAGCTCAATGGTTTAGCAATACATGTAAAAATGTCATTGACCTGGAAGTGAATAGATATGGGTATTGTAGAAAAGCTGTCTTATTTCTTCTTCTTCTGCTTCCTGCTACTACTACTACTACTACTACTAATACTACTACTACTACTATCATTATTATTATTATTATTATTATTATTATTATTATTATTATTATTATTATTATTATTATTAATCGATCTTGTAAACGGTCCTTTTTAACCCGAGCTATTCCGTCCAGGTCCTTTCTGGCCCGCTACTGGCTTTTTTGGACCGGGCCTTTTTGACCAGGGCCTTTTTGGTACCGGTCCGTTTTGATCCGTTACCATCTAGCAAGTTACTCAGGGATGGGAGAATGTTCTGGATATTTAAAAAGATTTGGACATCCAACGCACGAAATTACCAGAGTGGCGATAAATGGACCACTACCTGATTTTGATCTAACTGGATTTGGTTGGCATTCCTCTTAAGAATACTGGGCACCAATAGTTTTATTTCAATGGCAATTATATCATATCGGGCTTATACTGAAGTTTGGTTACCACACAATGATGATAAAACCACAAATGATCTAGGTATAAGAATATAATCGGTAACTTTACTCAATGTGTAGCATATGATCCTAAGCGACATTATGCGCGATTAACTTAAGATGATGTTGAATACGTCTTTATAGTCGTAGATGCAACAGCGAAAATATATTTGTAGGTCCAGAAATTAAATGCTTTCTTGTCTAAGGGAACGCGATTAGGTACAATGGTTGGCTATATCATGATATATCGCCTCAGTATATACATCAAAGATCATCTATGCTCGCTTATGTTTCAATAAACTTGTTATCGAAGATAAATAGATTCCCTTGTACCGCAGTTAGAGTTGCAACGGATTCATTTTCGAAAATAAGATATACAGCATTAGTGACTTGTTTTACAAACGCGGATGTACCGTGGGGATCGTGGAGAATAAAACAAGAAATGTTATATAATTATCGGGGAGTTTACTAACTGCTGCTCTGCATCTCCAGTATCCTCTTGGACTATAATTAATCGATTCCAAAATAGCATTGACCAGCACCTAATACTAGTTTACCTTTCATCGCAGATCTTACTAACCTATTTGCTTATGATTCCTTGAAAGACTTTTTTTTATGGAATTTAACGTGTGAATTAATTTTACATCTGCGATGTGACACGTTTTATCAATTTCATTTATCGGATATTCACCCGTTCTTGGTTGATTTTGACTGTCGGATGTCAAGTCGAGTTCCAGGACCGCAGGTAATATATCGTGGAAAGTGTTTTACTCCTGGATATTTAGCTTAAGGAGTCCACGGGTAATTTTGTTAATTTTGCTGCCATATCACCACCTCATTTGTTTGCTATAAATTTGATTCGTCATTTGAGATAAATTAAAACGTTTTTGTACCACATTGTTTATACCTTCCAGTAAGTCCTTTTCTATTATTTTCATTTTGATGATCATTAATGCACCTGTAGAAGTACGCTCCTAGCATTTTACACAATATAGATCCATATTATTTATTATATATCATGGATACAATTGATATTTTGGCGACAAGAAAACGGGAACCAGCAAAACATCATGCAGAGCTACAAAAGTCTGAAGATTATCACAGGTCCATGTGGAAGTGGTAAGACACGTCTTTACTTAATTTGATAATGAGGTGGCTCAAGTGGGATAAATCGTATTTAGTTTCACCATATGTAGACGATCAAAGCTGCTATGATGTACTTAAATATTTTTATAAAAAAACGCAACGACGATACATGATGTTATTAATTGTATTACTGATATTGATGAAGCACCGTTTATAGACAACCATGATGGATCTATATTTTTTAATTTAGTTGTGTTCGATGATGTAATGCTGGACAAACAGTCCAGTCCTGCTCGGATATTTTCTCGAGGCAGACATAAAAACGCAAATGTGATTTATGTTACTCAGCAGTATACACAAATACCTACGGTGGTCAGAGATAACTGTAAAATCTTAGCCGTATTTTGGAGTTGATACACATACAGAGTATCGTAAATCATCCCTGAGAGTGTCTGATTATTATATGAGCCAGCATCCAATCGGAATTGAGCAAGGCGTGGCCGAACATTATAATCGCAAGTTTAAATCTCTTATCTTGATAACTAAATGTCAGCATGCTTGGTCTATCGGTCGGAAAGTAAAAAAAAAAAGCTACGTCGTTCAATATTGGTGGAAAAATTGTTAGTTTGCGAATAACAAGGAGCTCCAGTACATCTCCATGACTATTTGCTTGATTGTTGTAACATATTACTGCAAAATTATTGCAGTATGTATACTTTAGTGCATAGAATGACCATTTGTAGCTTGATTCATTCGTAGTGTTTGATATACATGCATATTTGGAGATATGATCAATATTATGTAAAGAATTAATATTGTAATTTGCTATTGGGTTAATTCGTAGTAACCTTGTGAATCTATTCATTTGATATTATAGATTTGCAAATGCTGAATTATAAACTTTGTATAATGGTTGCGGTGTGCAACATTAGCTATTGGGATTTTGTCTATTTGTGTATACTTTATATGAGCATCATGTGTAAGGATATATCAGCGCATGGATATGTGCATATCTGTGTACATTTGTAAAAGTGCAATGTACAGAAATGTGTCTATATATATATATATATATATATATATATATATATATATATATATATATATATATATATATATATATATATATATATATATATATATATATATATATATATATACATACATACATACATAAATACACATACACACACAGTGTACACTTAACATTGAGAATGTGTATTTCGATGCGTGACCAAAAACGGTAATGGCCTATCTGATGATATTACTGTTAGTGTGAGTTTACATAGCTAAATGAATATGCTATGCTAATGTCCTTGTATGGATACTTTAGAAGTTTTTAGAGACCAGAGGGAATTACCCAGTGCAGTGATCCGAGTCTCTGGGAGAAAAAACAGAAGGAAGAACGGAGGAAGAAGTATATAACAAAATATATAATCATTACACAACATGAACCAAATTATAATAATAGATAGATTCCAGATAGAAATACGAACTGGATAGCCAATTTGTCTAGTTTTACAACACCAATTATGTAGCACAATAATGTAAACAAACAGAACCTGACTTTTGGTAGTCTTACAGTCCATGCATAGTAACAGGTTGTTTCTTTTCCCACACTCATCCCTTTTCTCAACTGAAGTTTACTGTACCTGCGGAATTTTCATGCCGTTACAGCTTCAGAAGTATCGCATTAACTAATTACAACAAATATGACCACAAAAAGGAGAGGAGGGCGGAAGGCAAAGATGAGTAAGTCATACTTGACATCTGAACAGAACTCTCTTGCTCTTCGCCTTCGAAAAACATGAGACAAAACAAGATAACAAAGAACAAAACGTTTTTAATCATACCATTGTAAATATTTTAAGAGAACTCCATCCCAGTTATTATTAATACATGAATATTTTAATTTGATATTGAAATATCCAAATAGTGATGGGGCACAGAGTGAGATGTCAAAATTGACACCTAACAGGACTCATAACCTGAGGCTCCTCCACTATAAACAACAATAGTAACCAATAAAAACACTGTTTCTTTTTTATACAGAGTTTTAGCAGAAAATTTTAGAAACTGGAAATAATATTAAAAAAAATGAAATAGCAGACGGAGCAAGGCATCCACTTTGACACCTAAAACAGGACCCAAGCTAAGCTCCCTGCTAAAAACAAACGATACAAACAACATAAATAAGTGACGGGGTTCTAGAGGGAATGTCAATTTTTACACCCGAACGGGACCCATAGATTAGAACCTCTTCGCTAATATATATATATATATATATATATATATATATATATATATATATATATATATATATATATATAATATATATATATATATACCCCCCCCCCCTAATTTAACTGAATCGTAACTCTGCGAAATGTTGATCAATAAATGAAAGTAACTTGGATAAACCAATAAAATTGAGCGTTACAAACCACAATAGTGAGCCAAGGCGCACCAATAAAAAGTTTAAATAAAAACAGGAAACCAATATATATTATTACATGTATTTAAATCCAAGCCTTACCTTATTCTAAAGAAAATCTTACATACTAAGGTATGCATCGATTAAAACTTAACACCCTGTCAAATCTATACTGAACAGCCCCCTACCTATAAACATCCCATATATACAAGCAAAAAAAACCCACACCTTACTAAGGGAAATAGGAAAAAAACTGATACTTTTGCTCTATGCTACAAATATAATATACATGGAAAAAAATTATGACAGAGTTAAATAAAATTAACTGAATATGGCAAGTCAAACCTATAATAATAATAACAAATAAGGGAAGGAACTTGGCCCTTGGTGAATAATTTCACTAAAGAGACACAACCCTATCAAAGCTACCTTGATAAAAATCAGGCCCTATGTCAGCACGGATAAAGGTAAGAGAGTATACAGGGTTATGCTTCATGGGATAACACAACTAAAAGAAATTTGACAGATAAAGAAAAAAAAAATCTTGTCAAAATTTATATATGCATTACTGTTTTTACAAACACAAATACCTACAGATCTTATTGGGTGAACAAGTAACACCGACACCATACATAATTAGATATATACAGGGTGTCACCTCTAAGTCGTAACCAGAAATATATGTTGGGACGGGGCTAAGAAGTATCGACAAAAAAGAAGTTCGAAGGAAGAATGGAGAGAGACAAAGAAAATCAGAAGAAAGAAGCATACAAATGAGTAGGAACTCAGGACAGGAGGACAATTTCACACACTAATTCAAGTGATAAGGTTTTAGTTGAATTTTAATTGAGAGATGGCTTTTATTGAATTATATTAAATTCTTGTTATTTGAATTTCACATTTTGTGTATTCATTACTTTAATTGTCGGAACTTCTGACTGGTGCTCCGAGCTTTTCATCTCTCTATCACTGCTTCAATTTCTGACAAAAACGAGCCAGGGTGGGTCTTCCATATTAATTTAAATACATTTGGGAGCACCCCACCCCCAAACTGAATAAGCCCAAACTGTCACAAAAGATATAAATTCTTGGAATAATTCCAGAAAAGAATTACAGAGTTAATTGTATGGAAATGAGCATCTTATTTGTATGCATATGTGAGAGAATTTTCCTTTTGCGACTACAATATCACCGATTATGACTAATATTTACTTGTCTATCACGTACCTCGTATTTTCGTCCAGATAATTTAGCTTCTCGTATTTCCTATAATCTATACTATGTTATGCAAAGTAAGATGAAGATGGTATCTTTTTATTGCTTGTTTGTTAAGCAGGAAGCATATTGGAAATAATCCATGGTGCCACCTATTGGTTTAAAGAGAAGACAAATTGACTACGATATCTCATTTACTCGATATATGAGCGATGCTTTGTGCTAAAACTTACGTAACAATCTGATGTAACAAATAATTGTTTATCTATTGACAAAAACTGTAGGAACCAATTCCATTTATTTAGTGTTTTATGAATTACGCAATTAACTTTTTCATTGTAAGATTTCGCGGAATTGTTATTTCAAATCAGTATGAACACTGAGCAATTATTCTCGTAGCTATATTCTCTCCAAAATATTATATTTTAAAACTTATGGAATTTGTTTACAAAAAATATTTACACCAAATTTTCTCGTATAGTTACCATATGCAGAGCACCGAAATCAAAAGATTGGTAGTACTTCTTCCCTCCGTGGGTATTTTGCTAGAAGCGTCAAAATTTCAACTTTTAAGACGTAATGTTGAGTCATACTTAGGAAATGGGCTGAGATTTATTATGTTGTACCTCTAACGTCCGATAATTGGCAGTAATTCACCTCCTGCAGTGTTTGCTATCAGATACAATAATAAATTAAAATTTGTCCACGGAGTTTATCATCTGCATTCGATGGCTGTTGACACTTGCTATCAAACATAGGTGATAGGTATTGTACACACTACATGGGATAGGTGCTTTGGTTTGATCTCGTATATATGTCTCGTTGTTGGAGACGAATAATTAATTGATGGAATGGTGTATAACCGCACGTCGACATCCAACAGATTATTTAAGACCATGAAAGGAAGTAGTTCGAAGTGTAATTTCACAGGCTTCCATTAGGATGTATAAGTGCTAGAGTTTGTCGTTAATGGATGTCATCTTTCAAATGCGAATGCATCATCCTCGCTAGCCAGATTCAAACATGTTAACCTATCTACACCTTGGTGGATCGATCCGATTTATATTTATGAATTTCATTGGATGCAATCGTGAGCTGTATCATTCGATCGAAATCAAGTTGTTCAAAATTTGAGCACTGTTTCTCCATGATTGAGACAATGGATGCATGCACTCACAATTAGCTAAAAAATTAACGATTTTCTACTGCCAGTTCGTGTTTACACAAATACCGATTTTCCCTCAAATACACATGTAATTGTTTATTTCTGGTATATAGTTAGATTTTCGATATTAAACATATAAAGTATATTTTTGAAGTTGACGTACAATGCACAGCTTGTTCATGCTTATAGTTAGTTGGCATTACATACTAAGATACGAAACACATACAATCCGATAGATGTCGCCTGCGCAAAGCACTGAAAAATCTTATCGATCCACCAAGGTGTAGATTAGTTAAATATTTATCCGTTCCTCTTTTCATGAATAAAGAATGAAATAACTGTGTATGTATGTATGTATGTATGTATGTATGTATGTATGTATGTATGTATGTATGTATGTATGTATGTATGTATGTATGTATGTATGTATGTATGTATGTATGTATGTATGCATGCATGTAATATTCGTCATTTAAACTTTATTAAGCTGTCAGGTGTCTAGGCAAATAATCTCGTCGAGGAGATTTTCAGATTCTCTGATGGAGTAAGAATTAGGCATGATCATCATTATTATCAGTTCCATGTGTTGACATGTTTTTTGAAGTGTAGAATTCTATAAAATGTTATCTGGCGAAACAGTCCTCCAATGAACTTGTAGCACAAAAGCGAATATTTCACAATATCCATAGGGTACATAATATTCGTGATCTTTTCGTATATTAAACTCTATTTAAGCATTATATATTTGACATTGATTAGGATGACCACTTTCTGATTTGTAGTAGATAAAAATGTCGATATTAACAGTTGCTTCCTTGATTAAGTGTGAATGATTTGGATTTGTAATGTAGCGTTAACAAGTTACGATGTCTGCAGATTTGCAGTTTATAGTGATGTCTAGCACTGAGACATCATGTCGCAGATATATAGCATCATGTCCCACCTTGTAGACCTTTCACAATTATTCGCATTGTATTGATTTGTCACTTGTTAGTCATATCAGCGGTTGCTCTTGTTAAAAATCTTGAAGGGACTAAAATATCTAAAATCAAATTTAATACAAAGTAATCAGAAAGAATCCTGCCATTTTCAGTTTTGAACAAATGTTGCCTACTAAAGCTTGTGGATTGATAAAATCGTATATATTGACTTGTAAGTACAAACAACTCATTTCGAATATATCAATCCAGTTAAACAGGTCGCTAAACACGTATCCGTTATATGATAAAATTGATCTGATAAAATTCATTTTATGTAGCATACCCACCGATGTAATTTTTTTTTCAGCCTTGTATCCTTTAATGTTTAGCATATACGCTAACTTCTGTCCTAACACATTTGATAGACGATGTCATTTTGTACGTCTAACTCAAAATGGCTAAAAAGTGTTTAGTGTTGCAAAAAAGAAAGATAAACTTTTTGGTATCTACAATTGATTTACGTACAATTGATTTACGCCTCAGCTGGAATAATACTTTTGATCACATAAACCGAATGGTCGTCGGAAGAATACCGCTCTTGAAATTACTGTCGAAATTTTAACCTCCATTCACTTGGACTTTATTGTTCGGGTTATATGTTACCATTAATAGGTTACGGATGTACGAAATGGGGAAACACGTCCAATCATAATCTATCAAGAATCAACAAACCCCCTGAATGGGACGCCGAATATTTCTGAATCTTCCTATTACGACTTTCGTTTTCATGACTAGAATGGCTACCTATGCAAAATCAATATTCTGTGTTTCATGTGTGTGTGTGTGTGTGTGTGTGTGTGTGTGTGTGTTTCGGGACTTTTAACGTAGCTTGAACAATTTTTGTCATATTGCAATGATGTCTGCAGTGTGGCAGTTTATAGTAATGTCTAGCACGAGGGCATCATGCCACAGACACGTGTACCACCAAGACTCATTATGGTGACAACTTACGGGTTAGTCAAAGCTAACCTTTCAATACTTAGTACCATTTTTTATAAACCCTTTTGATGACATTGTTAAACAAGCTTGATGATTTCACTATAAGATTTCTAAAATATTTAAAAAAAAATTGGGACTTTAAAAAAATCAAAAACTAGGGGAATTTAAATTGCGAATCAAAGGTTTTCTGAAATAGTTTAGCCAAAATTCATAAATCCCAAGGACGAGCAACCCAAAATTTGTTTGTTACGTGTTTAGGCTCTTTCAAAACTTAACAAGAGAAAAAAAGTGAAGACAACAACAAGCTTTATAAAATTTAACAAATAATTTATTTCCTAGAAAAACAAGAGAAAAATGAGAAAAAGAAATTACGGTTTTACGAATCAAATAAAAAAGTAATCCAAGAATTAAAAAGTAGACGTCTTGTTATAATATGTATTGTGTGTAAATGACTATTTGTTAACATAAACTATTAGAAAAAATTGAGGACCGCAAATGGGACTTTAATAACGAAATATGGTGCGTCTTGAAATAAAGATTAATTCTTCTTCTTCTTCTTCTTCTTCTTCTTCTTCTTCTTCTTCTTCTTCTTCTTCTTATTATTATTATTATTAGTAGTAGTAGTAGTAGTAGTTGTAGTAGTAGTAGTAGTAGTAGTAGTGGTGGTAGAAATAGTCTGCTTTTCTTTTAAAATGGGTCCTTATTGAAAAGGTGTCTTATGTCGTGTGATTGTTTTCTCCATAAATTACAAGCATGATGTATTCGCCGTAAACTGTATTCATTTACGAATTTGCACTCAGTTTAGTTGAGTCATCATTTGAGGCATAAAGTGGATTTGTTTTAGTAATTTGGCAGTTGTCCTTAATTTTTACATTTTGTTTAAATTCTGTTTCTTTTTGTTAAATATTATATTGTCTTAGTGCGTGTCACTGTGTTACTCTGAACGGCTTGCCATGATATATTAAAGTTTATTGGCTTTTAAAAGAAAATGTTTTTATTTTTGGACGGTGTAGTATTGCCCTGTCCGCGATTGCGTACTTCGGGGAAACACAGAAATGGTTAGAGGCCATGTATATATGTTGGACGTCGCGGTAATAGTTGGTCATCTTCGTAAAGGCAAGATAACCCAGCTTTATTGGGTGTGAAAAGTTGCACGTGGATATTGTTACGTGCTTAGGCTCGAATAAGCAGCAACACAGAAAGAGTGAAAACTAACAAGCTTGTATAACTTTAACAATGATTTTATTAAATACAATTATTTTCATAAAATAAATAAACTTACGGTTTTAGAGAATCAAATCCAACAAATATAGAATTCACAAAATAATCCACTAATGGAATTTCAAGTCCTGATAAATAAATGTTCTAATAGTTCCAGGTTCGAATCTTGACGATGTAATAATCCAAAATGGCTGACAATGTCACGTGGTACAGTTCTTGTTTTAAATCATCCAAATGAAATTATGAAACATATGTGTTTTTCCAGATAAATAGAATAATTCTTCTTTTCCAACGAATTGACACAAGTCCAGAATAATATTAACACTCAAACATAAATACACAACCAATAACTTACAGCCCAATATTTCTACTACTAAAGTTAGCTTCTAAAACACAGCTATATATATTGTTTTTCTGAAGTAAACAAGAGGAATCATGTGAGTCTGGAAGGTCATGGAAAGAACTACCTTCACCAAGTCACATGCTTAAAGAATGAACTAGAAGAATAAATCAGCCACTAATTAAATGCTGTCCCCGAAACCAACCAATAGAATTGAAGACTTGTTGACAATGTCTAAAGCAAGGTCAGATATTGAGGTAACCAAGCCAAGGTCAGCCTGTTTACCAGAAAAGTCCAGTCAAGTGAATTTTCTAGAAAAGCTTCCCATTTAAATAATAATAAACCCTAAATGACAAATTTGGATTTAATAATTAAAAATAAATAAAATTAAATTCAATAGCCGTAACACCTTCCCCCATAAAATAAAAAGAAAGGTTTATATGATAAAACTTTCTTTTTATCACAAACCAATTTACATCTGAGATTAAAAATTACACAATATAATGAATTATACACGGGAAAGAGTGTTTACAATTATTTTATCAAGAAATAGCCTCAAATTTTTAACTTGTCCATGTCCCACAAAATGTCCTAGGAAAGGCACAATAGCACAGCAGAACTCACTTTTAAATAAATTAACAGTCAGACACGTATAAGTGAGTCTGTCAAAGAATTTTCTAATTGTTGCTAGATGTTCTCTCCAGGTGTCGTTATAAATGATGACGTCACAAATCTCTAGACCAGAGATGAACATTTTTATGAGACGTTGAAATGGACTTTCTTTATATTGGTAGAGTCCTTTTGGAGTCGCAATGTTAAGTTTTCCTTTGCTCTTTCCGTAGTGGAATCGGCCAAAATCCTTTCAGAAGGTCAGAATTTGGTGACGTACTTGGCATTCCCAATTTTATCAATAGAATAGTCACTTCTTGTTAATGGGAATGAATCTGTTTTTGCCACTCTGTTCACCTTCCTATAATCAATACACATACGGAGAGTTTTATCTGGTTTAGGAACAAATATGCATAGTGAACTCCAAACACTTTTACTGGGCTTGATAAAATCATTATTCAGCAAATATTGAATTTCCTTTTTCAAGTATTCCTGTTTGAGTGGACTCGTCCAGCATGGATGCTGTTTGGAATTTTCAATTTCAACGTCATGAAAATTTTGTTTGTCCTTGTAAGAATATCTGGACACAAGTGCTCATATAATAATAACTTTCAGTTCATTTCTTTCTTGCACTTACAAATGTGAAAGTTTCTGGTCTAGATTTGTTTATAATTTCTGAATTCTAAAAATTAGTCGCTCCAATATCAGTCGAATCCTGATGATATTCCTTCACTAAATAGGACTGGTACAATTAAATTAATTACATATTTAACATGGCTATTTCTTTCAATACACTGGTACTCCTATAATTAATTTAGATCCCAGGAGCACTAATACTATAATTTAACTAATTCATTTTCTTCTTAACTTTGTAAGGGCCGTAATATCTAATTTGAAGTAAAGTAAGAAGAATGATCAAGAGTAACACAACTCCATTATCAGACTCAAAAGTTCTCTCCCTTGTATTTCTTTCAAACCTTAGCTTCATTTTTAACTTTAATTGATTACTTGACTTGGTCTTAGATAAGGAATCAACACAATCTACCATAATTTCACTGAAAGTTTCATCAAACGTAGGAATAGGTTGCAGATGAGCCTTACGTTTCTTCTGATTGGGTTTTCCTACCATTTGACAAGTATGACAAGACCTACAATATTTGGCAACATCACTTTTGATTTTTGGCCAATAAAAATGAGTTAAGATCTTGTGATACATTTTATTAATCCCTAAATGACCAGCCAAAGGAGTTTCATGGGCCAGATTAAGTATTTCCTGTCTGTAAGGTTTTGGAACTACTATTTGATAGTTCACTGACCATTTATCACCAGCAGGTACCTCGGGAGGTCTCCATTTTCTCATAAGAATTCCATTTTTAATGAAATAATAGACAGGAACTTCAGTAACTTCAGTCTCATTTATGACCCTTTGAAACAAACAGGAGATCTCAGGATCTTTTTCCTGTTCAACGACAAGTGACTGTCGTTTATCACCCTGATTAAGAGAATGAGTTATTAAAAGATGATCACTATGATCAATACCTTCTGATTGATCTAAACCAGGAGTAAAAGTGATCTCATCAAAAACCTGACCTATACAAGTGCCAGTTGAAGGAATGCTGCCTTCTGTAACATCACTCTCAAAATCATCACCCTGATTAAAATAAAGAGAATGAGTTGTTAAAAGAGGATCACTATGATCAATACTTTCTGATTGATCTAAATCAAGAGTAAAAGTGACCTCATCAAAAACCTGACCTATACTAGGGTCAGATAAGGGAATACTGCCCTTTTCAACTTCATTCTCAAGAGCTTTCTTTGCCATAGGTCTAGTAATTGTACAAGCTTGAAATATATCAGGGATTTCTTCTTCAATTGGATCAACTTTCTGATCCAAATTAGGCTTGTCAGTTACAAGTGGATTAACCACAACCTTGTTCCCAGCTAAGTCGTTGCCTAGCAATAAATCTATTCCCTCAACAGGTAAAACCGAGACTGTTGCGATTGTCACAGGTCCTGACACTAAGTCTGATGACAAATTTACACAATGGAGAGGAACATTAACAAAGCAGCACTCCAACCCCTGAATAAGAACACTTTCATTAGAAGAAGACTTCTCAGATAAAGGCAAAGTACCTGATAATAAAAGACTCTGAGAGGCTCCTGTGTCCCTTAAAATTTTAATAGGGGTGGGATTGGCTGAATCACCCAAAAGTGATACAGAACCCTTCGATATGAATGGTTCATAATTCTCCATATCACAATCAGACTGGGATTTATTAGACCCAACAAATGTATTGCTTTCAATACATGACTGTGACCTTGACCTCTTGTAAATAAGAGCATTTGGAACAGGCCTGTCTTGATTCTGTTGCCTATTTTTCAATTTGTAGCAATCAGAAATAACGTGTCCTTTTTTCTTGCAAAAGTTACACGTCGGAAGAGACAAGGATCTAGAATCAAACTTCTCTGAAGTCTGATTTTTGAAAGTTGTGTTAGTTTGAGTTTTAGAAGGGCTTGAATTAGGCGGAAATTCTTTTCTGCCAGAAAATTGTTGAGTAGAAGTCTTGTTAACAAAAGGAACTTTATGTGTCAAAGAATATTCGTCAGCAGCTCGAGCAGCATTTTCCAAGGTTTCAATCTGATGCTCATCAAGATAAGTTTTAACATCATTATGGACACAGTTTTTGAACTCTTCAATTAATATAATTTGCTTGAGATTTTGATAATCTTGCTCAACTTTCTTGGCTAAACACCATCTATCAAACAACTGCTCTTTTTGTCTAGCAAATTCGACATGAGTTTGTCCAGCTTCTTTTCTGTAATTTCTAAATTTTTGCCTATAAGCTTCAGGAACTAACTCGTAACCTCTTAAAATGCATTCTTTAACTACGTCATAATCACCACTTTGCTGAACAGACAGTGAAGTGTAAATCTCACTAGCCTTACCAGTAATTACACATTGTAGTAACTGAGTCCAATTCTCTCTTGGCCACTTTAAAGTTTCTGCAACTTTTTCAAAAAGAATAAAATATTTGTCTACTTCGTTTTCTTTGAAAGGGGGCACTAATCTAATATTCCTTGCTAAATCAAAATTTTGATTTGAAGTATGATGATGATTCCCACTTGCCAGCTCCATTTCTTTCATTCTAATTTCATATTGTAATTGTTTTTCCTTCTCCCTTTCCTGTCTCTCTCTCTCCTCTTTTTCAAATTGTAATTGTCTTTCTTTATCCCTTTCCTGAAATTCCAGTTTCTTAAACTCTAATTCAGATTGTAATTGTCTCTCTTTCTCCTCTCTCTCATATTGTAATTGCTTTTCTCTCTCCCTTTCCTGAAATTCTAGCTTCTTCAACTCTAATTCCATCTTGAATTTTAATTCTAATTCCTTTAATTTTATGTCAGAGTCTGATACAGACTTACTGACTGGAATCAAAGCACTTTGTTAAAAAACATCCTGTTCTACCAAATACTGGACCAAAATCTTTTTGATATCTTGTTTCGTTAAAGAAGCTTTCACTTCAGAAAGATCGTATTTTCTGGCAAGTTGAACCAACTCGTCTTTTTTGAAAAGATCTAATTGCTCCTGGGTAGGATTAGAAAGAAATATTTCTACCTTAGATATCATTTTGATACAAGCGTGTCAGTCTCACTAAAGGTTTAAAATTTGCAAAAACTAGGGGAAATTCAAATTTAAATTCAAATTTATCTCAAATCTCAATCCCAATCTCAATCCCGAGACGATAGCCACCAATTTCTATGTTACGTGCTTAGGCTCGAATAAGCAGCAACAAAGAAAGAGTGAAAACTAACAAGCTTGTATAACTTTAATAATGATTTTATTAAATACAATTATTTTCATAAAATAAATAAACTTACGGTTTTAGAGAATCAAATCCAACAAATATAGAATTCACAAAATAATCCACTAATGGAATTTCAAGTCCTGATAAATAAATGTTCTAATAGTTCCAGGTTCGAATCTTGACGATGTAATAATCCAAAATGGCTGACAATGTCACGTGGTACAGTTCTTGTTTTAAATCATCCAAATGAAATTATGAAACATATGTGTTTTTCCAGATAAATAGAATAATTCTTCTTTTCCAACGAATTGACACAAGTCCAGAATAATATTAACACTCAAACATAAATACACAACCAATAACTTACAGCCCAATATTTCTACTACTAAAGTTAGCTTCTAAAACACAGCTATATATATTGTTTTTCTGAAGTAAACAAGAGGAATCATGTGAGTCTGGAAGGTCATGGAAAGAACTACCTTCACCAAGTCACATGCTTAAAGAATGAACTAGAAGAATAAATCAGCCACTAATAAAATGCTGTCCCCGAAACCAACCAATAGAATTGAAGACTTGTTGACAATGTCTAAAGCAAGGTCAGATATTGAGGTAACCAAGCCAAGGTCAGCCTGTTTACCAGAAAAGTCCAGGTCAAGTGAATTTTCTAGAAAAGCTTCCCATTTAAATAATAATAAACCCTAAATGACAAATTTGGAATTAATAATTAAAAATAAATAAAATTAAATCCAATAGCCGTAACAATATGGACAGTTTTTCTCAAGAACAAAGGACCCTTATAGGTATCATAAATCGCAACATGTTCAGACGACCAGGGGGCATCGTCTGGTAAGTTGAACAGAAGAGAGCAAAATCAACATCCAATCGGAATTGAAAGAGGGTGTGGTCACCATTTTAATCCAAATTTAATTTAGTATTTTGGAGTTGTGATGTTCGTCCGTCGATTCGACGAGGACCTCTCTAGTCATCCAAGAGTTGGAGGGGCTGGTTCTGTTCAGGTGGCTAATGTTTTTATGTGCATAAGGGACAGGGGATGAGTGGGACATCTCCAAGAGGGTTGATGGCACTAGTTTTTCTGGCTTTTCTCTTTATCTCTACAGCTGCTGTCCTGCTATATTCGCACAACTTGAAGCCTTTGTGCACAGAGAAACGGCAAGTGACTCGATCGCTTGCTGTTGCTCCCAATAATCAGGGTTTATGGTAAACGCTTCTAATGCAGCTTTCAGGTTGTCTTTTAAGCGTTTCTTCTGACCTCTGTGGGATCAATGTCCTTGTTGCAGCTCGCCACAGAAGAGTCTCTTAGGCAGCCGGATGTGAGCCATGCGTACAACATATCTCGCCCAGCGGGGCTGATACTACATCAGGATGGCGTGGATGGTGGGGAGACATGCTTGATGTTGCGGATTTTGCCGAGGCTTGTGGCGTGAAAGTGGTTCATCTTCCTGGCATGGCGTTGGCATACCATTCTCGTCTCGCATGCGTAAAGTAGTGTGGGGAGCACAACTGCCTTGTAGACCTTTAGTTTAGTCTGGATGCTGACGCCTCTTCTATTCCATACATTGACATATAATCTGCCAAACGTTGCACTGACTCTGGCCAATAGTGACGCTCTGTGACAAGGTAGGTGACGCGGTTCACTACGTTGAGTTTTTAACGTTGACGGTGATGTTGGACTCAACATAGGGCTTTCCATGGTCCGACTGATGCTGGACTTCCGTCTTCTTGGTACTGACGGTGAGACTAAAGCTTGTAAAGGAGCTGAATAACTTGTGAACACTCATACAGCATTGAGGGCGCGGTCATCAGCAAATAAGAAATCCCTGATGGTGTAAGTTATAACCCATGATTTTGATTGAAGCCTCCTTGGATTGAATAATTTTCCATCTGTACGGTACCTGATGCCGACCGCCACATCTTCGTCTCTGAAGGTATCAGTTAGCATGGCGGAGAAGAATAGACTGAACAGTGTCTGTGTACACAACACTGCTTGACGCCATCAGTTACAGGGAATGGATCAGATGTCTCTCCATTATCCTGGACTCGTGCCTACATGCCATCGTAAAAATGCTGAAATATGGATATACATTTTCTTGGGGATCCGTACTTGGGAATTACCTACCCCAAGCCTTTTATGGCGACAGTGTCAAACACCTTTGTCAAGTCGACGTAGATGGAGAATAGCTCGGTGCTTTGCTCTTAATATTTATCTTGTAGCTGCCTCTCAGCATCAGTGGCTTAGCGAGGATATTTGGCGCCCAGGGCAAAACACCCAAATTTGCGCCCCCGGCTGCCCCTGTTGCGCAGTTATGTTGATACTTTGGGCCGATTTGGCGCCCCCTAGCCACGGGAGCCTGGGGCAAATGTCCCCTGCCCCCCCCCCCCCCCCCTTCGCTACGCCACTGAGCAAACACCATGTCGATGGTCCCACGTTCTTTTCATAATCCACACAGTCCCACGTTCTTTTCATAATCCACACAGGGTTTCTGGCAGTAGTCCCTTGTCAAGGTGCTCAGCGAGGCGTTTCAGTAGGATTCTGGCGAGTATCTTTCCTGCAATTGAGAGTAAGGATATACCCCGGTTGTCGTAAGCCTTTGCGCTTATACAGGTGGAATATGAAAGTCTCTTTGAATTACTGGGGTTTCGTTTATTGCTGCTACATCAGTAAAAACAGTTGGTGGAGCCATTCTATCACGGCTGTGACACCTTACTTGTTGACTTCAGCTGGGATGGTGTCTGAACCAGGAGCTTTGCCACAGGAGAGTAGACGCATCGCGTTTGGTAACCAGTAAGGTTGAAGGAATATCCAGTGCATTGTTGATGGGTAATTTGGTGTTAAGGCCGACTGATGACTTCATCATTTATCGATGAAGGGCGATTCAGGACGTTATTCTAGCTGGGAACTTAGTAATTGTCCAAACATTGTGCTGGAAAGTTACTCCAGGGAAGCCACTTGTAATTTGGCGGGGAAACTTCGGAAATTCTAAGAATGATAAAACTTCGTAAAGGATGATTTTAGGGGACATACTCTAATAGCTAGACGGAATAAAGACTAGTGGAGAAGTTGATTGTGAATCGAAGGCTAGTCGGAAAAGGAGTGGAGGAGGAGAAATTGGAGAAGGAGCGACCAAGGAGAAAGAGTTAGGATGGAAGTAGGAAGTAGAGAATGAATTGGCGGGATAGGAGAAATACAGATGAGAAGAAGACACGGACAGGCGGAAAAACTGACACTGTAAATCAAAGTATGCAATAGGCTATCACTTGGCCGAGAGGAACAAGAGTTGAGTGATTGGATAATTATTATCACTTGGCCGAGAGGAACAAGAGTGATTGGATATTTATTATCACTTGGCCGAGAGGAACAAGAGTGATTGGATAATTATTATCACTTGGCCGAGAGGAACAAGAGTGATTGGATAATTATTATCTTTTAACTTTTATTAAATTGTTATTTATTTGAATTTCTCCTTTTGAGTACTCAGTAATTTAACTGTCGGCATTGCTGATTGGGGCACAAATATTTCTCTCTCTTCATAAGCGTGAAAACATTCATCCAATTAGTAAACGGGCCTCAACAGACCGAGTGCAATCCTTAACTTGACTAAAAGCAAGCCAATAGAACTCGAAAGAAAACAATTCAAAACCTTGAACGGCTGAGTAAAGCACTATCAAAATTCCTCCTCAAAGGATAATGTTTTTATAACAGAGAAAGTACGTGTTGATGGAGCAAAATATTTTCGTTCATTGTATTGAAAATATCTAAAGGTCTCTGCTTCATTTCGCTGATTGCATCATTTTCTTTTACAGAGTTGTTATGGTAGTTAAGAAATTGGCTTACAGTTGTTTCATTTTCATGTTTTAAAATGAGACAGGCCACAGCCGTTATTTTAGTCCAATCTCTCTCTGTGTTTATATAAAGCTACGATTTGACTGGCACGTTACTCACGACTCATATTCTTTGAGACACTGGTAATACAATCAGAAGTCATTCAAATATCCTGCCTCCTTTCGATTTGACACCACAAACTTTGACTTTCTGAAAGAGACCAAGATAATCGTAGTGTTACTTCTAGAATTGGTAAGTTTTTGGTATCGAACATCCTACGCATTAATATAATTAATCAAAACTGACACAATAATGCGCAGTAGGATTTAATCTTACAAAATGGATTAACTAAGCTAACTGCCGTACTTTATAAACGATGCACTCAAGACACCTTACCCGGATTTTTTTGTGTTTATATTTTGGATTGCAGTGTCAACTAGGTATTTGTACTGGTGGTTAAGGGAATAAATTTCCAATAGGAATTCACATAATTGAATGAGATTCTTTTAATAATATTCAACAAGTCAATATGTTCTTAATTGGCTTACGACTGAATGACCCCATGCAAATAAATAACCCCGGAAACTTCATGATTGATTTACAGAAGTGCAAACAAACAAGTACAGGTAGAAATCATTTATTGTTAAACATCATTTATTTTACACTGACTAACCCATACTCTGTTTGCGTTCTGGCACAAACTCTGTGACCAAATAAATTCATACTACTTAAACAAGTTCTTCATCAAAAATGTCACACAAATCAGAAGAAAAAAAAACAAATAAGAATGCAATCATATGGTTACATTTCAAACTTTGTAATGTGTGTGTGTGTGTGTGTGTGAGAGAGAGAGAGAGAGAGAGAGAGAGAGAGAGAGAGAGAGAGAGAGAGAGAGAGTAATTTAAAAGAAATGGAAGAAGATTTTAAGTTAATATCATATAAAACTTGCTTAGAATTGGATTTGCACATGCCATGCACACAGGGGTACCTGCGTGTAAATCCAGGGTGACCCGTGAAAATGATTCAAAACCTGCCCTGCTGTGTTCCTGGATATATGGATGAAATAGGTATGTTGGTGGTCGTAAAGATACATGCATACTTATGTAGTTAGATAGGGATGAAGGAAAAGAGGGAGAAAGGTAAAGAGGAAAAATAAGTAAAATTTGCATGATAATAATCGTAGTAGTGGTAGCCACATTAACGCTAGTAGTTGTCATAGTGTTAAATGCACTAGCGGAACTATGTATTGTGGTAGTGGTTGTGATTATATAATAGTGGTGAAAGTTATTAAAACATTGAGTATGTTTTGATATCATCAATCGTAATGATGATAATCGTCATCTGCATTGTAGTCGTTAAATCAATGGTAGATAACAGTCATCTTCATTGCAGCCGTTAAAGCAATGGTAGATAACTGTCATCTTCATTGCAGTCATTAAAGCAATGGTAGATAACTGTCATCTTCATTTCAGTCGTTAAATCAGTGGTAGATAACTGTCACCTTCAATGCAGCCGTTAAAGCAGTGGTAGACGCGGCATTTGGATTATCCGGGCTTTGTAACCGGCCACGGTACGGTTATGTATTAGACGGCTTTGTGGCGGGTCTTAATCAACGTCAGATAGGGATTTGTTGACAAATTGACGATAATATTCTATAGAAGCTTGATTTCCACCAGCAATCCGCTCAATTGATTTATGTTATTTTATCCGTCTACACACTTTAAGGGTGTTTGTTTACTTAAGGTAGAGATTGTTAGTGCAAGCTGTTGGAGATCAAACGGCTCTAGTCGAGCCTGCGAATCAACACTTTCTCCTCTCTATCAGCACCGCTGATTTCCATTTATCGAACGCCCTCACCATCATATTGAAGAACGGGAATGAAATAAATTGAAGTACTCGCAGTTCTAAGCCAGATCCAATGGTATCACAGTAGCTGTCACAGTCAATGAGCCACACGTGAGAGTGTCATAACACACTACTTAGACAACATTTCTTCACCTCTTTCTTTTTGACAAAGAAGCATGGCGTTTTGGACATTCGGACCTATATTAATGATGTTAATAAATCTAGAGGTCCAGCCTTGTATGGGGTCTGTGGGATCCATCTGTGACCCTTGTGAATGTGAGTTTGAAGGATCCGACGTAATGGTGAAGTGTATCGGCAGAAATATCACATATGTTCCAAAAGGAATACCGTGGAATGCCACAAAAATGTAAGTTTGTTTTTCTTTTGTACTTTACTGTTTATTTAAACTTTTATTTTGAAGTCTTAAGGTCCACAATTTTAAAAACTATTATTCGGCTGCAAAATGATAACAAGGGACTTGAATGAGGTACATCAGGTTTTATAATTACAAACAAGTTCATGCTTCTTTTTTTAAAATAAATTTGATATTACTGCTTGGCATTTGTATATTTTAACTGTACTATTAAATGGACAGTACATGTAATAATATTAAATCATTCTCTCACTTAAAAGTACATTTAATAATAATTTTATAATTTCAAAATATAAATACCATTTCTTAGTGTAAGAACTGTGTGAAGTTTACCGACATTTTCTGTTTATATTTATTACTAAACGAAAAGTCTTCCAGATTCAATTATCCTTACAAGTATTTGCTATTTGTTTATTCCACAATCCCCCTTCCGAACAGCTCGGTTCCAACTTCACGTCGACAAAATCTCTCTCTCTCTCTCTCTCTCTCTCTCTCTCTCTCTCTCTCTCTCTCTCTCTCTCTCTCTCTCTCTCTCTCTCTATATATATATATATATATATATATATATATATATATATATATATATATATATGCAGAAATATTACCTATATTGTACCATAAATATCACGAGGTTTTTTTGTATGTATGGTTTTTGGGACACATTGGGAAGCAATGGTTGAGGTTTTTATGTATGGGTGGTTTTTGGGACACATTGAGAAGCAATGGTTGAAATTGCTAAAGGCTGCACGAGTAAGAAGGCGAAACAGTGAAGGACAGAAAACGATTATAGATTAAAGAAATCATAAAATGTAACTAAAAAATTTATAAACTGATAAATATTCTCACAATTGGTTGATAGGCCATGCATCTGGAATAAAAGTATGTCAGTAAATCATTTTTACTCTGTTCACGAGAATAGTATTATATGAACATGTTTAATTTCGGCTGCAGCAGTACTAAAATGTAGTTACATTTGCTTTTTCAAATATTCTGTAATTTATCCGATTTGTTTGAAAACTATGATACTGTCTGATAACACACGCTCCCACAGAAACAGCTAGATGTGTTTTTAGAAGTCGAATATTGTAATTGCTTTTGAAAACGTCGAATTGAAATTTAAACACTAAATACAAATTTGAATTTTAGTTTCTTGCTGTTTTAGTCTGGATCTAGTTTGTGAGAATAAAAGGCAACAGCGCGAATATAACTTGAATTATGCTACGTTTTGTTACCACATGTATCCGATGATTCTGACCGATTTTTATGATGTCTGACCGATTTTTATGATGTCTGACCGACATTTATGATGTCGGAGCGACTTTTATATCAAGATCGAATCCAGTTCCTTTCACATATTCAATTTTTATATTAAGATATTATTGAAACAAAGACCAAATACGTTCTTTTTGGCAAAACAATGACACATAAAACTCCATAACCTTTTTACAGCAATCTCGTTGGTAAAGAGAAATACTTTCAATAACTGTCGATAATGCTGTCATCATATGAAGTTATAAATTAAATTAAATCGTAATAATAAGACCCAATATTTGGTGTCTTGATTTAGCATAAGTACTATGGACTCCATACAATCCGAATCGGAATAATTTTATCAACAAATTTACTTAGGGTATACATATAGGTGAACGTTTAATTAATTTCTTATAAGGTAATTTCGTTTTGTTGATTTACTCCAATACATATTTACTTAGTCAATGATAAGTACTTTTCAATATTGCCCTGATATTTTCTTCGTATTTAATCAAATATAGATAAACAGCCTTACGCCGGATTTTTGTTATACTTCAGATGGTAAATCTATAGGGGTCTGAATTAGGCAAGAATACGATTCAATTATTGTAGACAATGATTACCATGCTGCTGCCAAAGTCGTCGGTGCGGGTCAAAACGAATCGGGGTTGGTGTGCAATCGCCGTATTTATAACAGCACTGAGAATAAAAATGTAATAATTTTAATTTAATAGAATAAAATTTAACACTAAATATCTGTGATGTAAATAAATTACTTCTGAATGTACCAGACATTAAAACTTTGCATTGCATTGTACGAGTTGCAAGAGATGTAAAAGCTGATTTGATTCATAGATATAAAACGATATGTGATTTCATACAAAAACCACTAAACCTTCACACACAAGTAAAACATTTGATATGTTAAACATACGCTAAAAATTAGATATGTCAACTATATATTTTCAGTTCACAAAGGAATAAAAACGTTTTAAAAGTAACTTTGAGAATGTGACATGTGAAACATGTATGGTAACTTTGAAGCAGTATATATATATATATATATATATATATATATATATATATATATATATATATATATATATATATATATATATATATATATATAGCTAGATTAATTAATGGTCGTCAGTCAAAGGCAGTTGTTACCTTTCTGACAATAATCGGACAATAGCACATGGATAATGCAACCGAATCTGCAATCGTGTATGTGTATGTAATATTACCCATCTTCAACGCTTTATCAAATCCATTTGATGGAAATTATTTTTCATTTAGATAAAACATCGATAAGTATTTACGTTTAAGTTTATGCTATTTGACCATTTTCAATGACCAGAGATGCCTTATTGGTTAGATCGCTCGCCTCGGAAACGGGAGGTGGTGGTTTCCAATCCCGGCCGATTCATACCAAAGACTTACAAAAATGGTACTAACAGCTGCCTCGCTAGACGCTCAGCATTAAGAGGTTACTGTTAGGACTGGTCGGCCTGGTGTCAGGGTAATGTCACTGGGCGGGACATCATGCTTCATGACTGAGGCATGATGCCCTAGTGCTAGATATCACTATAAACTGTCACACCGCAGACAATGTAGCGATATGACTGAAATTTATTTAAAGCTACGCTAAATCTCTCTCTCTCTCTCTCTCTCTCTCTCTCTCTCTCTCTCTCTCTCTCTCTCTCTCTCTCTCTCTCTCTCTCTCTCTCTCTCTCGTATTTTACCATGCGTACATCAGCCATATGTCATTATAGGTGATTTATCTCTGGCTGGTACCAGAAAAACCGGAATTGTGATTCAGTCAAATTGGTTAAATTAGCTTCTTAACCCTCTATTTGCTTAAGTAATTCTACCACAAAAGACACCTTCCTACTAATATGAATTTCGTATTAATTAACGACTTAGTAATATTTGGTGCCTCGGTTTTATCACGACACTATATCATGAATCTGTCTGTATTATATTATATGTTAACCCTTTTGATTCTATTAATCAATCTATGTATATCTTGGGTCTTATCGCATGATTCAGTTCCAAGTACCTTTGAAAAAAGTTCGTAACCAGGTTTTGATACAACACAGAGCACGTGAGTGATAGGTAAAGCCGTTTTTTGCTGATATCTCGCGACAGAAAAAGCGATCACTCATGCAGTAAAATGTCATGTGACGATAGCAAGGTTTTCTCTCCTAAACATGGCTTGATTTTCTTTCATTTAGAACCTATGTTTAGAAGACTGAGCTATTGAATTATTTTTGTAACATAAACACGTTCGTCGCCTTTAGCAGCCTATTGAGAAAAATATGTATTTTATATTGCTTTTTCTTCATCATTATCATCAGTGTCTTGACCTCGTGTGGTCGTTGAGGAATTGTGCTGCTGAACATCTGACCAGTTCTCTCCACTTGTCTCAATCATGTGCCAATGCACGTGTCTCCGCAAAACATTTCCTGGTCCATTCGGTGATGTCAGTCCTCTTCTGTCTCTGTCTACCTCTCCTTCTGCCACCCTGGACGCTACAAAGATACTTATTTTAGAGAAGAATATCTCAGTACAAGAAACGTGATGTCTTCACTGGTTTACTGAAGTTAGCATAGTAAACTCAAAGTCATAAGGGAAATGAAACGAATGACTCATCCAACTATATCTGTTCCATCTGTACTTGAAAAAGTATTTAAACATGTCAGCAAACACAATCTCTGATATCATATTAAGTATCAGCGTGTCCATAAATCACAATCGGGTTTTTGACAGAAAAACTAATTTCAGACGACTAAATTGATAGACCAGTAGTAACTAGCTGTAATCAGGCGCATGCGCTGTCTTGCTGTTGCTTGTTTCTATTTTTGGTTTGTCTTTTGTTTTTGCTTTATTTTATTTTTCTAAGAGAAAAGGATTCGATTTGGTTGACCATTCGGTGCTGTTTGAGAAACTATCAGTTGCACGTTTTATTCAAACTCAGTTTAATGGTTCACGCCGTATGTCACTAAGATAACCCATGTTGTTTGCACTAGTAACTATTGTAATAAATTTGGAGTATGTACATTTGATAGCGCCAAGGTTTAAGGAATTTTTAAATTTGTTTGATTGCGAAATAATTAACAATTACTAGGAGGAAACGTCACGTAGTAAAGTGTTAGTGAGTTTCCATGATGCCATGGTTGACTAGTAGTGAAGTCAGCCTAAATCTGAGTGAATGTCCCTGTCGTAAAGTAGTCCATATTAAAATCTAGTGGTTTACATTGGTGGTGTGAGTCCATATTAAAATCTAGTGGTGTACATTGGTGGTGTGAGTCCATATTAAAATCTTGTGGTTTACATTGGTGGTGTGAGTCCATATTAAAATCTAGTGGTTTACATTGGTGGTGTGAGTCCATATTAAAATCTAGTGGTTTACACTGGTGGTGTGAGTCCATATTAAAATCTAGTGGTTTACATTGGTGGTGCGAGTCCATATTAAAATCTAGTGGTGTACATTGGTGGTGTGAGTCCATATTAAAATCTAGTGGTTTACATTGGTGGTGTGAGTCCATATTAAAATCTAGTGGTGTACATTGGTGGTGTGAGTCCATATTAAAATCTAGTGGTGTACATTGGTGGTGTGACTGCAGTGGCAGGATATACGTTAAAAAACCGTTAAATTACTCATAGTAATAAATAAGAAGGGACTTGGCGGATACCGTGTATGTCATCAGGGTGGCAAATGTGGTACAGTTATATGGCGAAATACGCCTGGAAAGCAAACGTTGACTGCTCTAAGGGGGAGGAGGTAAAATAGTTCCTTGTTATGGTCGAGAGTTGTATAGTTTCTACGGCGTGAACTGCTGGCGGTAAGGAAACCTCATAATGAGAATCCATATAGATGTGTGATTTATTAATATTGGGCAGGCTAGAGATCTGTGGTCTTGCATACATTATATTATAATTTATATATTGAACGGACACGTCATGATTTCTAATTTAACACTTAAGTTATATGGAAGTCTTTGGAAATTTGGGATAATCTTAAGACTTCAAGCGGGAATCGCGCCAGGGTTTGACAACTGCTTGGACAAGTAAAGACTCTTGGCTTGTACCAATGTACACTTCTGAATCTAGTTATGTTTTAATTGGAGTTCCTCAAGGATCAATATTATGGCCTCTTCTTTATCAACTGTTTATCAATCACTTAGCCTTGTTTTAATAATCATTGTGTCCAAAAATAGTATGTCCATGTTTTATTTGATGTACATATATGTATATATGACTTATTCCATATTGAAATACCTGTGTATACATACATACATACATGCATGCATGCATGCATGCATGCATGCATACATACATACATACATACATACATACATACATACATACATACATACATACATACATACATACATACATACATACATACATATATGTTGACCACTATAGTTACATATTAATTCTGTTTAATCCATGTCAGTACTTGAGTGTGTAGGAGGCTTTTTCTTAAACATTGTTTTATGACATAAACCTGTTTAAAGAGTCAAAGATCACATGGCATATAGGTTTCTAATGATCAAATGTGTAATCCTCGTTAAATAAATATTATTATTATTATTATTATTATTATTATTATTATTATTATTATTATTATTATTATTATTATTATTAGCAGTAGTAGTAGTAGTAATTGTAGTAGCTGTAGTGGTATTGCTGTTGTTGTTGATGTTATTATTATTATAATTATTAAAACGAGTTAGTGAGCGAGACGTTTGTACTATGTCAACAGAAAGTATTCGGTGTTTAGAAGCCGAGTTGTGTTTTTTTTTCTTCTTCGTGTTATAATCGAAATAATGGCTTGAACAGTGGCATTTATTTGAAACGTGAATAAATGGTTTGGCATCAATTCGAAACGTGAATAAATGGTTTGAATATTGCAATGTTTAAAACTGCATCGAGCATGTCCGCTTTCGAGTTAGTTATTATTGCACACTGAAAAGATCTAAGTCTATTGAACTATATACTGTTCTTCAAGTTGTAATGACTTATCATTTTGACAGAAAATTTACAAAAGATCCATTAGTTGATATATACACTTAGGAATGCCATCGTTACTGACAGCACTTATTCGTTTTGAATGAAAATGTTTTAAGTATAGTTGAAATAAATGAATGTCGTTTTTAATACAACTATTGGCAGTCAAATCTAAACTAATCGTGAATTTTTATGAGATTTTCATACAAACGAAATCAGTAAATTTGTTTTATATCTCTCTGAGTCAGAAAACATGCCACATATAACTCATCAATGTATTAAAACAAAATTGTAATTCTGAAGATTCTTCACATTCCGTGATAGTTTTCTAATTTAGGAACTAATGTCATATAAAGTCTGTTATTTTATGATTCTATTTTCATTTTTATCAGTTGCTAAATGAATCTTGTGTGTTGTGCTTTGAATGTCCTTTCTTATGTATGGAATTACACATAGTCATGAAAATGGCCAACTAAAATCGCTGTTCCAAGAAAGAGAAAAATAACATAGACATTCACTTCGCTGTTTTAGTTAAGCTTAAATATATATACATATACATTCAAGTAATAAAATAGTATACTTTTTCTTAATTACGTTGAAATTATTGTCTCTTGTTGACGTATTTAATTGATACTGTGCAAGAAAGAAATCTTTGCGAATTGCTACCTTTTGGAAAACGTAATTGCAATCTATTCCATCGGGGGAAAGTGATACTTGCTCCAGAATTGTGATTAAGTCAGGTATGACAAGTACGTTTTCAAAATGGTCTCTCGGGACTACTTCTCCTGGTTTCTAACTTGGCATAAAACAATTCAGGATTTGGATAAGAACATGTACACATTGCTGGAACTCTATTAAATAGTAAGGTAATCAACCATCGGAATAGTGTGTCGATTTCCAGCAGGTTTGACTTTAAAATGTCCATTTAATTGTCATGATGAAGACCTGAATAACAAGAAAGCATAAGGATTTGAACCGCTGCTTCTGATAATTAATTCTTTATGCCATGAAGCGATACAATACTGTCTTACCCAGAAACCTGCATCACACGGACAAGTCTCCATTTTACTGTTTATAAGAAAATCAACTGACAGTGTGTGCGTGTAGCAAGAAACTGGGTCCCAATATATCGTGAATCAAGCCCTTCTAAACGAGCGCTTAGCAGTTGATGGAAATAAAGTTTATTTTATTTGAAATGACAACATTTAAGTGCTTTGACGTGTTGAAACAGATCATCACATCTTAGCTTCTTCTCTGGAAACAACGTCGCATGCTGATGCATTATTTTCCTAGATTATAGCTAATTGGTATTTAAGTCCCCCTTCCAGACTGTTGTACACATTTTTAAATTGGAACAAGAGACAGTTTATGTCAAAGAAAATTCAATAATGGCATACTCTTGATTAGAAATAATTCTCTGTGGTGTGGTAGTCCACTAAAGTAAAAGGAGAAGCAATTACAGTTAAAAGTTTTGAACATCTTTACTTACTGTCATATTTAGAAAAGATTAATATGTTATATCTAAGTATGGAGAGAGGAATGGCCGATGAAATACAATAACTAAAAGATAAAAGAATATTGGTGTGCATCTGAAATCCAATTTTATTTAACTGACCAGACTCTGCAATCCAAAACAGAAAACTTATCGTACCTTTGATAACTTATCGTACCTTTGATAACTTATCGTACCTTTGAGGCTCTTTCTCCCAGTTTGTCCGAACTGACTCGATAAATGGTTTGAACTTTGCATTTTTCAGCCCCTTTGCAGCTTTAAGATGAGAATGTTTCAATTACTACGCAAACCCCTTTCTTAATTCGGTTAAAGACAAATATCATTTTCATTCATGCATTCATTCATTCCAAAATTAAAATTTTCATATAATTCATTCATTCATTCAATCAAAATGTCAAAAATTCATTCATTCAAAAATAAAAAAAGTAATTAATTCTCTCATTATTTACCTATTTATTTATTTAATTTTTTAAAATTCATTTATTTTTTTTTAGAAGCAAGCAATTATTAAACTAAATGTATATAAACTTCTCTTGGAATTCAACGCATATAACTGTTGTGAGAGAGAGAGAGAGAGAGAGAGAGAGAGAGAGAGAGAGAGAGAGAGAGCAAATAAATCGAATGCCACCTGTGATCGATTGGCATGTTTCCAGCAATTTAATTGAATAATGTTATGTCCGGATCATTTGCATATTGGCACACAATTCCATCCTATTGTCACTAAACACATTAGGATTCCTTTGTGAGGCAGAACAAATAACTCGTTATTTTCAAACTTGTAGTCTCTTGATTTCTTGAAATCTGAAGACATCTTCAGTCTTTCCTTGATACAGAATTAAGATAGTATCAGAGCCATGCATGTTGGTACTCACCCATCGATTCGAAGAGGACCTCTCTAGCCACCCAAAGGTTGGAGGGGCTGGTTCTGTTCTGTGCGCTCGCAAGTTGCTGATGAGGCCAACCCTTGCAGGAAATGTTCGTTTGCATAAGGGACAGGGGTTGAGTGGGACATCTCTAGGAGCGTTGATACACCCTCTAACTTTTCATAGCAACTGTTTTCAGGTCTGAAAGTCTCTTTCATATCTCATCAAAAGTCACTCCGAGTCATAGAAACGGTACTTATTTTGCTTGCTATCAACAAACATTTATAATAAAGTTAACTTTTCATGCGTTATGTAATATCTGTGTAGAGCCGTTGTTCTCTATAAGACATATTGTATTAATGGCATCAGCGCCGGTGCAAGGCATTTTGGCGCTCTAGGCGAGATCAGATATCTGGCGCCCCCTTATCACTCACGCCCTCCCCCAAACGCTCATCATGAAATAAAACCCAATTTACAGGCGTCCCCCTTAGCCCAGCGCCCTAGCGATTGCCTAGTTCGCCTAGCGAAAGCGCCGGCCCTGGATGGCATGTAAAAAATGGAACCGGTCTAGATATAGGGAACCATCTAGGTGAAAATACAACAGATTCTGGTTTTGATTGGCTAGGGTTGGTTGATAACGAAAGTTATATTTGAGTTAAATAAATCTTTGGAATTGTAATGGAAGCAAAAATCGAGATATTGTTTAATTGATGGAATTTCCATCGTTTTATAGACTTGCATTTGGAACACTTATTAGTGCAATCGGCACCTGACTCTTTGATGCGACATTTGTGCGTTATTGAAAACTCATGTTTTAAACACATGTAGATCCAGAGAATGCATCGGGTCATATGGTTTTCTCCTCAACAAAAGCTCTCATCAAGGATGTGTCTATACTGATAGATTGTTTTGATCACCAGCACTCAGAAATATTATGTTTTTGATTTTTTTTAATATCATGGTATTCGAATCGCCTGTCAATGTAGTTAGGGGAAAAATCAAATATTGTGTTGTTAAACTAGTGATGAAGATGAAAATGATCACATCAGACTTGTATTTAATTCTTTGATTGACATTGAGACAGACTTAATTATTTAGGAATAGTTGCACAAAACGTTTTAATTCCAGAATTGTATTTGATTCTAGCTTCCCATATGAGACGTTTACAGAGTCTTCTGATATTAACCAAAACTAGTTTTCCCCCTCGGATTTGAACCATAATACAAACAGAGCCTGAATGTCGCTGTTTGAAAGAGCTTTTTGACATTCTAATTTAGAAAATATATTTGGGGATAGTTTGCTAAGTAGATATAGTTGTGTAAATAAATACACAGACAGCGATGATTGATACAATGGTTCATTGCAGGCTGTTTTGAACGCAAATTCCCAAGAGGATTTAGTTGGGTAACATTTGTATGGGTTTCGTCGATAATACGTAACTGCATGTCTTTTCTACTCACAAAGATTTTCTAAAACCAATTGTTATGCATGTAGATTTATTATTGATTGATCATGATTATTGTTATTAGTTTTCAGTTTTTCTGCAAGTCTCGTTGAATCACAATACTATATGTTTAGATTCCTATGGCAAACGGATCGGCGTCACATTGTTGTGAATAAAGTGCTACCGCTTATGCTCCATGTTTATAATATTAATTCAACTGCAAATAGCAAAGACCAAGAGCAGTCAGCGCATGAAGCGATTATCTATTTGTGGATGTGCAGCTTGCAGTTGGATCACTGTATTAGCGAGTACATAAGTAGTAATTTATGAATTATAAAACCAGGAAAGGTCCCAAAGCCTAGCCTAAGCACAATATATTATTTCATTCACCTGTATATGACTTTTCCACTCGCCTCAACACCCCACAATTTTACGTGTCGGTGAGCGGTTTAACACCAGTAGATTTTGCACGTAACTGTTATGAGAAAAAGGGTTAAACCCCCCAAACAACAACACTCTAACTTTCTCTGCTTACCCAACGAACGTCATTAGTGGAATGATTGTGATGTAGCTGGAGTTCAAAGGTCTTTTCTTTCAATCTTCAAAGTTCAGATCTGGTTGTTATCCCTTAAGCGTAAAAGGTCTTTGTCGTTTCTTACTTGCACATTTCCAACAAGCTGCAGTGTAACCCATTGTGCAGGCAGTATGGTAGGGACATCGCTCCTCTACAAGAAAATATAATGATATTGTAATATTTCCGGCAAGCTATTACCCTCACCCCCTATTTCTGATTTGCGCATTTTGGAGCAAACTGTTGACATTTGTGGCGAATGGAATAAAGTGCCTTGCCTGTCTTTAAAAATTTTTCAGTCATATCGCTACGATGTCTGCAGTGAGGCAGTTTATAGTGATGTCTAGCACATGGACATCCAGCCGCAGACATGTAACATGATGTCTACACCCAACTACATTATCCTGGCACCAGGCCGACCAGTCCTAACACTAACCTCTTAATACTGAGCGCCAAGTGAGGTACCTGTTAGTTTCATCTTTATAAATCTTTGATATGACTCGGCTGGGGATGGAACCCACAACCTCTTTCATCCGAGGCGGACGCTCTAACCAATAAGCAGCCAGAGCGGTCCCCTGCGTTTATATAATTTATAATTTATTAGTCCTACTGGAGGCATTACTGGTGAAAGCATATGTTTGCGCTTTTTCTATCTTGTTGTGACTTGAGGTGAATGAAACATCTTCACTGTATTAAACTACGAATGTAAGGTTTAACTATTTAGGATTCAGAGTAATTTTAGTACATTTTCTTGTGTGTGTGTAGGCCGGGGGGGGGGGGGGGGGAGGGGGAGATGGCGTACGTATGGAGTGGGGTATGGGTCGGCTAAAGTATTTTTTATTTAAGTTCTTGTAAGTTGTAAATACATTCTTTGATTCATGTTGCGATGCTCGAACTGATTGCTAAGGTATGGTCTGCTTAAAATCATTCGCATTTAATCCAGTACCACCGTTAAATCATCAGCATAAAAGACGATTGCAACAGTTATAAACATATTTAATTACATATATTAGGAAAGCAAAAGGGTTAGGCACAAGTTCTTCGAACGTAGAATAACCTTTTCACTGGCACATACAAACGCATAATATTTCTGGTCTAATGTGAATCATTTTGGTGATTTTTAATTTAGTGTAAGAAGTTGAATGCATTCATTGTCTGAAGATGTGAACTGATAATGGAACAAAGAAAGGTGAAGTCTCATGCAAGAATTTATATCGTCGAAGGTGAGGAATGTGTTATCTCACATGGTGTTTAGAGGATGATCTACAGCCCTCATCACATTAAGCAATGAAATAAAACATGAAATTAATTGATGGAATAAGCGAAATCTGAACAGAGATATGGTATCGAATACTGGCATGAGATTCCGTATGTAAAACATAAAAATTTAATCAATTATATCAACAAAATGAATTTGAAAATGTCTTTTGAATTATACGCTTTCTTCTAGAAATAATGTTCCAAAATTTATGCGAAATGCATTTAGCCGTCCTGTTCCACAGATATACAAAATCATCACGCAATCGACTAGTCGAACTCAAATTGAGAGCATGTCAGCATGATCTGGTTGTTTCCGGTCCTTTCCAAATCACTATTGGTGATCAGTCAGTGTTACCGTATTTCTTTTCCTTCTCTCTCTTGCTCTAGCCAAGTCGGGTCATCAACCCGCTTGATTGTATACTGCGCTCTAGTCCACTCTAAAGTACTGGTATAGGGCTATTTGTTTCCTTCAAATGGAATATAATACCCAACCGAAATATGTGTCAATTGTTTTTATGTGTTCAAACAATATTCTCACTCTGTTGTGGTCAGATATTATTATATCTTAATTCAACAGAACTAAACTATGGCCATTTCGCACCCTGATCCTGTACACAACAGGCTACCACTATAAATTAAGACCTGTTTATTGGCTACTAGCATTCATAACTTAGAACCATGACAAAACTAGACTTCTTAAAAAAAAATCATCTCATCCCGTGTAGGCCGTAAATCACTAGCTGAAAGATATCAGTCGACACATGTTCCAAATGTTCACACCATGGATTCGATTCTCGGTTGAAAGGAATCCACAACGTAATGCAGAAATGAATTTACGGACTCCATTCATGGTTTTAACTACGTTTCTTTGCTAATTAGCGTAACACTGGAACATTTGCAGACAGAGGAAAATCAAATTTTCGACATAGATTATACAAATAATTTAAGACAGGTAATTTTATTCTAACAGTTTGTATCAGAAAAAGAGCATGAAAACTGTAATCCTCTAAAACTGAAGACAAATAAAGTCTCACAATGCGTATCAGTGTGATGCATGATATTCCTACACTACATGATTTATATTACAGTCAAGACAGATGAAAGTAAGATTAATTTCTGGACTTAAGAAAACTTGAAGTATGTTTTTCAAACGTATAAATTCAACACATAATTTTAAACTTACTGTAACGTCTTACTCTTAATAAGGGGGGTAGCTAATTGTGTTTAGCAACATTATTTAGGGAATGACCTCCCTCGATATTATGACCCGGTTTGAGTGAAAAATGGAAAATCAACAAATAACTGGGCATGAGTTTTTTTTAGGAAGAAATAATGCAGTACGAGGTACATTATTAGATAGGAAAATGTCATCAAACAAATTAATAGTTGTAATTTCAATTCAATTTCAATTATATCAACATGATTTAATTGCAGTGTCTAATGTGGATATTTTTGATATGATAAGGAGCGGTGAAAAAAGCACAATTTCCACGACGGATTTCATCACATTCCACTCCACCATTTTCCAACGTTTTCCTATTTCTTCGAGTCCTCCTTTTTCGGCTGCCTCGTCCTTCATAGACTTCCTAGATTTTACTCTGTACTCCTGACATCCCACTATCGGACTTCACTCGTCACTTCTCTTATTTTTTCAGACGTCGTCTTCGGACTGTTATGTCTTGCCTCCCACGTAAAACTTTCCTTAAAGGACAATACTATCCGTAAATCGCTATATGTACGACTTTCTAAATTTATATATAATTATTTCATTTACGTTACTCCGAACACATAGTTATGCAGACACTGCGTAAAGCCTTCCTAAATTAGTACCTTGCCATAACTTACAACGTGACCTCACTATCTAAAATTTATCGTATACTACATGTTCGATTGATATTGCATGCACAGATTTTAACTCAGTTCCAGATTATCTAAACATTACAAAAGTAAATATAATAGGTAGTTATCGTGAACTCGCGATAATCAGTATTGTCCTAACAGACAAAGGAAATTCTTTCATATGTAATGTTTATAACCCAGTTGAATCCTGTACATGTGGACATTTGGATTGCATGAAATCAGTTATGCTAATGAACCAATAACTGTAAAATTAAAAGAGAACACTTGCATACCAACTCTTGCATCAATACATTTCCATCAAATTGAATAAGATAAATTGCATAACAACTCTAGCATCAAGACCTAGTCATATCAAACAAATTTGCATACAATAGACATATAGAATATTACGTGAAATTCAAATTGCTTACCTTAACGCTGTTAACTTAGGACTTGTATATCTAGCACTAACACTCACGTTTTCACAAGACAGACAAATAGTCTCTTTCTCGATTAACGAGGAAAGCACTATTCTTTTCTAGACTTCCTCAGAGTCAACCTTCATTCGCTCAGGAAATGTCGGACTAAAGAATTTCGATATAGGTTGTCACTTTAAATTAACATTTACGCCTTAATTTCACTCGGCTAATCATAAACAATGGCTTTGAAAACTGTGCCTTAAGAAAATTATATGTTTTGTCAGTTCTACTACTTTTCCCTTTTATAAATGACTATTTGACACAGCTCGCAAGTGGAACCGTCTCTTTCTAAAAACTGTGTTAAGATATCCAGTTAATTTAATTGACTAGGACCACTGGCTTCTTTTCAAGTTTTAACACTGACATGGAATAAGTTAGGCACCCGTCATTAGCGCGCAGGTCAGGCACGGCGAAAAATGCGCGCCGACAAATCGCGTCGACAAATGCGCGCCAACAAATCGCGTCGATAAAAGCGCGCAGCGTAATCTATAAGATTTAATTGTTTTCATGAATTGGATTGATAAATGTCTCATTTCGAATGAATTGTAATTTTCACTTTTGATACCTTGATCGATAAACTCTAAATACTTTTTCTAGTGAGCACACACCAAAGACTGTAAAATCTTTATATTTAAAAGGAATCAACTAATAGTTTGAATCACTGTTTTTCGTGAGCAGACATTAACATGTGTAGAAGCTTTATATTTAAAAGAAATCAACTAATAGTCTGACTCACTATTTCCAGTGAGCAGACATCAAAGTGTGTAGACTCTTAATAATGAGTTGAAATCAAGTAAAAATTTCAATCACTGTTTTCAGTGAGCAGACATCAAGGTGCGTATTTACGCTGTTTTAAGCATAGAATGCTATTAATACAAAATTTATTTTGTGAAAATTTAACAATTTTATCTTACCATGGAAGCAAAATAGTCGCAGATGGAGAAAGAGCATAAAAATACTGATGGATATCAATATGGAAAAGACCGAGTAAATGCCGACGATAGTGCGTCGTGGAGATGCTGTAAACGTGATTGTAACGAGAGAATGAAAGTGATCGCAGTGGACACAAGCACTGTGCGTTCTGACCATAACCGTGCATCACATCCGGAGGGCGACGAAGCGAAGAAGACCGTATGCAAAGATCAGTCGAAGAGAAATGACCACCGTCGAGAGACCAATGATCAGTAAAGCTCTCTCTGAATTTCGTTGCAGAGAGCGAGTATGTTGTCATCGTATACGGCTTCACAGAGAGCAATCAAACGACGAAGAAAGAAAAACGACCTTCCATACGCCAACATAACTTCGTTAAACGATATTGCCATTCCAGAATCACAGCAAACATCTACAAGAGACACTAATTTTCTTCTGTGGGATTCGGGTTTGATGATGTTCACATTCTGATGTTCGGAACGACAGAACACCTGACCCTTCTACAGCAAAATGATCACTGGTATATCGATGATACTTTGAAAGTTGCGCAGACACTATTTACTCAGCTTCTCACTATCCATACTTTAATTAACAACTCGGTTTATCCTATAATATACGTTTTGCTGCCGCAGTAAACAGAACATGGATATGAACGGTTATATGGAGAAAAATTTCAAATTGCATCATGGTCTTAATCCTGCGTACATTATGGCCGATTTCGAAAAAGCCAATCTGAACGCTTGTGCAACCATGTTCCCAGGAGCATGGTTAGCGGTATGCTTCTTCCATCTAGGACAGTGTTTGTGGCGCAAAATACAAGAATGTCATTTAGCCGAGGTTTACGATGAGGATGAAAATGTTCGCATGCATGTCAAAATGCTTTTAGTCCTGTTTTGTTCCAGTTGAAGATTATCCAGACGCTTTTGATAAGTTAGTGGAAAGTAGCCCTTACACCCATCAATGATTACTGGGAAGACAACTTCGTGGAAGACGAAGAAGTAACCGTCGAGGAAGTCTGAGATTTCTTATTTATCTGTGGAACAGGAGCCCCCGTGTAAACGACACTTTACCACGCACTAATAATTTGTCTGAATCATGTCATCGGTCATTTTAATAGACATTAGACTGTCATCATCCGTCTATCTACAAGCTGGCTGACCACTTTCGCAAGGAGGAAGATCATGTTGAGATTATGATCGAACGATATCGATCAGGATTTAAACAGTAAGAGGCATCGAAATCAAATATTCTAAAACTCCGATCAAAGTCAGAATAATTCTATCTAGACCGTCTTTATTAATGACTATTCTGGAAAATACAGTTATGTGACACCTTTTTTTAAATGGCAATCGTGATGAAGAGTGCACCAATGTCATGTGAACTTGATTCAGTTTCAACACCATTGCGGCTTGAGTGCTTAGACCAAATATTGTCTTCACTAACTGAAGTTATTAGCACCTCTATCTCATCCGGGAAAATCCCATCATTTTTCAAAAATGTAATTGTAAACCCTCTACTAAAGAAACCAAATTCGACCATTACGATTTGAAGAACTACCGCCCAGTTTCGAATCTCCCGTTCATATAAATAATCTTTGAATGCCTTGTTCTAACTCAACTTGTATCTCATCTGAATTCAAGAAGTCTTTTCAGCAATGTAAAGTCTGCACATCGCCTTTGCCACAGTACTGAAAGTAATCTTCTGAAAGTAGTTAATGATATATTCTTTCTGCTTTAGATAGCGTAAATAATACATTCCTCCTGGATGTTTCTGCTGCATTTGAAACAATAGACCATGATATATTACTTTACCGGCTCCAGCATGTATTTGGCAATCACAATACAGCCTTACTGTGACTCAAGTCCTACTTAGTCAACAGGACAAGAATTGCATTCTGTAAATGGATAACACTCTAGCCCAGTTGATCTATGTTGTGGTGTTCCACATGGATCTATTATTGGACCTGTTCTCTTCAGTCTATACATACAGTGGCTCTCTGGTGTCATTGATGATCATCCAGTGTCTCACCAATTGTACGCTGATGACACCCAAATATACAAATCTTGCCATCAGGCTGAAGTTGATGCTTCCATCCAAGGTGCAGAGAGGTGCATTTCTGATATAAACTCGTTGATGACATGTAACACGCTGCAGATGAATGATGATAAAACTGAGGCCATTATGATCACAACACAAAGACTCTCATTCACATCCTTTATCTCAAACAATAAAAATCAGCAACACCAGCATTAAATTCACGCAGTCAATACGAAACTCTCATACTGCATCACCATGTCATGAACATATGCAAGGCTGCATATCTTGAGATGAGACGCATCAGGTCCATACACAAATATCTGTCAGTTGATGCCACTATACCACGTATCTGTTCATTAGTATTTTCAAGACTGGACTACTCTAACTCAGTTCTGTCTGGTTCATCTCAGTATCTACTCCAGAAGCTTTGCAGAGTTCAAAACACAGCTGCTCGGATCAATCCTTATACGCATTAACGCCAGGAGATTTTTGCGGATTTCACATGAAATGTGAGTAGGAAACACATTGTGGGGACTATTTCTGAATACATCCTACTACATTGACTTCCAAAAAATATTCCAATAGACAAATGTCTAGTTGTGTTTCAGAAAATGTTTTTCATTGGTTAATTTGCTGGCACATAAGCAGAAGGTGAAAAAAAATTTGTTTCTTAACGGACCCATAATTTTTGTACGGAGAAGACTCTTTATTCAAAATGTCCACCTTTTTCTACTTTTCGCACAGGTTCACCTGTCTGTGTGCACTTCAGACCGGTCTTCTGTAGATCTGAGACCATTAAGTCTAAAATCCTGACACAAATTCGGATGCCGACCATGGGCGAATTTTGGGTGAAAAAAAAAAACGGGTCCAAAATCTTAGGTTTACCCCTCTGTATTTGCGGAAGTCGATGAAGTCACAATATGAACATAGTCGGTCTTTGCTGTCGTAATATAGGGGTGCACTCCGTCAGTGATGAATGATCAAACATATTAAATTGATGTTTATTTATACAACTGCTTCTGAGGTTATTTAACGACCATGGCTGAGAGAGTTTCCAATCAAGGTTATACGAAGCAGGGAACCAGACTAATTGGTACGAAATCCTGATGGGTAGAAGTGCCTCGATTCCGTACTTTACTAATGGATGAAGCTAGTTATCGCGGTCTCTCGAGCAGCGGAAGTGTTACACAGTTGTCAGCCGGATTTTATAAAACACATGCAAAAGACTAGTTAATTACTTGTTTTGTTTCACTTTTAGTTACTCGGCCAGGCATGTAGACACGTTCGTCAAAAGAATTATCGTTTCAGTGATAACAGTTGTGTGATTTTTAACATGATGTTCAGTCCTATTGTTACAATGTAGCTCATTTGTATTTTTGAATTTCTTACTGCGTTTCATGCTTCGTTCTTTTCACAAGAAATAATAATAATAATAATAATAATAATAATAATAATAATGATGATGATGATGATGATGATGATGATGATGATAATAATAATAATAATAATAATACTAATAATAATAATAATAATAATAATAATAATAATAATAATAATAATAATAACACTCGTGCCTGATGATGAATAGTTTATGTTTTGAAGTGAGCGAGCTTCAAGGAAATCATAGTCGCCAATAAGCGCTGGTATTTTCCTCATCATTTTTTTAATTATTTACACATTTTCTCATCATTTTATATATTCACATTGTCTCGTCATTTCATAATTATTTAATTTTTTACACTATTTCTCAATATTGTATAATTACTTACACATTTTTTCATCGTGTTAAAATTACTTTCACACACAACACACACCATCTGAAACGTTTGAGATCTATTCTAGTGTGAGCTGTTTGGTGAGGAATTGTTTATTTAAATCGAAAGTTTGCTTTATACTCATGGTTGGAGTATTAATGGAGAAATTTAGCTATTACAACAATTACAATAAGTCAACGTGTATTAAAAAGCCATTGACGGCCTAGTAGTTATTAACAAGCAGGTTTGTTTTCATTCAGTGTAGTTACAGAAACAATAAAGATAATGCTTAAAATCAGTTGGAAATCTTACAGAGAAAGCAATAAATATATTTGTCGATTGTAGCCCTAAAGAGATACCAAGATGTTCGCCATAAAGATCGTTTAACATGACACTGATATTGAAGGTCAATCGACCGACTTGCTGAATAGCGATTATGGCTTGTTTCAGAACTTGGTGTAATTGCTAATAGAATGGTACTGAACCACATGCAGCTTCCAATGTGTTCAGATTGTTAAATACCACATTGTAAAAATAAAGTTCTAAAACGCAATCGCAACAGAATACTACCTTTTGAGACAGAACATACATTGGCGCTAAAACGAGTTTGGTGATAGATCAGGATTTAGAGCTAAAATTATGTTTTCGAACGGCGATATACCACAAACAAGCGGTGTCCTATTGTATTATAATATCACATCGCAAACAGGAGACAGGGCAAATTCTCGATTACATCTGAACAAGCGTGAATAACTCATATCCGCACTTGACATGCAAATGGAAATGAGTAACATTGTCTTGAACATTCTCGGAATTATAATTTATTCAATCATTTTGTAAATAACTGTCAAAATAATGCTGTCATTCCACGCGAACTGCCAATCTGAGTCCGTCACAAGGTTCCGCCAGAAACAATACCAGCGCTATCAACATGGCCTCGGATATAAACTTTTCTAGTAATTTAGCAAGCGCAATCTTCCGTAATGCAAACCATCTAACCGTACAACACATTTATTGGGCTGCTTTACACTGCTTTGTACATACATATTGAAAACGATGAAACTCGTTTAACGTCTTAGATGAAATTTATATCAGATAATTTGAAATGTTGAACAATTTCTTTGCTTCAGTTACGGTTTGGGATTTTATTGTATTGTTTGAAAATAACTACATTACAAAACATTTCATTATCGCAGTAATTTGGTCTTGATTAAAAGATCACGTTTTGTTGTCAACATCATAAAGTCTGGATCCTAACTCCACGCTTTAGAATTTTCTGATGCTGACATCTCGACGTGATCTAGTGGCCAATTTCTTTACACAGGGTCAATTATAGCAAAGTTTCAGCAGAAGTGTTATACAAAAAGCAAACTAAACAATACACAAGCTTGTAAAAGTACTCCAGTAACAAATCTGTTTTGTTCAAACAGCCAATGAAGTAGAGTCTACTCAGTATGTTGTATAAATTTACCAAATCCATAATGATTGATGCAGACGAACATTCTTTTGCAGTCAGACCAATAATTATTGTATCACATTCATCGTGCTTTTAAAGAGATTAGAATAAAACACCAGGGAAATAATTGTAACGGCTTGATATTAGAAATAAATCCTTTCAAATGTAATACTCAATAGAGATAAGAGTATGTTTATACCTTATACGTTAGTGATTACATTAATATTTTTGGCCTTGATACTCAACATCCTAAAGTACTCCTTAACACCACAGTCTAATTTGTCATAGCTTACGTCGAATTAGTAGATTATTCAGCCTAAGATCAACTAATAGTGTTGAAAACATCCATTTTGAATGGAATGTTCATGGTGATCTTGTCTCCCAAAAATCAATGTACTCTTTCTCACATATTTAGACCATTATATTACTCTATTAACGCTGTGTGATTATATTATAGTACTCTATTAACGCTGTGTGATTATATTATAGTACTCTATTTACGCTGCGTGATTATATTATAGTACTCTATTAACGCTGCGTGATTATATTATAGTACTCTATTAACGCTGCGTGATTATATTATAGTACTCTATTAACACTTTGTGATTATATTATATTACTCTATTAACGCTGCGTGATTATGTTATAGTACTCTATTAACGCTGCGTGATTATATTATAGTACTCTATTAACGCTGTGTGATTGTATTATATTACTCTATTAACGCTGCGTGATTATATTATATTATTCTATTAACGCTGTGTGATTATGTTATAGTACTCTATTAACGCTGCGTGATTATATTATAGTACTCTATTAACGCTGCGTGATTATATTATAGTACTCTATTAACGCTGCGTGATTATATTATAGTACTCTATTAACGCTGCGTGATTATATTATAGTACTCTATTAACGCTGCGTGATTATATTATATTATTCTATTAACGCTGTGTGATTATGTTATAGTACTCTATTATCGCTGTGTGATTATATTATAGTACTCTATTAACGCTGCGTGATTATATTATAGTACTCTATTAACGCTGCGTGATTATATTATAGTACTCTATTAACACTGTGTGATTATATTATATTACTCTATTAACGCTGCGTGATTATATTATAGTACTCTATTAACGCTGTGTGATTATATTATAGTACTCTATTAACGCTGTGTGATTATATTATATTACTCTATTAACGCTGTGTGATTATATTATAGTACTCTATTAACGCGGCGTGATTATATTATAGTACTCTATTAACACTGTGTGATTATATTATAGTACTCTATTAACGCTGCGTGATTATATTATAGTACTCTATTAACACTGTGTGATTATATTATATTATTCTATTAACGCTGTGTGATTATGTTGTATTACTCTATTAACGTTGTGATTATATTATAGTACTCTATTAACGCTGTGTGATTATATTATAGTACTCTATTAACACTGTGTGATTATATTATAGTACTCTATTAACACTGTGTGAATATATTATATTATTCTATTAACGCTGTGTGATTATATTGTATTACTCTATTAACGTTGTGATTATATTATAGTACTCTATTAACGCTGTGTGATTATATTATAGTACTCTATTAACACTGTGTGATTATATTATAGTACTCTATTAACACTGTGTGATTACATTATATTGCTCTATTAGCGCTGCGTGATTATATTACAGTACTCTATTAACACTGTGTGATTATATTATATTACTCTATTAACACTGTGTGATTATATTATATTACTCTATTAACGCTGTGTGATTATATTATAGTACTCTATTAACGCTGTGTGATTATATTATATTACTCTATTAACGCTGTGTGATTATATTATATTACTCTATTAACGCTGTGTGATTATATGGCACTAATCCAATTGTGGTTGTCGTTATGTTATTGAGACACAACACTTATAACATGATGTGTTCTCGTGACATATCTGGTCGATTTTATCTATGAAATATATCGATATTGTCCAAAGAACGTTTTCTAGTAAAATTCCTCCTTGTACAGATCTGCAATTAATAACAGAGTGATTATATATTCTTGTACAAATATAAAAATTGCAGAGATTCATTTCTGACAAACACAAAGCAGTAACATATAGAGTGAGGAACGGAAGACATATAAAAGAATGTGTGATGACTCATACTGAAAATATCGGAACTCATTTGCTGTAGAAATGGAGAAACATTCTGAAAATATTGAATTTATTTGCTGTAGAAATGCAGAAACATACTAAAAATATTCAACTCATTTGCAGTAGAAATGCAGAAACATACTAAAAATATTGAACTCATTTGCTGTAGAAATGCAGAAACATACTGAAAATATTCAACTCATTTGCTGTAGAAATGCAGAAACATACTGAAAATATTCAACTCATTTGCAGTAGAAATGCAGAAACATACTGAAAATATTGAACTCATTTGCTGTAGAAATGCAGAAACATACTGAAAATATTCACCTCAGTTGCTGTAGAAATGCAGAAACATACTGAAAATATTCAACTCAGTTGCTGTAGAAATGCAGAAACATACTGAAAATATTCACCTCAGTTGCTGTAGAAATGCAGAATCATACTGAAAATATTGAAATCATTTGCTGTAGAAATGCAGAAACATGCTGAAAATATTGAAATCTTTTGCTGTAGAAAAGCTGAAACATGCTAAAAATATTCAACTCATTTGCTGTAGAAATGCAGAAACATGCTGAAAATATTGAAATCTTTTGCTGTAGAAAAGCTGAAACATGCTAAAAATATTCAACTCAGTTGCTGTAGAAATGCAGAAATATACTAAAAATATTCAACTCAGTTGCTGTAGAAATGCAGAAACATACTGAAATAATTGAACTCATTTGCTGTAGAAATGCAGAAACATGCTGAAAATATTGAAATCTTTTGCTCTAGAAAAGCTGAAACATGCTAAAAATATTCAACTCAGTTGCTGTAGAAATGCAGAAATATACTAAAAATATTCAACTCAGTTGCTGTAGAAATGCAGAAACATACTGAAAATATTCAACTCAGTTGCTGTAGAAATGCAGAAACATACTGAAAATATTCAACTCAGTTGCTGTATCAATGCAGAAACATGCTGAAAATATTGAACTCAGTTGCTGTAGAAATGCAGAAACATACTAAAAATATTCAACTCAGTTGCTGTAGAAATGCAGAAACATACTGAAAATATTGAACTCAGTTGCTGTAGAAATGCAGAAACATACTGAAAATGTTCAACTCAGTTGCTGTAGAAATGCAGAAACATGCTGAAAATATTGAACTCAGTTGCTGTAGAAATGCAGAAACATACTAAAAATATTTAACTCAGTTGCTGTAGAAATGCAGAAACATACTGAAAATATTGAACTCAGTTGCTGTAGAAATGCAGAAACATACTGAAAATATTGAACTCAGTTGCTGTAGAAATGCAGAAACATACTGAAAATATTCAACTCATTTGCTGTAGAAATGCAGAAACATACTGAAAATATTCAATTCGATTGCTGTAGAAATGCAGAAACATACTGAAAATATTCAACTCAGTTGCTGTAGAAATGCAGAAACATACTGAAAATATTCAACTCATTTGCTGTAGAAATGCAGAAACATACTGAAAATATTCAACTCAGTTGCTGTAGAAATGCAGAAACATACTTAAAATATTGAACTCAGTTGCTGTAGAAATGCAGAAACATACTGAAAATATTCACCTCAGTTGCTGTAGAAATGCAGAATCATACTGAAAATATTGAACTCATTTGCTGTAGAAATGCAGAAACATGCTGAAAATATTCAACTTATTTGCTGTAGAAATGCAGAAACATACTTAAAATATTGAACTCAGTTGCTGTAGAAATGCAGAAACATACTGAAAATATTGAACTCAGTTGCTGTAGAAATGCAGAAACATACTGAAAATATTCAACTCATTTGCTGTAGAAATGCAGAAACATACTGAAAATATTCAATTCGATTGCTGTAGAAATGCAGAAACATACTGAAAATATTCAACTCAGTTGCTGTAGAAATGCAGAAACATACTGAAAATATTCAACTCATTTGCTGTAGAAATGCAGAAACATACTGAAAATATTCAACTCAGTTGCTGTAGAAATGCAGAAACATACTTAAAATATTGAACTCAGTTGGTGTAGAAATGCAGAAACATACTGAAAATATTCACCTCAGTTGCTGTAGAAATGCAGAATCATACTGAAAATATTGAACTCATTTGCTGTAGAAATGCAGAAACATACTGAAAATATTTAACTTATTTGCTGTAGAAATGCAGAAACATACTTAAAATATTCAATTCGATTGCTGTAGAAATGCAGAAACATACTGAAAATATTCAACTCATTTGCTGTAGAAATGCAGAAACATACTGAAAATATTCAACTCCGTTGCTGTAGAAATGAAGAAACATACTGAAAATATTGAAATCTTTTGCTGTAGAAAAGCTGAAACATACTGAAAATATTGAACTCATTTGCAGTAGAAATGCAGAAACATACTGAAAATATTGAACTCATTTGCAGTAGAAATGCAGAAACACGCTGAAAATATTGAACTCATTTACAGTAGAAATGCAGAAACATACTGAAAATATTGAACTCATTTGCAGTAGAAATGCAGAAACATACTGAAAATATTGAACTCATTTGCAGTAGAAATGCAGAAACATACTGAAAATATTGAACTCATTTGCATTAGAACACACTGAAAATATGGAACTCATTTGTTGCTGTAGAAATTCAGACCAATACTGACTACATGAACATATGATCATTACTTTTGTCAAATGATTGTTATGAAACAAGTTTAATGACACATGTAATCTTGAAAATCTTCTTCTGGTCATGGCGAGCAATAATGGAAAGCATTCAACGAGTTGTCATTCATTGTATTTGAAATTTATTCAATAACGAGTTTTCATTCTTTGTATCTGAATAAAAGATTATAATGAGCACACGAATCTGTCAAAATGTGTATAATAATCACATTGGTATAGCCACAGTGTCAATTGAAAACTTCTAGCATGATAAACTTACCTTTGTTGACGTCATGATGCTATTAAAACCAGATCTAAAACACTTTAACACTTTCATATTTTGATACAGCTAAGTAATAGTTCAAAATTGCAGATGAATACACATTTTTAATTTGATCTCATATTTTACGAAGCGAGCTTAATGTTTTTTTTTTTATATTTTACGACGTTTGGCGAGGAAACGCTTGAAATTAGCAATAAATTGCATGAGTTTTGTTTTGAACTAGCTCAAATGTAAAAGGGTATTACCACTTGAAGAAAATAACTGACTTTTAAATAATTGTTTTGAAACTAAATTCATTCTCCAGAAATGAATTTGGATACTTCTGATTTATATATATATATATATATATATATATATATATATATATATATTCCAATCTATTATAACACTATGATATGACGCATTTATCTAGTATATCATCATACGCGATACATTCATTCAAATCTCACAATACCTTACTGGTCATGGTTTGGTCTCAGGGATTGATAAGTGAGTTTAAGTTATGCGGTGTGTACTGATGATAATGTAATAGATCTGAAAACCAGTCTAAAACCCACTTCCGATACGTTCGATTACATGAAGAAAATGCATTATTTATTTAAATTTATTTTCTATCCAATTTTGGGGTGGGGGTTGGCGAATTTCACATAAATGCTTGTGCTACTAACCGAAATAAAAAAACACATGCTATTTCCGAATTCGTAAACATCCTTGCTTTCGACGGTCACATTAATTCAAAAGAAATTAAAGGTTACATTGGTAGAGATGGTCTTTACACAATAATAGTTAGTGCCGAACATTATTTGAATCTATCGTTTCCTTTACAATTGTTACGTGCTTAGGCTCGAATAAGCAGCAACACAGAAAGAGTGAAAACTAACAAGCTTGTATAACTTGAACAATGAATTTATTAAGTACAATTATTTTCATAAAATAAATAAACTTACAGTTTTAGAGAATCAAATCCAACATTAATCCAATATAGAATTCACAAAAATAATCCACTAATAGAATTGGAAGAGTCCTGATAAATAAATGTTCTAATAGTTCCAGGTCCGAATCTTGACGATGTAATCCAAAATGGTTGACAATGTCACGTGATGCAGTTCTTGTTTAATTTATCATCCACATGAATTATGAGCACATGTTTTCTCCTCCAAATCGATAATAAATCCTCTTTCTTTAATGAATCGACACAAAGTCCAGAATAAAATAATTAATATTGACACTCAAACATTAGATACACAACTGTTAATTTTAAAGCCCAGAGATTCTACTAATGTTAGCTTCCAAAACACAGCTATATATATATATATATATATATATATGTAATTCCTTCGCAAACAAAAAGGAATCATGTGATTCTGGAAGGTCATAGAAAGAAGCTACCTTCATCAAGTCACGTACTGAAAGAATGAACCATAAGAAAAATCAGCCACTAATTACTAAAAATAAAAAGTTATCTTTGAAATTAACCAATAATATTAAAGACCTGTTTATCAATCTAAAGCAAGGTCAGATAAAGAGGTAACCAAGCCAAGGTCAGCCTGTTTACAAGTAGAGTCTAGGTCAACCTGAATTTTCTAGAAAATATCTCCCAATTAATGAATAAATATTAAACCCTAAATGACAAATTTGGATTTAACAATAATAAATAAATAAATTAAATCCAATAGCCGTAACACCTTCCCCCATAAAATAAAAAAAAATGTTATATGATAAAATTTTCTTTTTATCACAAACCAATTTACATCTAAGGTTATAAATTACACAATATAATGAATTGTTATACACAGGAAAAACGTCTGCAATTATATTATCAAGAAATAGCCTCAACCTTTTAACAAGTCCATGTCCCACAAAATGTCCTAGGAAAGGCACACTAGCAAAGCAGAACTCACTTTTAGACAAATTAATTGTCAAACATACATTAGTGAGTCTGTCAAAGAATTTTCGAAGTGTTGCCAGAAGTTCTCTGAAGGTGTCGATGTAGATGATAACGTCATAATATTCTAGACCAGAGATGATCATTTTTATGAGACGTTGAATTGGACTTTCTTTCTCCCTTTCCTGAAATTCCAGTTTCTTAAACTCTAATTCAGATTGTAATTGTCTCTCTTTTTCCTCTCTCTCTTTATCAATCCGCATTTGCTCTTTTTGTAATTCAATTTGCCTTTCTTTCTCCTCTATCTATCTATCATATTGTAATTGATTTTCTTTCTCTCTTTCCTGTCTCTCTTTCTCCTCTTTTTCAGATTGTAATTGTTTTTTTTTCTCCTCTTTTTCAAATTGTAATTGTCTTTCTTTCTCCCTTTCCTGAAATTCCAGTTTCTTTAACTCTAATTCACTCTCTCTCTGAAATTCCAGCTTCTTTATCTCTAATTCCATCTTGAATTTTAATTCTAATTCCTTCAGTTTAATGTTAGAGTCTGGTGTAGACTTACTGACTGGAATCAAAGCACTTTGTTCTAAAACATCCTGTTCTACCAAATACTGGACCAAAATCTTTTTGATATCTTGTTTCGTTAAAGAAGCCTTGACCTCAGAAAGATCGTATTTTCTGGCAAGTTGAACCAACTCGTCTTTTCTGAAAAGATCTAATTGCTCCTGGGTAGGATTAGAAAGAAATATTTCTACCTTAGATGTCATTTTGATACAAGCGTGTCAGTCTCACTAAAGATTTAAAATTTTCAAAAACTAGGGGAAATTCAAATTTATCTCAAATCTCAATCCGGACGATATCCACCAATTCTATGTAACGTGCTAAGGCTCGAATAAGCAGCAGCACAGAAAGAATGAAAACTAACAAGCTTGTATAACTTGAACAATGAATTTATTAAGTACAATTTTTTTCATAAAATAAATAAACTTACAGTTTTAGAGAATCAAATCCTACATTAATCCAATATAGAATTCACAAAAATAATCCACTAATAGAATTGGAAGAGTCCTGATAAATAAATGTTCTAATAGTTCCAGGTTCGAATCTTGACGATGTAATCCAAAATGGTTGACAATGTCACGTGATGCAGTTCTTGTTTAATTTATCATCCACATGAATTATGAGCACATGTTTTCTCCTCCAGATAGATAATAAATCCTCTCTCTTCAATGAATTGACACAAAGTCCAGAATAAAATAATTAATATTAACACTCAAACATTAGATATACAACTGTTAATTTTAAAGCCCAGAGATTCTACTAATGTTAGCTTCCAAAACACAGCTATATATATGTAATTCCCTCGTAAACAAAAAGGAATCATGTGATTCTGGAAGGTCATAGAAAGAAGCTACCTTCATCAAGTCACGTACTGAAAGAATGAACCAGAAGAAAAATCAGCCACTAATTACTAAAAATAAAACGCTGTCCTTGAAATTAACCAATAATATTAAAGACCTGTTTATCAATCTAAAGCAAGGTCAGATAAAGAGGTAACCAAGCCAAGGTCAGCCTGTTTACAACTAGAGTCTAGGTCAACCTGAATTTTCTAGAAAAATTCTCCCAATTAATGAATAAATATTAAATCCTAAGTGACAAATTTGGATATAACAATAAAAAATAAATAAATTAAATCCAATAGCCGTAACACAATAGCCATTCAAAATTAAGCTGAAAAAAAAGTAATCTCAGTATAGTCCGTTTGGTGTCTTTCCAGTGGCCACCTTAGGTTAACCTATATTTATGTATATTTAATTTGCATGTTTAGTAGGGTTTCTTAAAAACAAAAATTATCGTTATATGGTATTGACAATTGTGTTTTGGACTTGGCCTTGTCCAAAATCATGCCATGGCTTTTCTGACCAGTTACGATTACATTGGTAAACAAATAATACATAGGTAATACTGTTGCTATGAATGTGGGTTTAATATTAGGATCATTATCAATAGAACTAAAGCAATCCATCTGAGTTTGATCATTGTCATTTGTAATTCCACCATAATATACCTAGTCTTCTTAATATTTACTACATTCTATGAGTTCAGTAACAGATTGTTCTATAATGAAAAATCCCACTCCAAAAATGCAAATTGTGACCTAGATTAAAAAGAGCATTTTATAATCTTGTTCGTCTTTCGTGTTGTAAGATCTTGAAGCAGAGTCAGTCCTATTGTTGAGTTCAATATTTGATTTAAAATAGAATTATTTATTTAAATTATTTCGCTCTGGAATTACAAAGTGCTCAATAATAATCATGTACATATACATTAGCTAGCAATTACAGTGAATTCAAACATGAATATCTTGTATTATATTCTTGTGATCCACGTCACAGTCCACCATAGACACATCGATAGCTTCAGCGCTGGACTTTATTTAGATCACCGCTGGAATGTATTTAGAACTTTTATTCATTAGAACTGGTGGTATAAATTTACAAACATTTTGGGGATTTAATTCTCATTCCAGTGAATTCTTTTTAAATTGTCCCTTTGTAATCTCCGTAAATAAAAATTACTTGTTTAATTTTACAAAACATGTTGGTTTGTGCTCTTTCTTGTTACTTATTATTAGCCAATAATACTATCATGACGTGCTTGGAATCGTAATGCTTTCCCTAACCATTGCATCAAATTCATCTACATGATTTCTCAATATGAAGAACCCATTATGTTAATTGCGTACACAAATTATGACAATAATAATTACAATTTTTAAACGTATGTGGAAAATTTGATATGTGCTCTTGTCGGAGATCATTCTTATATTTAAACTCAAATAACATTAAATATTTTAAAATCTTTCTTGCACTTTAACATATTTTCAATTGTATGGACAGTCAAGGAGGATGAAACTGACCTATAATAAACGTAGAGTACGTGCTCTTTGTATTTACGTCTCCTTGTATAGTAGTGTTAGATCTTAGGGTTGTTTGTTGTTTATAGTGAGTTGGCGTTGTGACGATATTTCTCAGTACGAATAATTAGTCAATTTGTAGGAGCAGCGTTTGTAATGTATATTATTAACGAGACTTTATGTTAAACATAGATTAGTTGCGTAAAATGAGCTATCCCTAATTTATTAGGACATGGAACTATCTTTATATTTAGTAATTTGAGACAGGAATAATTCGTTTTTGCTATGTGCTTGGTAGTGTTTTATATTGCATGACGTAAAGTACCAAAATCCCGCTCAGAACGTCTTACTCATCAATCATACCAATGTCAAGCAATAAAACATGCAAACATAAAATAGTTTCATGATGTGTCGTCATTAAGTTACTGTAGAAAATTTATTTGTAGTATTAATGCGTTTTAGAGAACTTTCAATTGACAACGACTGTTATCCTGAGGTCCCTGGATATAAAGCAAACAATTCACTTCAAGGCAGGCTAACACGGTCTTTCATTCGTTCGATATGAGAAACACGTGCATGTAACAAAACCATCACCTATGGGTCCAGAGACGCTGCGTTGGATGTTGCATTTTCTTTATTGCATATTATCAATAAACGGATAAATGGCTAATAACGGGCTAATAACGGGCATAAACAAAGAGCATTAAACAAGGCTTTAATCACTCAATACATCTTTTCTTTAATAAAGTTTTTAAGATATGCCGTTCGAACCCTTCTTGTTATGGCGTAGATGATGTCTGAAGTATGTAATCATTGCACTTGTTTTTGTTTCATATATTTGGTTTGCGAGGGAGAATATCGTGCGCGCTAGCAAAACAAAATCAATAAGCAATCATATTTTCGTCTACACAGCAAATCATGTAAAAATTCTCAAACCACCCAAGCTGTCCTCCTCACCAAACTTAAACGCATTATCAGTGATGAATTTCTTTTAACACCATACATATATTGCCTTAGAGATTGCATGCCATTCTGATAGTGAAGCCTACATTGACTTTACTTTATGTTACTATTACGAAGAAAGAGTATACTAAAAATTTTAATATCGTCGATATTCAAAATAAGTGTTGTCTAATGAGGATGACAGACACGATAGGAACCAGCAGGTGTTGAACATGATGACGGAGAGGATAGGAACCAGCAGGTGTTGAACATGATGACGGACACGATAGGAACCAGCAGGTGTTGAACATGATGACGGACACGATAGGAACCAGCAGGTGTTGAACATGATGACGGACACGATAGGAACCAGCAGGTGTTGAACATGATGACTGCAATAACTCCATGGACCTAATGATTTCTTATATGACCATTAAGACTGTACATTATTTAGGTTTACTGCCGTGGCATGCACAAGTTAATAACGAGCTTGAACTGCAGTTAAAACATAACGATAACTTAACGTTTCTGAATACTTTTAAATGTTAGTGAGAATTCGCAAAACCTACCGAGGAAAACAATTTATGTCTAGTACTGGAAAATACCTTTGCCGACACCGTTTTATTCAATATATTGTAGTGAACGAATCAATTACATTATGAAAAAAATAAAAATAAAATACTGGTTTACAAATAACACAATTTTAATATTTATTTCTTTCTAAAATAATTAACATTTGTAAATGCCACAAGCGTCGATTCAGAAGATATATGCTTTTACAAGAATGAAAGACAACTATGTAAAAAAATCAAATGATCCATTTATTCGAAGAGACGTTTGCAGCATTTCTAGCAGTATTACATTTCTAATCAATTAGCGTCCTCATCTCAGGCCATTCTAGTTCTCCAGGAGATAATGGTGAAAATGAATAAAACATCAGCATTGTTTTGCATGTCTGTACATAGTTTGTGTGTTGCAAATATCTTATATTAACGTTATTTATGCACAGTTGCAAGTCATCTATTGACATTGTTGATGTTCCGTTGCAAGTCATCTATTGACATTGTTGATGTTCCATTGCAAGTCATCTATTGACATTGTTGATGTTCCATTGCAAGTCATCTATTGACATTGTTGATGTTCCATTGCAAGTCATCTATTGACATTGTTGATGTTCCATTGCAAGTCTGCTATTGACATTGTTGATATTCCATTGCAAGTTTGTAATTGACATTGTTCTTTATGACTTTGTTGATTTAAGTTTCAAAGTTTCTTTATGACATTGTTAATGTACAGTTCAGTTTCTTTATGACCTTGTTGATGTACAGTTTCAAAGTTTGTTTATAACTGTTAATTTACAGTTTCTGTTTCTTTTTGACGTTGTTGATTTACAGTTTCAAAGTTTTTGTTTGACCTTGTTGATTTACAGTTTCAAAGTTTCCTTTTGATCTTGTTCATGTACAGCTGCAGGTCTTCTATTGACGTCTTTTATGCAAATTGGTACGTGTATAGTGCCAAAGTGTATGTACACTTCCATGTACAGTTGCAAGTCATCTGTCAATAGTGTTCATAACCCGTTGAAAGTCCATTATTGATCTTGTTTATGTACAGTTGCACGTCCTGTATGGACCTTTGATCATGTACAGTTGTACATTCTCTATTGATCTTGTTCATGTACAGTTAGTTGCACATTATTCTCCATTGATCTGTCACAATGGATTTCCATGATAGTCTGGTGCAAATAAGACGTATATATCTGCCCAAATGATTTTTCAGTAACCCTGTGTCTCATTGTAACATTAAAAGACAAATGTTGGAAAACATCATTTAGAACATCTTATAAATCATGCATAAACATAATATATCCATTTGTATGCCTATCGGAATAAAGCATGGTTATGGTACTTAAATTAAGTGATATGCGATTATTCAAAACAACGAAAACAATAAAGATACAAACACAACTAACGAAGGATAATACAAACGCAAAGTCATAATTCAAATTAAGTGAAATGATCGATAACGTGTCAGACTTACACAGATACAAACTGTAATAAAATGAATTCATTCCAAAATGACATATTTATTCAGACAGAAAATTGGGGCTGACAATCAAGACAGACAAATGAAATAGAAATTTGTAAACTGACAAATTTCTGGTCTACACAGATCAGCGGATCGCCAAAGAGAATGTCTAAAATAAAAATTGTTTTATGACTTGCCGGTCGTGTGTGTGTGTGTGTGTGTGTGTGTGTGTGTGTGTGTGAATTACTCATCCGTGAGAATAATGATACATTAGAGAAAACTGATTTTGAATGGGATATGACAACATTATATTTACAAAACAAACAAAATAAACTATCGTCAAACTCTGTATAGACGGAAAAATGATTTGTCGTTTAAGAACAGAAGGCTTAGTGTAAATTTGTATCAAGTTAGATATAGTTGAATATTGACCTACGTTAGATATAACATAACATTTCATGATTTTTATCAAGTTAGATAAGGCTGAATGTTGACCTACGTTAAATATAATATAACATTTAATGGATTTTCCAGATGTGTTTGTGTTTTCTATTTTCGTAAAGCTAACATTAAAGTGACAGTGAAGTTTATAAATAAGCAAATTAGAAACAACGAGGACATCTGGAGATAAACCAGTGAAAACTGCCATGGAAATTGGTTTAGAATTTCTCGAGGTGATTAAGGTTTAGAATTTCAGGAGAAACAACTTTGGGCAATCTCGGTGATATTCACATATTTCAGTTGGTATCATAAATCAGGTAAATATTTTTGTTTCGTTTTAGATGGAGCAATTGTTTATAATATACTTATTGTTAATTGTGTAGCAATTTTTAAAAAGAAAGTTGTGAAGGGTGGTGCTTCATTTTAAGATGTTAATATTTTGTGATGAGTTGTGTCCCCAGATAAATCTCACGAATCCCTCGTAACTTAACTTTAAAATCACGTGATATAGTTTATCACATTTTCAACGCTGGTAATATTAAGGTGTTCTCTTAATTTGTGGAAAGATCTTAACAATTGCAGCTATAATACAGCCATGGTCTTCCAACAACACTTTCAATCCTGAATGTAGTGCCTACGTTTGTTCTGTAGCCTCAGGGGGGCAATCCTATCGCCCATTATATTTTGTTATCTTTTTTGACCAATTATAAATATTTTTGAATACCTTTTGAGTATTGTTCTTGTATTTACGCTTGCATTAAAAGCTGACTGCATGAAAAGATAGGTCGATAAGGCCATTATGACCGTTTATTGTTAATACAAATTGGCACAGATGTAAAATAAAGGAATAATTGTATTGTCTGTGAAAGACTGATCATTGCTGTCTGACGGAGATATGCTGTCCCTTGATGTTCTTACTAGCAAGTTTAACGGCACTTATCTGTTTAGTATGGCTTGCATGGTTTATAACATTCTTCAATATATACCAATGTTAGAAGCTCGGTCGCATATGTATTTCAGAAGTTTGTTCACAATATAAATACATTTACTTACCTCAGTTTTATTTTTCATAGGTTTTCAAATATCAAAAGAATTAGAGAAAGTGTGCTTCAGAAAAAATAACCCAAAACATCAGATTAGAATAAAAACTATTGCTGTTCATGAAAGAAATTATCGTATAATCACAAATTTAACTGCACTGTTAAACGATAATGTTTATGCCAAAATGATTGTTGTACTTTCTTGTTAAACCTAATGGATTATAGCAATTAGTTCTTACCAATGACGGATAATAATTAAGACTTTCTTGAAGCACATAGAACTATTAAGACTATCGTGGACCACGGAAAACTATTAAGACTTTCGTGTACCACTGAAAACTATTAAAACTATCGTGAACCACGGAAAACTATTAAGATTATCGTTAACGACGGAAAACTATTAAGACTATCGTGAACTACGGAAAACTATTAAGACTATCGCTGACCACGGAAAACCATTAAGACTATCGTTGACCACGGAAAACTATTAAGACTATCGTGAACCACGGAAAACTATTAAGATTATCGTTAACCACGGAAAACTATTAAGATTATCGTTAACCACGAAAAACTATTAAGACTATTGTGAACCACGGAAAACTATTAAGATTATCGTTAACCACGGAAAACTATTAAGACTATCGTGAACCACGGAAAACTATTAAGATTATCGTTAACCACGGAAAACTATTAAGACTATCGTGAACCACGGAAAACTATTAAGATTATCGTTAACCACGGAAAACTATTAAGACTATCGTGAACCACGGAAAACTATTAAGATTATCGTTAACCACGAAAAACTATTAAGACTATCGATAACGACCAAAAACTATTAAGACTATGGTGAACCACGGAAAACTATTAAGACTATCGTGAACTACGGAAAACTATTAAGACTATCGTGAACCACGGAAAACTATTAAGATTATCGTTAACGACGGAAAACTATTAAGACTATCGTGAACTACGGAAAACTATTAAGACTATCGTGAACCACGAAAAACTATTAAGACTATCGTGAACCACGGAAAACTATTAAGACTATCGCCACGGGAAATTATTAAAACCCATCCTTTAATGCCTTATTATTAAATTAGGCAAAAATATAAGATAATATAATTAAAATTAAAAATGACAACATATGCATAAAAACCACAGTTAACGTTCAAGACGACCTGTTTATAATTCCTACTGAGACATCAATCGAGTCAGATTTTTATTCATCATTCCGAATAGTAACTGTTACAATATCCATGGAAAGTTTTACTAGAGATGTGCAAACACAGCTTTTAGATTAGTAACACAAATTGTAAAATTTGAAGTTTTGTAAGGTTTTAAGACAGAATGGCCCTATGTTGACATTGCGTTAGGTATAATTCAAGCAAACAATTCTCCAATGATGTATGGAATTCATACCTACAGCAACTTTAATGGACATCTGTTGAATTTCAGTTGATCTCAGACAAAACTCAGTTTCACGTTTAAGTGTGTAACACTGTATTAGCTAATGTTTCAAATTTTGTATTAAACGTAAATTGGTACTCAATGCTGTCAGCTAACTGATCGTAATTTTAAAGTAATTTTTTGAGTAATTGTTTTCTTTTAGAAATTTCTATATTCTTAAGAAGGTCCATACGTTACAGTACTATTAAGATTCTGTTTTGCCTTTCACAGCAGTTACTTTACGCCTTATTTCCTAAGCCCTATGTTTTGCCTTTTCACAGCAGTTAGTTTACGCCTTTTGTCCTAAGTGATTTCCCCGTACACACCAAATTTCGAAATGAGATGAAGTTTCGCTGGCATAGTATGATGGAATTCTCAGAATTAATCACCTATTTTGCACGATATATTCTGTCATTTCTTTGGGGAAAATGCAATTATAGATTTGAAAAATGGTTTTACTACAGCGCACCTCAGATGTATTATTAAATGTTGTGCCAATATATTTGAAATCATATCTTTCCTTGATTTGACCAAAATGGAATAGACACGTTAACCATTTAAAACCTGATATTAAATGATACTTCCTGTTTGCTTTGCTCTAGGCCAATAGGACTCATTGTCTTCATCCTTCTGTATGGGACAATGTATACGAATGAAGCATTGTCCGTGTTTTGTAATAAGTTAAGAGTCATTCTGGATTCAGAAAAATGATATGTAAAAAGGGTTTAGCAGAAACTTCAGATTGTTAAGGTAAGAGCGACGATGACTGGGCATTACAAAAATGAGGCAGGTCAAATGGTGGTTTCTCAAAATGTTACATTATTACCTAAAATTACAAATTCAACGTTTGTATTGTAATAAAACACAATTTCAAAACACTATTTACAGTTTTACCGAAAATATAACGTAAACTATTGTTACAGTTTAAATAAGTAGCTATAGGACCAATTAGTTAATGACTCTACTTACAACGTCTCTTAAATTGTAATTAGACACTTTTGGAAATTACGTTATTGGTATTAATAGTCTCCATATAATGCAATATCCAAATTCAAGTGTTTTGCTGAGGTGGATGTTCTGAACCCTAGACTACCGGAGCGGTCCAAATCAAGTAACTGTCAGAGATAATACTTTTATTAGAGAGCACAATTTCTACTCTACAACCAACTACTTATTCCTTGTCAGTGTCATGACAATTTCTACTCTCCAACCGAATTCTTATTCCTTTGTCAGTGTCATGACAATTTCTACTCTCCAACCAAATACTTATTCCTTGTCAGTGTCATGACAATTTCTACTCTCAACCAAATACTTATTCCCTGTTAGTGTCATTCTTATCAAAACTCAATCATTTAGGAATGTTTCGATAATAAAAGAACGAAAGTGGAGATATTGTTCATGTATTTCTTTTACTACAAGCGTTGGAGAACACAGCAGAGCAGTGTCGTTAGGTTTGAATATAGTTTACATTATATGAGGAATAATATGGTTTTATAGCACATCATTTTCTCATTCATGCTTTATGTAATTTACAATGTGATTTTATAGCACATCATTTTCTCATTCATGCTTTATGTAATTTACTATGTGATTTTAAAAGCACATCATTTTCTCATTCTTGCTTTATGTAATTTACAATATGATTTTATAGCACATCATTTTCTCATTCTTGCTTTATGTAATTTACAATGTGATTTTATAGCACATCATTTTCTCATTCTTGCTTTATGTAATTTACAATATGCGTTTATAACACATCATTTTCTCATTCTTGCTTTATGTAATTTACAATATGATTTTATAGCACATCATTTTCTCATTCTTGCTTTATGTAATTTACAATATGATTTTATAGCACATCATTTTCTCATTCCTGCTTTTTGTAATTTACAATATGATTTTATAGCACATCATTTTCTCATTCTTGCTTTATGTAATTTACAATATGATTTTATAGTACATCATTTTCTCATTCTTGCTTTTTGTAATTTACAATATGATTTTATAACACATCATTTTCTCATTCTTGCTTTATGTAATTTACAATATGATTTTATAGCACTTCATTTTCTCATTCTTGCTTTATGTAATTTACAATATGATTTTATAGCACTTCATTTTCTCATTCTTGCTTTTTGTAATTTACAATATGATGATACATATAGTCAAGGAATGGAATCCTCAAAACGTGGTTTTTGTCAAATGCAGTTCTTTTTTAAACTTTTATATTAGCTTCATTCTACAAATGTTCTAGAACATTAAATTATAGCGAAAATCGATGAAATAAAAAAGTCGTTTCCATTAATATATGCTTTGCCGTTTAATTTCCTCCTTTATGATGATAATCTTCTTTATTTTCATTATCGTCGTAGTCATCATCATTATCATCTTATCTTCATTTGCCTCTTCTTTTGTCTTCTTCTTCTCTTCTTCTTCTTCTTCTTCTTCTTCTTCTTCTTCTTCTTCTTCTTCTTCTTCTTCTTCTTCTTCTTCTTCAGCAACATCAGCATCATCATCTTCACATCCTTGTTGCAGCATCCTCCAAGCAACATTATTTGCTCATAGTCCTGTAATGTTAATTACTATTTAAACTGACAGCTGAACAGTTCAGTACTATTCAGCAAAACCAGGATTTTATCTACCTGAAATGTAGAGGAAAAACGGAACGATGCTTTACAGAAGGCTTTGTGTACCTAAATCGATCCAACAACCACGTCCATTATTTATTGCGAAATATAACCAATCATTTTTTTAAAATTTTGAACATCTGTATGAAACACCAGATATTGACGCGGTTGTTGGACCGACTTAGGTACACAAATGTGGCATTTCTGTACATGCCAATACGAGTATATATGTACATGCCAATACGAGTATATTTCTATACATGCCAATACGAGTATATTTGTACATGCCAATACAGGTATATATGTACCTGCCAATACGAATATATTTCTGCACATGCCAATACGAGTATATTTATGTACATGCTAATACGAATATATTTCTGTACATGCCAATACGAGTATATATGTACATGCCAATACGAGTATATTTCTGTACATGCCAATACGAGTATATATGTACATGCCAATACGAGTATATTTCTGTACATGCCAATGCGAGTATATATGTACATGCCAATACGAGTATATTTCTGTTCAAGCCAATACGAGTATATATGTACATCCCAATACGAGTGTATATGTACATGCCAATACGAGTATATTTCTGTACATGCCAATACGAGTATATTTCTGTACATGCCAATACGAGTATATTTCTGTACATGCCAATACGAGTATATATGCACATGCCAATACGAGTATATTTCTGTACATGCCAATAGGAGTATATATGTACATGCCAATACAAGTATATATGTACATGCCAATACGAGTATATTTCTGTACATGCCAATACGAGTATATTTCTGTACATGCCAATACGAGTATATTCTGTACATGCCAATACGAGTATATATGTACATGCCAATACAAGTATATATGTACAGGCCAATACGAGTATATTTCTGTACATACATTATCACCGCTAAATTTACGTGGTGCATGTATTCGTGACACTGTTTGTGTTGATTGGTAAAAATAGTCAATTGTACGTAGGTCAAAAAGGGTATCTGTTCTTGACACTGTTTTTGTTGATATGTTGTATAAACAGAGTGTGTGTGTGCGTGTGTGTTTGTGTGTATGTGTGTGTGATTAGGATTTTTGACGTAGGTTTAATACAATTTCAGTAATATCGCTACGATGTCTGCAGTGAGGCAGTTTATAGTGATGTCTAGCACTGGGACATCATGACGCAGAAATGTAGATTGATGTCCCAGCCAGTCACATTATCCTGACACCAGGCTGACCAGTCCTAACACTAACCTCTTAATGCTGAGCGCCATGCAAGGCAGATGTTAGTACCGGCCAGGGATCGAACCCATGACCTCCACCTTCCGTGGCGGACGTTCTAACCACTAGGCCACCGGAGGGATGTAAATTATATGCTGTAAATAGATCAACTAAGTGCGTTTATTCTTGACATCGTTTTGGTTGATTGAAACAAATAGACAATGGCACACTGTATGAAGGTGTGTATTCGTTTTCCTTTACTGCAATAATTAATAACTTTGTACACTCTAAGAAGGTCAAATTTTGGTATTAAATGTTGACACTATTTTCCATGACTGCGGTAAGTAGTCAGTCATAGACCATACAAAGGTCAACTGATGTTGTGAATTTTGACATTTGTTTCCTTGATTGCAGTATACTGTTTTTTTATGACTGCGATAAGTAGAAAGTTGTACAATATACAAAGTTCAGCTGATGGTGTGCATTCATAACACCTTTTGTCTTGTTTGCAATGTACATTCAGTCTGTACACTGTACCAAGGTCAAGTGATGGAGCAGCAGAGAGGGCGAATCGGACAACTTTATGGAAACGTCTATTTGGCAAGCCAAGGCTATGGGGGTAAAAATCTTTTTACGATGAAAGTCTTAAGACGAAAAATCTTTTAGGATTTCACAAACAGACTAATTTGTAAATTAATTCTCGTTAATGAATCATTATGACATCGCATATACACTGGATTAATTGGATCCTCAATGATTAAAAATCCGGGTGGAGCTGTTGGTGCAAATGAATATAAAATATATCCCTGCTGGGCTTGAATTGATCTTTCGAGATTTATTTGGTAACTTCCTTCGATGACATCACATACTAGATTCACTGCAATCACCGAGGATATATTGACGTTTTGAGGAGCAATATGCCTACCACTCCCGTCTGGGTCGTTATTATGTTTGAGTATAGTTTTTTGTTGTGGCATTTTCTTCCATGCGTCGAGTATTTGTGGAAAGTATTCATCGATGAGATCGTTTTTTGATTTTTTTTAATTATTCTACATTATACCCGGGGAGTTTAAATGCTAAAATATTCTTTACGCGTATGTTATATGTTTTTGCAAATTCTGTTCTCGATTTAGGATTTACAGCATTTAAGATTGTTTGAATAATCCATAAATTAAATGCTTCCATATAAGCGATAATTTGATTACATATTTCTATGCATTTGATGATCTCATCTCGATGAGATTTTTTAGAAAGTTTTTCTCGCAATATATTTCTATGTATTTCAAATTCATTATTTATTTTTATAAAGTGTTCAGTAATTTTACTTTGAATTGGTTGAAACCATCCACCGCTTGGTTCTTCTATCCGCCCACTAAAGAAATCCAAAACTCCAAAATTTGTATCGTATGATATCATTGCATCATGATATGATTTCTTATCAGAATTATAGTCGGATTTTTTGTGGTTCTGGTGGTATTTGTAAGGATGTCCGAGTTGGGGTTTCAGGCCATCCTAGCACGGTTCTTATCGAACTCTAATAGATATCTACAGCATATCCTGGTGAGTTTATCTCAATGACAGATGATAGTGTTGGTTCATGAACCGTTATAGCGATTTTCGATTCTTTTTCAGTAATGGATTTTTATTCTGCGTTGTAATTCTTTATTGATTTGTTCGATTTGGTAAGACCCAGATGGTATGAAGACAACGTTCCAGTCTGGAGTCCCGTCTTGTTTATTGTTACTCGCAAACACCAGGGAATTATTCGGTTGCTGACCATCGAATGGTACTGATCTGATATTTTGCCAACTATGGTATATTCGTAGTTTTGCTAGTGCTATTTCCTTAACTGGAACCGCGGTAGGGAAATTCACACTGAATTCAGGGTTTGTTGAGGTTATTGATATCATGCTGGTTTTCACCGGTGTGGATTTTCCACAATTCGTTGAACTAGTTATTGTGATGTTGCCATTGTTATTATATTCGTGTTGTTTTTCTAATTTTGACATCGCGGAATCATCAACACGTACCATCGTGGAAAACTCATTATCGGATATTAATGTATCATCGAAGGAGGACGATATCATCGAGGATAATTGTGAGTACGCGGTTGACACAACATGGAACTTAACTACGTAATCCTGCAGTTTATGCTGACTACATGATGATATTTTTTTGTTATTATTGAAATAATTCCCGCGATTGTTGTCGTTGCTGATATACAAATTGGAACAGCTATCGGGGCAATCATTGTCACCGAGGAGAGTATTATACCAACTCCGGTGATTACACCTGCTACCGAGTACACGGTAACGTCAACTGCGATAACTCTTCGTCGGTATATTTTTATTTTTGTTTGGTACTCCTCAGTGAGTGTTTTGAGTTTAGTTTGAAATTTTCTGACCTGATCATTGCAATATTGCTGTGACGTTGCCAATGATGACATTTTATTTATTATAATAGATTTCGAATTGCTGGCGTTAAATTCTCCAGCGTTAAAAATCCTATGGATTTTTAATTAAGTTGTTTACTTGAATCCGCTACAAATTCCACATAACATGTTACTGAAACCCTAGCCAAATTATTATCAGTGGATATAATTATCAATCGTTCAGTTGTTTCCTTGTCGATGATCGTTGATATCATATTGTTGACCCCAGATGAACTCGTTAATGAAATATTAAATTGAGTCGGCGACACTAGTGTTAATCGATAAATACCTTTGACGGTCGCGGTGATATTTAATATGTTAGTGGATGGTGTCCACGTAAATGATCCGTGTTGGATCGCGTACACATTATTTGCGATATTATTTTGTTAATTTTTTCAAGTTTTTTTTATCATCCTCGGTAGATTATCCATGATGATATCGTTCGTCGTTTTAATATCTTCGCGAACAAATTCTATTCGCCGATTAATCGCTGTTATTTCATCGAGTATGTGATAATACCAGCGAGATCTGTTTTGATTTCTTCGGGTTTAGCATTTTTACCAAACAATTTATCGACGGCATCATCGTTTTTTTAAAACGTTTTTACTTAACATAGTAAATTGTTCGATATAAGCGTCATAATCGGATCGTAGTTTTGTCAAAACATTGATAGTGGTTTTTATCTCCGTGAGTTTTGGTGTGGTCACCAGTGGATTTCCAAAGAAATCTAATAGAGGTTTGTCAATATTGTCAATTATACTTCTTTGTAATTCAGAAAACTGATCGAATTTAGTTATATTTTCGTCGTATTTATCGCGTAGTTTTTTTTAATGGTTATAAATTGTTAATTCTATCCACAATAGTTGAAATGAGAACACTCGGTTTGAGTTTACCCTCCTTGGAAAACAACTCAATAGTATCTTCTACTGCGTCGCGTTGTTTAATTAAAATATCATCAAGGGAACCATTACTAGTTTTCAATTTACCCTAACGATCTTGAAATACAACTATTTCATTTGGATCAACACTTGCGAGGTTTAACATCTCGGATATTTCATCTTCGATTATTTTTTCATATCACCAGTTGCAGATATTTCCGTGGTGGGTTTTTTCAGGCTTGATAAAGATCTCCCCACAAATATCAATCATTATACTCTAAGATCTCTCTAAAAAGCGATTACTCGTATATTCGCGTACGGTTTTATGGGGTGGTTTTCCCGCTGACGAAATAGCGTTGAGTACATTTAATACTTCGATGCCGCATATTGGTGGGTCATTCATTTTCTGTGTTGGTAGCGTGGAATACCAGATAGGAATTTTTAAGCGGTTTTTATAACGCATAAACTCTTTAGGTGATGCTAACCCATATGAATCGAAATAAAAAATCACACGCGGATCAATCGCGTATGCAACCCAGTGAGTTCCAGGTCCGGTGTTGTTATCGAGATTAATGATACCGATTTCAGCGTTGTTTGGTTGTTGTGGTAATTGATCCCTCATAAAGACACCTCTAAAGTTTTTTATCGCTAGTTTTTTAGCAGCGTAGAGTAAATCAAAATTTGACATGGGAACTATTGTTAGTAAACTATTCCTAGTCTCAGGCCGTTTCCGATGTACCATGAATACGGAGTGCCTGGTAATCTTAGACCCTTTCCTGATCGTTTCTTTTTTTGTATCCCTGTCCGGTAGCTTTCTTTAGTGCCATCCTTGCCGCTGTACCAACGGCTCCTAGCGTGGCGGCTTTTGCTACCGTTGGGGCCGTTGCCACAATCAACGCTGGTAACGCAGCGAAAAGTGGGAATATACCACCTGATTTTATCATATTTTTGATCGCGGCCGCAGAGAGAGAGAGAGAGAGAGAGAGAGAGAGAGAGAGAGAGAGAGAGAGAGAGAGAGAGAGAGAGAGAGAGAGAGAGAGAGTGACCTGAACACCTTTTTATCTTTGATGGCATCATTGAAGTGTTTTATCTGACGAGCTGTCAATGACAGTTTATTCTGACCACCAGACATCTGATTGTGCTTCAGCGATATTGTGGTCCTACATTTTTAGCTGATTCCGAATGCAATTTTTTAATTTGATCAGGAGTTAACGTAACACTAACATGACTATATGACATTTTATTTAATAACATATTGATCTAATTGTTACATTACATATTTTCCACTGTTGCATCAATTACTCTCATTTGTCCACGAGCGCATTTGAGTAGCATTGCTTTGTCGCTGAGAATAACAGCAACTGCTCTGTAATTCGGGATAGTGACAACACCACTTATAACCGGACGAGTTACACAATCTCTGAAGTGTATGTCAACTACGGATTGTCTTGTTAAGTCAAGATGTTCCAGCGAGAAGTAATAGATGGGATATTGTTTTCGAAAATCAAATTGTGATATTTGCAGACCAGTATCCACATTATTATCGCGTCCCATAAATGTCAACAAACGACAATACGCGCGTGCTATTTGGTTGGTTCCGTAATCAAGTAGTATATCCTCGGATGGTTCCTGTTGGCCGTTTATTCTCAATGATACTTCTTTAACACCTATTTGATCAAATATCATATGACTCCATTCCTGAGAGTTTAATCGCGTTTTATCCTGTAACGCAATAAATATATGACGTGGCTCAGCAATGCCTTGTTTTGATGCCAGGTGACATGTAAGTGTACCATCAATATTAGAATCCATGGTATCCGTTGTTGTTGTTAGCCAACTTAGCAGTGATTTTCCTCCATGGTCCATAAATGATAGTAATCTTTCTTCCATGGTGATTGATGGAGTCATTACTGGCATCCACAATGATAGTTTTGATATAATGATTTTACCAGCAGCAACACCAACACCACGCCAGATTGCATCATTATAATTAACATTTCGCACGAGAACTACTGTATGCTTCGCTCCATAGATAACGTTTCTAACATTTCTTCAAAATCCGAAAATATGATGCAGTGAAATCGCGCATGAAAATTGTCGACGCTGTCCCTGCAACACTGATACACGTGTTGCAAACCCCAACTTGTGATAGGGATTAGTACTTTTTATAATATCAAAGGCAGCAGCTCGTCTTGCTTCGTGTACAAGAGAACCAACTGTTTGTGGATCAGATGCAGTAGCTTGTGGTGTTAGCAATTTAGTATACGGAATGTGTTCAGCGTGATCAGTGAGATCTTTTGCTAACATCATAGATGGACCTGCCGATCTTGTATAATCATCTGAATATCTTGCTAACCCCACTATTGTTGTGGCAACATCAACCTCACGTTCTATAGACTCGATTTCTCTTCTATCAATCATGTATCTATCACTTTCGAATAGCGCCATGATACCATTATTGACAAAGCCAACTCGGACATTTTGATCATTTGCATATGGTGGATCATTAGCAGCAGGATTATTTGTTACGAGTTCTGCTTCTACTTCGATAAACGCTTCATAGGGTAGAAAGTATTTGCTGGTATCATGGACCTGAAGATCCGGTTGTACTGCATGATAGGAATATAATTGATAATCGCGTACAGAATCATTCTTGGGCACTGGGGCATCCATATCGAACGCTGTATCAGGAGCCGATTTGAACATATTATTATATATTTCTTGATCTAAATCGCGGTCTCGCTCGCGATTTCAAACCACTTCCCGCTATCATATTTACAGTAATATTATCCTGGACGCTGCTCAGTGATGCTATTTTTTGATCCACTGCGTTGTTTATTATTTTGCTAATACTTGCAGGCATAATATCCGTAGATGGTAGTTTCTCTAGTGATTTTATCACCGGTGACGAAGTCACCAATGACGAAGTCATCGGTGATATCTTCGCCGAACTAACGCTAATAGTTTGTCTTTAGCAGCGGAAAATGCTTTCCCGGCAACATCACCAACAGCGCTAATACTCTTATCACGAATAACATCAATATCTTTCATTGATAACTGTTTTGCGATTGGTGCTATTTTTGGAACCATTCTTGCAAATAACCCTGCAATGGTATTCCCTAGACCATCCCCATAGTACGCTCTATAAACTGGCAATCGTGAATTTACTACACAGACCATGGTTGGTTTGTTGTGGTTGTAGTGTATGATCATCTTATTTAAATGACATTTATCTAATGTGGTGATTTAATCGCTGTGGTAATCGTCCGCTAGCTCATCAATAAAATCTCGATATACTCTGATATCCATGATACCACCCTCAAATAGTCGTCTGCAGATATCAGCTGCATCATTAATTGCTTCCGGTGAGTTATTTCCAGCTCGTTTCGATCTACGAGAACTTCTAATTGTGATATATCCCCGAGAATACTATTAGGACAACGAACTAGACCACTACCTGAAATCCCCTTTGGAGTTCCACTCTGAGAAAATCCCTTACCATTTGTTTTTTTAGTGATACCAGTTGCACCCTGTGCATCATCATCATCTTATTGTCGATCAGATCGAGATTGACCACTCTTTCTTTATCAATGTTTATACGCTTTAAAATTATTATATCTTTCGAGATTCTAATTCCACCGTGTTTTGCCAAATATATTTTTTTATGCCAGGTGTCAAAGGTTTTTATAGAGTCTTCAGCTCCATCTTATATGTATTGCTCCCTTGTTTCCTTTTGAAAATTTTTAAAAGCAAAATCAGCTAATTCATCATCCGTGGAATCTTTAAATTTATTTATCGCTTCTTCCGTAAATATCTTTTCAGGTGGATGTATTCTCTCTCTCGAAATTTCTTCTTCTTGTTCTTCTTCTTCAATATCACCCTCTTTTTCTTTAACAATATCACCCTCTTCTTTTTCAATAATATCACCCAGTTGTTGTTGCTCTCGTTCATCATCTTCTTCAATAATATCACCCTATTGTTCTTGAAGTCGTGCAGCGGCTATTATATCACCAGGAAGTGTTTTTAATGATTTCTTTGTTTGCTTAATCTCTTTGCTATTTTTTCAAGTACAGGAAGAAGGGCTGGTTTTTTCCCTCGTTGTTCCTTAGGAATATCTCCTCATATGGCTTTTTCAGTGGTCGATACGACTTTCCCTGTTGCAGTGGTTATTAGTTTGAATAACTGTTCAGTGCCCGTTGTAAAATCGGTTTCAATTCTTGTCTCGTTTGGAGCTTATTTCGAATGGAATCACGAATCGGAATAAATTTCTTAATCGCAGATAATCGTTCGCGTGCTACTTTAGTTGTTAGGGCTTCACCTACCATTATAAACATAATATACGATCTAAACTGTAATTGAACACTCACCAACCCAAAATTCTTTTGAACTTCACAGTGTGTTCATTACTTCCACGTAGTGATAAATCACCGAACACTATCTTACCTGTCTAAAGAATTTCAACTCATACAATTCGTTCCATGCGAGTAAGCGCGTACGTGTCTATAAAATTATTTATCAATGGGGTTATAGAATTTCTGTTCCGTACCTGTCTTTACTCATACTTGCAACAGGTATGGTATTGTACATGTCAATCCATGGTGAGAATTTCATTCACTGTGTTGAGGCAATCAAGGGGAGATTTTCATTTTGGCGGATAATCGCTTTTATTGTTTTGATTTTCGAGTTAATTGTGCGTTTGATTTCATATTGTTTCCCCAATTCACTTCTGACCCTTTCGACAGCAGTGAATAATGGGACGAACTTGTTGATGTCATTGTTATATGCGAGGGAGTCATAAATAGTGTGCTGAATTCTCTTTATAAAAGAATAGGATTTCGGTAATACATATTTATTATTCCGAGCGCTATCATCAATATCTTGAAAATCAGAAAGAATCCGATCACAATCTAATTGATCTGACAATTGAATTCCTTGACTTTTCAAATTTGAAATCTCGTTAATAATGACCTTCATATTTTCGAAATTCATTATATGAAATATTAGATATCTAATAAAAAAATTAGGGGTCAATTTTGACCCGTTTTGTATGGTATGATTATATATGAACTCCATTCGCTCTAAGGTGTTATTCACATCTTATTGCTTATACAATACAAAACAGAATTCAGACATATGTAAACTGAATTCTATGTCCGGTTCTCTTGGAAATCGCTGATTGATATATTTGTTCTGCAACATATCTTACTAAGGCGCTACAAATATCGAAATACTTTCCAGCTCCATTCATTCTTTCTTCGTTATTTTCTGTATTAAATGATTTATAGGTCTTGCATTTCTCGAGTGTTTTCCAGTCCCTCCTGTAGACTGTAGATTCGATAAAGAACGTGGTCGATTACAAATCCATCTTTTATCAATCCATGGAAACATTCGTATACGATTCTGTGACAGTAATATTTTTTCCTTCCAGCACTAAACATAAGATATCCAAGACTATTTTCCGTCCCTAATGGTTTCTTCAGCCTGGCGTGTCTGATAATACCATCACGAGATGCTTCATAATTGGTAATCACGGGATGTGGTTGAAATTCTTGGTTCATTTATATACTATAATATTATTTGTTTAATTAATTATTTGATTTAATTATTACTGGAGAATCTATCAATGTAGTCTTGAGGAGTTCTTATGATTTTGTCCTTGACAGAGTCATTGATGGAATCTTTGATGGAGTTCTTAACGGAATCTTTGATTCTATTATCATAATAGCGCTTTAACTCTCCGTTTCGCTTACCACCACAATTCAGACAGATCTGCGACTTACCACGCACACCTACTCCACATCATATGCAAGGTAAGGGCCAAAAACTTCCACGACGTACGCGTTGTAAATGATATCCACATAATTCATTTCTGCATGATTTGATACAAGCGGTTACTGATCCTATCATAAGCCATTTGCAATGATTCATTATATAATAAATTCCTTATTTAAATACTTGTTTTAATTATAATATGGAGTAGTTCAAGAGATATAACGAAAATCACACCTTGGAAAAATGTTGAATTCAATCTCGATAGAGTCTCCACTGAAGTACCAAAGGATCTAAGAAGTGATAGAAGCATGATAGGTAGAATCCATGATGGTTTTAATGAATTCAAGCGCGATGGAGCATCTCACTGTTGGTCAACATTTCGAATTGATGGCAGTGTTGATGCTACCATGAACGACGAAAGAGCAGCAGTGATAATCTCACATCTTGGCAAGAAAAAGTATTTTTTTTAGAGTGAAATTCATTATCCGCTCAGAAAAGGGAAATGGATTATGCGCGACAAACTTGAACCCATCCTAAAAAATAAGAGAACTGTCACTGTGAGTCAGGATTCCAAACAAAGAATTCTGACTGAGATTGACAAACCGTATTACGAGAGATCCTATACTGTAACTACGGTTGTTTATGGGATCTATTCGATAAATGATAAACCGAGCATTCAGAAACTAAAACCCATGAAACTGTCACCGTTTACTTCGTCAAGAATAAATTGTTTCGCAGAACGAATAATAGAGCATTTTACAAATGCGTTGCGTGGAAACAAATTGACGGATCTAAGACACACAAAAAAATAAACGAATGGGGATTAACAGTGAAGGAGAACGGCGCAACAATTCAAGATATAGCCAAATTAGAAACATCATTAAGATTCCCAATAACCGTAATGACGATAACAGGAGAGGTATTACACGAATCGAAATATAAATCAAAAGGAGCTCCAATCAAAAGTATTGACTATATTGAACACGCGTGGACACCTGCGGTAAGAATATTTCCGCGGGATAGAACCATAAAATATTACACGGAAAATTTATTTTATTTTATTTACGAGTTAAGTAAAAACGATCCTGTGTCAGTGTGGTTACTTCACAGTTTTGAATACGAAGAGGGTAAATTCGATCAATTTGTAAGACCCAATGGCGAATTATACCGTTCTGAAGCCCTCCACAACGAGATGAAAAAACTAACTAGTGGTTTTTCAACGGAACACGACGAACAATTACTAACAAACTGTTTGACAATTCCATCAGTTGCAGCTCATTTCACGAGAAAGAGAAATCTATGGAAACCAACACGCGGAGAATTTCTCTCGGATATCGAATCAAGCTGCGTGAAATATGGCCATGGTGGATTATGGAATACAAAATATGACCATAAAAGTATTATTTCGGTTGATATGATTGCGTGTTATCCAGGGAGTTTTCTTGGGTATGGAGATTGTTCTGAATACTTCAAAAGAATTTAGACATCCCACACACGAGATGACACGTGTTGCGATTAATGGACCACTGCCCGATTTTGTTTTAACCGCATTCGCTCGTGTGGTATCATTTGAATTGGCTAAAGGACTTCAACCGTGTTGTTATGTTTGGTTTGGTAGACACATCTCTAAAAAACACTAGATGCCAATAGTGTTATTACGGTATATGATTGATTCTAAAATGCTTATATCACTGATTGTCAGTGAAGCAATTATATCTACATAGTATAATCACCGAAAACAAAAAAAAATTCCCGATCTCGACGAAGAATATATCGTAAGGTGGTCCAAAGAAATGTTTGAAGTTATAAATAAACACACAAAAGATATCGGTAGAAGAATAATTGGTAAGTTCACACAAGGTGGAAAATACGACCATATACGATGTAACATCTAAGGGTATGTATATATGTCGATCGTAAAGACGCTTTCTTGTCCGATGGAACCAAATTAGGTACAATTGTTACTTACATAGATGGAAAATCCTCAATATACGTACTGAAGGTCGTCTATGCTGGCTTATGCTTCTATTAATTTACTTTCGATGATAAATAGCTTTCCTGACACCGCAGTTAGAGTTGCCACTGATTAATTTTACATAGACGTAAAATATAAAGAAGCAGTGGCTGAATTCACTAATTCAGACGAGAGTTGGGGATCATAGAGAATTAAAAAAGAAATACTGCGTGATTACTCCAAATCAGCAGATGTTACAATTGAAAACAGTTACTTGACAAATAATCAGATAGCAGAACTATCTAATGCGCCGTCGTGTTCCGATCCAATATGTAGATATAAAACCAGTTATTTAAGCGGTTGTGGTGGGTCAGGTAAGATGACTCGTACGATTATTATTATCGAGGCAAATCAAACATGATTGTGCTAACACCAACACACAGACTTGCAAGAGAGATGAAACAACGAGGAATTAATGCTTCTTTCGATGGAAAGGTGACGAATGGACTCCTGATCGAATGGGTGAGAAATATATTCCTGAAATCATCATTTGGGATGAGATATGCACAGTATCGTTAGATGTATTACAAAGGTTACTCGATTGGTTATTGCTAGCGAATACAAAAGTGATAATGTGTGGCGATCATGGTTAACCACCACCATTTGTCTGTTTATCCCCACATAATTGGTTGAAGAATTTTGTAGACTATTATGAAGAAATGAGTACTGATCATAGATCACTTGATAAACAATTGATTTTGATGCCGAATTTATTATCACACTGAAACAACAACAGAATAATCACTGCGCGAGTTGCAATTGTATAATGCGTTGGTGTTGGTCGTATAAAGACCCCTGCCAATTTACAGTAGACAGAAAAAATAGCAGTCTTGGTCATACCAGATATAATGTGATGCTGAATTGTCTTGAGTGTAACAGACGAAGAGGTGCTAGTTAAGACCACGCGGCGGTAATTGAGTATCCTCGGGTATCACTTGTAGTTGTTCCGGAGTAAATATGCGCTGAGAAGCAGTTGAATCCAACCTATAGACTAGCGGTCTACCCGTATATCTCGTTATACTAGATATTTTATGTGCAGTAACACTCCAAATAGGATCAGTAGCTCTTGTTTTGCCACATTCAAGCTCTCCTGGTTCATATAAATATCTAACAATGACATTGCCGTGTATTGGTTGTTTTGAAAAATCATTTTGCGGTTTTACAGGTATATACTTATTTAAAATCGCGTTGTTAGGTTTCATATTAATTGTTTCAGTAATCTCATAATTACGCCTGGTAATCTCTTGACCCATTCACGGGATCGTTTATCCTCAATAAACTATTTCGCGTGTTGATATCCAAATAACCGCTCAGCAAGTGTCCGATTAAATTGTTCAACAATTGCCTGATTGCGATGTGGTGACATTATGATGCTTCATTGTTGATAACACTGCACCCTGAAATTCCCTGCCAGGATCAACTTGTAATAGATGTGGCCTATGCAGAGGACCCATTCGATAAATCCTTTCAAACGCAGAAGCCACCTCAGTTGATGATTTTGTGTTTAGAGGCTCTGCTTGTTTGTATTGACTCGCAACATCAACTACAGTTAGCGCATACTTGTAAACACTATCATGCGGCAGAAATAATATATCAGCTTGATGAACCTCATTAACGACGCTGACATCAAAATGCGAGAAGTTAATTTGTTTAGCCGGTGGTAGATAAATTTGCCATATCGCCTGTTTGGATAACCAATCCGCCGCAGTGGTATATTTCACCTTTGTGGCGCTAGCGAGTTTACCGATTGCTGCTTTACCCCTCCAGTATCTTTTTGGGGAATAATAAATAGATTCCATGATGTTATTAATTACCAGCACCCAACATCAATTTACTTTTCATCGCCGATTTTATCAAACATGAAGCCAACTTTTCTTTGAAAAATTTATCAGTGATAGAATTCAACGCATGAATCAATTTCACATCTGCGATATGTCTGTGTTGCAGATTGATACTTTTATAAGCAACATCATGAGCATGACATGCCTTATCAATAGCTTGTTGTTATAAGTATGATGTGACCCTTGTTGCTGTATCAGATTTCAGCCTGTTAGTAGAGACATTTGGCCAGAATATTAATCACAGCATTCTGGATAGTTGATACCAGAGACTGTCAACACCTTCAGCCTCTGTTGTTTATCTTCCCAGGGCTATCTGAGCTTGGACTTCTTGACTTTTGATAAGGCACAGGTGTTAAATTAATTATAATCCATTATCTGTAGCCCTTTCTAAAACAAGAGTAGAGTGCATGAACAAGCAGTTAAGTTATGGGCTTGGTACTGTAATGAACACTGGAATTGTTTGTATCTAGTTTTTGTGAAAGATTTTAGCTTGATTTTACATAAAGTTTAAGGACCCTTACTTGGTGTTTGTGTGTCCTTTGGAACCCGAATGTAACATGTTTGGTGGCAGCGGTACGGATTTCAAATCTTCTGTGTGAATTATTTGGAATTGTTCAAAACGTTGGAATTGTATTTGACAATTCTGAAAGCTGTGAATTCAGCGAGTCTTTGTGTGATATTAGCAGTGACTGGTTATACTGTGTGTATAATGTACAGTTGTTAATTGCTAAGTGTGACTGGTTGTACTGTGTGTACAACGTACAGTTGTTAATTGCTAAGTGCAAAGTGTGTATCATTGTAACGAGTGTACACGTATAAGCCCAGAAAACATAGAAGAGAAAACCTAGTCCAGTGGCTGTGGATACAGTGATAGAACTTACAGTACGTACATATAATTTGTCATTATGTCGGTTGCTGATGACGTAGAAGATGAGGGAGCAATGATTGCTTCAGGAACGATTTTTGAAGAGCACAGTATTGCAAGGGATCGAACCAGAAGGAAACAGCAAACAAATTTGATGCAATTTACAGATATTGAAGGAGACTTCAGTGGTGAAGAAGCAGATAATGTGGAAATAGAGGAAGAGTATCCAGTAAGAACAGTAAAGAAAACACAGAGCAAAGTAAAAACATCCAAGAACACCAACAAGAAAAGTGAACAAGACAGGCTACAGTTAGAGAGGGAATGCGCAATCGAGAGACAAAAATTAGACCTTGAAAGGGAGAAGTTGCGAATGGAGCACAATCTTAAACTTAAAGAGCTTGAGCTAGAGATAGAAAGAGTGAAACACCAGAAAGACGCAGATAAACGGAACGACAGCCTTCCTTTCAGGGTCAAACTTCAAACTTACAATCATCTTGCGAAAGAAGATATTCTTACATTTCTCTCAGAATTTGAGGCCGTGGCTGATCATGCAAAATGGGGTGAAGAAATGAAAACCCTGCAACTGAGAACGCTGCTGACAGGAGAGGCGAGAGAGGTAGCACAGCAAACTAACAAGAGCTATGTAGACCTAAGAAAGGCCCTGTTAGATAGATTTGGAAAAAGACTTCACGAGTATTTTAGCCAGTTAGTTAGCATAAGAAGGGATGCTAACGAGACATACAGAGGTTTGATGGCACGTATAGAGCAGTATTTAACACGTTTCATTGATAGTCGTAATCCATATAGATGTTTAGCTGATGAGTACTTCTTGAAGGCTCTCCCGCCAGTGCAGGCCCAGTGGATAAGGCGTAATAAGGGCAATTTGTCGGTGGTTGATGCTGCTGAAGACTATGTTTTGCCCATCAATGATAGCAAGTTTGACCCTAAGCATAGCCAACAACAAGCAAGTAACCAAGCATCAAGTTCACCTCAGTCTAAGAAAACTGGTTTGATTGAAAGGTCATATGGAGACAAAAATTGCTATCGATGTCACCAGAAGGGTCATGTTGTGCGTGATTGTCCTGGCAGAAATAGACAGAATCGGGCAACCTACTTTGTCCAGAGTACCATTGGTGAACGATTGATAAATGTACCAGGAACAGTGAACAATAAGGAAGTATTGTTTGTGAAAGACACAGGCGCAGAAATGACCTTGATACGCGAGGACCTTGTCGATAAGTCATGTATCCTTGAAGGGCAGAACCTGACACTTTACACTGCCATTGGACAACCTTTTGAGGCGAAAGTAGCCATAGTAGAATTAGACACGCCATGCTACAAGGGTCATGTCCAGGTTGGACTGGTACCTGACTTGGCAGCACAAGCGCTGCGGGGTATGGACATTCAACGTAGGAAAAAAGGACCATGGTAGTAACAAGGAACCAGGCAAGAACGCGGAAAGAGGAAGCTGAAGAAAGTGAACAAAAAATAAAAGAATGTGGGGTCCGATCCCATGAACTGGACGACGCGCATCTGGATAGGCTATTTTCGGATGAAGATAGTGATCACGGTCCTGTTGAGGACAAGGATGACATCCATCGTGAAGATGAGGCTGATGACAAGAAACTGTCGCTTGATCAGCTGCACAATGTTAATGTGGAATTAATTTCTCAATATCAAAAGATTGACAGCTCATTGGCTGGAGTTAGAGAAAAGGCACTGTCATCTGAAAGTGAAGCAGAAGACATGGACAATGCATTTTTCTGGTCGCATGGAATTTTAAAACGGAAGTGGAAGTCGTCGGATGGAGAAAAATGTGGTATCCAATTAGTTTTGCCAAAGCAGATACGTCAAGCAGTGGTGGAGCTAGCGCATGATCGACCCCTTGCAGGTCACTTGTGTTTGGAGAAAACAAAGGAGAGGATTCTCCAATTGTTCTGTTGGCCTGGGATGGTTTCTGATGTAAAGAGGTATTGTACATTGTGTCATGAATGTCAAATGACAGCAAAACGGACTGCAGGTGAGAAAACAACAATGGTTTGCCCACCAGAGATAATAGAACCTTTCTCAAATACTGCAGTGGATATTGTAGGGCCTTTAGCTAGAGCACAGATTGAGATGTTTAGCCGTGTTGGTTTTCCAAGGGTCAGATTAACAGACAAAGTGACTACCTTCACTTTCACGTTATTGAAACAGTTGCATGAACTAGTGGGTATCCGTGGAGTTACAACAACGCCTTATCACCCACAAGCGAATGGAAAGGTAGTAAGTTTTAACAGGACGTTAACGTCAATGTTGCGGAAGTTCTGTACAGACAACAAGAAAGAATGGTATGAGATGTTACCATTTTTGCTGTTTGCATACTGCGAGGTCCAACATGAGGAAACTGGATTTGCACCATTTGCGATGTTGTATGGATGGCCAGTTAGGGGGTCAATGCAGATTTTACAAGGCATATTTACAGGAGAGGAGAATGTAAGGAAGTCAATTGTGGAGCATGTTGTGAAAATGCATGAGAAGTTGGCTGACATCGGAGCTCTTGTCAAAGATAATCTGTTGGATCGCCCAAAGAAAATCAAGGCACTGTATTATCGTCACGCAAAAACACGAGAATTTAGTCCATGGAGTTCGACTTGTGTACTAGTTGACAAGAAAGATGGAACTCTTCGGCCATGTGTATATTGCCGCAATCTTAATACTTTTACGTTATTCGATGCGTATCCAGTACCACGGATAGACGATCTATCGGTATTTGAGAAGATTGGTTATGGAAGACACCCGAGTCAGATAGAGGGTTCTGCTTGTTTTAATCACAAGGAATTTATGTGGATATAGACGGTAACCAATTTGTTGGATTTCCCATATTCTGGATGATCACTGATGGAATTCAAAACTCTTTTACAGAAGTTAATTGTAGTGACTCTAAGCTTTATGCTTGTTAGTAATAATGTAAGCATTATGCAAGTTTTATCATTTTTCTGATGTATAAAATTGTATTGTATCGAAAACATAAAGTTTCCTCTTAAGAAGGGAGGTGTTATAACTATGATGTGACCCTTGGTGCTGTATCAGATTTCAACCTGTTAGTAGAGACATTTGGCCAGAATATTAATCACAGCATTCTGGATAGTTGATACCGGAGACTGTCAACACCTTCAGCCTCTGTTGTTTATCTTCCCAGGGCTATCTGAGCTTGGACTTCTTGACTTCTGATAAGGCACAGGTGTTAAATTAATTATAATCCATTATCTGTAGCCCTTTCTAAAACAAGAGTAGAGTGCATGAACAGGCAGTTAAGTTATGGGCTTGGTACTGTAAGGAACACTGGAATTGTTTGTATCTAGTTTTTGTGAAAGATTTTAGCTTGATTTTACATAAAGTTTAAGGACCCTTACTTGGTGTTTGTGTGTCCTTTGGAACCCGAATGTAACACTTGTATTGGGTTTTCACCGGGTCGGGGATGGTTTCGATCATCGAGTCTGATATCGAGTCTGGTCCCGGGTCCACAATAATTATATCCTGGAAGGTGTTTTTCTCCTGGATATTTTGCCCATGGTGTTGCTGAGAGTTTTACTATCTTGGCTGCAATATCACCTCTTCTTTTTGTTTTGAAACCTCTCCAGATTTCATAGGAACAAATCTAAATTTTTTTGGTACCACATTCTACACACTTACCAGCAAGTGCTGATCTGTTATTGTTAGTTGTAATCGTCGTCAAGTCGTTTGTGCTAGTACGCTTCTTACATTTCACTCAATTTAGATCCATAATTTATTCATAATAACATGAATGTAATTGATTTTTCGGCGACAAAAACACGAGAACCAGTTAAGCATCATGCAGCGCTACCGAATTATATTCGCATGATTATAATCGGACCATCTGGAAGTGGCAAGACACAACTGCTACTTAATTTGATAACGAGATGGATGAAATGGGACAAGTTGTATTTAGTAGCCCCGAGTCTATACAATAAGCGATGTTGCGAGGTGTTAAAGGATTTTAACGAGAAAGCAAAATCGGAAATTGATGAGGATATTATTGAGTTTATAACCGATATCGAGGAAGCACCGAGCATTGATGTTATTGATGGAAGTATTAGCAATTTAGTTGTATATGATGATGTCATGGTAGACAATCAAAAGAATCCCGCTAGGAAATTTTCCAGAGGTAGGCATACAAATACCGATGTGATATATGTCACTCAACGATACACACAAATACCAAACGTGATCAGAGATAACTGCAATATTCTTGCTGTATTCAATGGCACACATATGCTACGAAATTTTCACCAGAATTGGTGCAGTGGAGATATGGATTATAATCTCTTTAGAAATTTCTTTAGTCACGCTCAGTTAATCCCACATGGATTTGTAACGATGAATGTGCATGATCCTAGATCAAGATATCGTATTGGACTTGATCAAATATTCGGTTGAAATCGTAAAAGAGTTTTACCCCCATAGCAGCAGAGAGGGCGCGACAACGACTTTGCGTCTATAAAGGAAACTTTTTTCTCGATTTTTTAGGACGCCATGGTTTGCCAAATAGACGTTTCTTTAAAGTTGTCCGATTCGCCCTCTCTGCTGCTGATGGCGTGTAAAATTGACTCTGTTTCCCGTGTTGGCACTAGAGAATCAGTCTATACACTGTACGAAGGTCAAATGATGGTGTATAATCTTGATTGTAACATGTAGTCAATTGTACTATACGAGGGTTCGAATCGAACGTTGTTTACTTGAACGAAAATAATTGCCGACTATATCTGAAAAACCGAGAAATTACCAGGGACCGCTATTAGTTGACAAATATTTGTTTTTGAGAATGTATTTGTTCAAAAGTCTTTGCTCTGAGTCTTGATTAATGCAAATGGTTTTAGACATCGGCTCTGGCAGTTAGCATAGATAAAATATATACAAACAAACGCACCAAATATATATATATATCCACACGAAGGGAATAATTTAGCGGTTCTCATAAATTAACGATATTTTCCAGAAATAATATTTTGATTTGTGTGTTCAGCTTCTAGTGGGTCAGTATTTCTTTCCGTTTTTTTTTGCGGGTTCATCCTCCACCATTAATACTGGTCGCCATGTATAGCCTATCGTGTGCTGAAAAATGGCCCTAAAGACTTCTACTACTGCTACACATTCTATCACAACACATGTTTGTTTAATTTTCGATATAGGATTCATGAAGTGATGAAGCTTATCAATCAATTACACAATACATGAGCGGCTATATCGATGTGTAGGCTTATCAATCAGTTACACACTACATGAGTGGCTATAGCGCGATGTGTAAGCCTATCAATCAAGTACACGCTACCTGAGTGGCTATAGCGATGTGTAGGCTTATCAATCAGTTACACACTACATGAGTGGCTTTAGCGATGTGTAGGCTTATCAATCAATTACACGCTACCTGAGTGGCTATAGCGATGTGTAAGCTTATCAATCAGTTACACACTACACGAGTGGCTATAGCGATGTATAAGCTTATCAATCAGTTACATACTACATGAGTGGCTTTAGCGAAGTGTAGGCTTATCAATCAATTACACGCTACCTGAGTGGCTATAGCGATGTGTAAGCTTATCAATCAGTTACACACTACATGAGTGGCTATAGCGATGTGTAAGCTTATCAATCAAGTACACGCTAACCTAAGTGGATATAGAGATGTGTAGAATGGCTGTAGTAATGTGTACGATTGTCAATCAATTATACACTATATGAATTGCTGTAGCGATATGTAGGCTTGTCAATCAGTTATACATTCTATGAATGCATGTAGTGATGTGTAGAATTGTCAGTCTATTATACACTATATGAATGGCTTTAGCCATGTGAAGGCTCGTCAAGTCTATTATACACTATATGAATGGCTATAGCGATGTGAAGGCTCGTCAAGTCAATTATACACTATATGAATGGCTATAGCGATGTGAAGGCTCGTCAAGTCAATTATACACTATATAAATGCCAGCAGTGATGTGTCGGCTTCTCAATCAATTATACACTATTTGAATGTATATAGTAATGTGTAGGATTGTCAATCAAGTATACACTGTATGAATGGCTGTAGTGATAAGTAAGGTTGTCAATCAGTTATACACTATATGAATGGCTGTATAGATGTGTAGGCTGGTCAGCCAATTATACACTATATGAATGCCAGTAGGAATTGTAGGCTTGTCAATCAATTACACACTGTATGAATGGCTCCATGGATGTGTAGGCTTGTCAATGAAATATGCACTATATGAATGCCTGCAGGGATTTGTAGGTTTGTAAATCAGTTTTAGACAGTATGAATTATAAACTGTATGAATGGACATTGTGACGTTTTTGGTTGTTCAGTCAATTACACGCACTATGAGTGCCAATGTGTTGGCTGTTAAGTTAATTACACATGAATGGCCTTAGTGATAAGTCGGCTGTTCATGCATAATACATAATGCGTAATTCATTTTCAAGATTGGAGACTTCATGAATATTGTACAAGATGAAGTCATCATCATCATCATCACTGCCCGTCACTCCTATCAGGGTATGGGCCGTCAACTACAGATCTCCAGAGTCCGCTGTCCTGGGCAATTTTTTCTAGCTGGTTCCAGGTGTAGCCCATCTTGGTGGTGTCCGCTTGGAGGTTGCGTCGCCAGGTGTTTCTTGGACGGCCTCTCTTCCGCTTGCCTTGTGGGTTCCACCTCAGCGCCTGCCTGGTGATAATTACAAAAAAATATACAACAACAACACCAATAATAATAATAATAATAATAATAATAATAATAATAATAATAAAAATAATAACAACAATACTACTACTACTAACAATAATAATATTAATAATAATATTAATAATAATAGTAATAATAATATTAATAATAATAATCGTAATAGTACTAATATTATTAATAGTAATAATAATAACAATAACAAAAATAATTTTAATATTAATATTAATATTAATATCAATAATAATAATAATAACAATAAACTAATAACGACAACAATAATAATAATAAAAAAAATAATATGAATAATAATATTAACATATATATATATATATGTATATGTACAATAACCTTTCAACCACGGAACCTTTGATAAAAAAATAATCTAAGGTAATAAATAGTTTATATAGTCAATGGCGTGACAGGTAATTGTGAGGGCCGCCCCCCCACCCCCTCCTCCCCCCACAGCTTAATTAATGGGCTCCCTCCTAATCACAGAGTTCTTTGATGAGAAGTTTGGGCTCCATCAAGCCTAGGCCCCTAACCAGCTACCGTACCCCTCCAACACACATTTCCGACTTTTGTTTGAGCGTTTGCTACGCCACTGTTACTGTGTAATACAGTACAGAAGATTATAGATGCATTTAAAAAGTGAATCGCTGTGAGAAAGAACCCTGTTGGTCGAAGAAGGAAACTTAGAAGTTTAAAAAATTCTCATACGTTTTCTTCTTTATAAAAGCTTTTTTTTCTGTTGAACATTTTCGGAAATTTCTGAAATATATTTTATGAAACAATTACTTAGAAAAGGCCAGCTGTATTTTGTTCTTGCAAATTTGAATGATAGCTTTCTTTGCACGTATGGGTCAGTAAGAATAACGATGGATTGATATCCAAGTTTTGGGTGATCATTGTGAAATAGGTTGATTGCTTAGAAATGAATTGTATAAACAGGAACGTAAGTAAGACTTGTGTTCTTTACACGGATGCAAAGTCAGCAGAGTATTTGCAGAAACAATTTATCAAATTAATGATCATACATGGTCGGAGAGAGACGAGCACTGCACTCGTAAATAATGTTCAATAAATTTTAATTTCGATTAATAAACTGGTCTCAATACTCTCTTGAAATAATTCAATTGTAGAAACCACATCGAATCTTAAAATAGTTTTCAACAGAGAAACAACCTCCATTGAAGTGATTTTCTCGATGTTTTAGTTTAAGATCCATTTACCAAATCAAAGTGTATTTGAGAGTATAATTGTTAGTTAATATCTGACTCATTGAAAGTCTCCGATATCGGGAAACCTTTGCAGGGCAATTACTTAAAGATCCCTCACATACAAAGTACTCAAGCAATATGGCTTCTGTAACCCAATAAACCCCTCTTAATGCGGGAACGAAATCTGTGCAATGCTGTCCAATACAAAATGGAGCAGATTTTTTGCATTAGGCATCATTTAGATTAAGCAATAATGCCATAACCATTCCCAAAATCAATGCCATGACAATTTTAAGCAATAATGCCAAACCCATTCCCACAGACATTGCTATACAAATTTTAAGCAATAATGCCATAACCATTCCCAAAGACATTGACATGAAAATTTTAAGAAATAATGCAGAACCATTCCCAAAGACATTGACATGAAAATTTAAGCAATTATGCCATAACCATTCTCAAAGACATTGACATGAAAATTTAAGCAATAATGCCATAATCATTCCCAAAGACATTGCCATGAAAATCATAAGCAATAATGGATATTGCAATAAAATTTTAAACGATAATACAATCAACATTCCCTCAGACATTGCCCTGAAACTTTAAACGATAATACAATCAACATTCCCTCAGACATTGACATGAAACTTTAAACGATAATACAATCAACATTCCCTCAGACATTGACATGAAATTTTAAACGATAATACAATCAACATTCCCTCAGACATTGACATGAAACTTTAAACGATAATACAATCAACATTCCCTCAGACATTGACATGAAATTTTAAAATTTCTAGATTTATTTTCCCAGATATCAATTTAAATAAATTCTAAAATTCGAGATTTATTTTACCAGATATCAATTTAATTAAATTCTTAAATCGGCGAGGAGTTATAGGCACATACTATGTTAAATAATGTTATCTCCCAGTAAGTTCTACATGGTCTTTTCTGTGATCAATTATTGCTGTGGTTTTCATTACTTTCTTGGAAAGTGTAGATATTCTGCATAGAAATTGACCGATATTATTCTCGTATGATTTACCTTGTCTTCTTGATTTATGTCCCACTTACTATGTGATATTGTCAAATATAGTACATGACATAAATGAGACGATAACTTGTTACTGAAGACGTTGATACCCTAATGTTACCAGGACGTCTTCTTTGTTTCAGGTATTTCAGTGGAGTATCAATAGTGGTGGTACAAAATGGAACTTTCACACGGTTCAGGCAGCTCCAGGAATTGTAAGTTTAGTGCTAACAATTTCCAGAAGGAAATCCTCTGTCTGTCATTCTAAGTTGACGATTCTCTCTCTCTCTCTCTTTCTCTCTCTCTCTCTCTCTCTCTCTCTCTCTCTCTCTCTCTCTCTCTCTCTCTCTCTCTCTCTCTCTCTCTGTTACTAAGATGATGATTCTGTCCCTCTCTCTCTGTTGCTAAGGTGATGATTTGTTGTATCTCTCTGGTGCTAAAATTACGATTTTGTCTCTGTGTTGCTAAGATGACGATTGTGTCTCCCTCAGTGTTGCTAAGATGATGATTTCTCTCTCTCTCTCTCTCTCTCTCTCTCTCTCTCTCTCTCTTTGTTGCTAAGATGACGAGATTGTTTATCTCTTTATCTTGCTAAGATGACGATTTTTTCTCTCTCGCTTGCTAAGCTGGTGATTTTGTCTCTGTCTGTCTCTGTCTCTGTCTTTGTCTCTCTGTCTCTGTGTGTCTGTCTGTCTCTGTCTGTGTCTGTCTGTCTGTCTCTCTCTTTGTGTGTGTGTGTCTTCTCTATCTCTCTCTCTCTCTCTCTCTCTCTCTCTCTCTCTCTCTCCTTTGCGAATCTGATTTATTCATCTACCTGTTTCTTTGTCTTTCTCCGTCTCTCTGCCTCTCTCTCTTGGTAAAATTATTCTTTAGTCTCTATCAGATATATTTCTTAGTCTGTAAAAAGACAAAATTAGTAATTTGAATTGTTTATTTTGACCATTACATATTGAGCATTTTGTGAATGTATTTGAGAGATTAAGATTTCTTTATTAGTGAACGAGTATGCATGCATGTATGTATGTATGTATGTATGTATGTATGTATGTATGTATGTATGTATGTATGTATGTATGTATGTATGTATGTATGTATGTATGTATGTATGTATGTATGCATGCATGCATGCATGCATGCATGAATGCATGCATGAATGCATGCATGCATGCATGTATTTATATCTGTACGTATTTTCCTTCGAAAAGTTCAAAACACAGCTGCTTGGATTATCTTTAGAGTACCACGTTCAGAGCACACCTCCCGGCTATTCTGTACCTGACAGTTACTATCCATTCCATCCAGACTCAAACACAAAATGTGTTCTATATGCTAATTTTCACTGACGGACTCAAGACCAGCATACCTATCTGACCTCACCCATATGTACACATCAGCAAGTTCCTTATGCCCCTCTTTTGACAATCGTATACTCATTATTCCCACTATGAAAACAAAGTCATATGGACAAAGTTCTTTTGCATACCAGGGCCCAGCAACATGAAATGAATTGCACATTGAAATTAGACACAGAAACACAATGATCAATTTCAAGAGTGCTCTTAAAACTAACCGATTGCAAAAACAAACGTATAGATCTATAAATGTTTCCTACCTTAAATATTTTCAGCATTTTTGTTTTTCACTTTCATGGTGTCTGTTTCTTGTTTGTATTTTGCTTGGTATTCATATCATTATAGATGTTGTAAAGCGGTTAGAGCTTCTAAAGATTACGCGAAAAACAAAGTCCTCATTATTATTATTATTATTATTATTATTATTATTATTATTATTATTATTATTGTTATTATTATTATTATTATTATTATTATTATTATTATTATTATTATTATTATTATTATTATTGAGTATGTGTTTATCTATTTATGTATGTTTTTTTAATTTGAAATTTGTAAATGTTCAACAAAATATATATTATGTAGTGTATACTTTCAAATAATTATGAACTTGAAAAGGATATCCCATCATTGTTTTACCGATGTATGCTGTGCTACAACGAATTTAATATTACGTAGCCGCTATTTTTGTCAATGAGCATAAATGAAACACATACATCTTATTTACCGATGTCAACCAATCTTTCGGTAAAGTCCTTAGTATGATAATTAGTGTTTTAAATTTGTGATGTCCTGTTCGAATAGGATTTCAATTCTCTGCATTTCAAACGTTTACTTAAACCTTTTTGCTTCTTGGATATATTGTCATCATTTCGTGTCCGATTTCCTCACCAAGGGTTTTCCGTGACACAACTTCCGATCCATGTATTCTGGAGAAATTGGAGCCTGGAGTGTTTGATGGACTCGATGAGCTGAAAATATTGTGAGTATAGGTTGGATTTGTTTTGGGGGTTAAGAGACTGCCTTTTTTAAAAATCAATTCTTGTTTCATTTGTAATTTTTTTCTGACTCGCATTTACTTCCTTACACTACTGATGACATGAGTCTCGTGTCATCCCCAGTGATCCAAGGGCACAATTTGACCTTGTTGGAGTCCTTTGTCCCTCCCTAATGCAGACATTTGCCAGCATGACTGATTTGAATTGGAATATTTAACGCTAAGAAGTAATTTGTCATCATCGCTGCGGTAGAAATAGTCAATTCACACAGGTCACCACGAGCGGTAATAACTATTTTTAAGCATTTAAGCAATGACACTATTCAAAATGACGTCATGACGATTTATTTAGGAATTTACACAAGTCGTCTTGTTCAGCCTTTAAATGATCTAATTACCAGGGACTGGAAATCTTTTTAGAGTTGATTTGAAAGTAACTAGCCAAATTTTAAGAGAAACGCATGCAGGCTACTGATGATGTCTTTTAATAATCGTTATTGAACCAAGAGTTGTCTATCTTCATCAGTATACGTAAATATTACAGAATTGCTTGCTTCAGTTGTCTATCTTTGTATTTCATAACATTAAATCTTACAGTTTATGTATATTGTCAAAATGGAGAGTGTTCGTCACAAACAGTTCTGCTTTGTGCTCAATCTTGTAAGTTGGCTGTACTATCCATAAATTAATAATATGAATATATTAATTAATAAATTAATAATATGAATATATTCAATAAATATTGTTTAAATCAAACTCTAAATTGAACAATATTGTGCAAACAATTGGGTTGATTTACCATTTTAGAAATTTCCATGGAGTAGACACGTGTCGATATAATTCTAGTTTAAACGTTTCCGAAAGTCGATTTGGTTGTAAGGTTAACACTAATGGAGATTTGGTTGTAAGGTTAACACTATTGGAGATTTGGTTGTAAGGTTAACACTAATGAAGATTTGGTTCTAAGGTTAACACTAATGGAGATTTGGTTGTAAGGTTAACACTAATGGAGATTTGGTTGTAAGGTTAACACTAATGGAGATTTGGTTGTAAGGTTAACACTAATGGAGATTTGGTTGTAAGGTTAACACTAATGGAGATTTGGTTGTAAGGTTAACACTAATGGAGATTTGGTTGTAAGGTTAACACTAATGGAGATTTGGTTGTAAGGTTAACACTATTGGAGATTTGGTTGTAAGGTTAACACTAATGGAGATTTGGTTGTAAGGTTAACACTAATGGAGATTTGGTTGTAAGGTTAACACTAATGGAGATTTGGTTGTAAGGTTAACACTATTGGAGATTTGGTTGTAAGGTTAACACTAATGGAGATTTGGTTGTAAGGTTAACACTAATGGAGATTTGGTTGTAAGGTTAACACTAATGGAGATTTGGTTGTAAGGTTAACACTAATAGAGATTTGGTTGTAAGGTTAACACTAATGGAGATTTGGTTGTAAGGTTAACACTAATGGAGATTTGGTTGTAAGGTTAACACTAATGGAGATTTGGTTGTAAGGTTAACACTAATGGAGATTTGGTTGTAAGGTTAACACTAATGGAGATTTGGTTGTAAGGTTAACACTAATGGAGATTTGGTTGTAAGGTTAACACTATTGGAGATTTGGTTGTAAGGTTAACACTAATGGAGATTTGGTTGTAAGGTTAACACTAATGGAGATTTGGTTGTAAGGTTAACACTAATGGAGATTTGGTTGTAAGGTTAACACTATTGGAGATTTGGTTGTAAGGTTAACACTAATGGAGATTTGGTTATAAGGTTAACACTAATGGAGATTTGGTTGTAAGGTTAACACTAATGGAGATTTGGTTGTAAGGTTAACACTATTGGAGATTTGGTTGTAAGGTTAACACTAATGGAGATTTGGTTATAAGGTTAACACTAATGGAGATTTGGTTGTAAGGTTAACACTAATGGAGATGTTGATAAGTCAGTCACATGAATTAACCCGTCAAGCACATGCTGTCCTACAATTTACTGTATAATCAATTTTATGTATATCGTTAAAAAGTGTTGTAAGTTTCGAATGCCAGGAAAGAATCACAGCTGGACATAAATGACAGAAATTAGCTCCAAGCAAATTGAATGACCAAAGAAATCTTCATGAGGTCATTTTGTGTTTTGGTACAATACAGCCAAGAACAACTAACATTTAAAGCTTGTGTTTTTGGGGGTTCTGAATTAATCGTAATTCTTGCAAGAAAGGAATGAAACAACTGCATTTTTCACTTATTTATTTGACGCAAGAAAAGCACTGATCATTCTTCCACTTTAATCTGAAGTGTTGATCCGTAAAAGTTTCCAGACATAAATATCAATAAGAAAGCAAATCATGTCTTAAAGGTAGTTATTACAGCTCGTATTTAACTCACGGGTCTCTGCTAACTAGTTTATAAGCATGTTAGATTAAAAAAATGGAGTGAAATTGATCTGACATTGATTTGGAGAAGATAATCTGTAAAATCCCTACCCACAGGGAATCACATTTTGATGTTTGCTGATATAGGATTTAATATTAATCTAAAGATGTTGCAAACCGAGCAGCACTTCTTTCCATTAAATACAATATAGTGAAATCCAGAATAAGAATATAGCATGAATTTTACAGAATGGTAATGCTAATGCTAACCAGTTTTATTTGAAAATGGCGAAAGCGATAGTCAAAAGTATTTCTGTATGATGTTATGTATTAATAATGATAAAATATACACTGAAATACACTCTCTTTTATGTCAGCATCTAGACGATCGCAACCTAAATTCATGTGCCCGTTATCAATACTATTGATGTGTTCGTTTCAGATAATATGTTTAAGTTCACTTTATCTCATAAGTCATAACATTTCTCAAAAATAAGAATAAACAAAAATAACCTTGAAAGGGATTGCCTGCTGCCCTAACTTGTTTTCCAGATTAAAATCAGTATAGTTCAGGATTTAGAAGCATTTAGATCTAATGTCAATGAGTTTCTTAAAATTGTATGCTTTCATCTTTCTCACACACGAGATTGTGTAATAAATTTGGACTTTATGTCGAACGCTTTTTTCAAAAGGCTGTCAAGTTTTTATCGTTAGTGATTTATTTCACTTCTGGGTAAAAACGGAATTTGAGGAAATCGCAGCCTCTCCAGTTCTGGTGTGTCACATTATGGAAAGTGATAGGTATATGATATCACTTTCTATGGTGTGACATACCGAAACTGGAAAAACTGGGATTCCCGCAAATTCCGAGTATCAATTTTCCGTGCCATTTTAAATTTCTCTCCTTATAAAGCAACTTCCTGACAAAGTGCCATAGAAAACATCAAAATATACGATTATGTAAAATGTCTTCAAAATAGTATTAGAACAATTACTATAAATGAATTCTTCAAAATTCTAAGTCCTATTTATTACAATCTTCTCTATGGCTTACGTACCGTATAACCGTAACCGCTTGACAGGCAAAGATTGTATCTTCGAGTACCCATTAACACACGATTTTTTATTTGTTATTTTTGTTGTTGTTGTTGCTGTTATTTATTGTTATTTTTCTTTTAGTCTTGGATGGTGGCTGGGGGCATGATTGTTTGCTTTCAGTAAGAGGTGTCATATTCTAATCAGCATGTCTCAATAATATCGGAAAATTCCGGTCTGTGATATTTTGCAACAAGCAGGAAGCACATGACCTCAGCATCATAATCGAAGCTAAAACGTATTGCTATGAGTAATTGAGTGAACATTTAGTGAAATGAGTTTTTTGATTTCTTAATGAGTCAATAAAAGTATGAAGAAAATCCATGAATGACTTTCAAGCAAATTAGATAGTCTTTATCAAAACCTTAATGCACATTTCATTCATTTTGATCTGAATAGCAAGGTCATAGGGAATAGTGAGCTTATAGTCGAGTGAATTTTCTTAACGTCGTAATGATTTATGCCAAACGTGATGAGAAAGTATCAGGAATGTTGATTTATATGTTTCGCTTCATCCTAAAGCAGACAAGATGATAAGAGGAAAGTTTAAACAAAAACCAACACAACTTTAAAATTGGAATTGTATCAAATGTTCCATAGTATAACAATATTGTCTTGGCTTTTCTATGTTGATTATCCTTTCCATCAAATATCTAGATTTACATTATCAAGATAAAATAGGCAATGCAAATCATATTGCTATTTTTTTGATGTCATTGATTTATTTCAGGGGAATTATAGGATGTGAAAGATTAAGAACAATCGATGCAGGTGTTCTTGGAAAGTTTGAAAAGTTGTACACGCTGTAAGTAACATTTCCAGATTCTGCAATCATCTTATTTTTTTTTAGCAAATACTAGAAAAAACCTACACATTGTCAGAACCGATGGTTTGCATTAAGTTCGATAAAGCAGTCTTGTAAGAATGCATTTATTTTCCCATTATCGAAGTAGATGTAATTTATCTTTGCTTCGGCGCAGATATTATCAGGAAAATTTGAAGTTGATCTCAACAAATTAATACTGAAAGAACCTAATGCTTCTAGACGGACCATGAATGTACGCATTGTTACTACATATCGATTTTGGCACAGTTCCATCAGGAATATGAAGTGAGTGTCACAAACACGTTCTTCAGCAACTCATTTGATTGAAACAGTCTGTCGCATTATGTTATTGTTCGAGAAAATTATCTTTTGCGCACAATATTTATTATTTGTTCTTGAAGGCAGTCAACATTGATAATATAGACACAAAGCAACTCATGTAACTAACAATAATCATGACTTTGTCAAATGGTCGTAGAACAATGATCTTTTCAAATGAAACCATCTGGTTGGTATTAAGAGAACTATTCACCATATGAATAATTACATTTCTCATCGAGATGGAGATTTTAAACATAAATAGTTACATTACCCTATCTTTAACGTCACTATCATTAGTTGTGGAGATTGTCCCCACTTTTGGCAGGAAGATGAGAGATTAATGGCGCAAGTGTCACACTAGTTTATTGATACATATGTTCAGTAATGGTATTTCCAAATAAAATATTTCAATGTCTTGCTTTAAATTCTGGTCTATATTCAAATTAAAAATATTATTTCTACTTCTTCGTTAGGTTTTCTATAAGCAAACACTTGCCTTTCTGAAGCCGCGCGTTATTAACAAATCCACTCTATCAAAGCTTAACATGGAATTTCCACACACTTTCAACTTGAAACATTAGTATCCCAAATTAATAATATCCATCATTACCATCCACTTTCAACTTGAAAACACTAGTATCCCAAATTGATAATATCCATCAATACCATCCACTTTAAACTTGAAAACACTAGTATCCCAAATTGATAATATATATCATTACCATACACTTTCAACTTGAAAACACTAGTATCCCAAATTGATAATATATATCATTACCATACACTTTAAACTTGAAAACACTAGTATCCCAAATTGATTATATATATCATTACCATCCACTTTAAACTTGAAAACACTAGTATCCCAAATTGATAATATATATCATTACCATACACTTTAAACTTGAAAACACTAGTATCCCAAATTGATAATATATATCATTACCATACACTTTAAACTTGGAAACACTAGTATCCCAAATTGATAATATATATCATTACCATACACTTTCAACTGGAAAATAGTAGTATCCCAAATTGATAATATAAATCATTACCATACACTTTAAACTTAAAAACACTAGTATCCCAAATTGATAATATATATCATTACCATACACTTAAACTTGGAAACACTAGTATCCCAAATTGATAATATATATCAATACCATACACTTTAAACTTGAAAACACTAGTATCCCAAATTGATAATATATATATCATTACCATACTCTTTAAACTTGAAAACACTAGTATCCCAAATTGATAATATATATCATTACCATACACTTTAAACTTGAAAACACTAGTATCCCAAATTGATAATATATATATCATTACCATACACTTTAAACTTGAAAATACTAGTATCCCAAATTGATAATATATATCATTACCATACACTTTCAACTTGAAAACACTAGTATCCCAAATTGATATTATATATCATTACCACACACTTTCAACTTGAAAACACTAGTATCCCAAATTGATAATATATATCTTTACCATACACTTTCAACTTGAAAACACTAGTATCCCAAATTGATATTATATATCATTACCATACACTTTCAACTAGAAAATACTAGTATCCCAAATTGATAATATCCATCATTACCATACACTTTCAACTTGAAAACACTAGTATCCCAAATTGATATTATATATCATTACCATACACTTTCAACTGGAAAATACTAGTATCCCAAATTGATAATATACATCATTACCATACACTTTCAACTTGAAAACACTAGTATCGCAAATTGATATTATATATCATTACCATACACTTTCAACTTGAAAACACTAGTATCCCAAATTGATAATATCCATCATTACCATACACTTTCAACTAGAAAATACTAGTATCCCAAATTGATAATATATATCATTACCATACACTTTCAACTTGAAAACACTAGTATCCCAAATTGATAATATATATATCATTACCATACACTTTAAACTTGAAAATACTAGTATCCCAAATTGATAATATATATCATTACCATACACTTTCAACTTGAAAACACTAGTATCCCAAATTGATATTATATATCATTACCACACACTTTCAACTTGAAAACACTAGTATCCCAAATTGATAATATCCATCATTACCATACACTTTAAACTTGAAAACACTAGTATCCCAAATTGATAATATATATATCATTACCATACACTTTAAACTTGAAAATACTAGTATCCCAAATTGATAATATATATCATTACCATACACTTTCAACTTGAAAACACTAGTATCCCAAATTGATATTATATATCATTACCACACACTTTCAACTTGAAAACACTAGTATCCCAAATTGATAATATATATCTTTACCATACACTTTCAACTTGAAAACACTAGTATCCCAAATTGATATTATATATCATTACCATACACTTTCAACTAGAAAATACTAGTATCCCAAATTGATAATATCCATCATTACCATACACTTTCAACTAGAAAATACTAGTATCCCAAATTGATAATATATATCATTACCATACACTTTCAACTAGAAAATACTAGTATCCCAATTTGATAATATCCATCATTACCATACACTTTAAACTTGAAAACACTAGTATCCCAAATTGATATTATATATCATTACCATACACTTTCAACTGGAAAATACTAGTATCCCAAATTGATAATATATATCATTACCACACACTTTCAACTTGAAAACACTAGTATCCCAAATTGATAATATCCATCATTACCATACACTTTCAACTTGAAAACACTAGTATCCCAAACTGATAATATCCATCATTACCATACACTTTCAACTGGAAAATACTAGTATCCCAAATTGATAATATCCATGACTACCATACACTTTCAACTTGAAAACACTAGTATCCCAAATTGATAATATCCATCATTACCATACACTTTCAACTTGAAAACACTAGTATCCCAAATTGATAATATCCATCATTACCATACACTTTCAACTGGAAAATACTAGTATCCCAAATTGATAATATCCATCATTACCATACACTTTCAACTTGAAAACACTAGTATCCCAAATTGATAATATCCATCATTACCATACACTTTCAACTTGAAAACATTAGTATCCCAAATTGATAATATCCATCATTACCATACACTTTCAACTGGAAAATACTAGTATCCCAAATTGATAATATCCATCATTACCATAAACTTTCAACTTGAAAACACTAGTATCCCAAATTGATAATATCCATCATTACCATACACTTTCAACTGGAAAATACTAGTATCCCAAATTGATAATATCCATCATTACCATACACTTTCAACTTGAAAACACTAGTATCCCAAATTGATAATATCCATCATTACCATACACTTTCAACTGGAAAATACTAGTATATCAAATTGATTAGATCCATCTTTACAATGCAATATATTAGTAATTTATAGTTGTGAATTCACCACTTATTTAATATCTCTTTATTAGCGTATGATTGAATGAAATGCTATTTATTTATTTATTTATTTATTTATTTATTTATTTATTTATTTATTTATTTATTTATTTATACAAGAAAATGTACAATTCATTAAATGTCTTGATTTGAGAGTGATTCAGTTATCAGCCAATCAACCAACAAATCATCTAATCAACCAACCAAATAATCAACCAACAATCAATGAATGAATCAATCAATCAATCAATCAATCAATCAATCAATCAATCAATCAATCAATGGCCAGCAGAAGTTACGTCAATATTTGGAAGCTACAATACGTGTGTCTCATCATACGGTTGCTTTATAAATCAATAAAAGAACAAAAAATAAACAAACTTGAAAATCCTACACTGCTTTCTTTATACTGGAGTTTAATTTCATTTTAATGCTTGCAGACATATTTTCCGCGGCGGTCTGGTTTCTGTTCCAAATCTGACGTCCTTCCACACCGTTAATAAGGACTTCAATGGGATGATGACGGATATGTAAGTGTGAACAGGTTTCTGAATCGATGGTGGACGATTATCTCATAGTTTGCACTGGTACTGTTGACATCACAACTGAAGTGATGACAAAATGCATTTAATGAAAATTAACTAGTTGTAACCAACTGATTTTGTTAAATATAAACTATCTTTTTACTGACGCTTTTCTTTCAGTACCTTTTTAACAGATTATTTATTTATTTGACTGTTGTAATAAACGGCTGGTTCTGCTCTATATTTTTCAGTTTTTAAACAGTTTTGACTTTAAAGAGATATAATTTCCCCAAAATTTCACACTTGCTATCCTGGTTATTCTTAATTATTATCAATGCAACCTTTAATTCCATTCATGCTGGTGTCTAATTGATGGTTGTAATTCGACCATATAGTATACAGCTTAGCCGTTGCTTCAGATGTGAATCTCTCACATAGCTGATAACTCTGCTTGGTTATTTTCACTTCATGGAATCTAAAGGTCAATATAAAATATGCTTTTTGTTGTTAAATATTTTATATTGCATTTATTGCACCTCCAGTAGTTAGCATTATTCAGACAAACTTCAATATTATCATTTAACTAAGTATTCTTTGGACTAGTCCATATTAATTCATCGAGCAAATCGGAGTAACCATTTTGATCACCTGCCTGCTATTGTCAGAGCGATATTTCCCTCATACCAGATATACAGATATTTCAGCCATTGTACACAAAGGTAGCATAAAGGTATGTCAACATTGCCTTCACTGGCCTAGATGCAAATGCATGCCACTTCACCGTAGACTTTCACTCTTTCAGATATATTTAATATTTGTATGACGGAACCTTTATCGATACACTAGATGTAGCTATATATGTATGATGGAACCTTTATCGATACACTGAATGTCGCTATATTTGTATGACGGAACCTTTATTGATACACTGGATGTCGCTATATATGTATGACGGAACCTTTATCGATACAGTAGATGTCACTATATTTGTATGACGGAACCTTTATCGATACACTGGATGTCGCTATATATGTATGACGGAACCTTTATCGATACAGTAGATGTCGCTATATTTGTATGACGGAACCTTTATCGATACAGTAGATGTCGCTATATTTGTATGACGGAACCTTTATCGATACAGTAGATGTCGCTATATTTGTATGACGGAACCTTTATCGATACAGTAAATGTCGCTATATTTGTATGACGGAACCTTTATCGATACAGTAAATGTCGCTATATTTGTATGACGGAACCTTTATCGATACACTGGATGTCGCTATATTTGTATGACGGAAACTTTATCGATACACTGGATGCAGCTATATATGTATGATGGAACCTTTATCGATACAGTAGATGTCGCTATATTTGTATGACGGAACCTTTATCGATTAACTCGATGTCGCTATATATGTATGATGGAACCTTTATCGATACAGTAGATGTCACTATATTTGTATGACGGAACCTTTATCGATACACTGGATGTCGCTATATATGTATGACGGAACCTTTATCGATACAGTAGATGTCGCTATATTTGTATGACGGAACCTTTATCGATACAGTAGATGTCGCTATATTTGTATGACGGAACCTTTATCGATACAGTAGATGTCGCTATATTTGTATGACGGAACCTTTATCGATACAGTAAATGTCGCTATATTTGTATGACGGAACCTTTATCGATACAGTAAATGTCGCTATATTTGTATGACGGAACCTTTATCGATACACTGGATGTCGCTATATTTGTATGACGGAAACTTTATCGATACACTGGATGCAGCTATATATGTATGATGGAACCTTTATCGATACAGTAGATGTCGCTATATTTGTATGACGGAACCTTTATCGATTAACTCGATGTCGCTATATATGTATGATGGAACCTTTATCGATACAGTAGATGTCACTATATTTGTATGACGGAACCTTTATCGATACACTGGATGTCGCTATATATGTATGACGGAACCTTTATCGATACAGTAGATGTCGCTATATTTGTATGACGGAACCTTTATCGATACAGTAGATGTCGCTATATTTGTATGACGGAACCTTTATCGATACAGTAGATGTCGCTATATTTGTATGACGGAACCTTTATCGATACAGTAAATGTCGCTATATATGTATGATGGAACCTTTATCGATACAGTAGATGTCACTATATATGTATGACGGAACCTTTATCGATACACTAGATGTCGCTATATTTGTATGACGGAACCTTTATCGATACACTGAATGTCGCTATATTTGTATGACGGAACCTTTATCGATACAGTAGATGTCACTATATTTGTATGACGGAACCTTTATCGATACAGTAGATGTCACTATATTTGTATGACGGAACCTTTATCGATACACTAGATGTCGCTGTATTTTGTAAGCTTTTCATCGTTATTTAGTCCAATTATGCCAAAGGATGACATTCTGCTGAAAGCCAATTGAAATGCAGATGGTCGTCGAAAACTTTGGATTTAATTTGGATATAATCTGATTCAGATTATTCAACGTTTTAGCAGTATTTCGGATTGTCTTGATGAAACTTTGAGGTTACATATCGAATGGTTGATAAGAAATCTTTGTGTAATGGAAAGTTGTATGATCGTGAAGTAGGTTGCAAATAATTCACATAGTTATTGTCTGGTTCCTATAACATCTCCATAATCTAACTTTATCTTCATTTACGTAGTTGTACTTTGTAATTTATAAAACAGTCCCAAAACTGACTGGCGAATTGGCTATTGCAAGCGAGTGACGCCACAAATATATCCATCATGGTGACTTTCGTAGCCCAGACAAACGACCGGAATGTTTAGCATTTTATCACCTGGCTATATCTTTGAAACTACTAATTGGATTTGACAAAATATTTTACATATATTTCCGTTCACATAGTTAATGCATTAGATCTAGATTGAACGGGTTCGTTTATTTACCTGGTGAAATCTATTGAACAGCATAGGTGATGCAATTAACCTTCTTGTTGCCTCTTGTCATTGTTCCAGAAAGACTTATGTAATACTTAACTGGAGACCTCGAATGATATACTTACACGAATATTCCATTAAATCCGTTTATTTTCGTATTAAAAAGATTTACGTACTAAAACAGAATGTATAATGGATACATAAGTCAACCCGATATGATTATAAATGTATTATAGAACAACAACAACAACAACTAATAATAATAATAATAATAATAATAATAATAATAATAATAATAATAATAATAATAATAATAATAATATAGGAAGTAGAAATAAACGAAGGAATACAAAGTGACAAAGATAGTTAGAAAAAGATTTATAGAGAAACATCAGATACAATTCATTTCCAGCTTTGTGAATCGTTACCAAGATAATAATAATAATAATAATAATAATAATAATAATAATAATAATAATAATAATAATAATATATGTTAAAGGTCTCTAATGATATTCCTTCGATGTACCACCGTCAGCACTATTCTGCACAGGGGCATAACTAAATAACATAAAATGAATACCAAATGATCATAACTAAATAACATAAAATGAATACCAAATGATCATAACTAAATAACATTAAATGAATACCAAATGATCATAACCAAATAACATAAAATGAATATCAAATGATCATAACCAAATAACATAACATGAATACCAAATGATCATAACCAAATAACATAAAATGAATACCAAATGATCATAACTAAATAAACATTAAATGAATACCAAATGATCATAACTAAATAACATAAAATGAATAGCAAACGATCATAACTAAATAACATAAATGATCATAACTAAATACCACAAAATGAATACCAAATGATCATAACTAAATAACATAAAATGAATACCAGATGATCATAACTAAATAACATAAAATGAATACCAAATGATCATAACTAAATAACATGAAATGAATACCAAATGATCATAACTAAAGAAAGACTGCTGCAGTTGACGCTAAATAAACATTTTTGTCTTGGTATGAACATCAGCATATGTAAGTCTTTATGATGACGATCTATTTTTAGTGACATAAATGTATATTTTCTTATCTTCGTGGCTATTTATTTTCAGTGATTTACACAGCAACAAGATCACAAGAATAACATCACATGCATTAGCTGGAATCAAAGTCGACTCTCTGTAAGTAAATCAATTTTCCCACAAACAAATTACACGTTGATTAAAAATAATTTGCTTTTTAAGTGGACATATTTTGAAGCTTACATTTGTAGTAAAGTTACTTGAGCACATTTGTTTAAGTTGAACATTTACTTTTAAATGTAACTTTTATTTTCGTGCAGGGAAATTATCGATAGGTTTTTTCCTCAATTCGAGACTATTGATATAATCATTTTATTGTTGTCTAAAATGTAACTAATTTAAATTCATTTTAATTAACGTGCAATGACACGAGTTTTCATTGTGGAAATAAGGAGATCACGATAAACCATGATATTCAAAATCTCTCTCGCCTTTAAGTAGCGAATCTCTCGAGACTGATATCAAGTTAGAGAAAAAAATCGTAACGCACAGAAATATTTTTTGTGAAAAATGCTTTTGAGATTTCAGTTCAAAGAAGAATTAACCGAACACTAATTATTATGACATAATGTAGATAAAACAATATACACTGTGCGAGAAAACATTTCAGTTGTAAAAGGCAACAACAATCAACATCAATTATTGGTTTATTTCGTTAGTAATTGTGATTGTTTTAAATGAAACGGCGAATCCTTTAACGAATAAAACAATTATGTACGAAAAAATACCCTCAACAAAGATGGACATAAAAATAAGTCTTTTCATCTGGAGTTTGTATCTACCACATGACAGTGAACAATAACAACAAGCCGGTGGTTTTAGAAAATGCAATAATGTACATAAGTATTTTACCATGCGTTTGATTAGATTGCAAGACTAGTGTAAACATCAATTAAAAGTGTGGTGTAGACATCAATTAAGAGTGTGGTGTAGACATCAATTAAGAGTGTGGTGTAGACATCAATTAAGAGTGTGGTGTAGACATCAATTAAAAGTGTAGTGTAGACATCAATTAAGAGTGTGGTGTAGACATCAATTAAGAGTGTGGTGTAGACATCAATTAAGAGTGTGGTGTAGACATTAATTATTACAACAGCATATGATATTTACTGGTGAAGATGAGAATAATTTAACTCAAGAAACACATGCCATATATATGATACATCGATAATTAAAAGACAAAGTGCATGGCAACGGTATTTGAGTTCACAAAGTTAGTGATATCGATAACTTAAATGGTAAGGTAGTGATATCGATAGTTTAAATAGTAAGTTAGTGATATCGATAGCTTAAATGGTAAGTTTGCGATATCGATAGCTTAAATAGTAAGTTCAGAGATCCTTCTTAAACGCAATGTAATTTAAATTTCAAATATTCCCAATTCATTACACGTATCATTCATAACATGTCTGGTGCTGTCAGACACTCATTTATCAATTAACTAAACAGGGTCTTGATCAAGAGGTTGTCAATATTCCAAACAGCACAGGGAAATTATTTGCATTAGTTGTGATTTTATTTTCCACAAATACGAAATGACTCAAAAAAGTAAATTGAACGATTAGATTTCTAGGACATTAGCGAAGACTGTAAGTGACAAAACATTTACAGGGACAATAAAACAACTTCAAAATCTATAGTTTAAATAATCGAGTAAAGACGTATTCGCCATTGACCCTATCGGTAGGTATTAATACAAAAAAATTATTTCATAGATATAAATCTTCTAATTGTATTTCAACAAATAAAGTATATTTGAAGACAACTATTAATATTGTGTTTCATATTTCATGGAACATGTACAACTAAATGCACTCTGTGATCTTCACAAATATTATGTCATGTGCCGTTTGTTAAAGAAATAAAAAATCAAAGATTTTGATTCCAGTTTTTAATCAACCAGAGCTAGATTACACATTTCATGAGACAGCTGAAAGTCAAATAATATATTTTGTTCTCTTGAACAGAAGCCATTATTGTATTCTTTCAGGTAAAGAAATGAGTTAGTTTATATAATATTGAACAGGTTATAAACTCGCGGATGTCAAGTTTTAAATGATGTGATGTTAAACAGTGGAAGACGTGGAATATCTTGAGTAGGAACTGTGTTAACCCCCACCCACCCCAACAAATGCAAAAAATCTGAGCAGTTGAACAACACATTACAGAAGAAGAAAACGTATCATTTAGCAAAGAAATGAAAAAGAGACAGTATAAAATATACTACAATGTGTTAATCAATAGGTATAACAAAAATTGTTTATTGTTCTTTTAATTCTACAAACTGTCATTAGGTAGTTTAATAATATTATGAATAATTAAAGCAGAGACACTCTGAGTTTACTGTAGATGTTACATTAAATATCACTTGGTTTACGTGAGACGGTTTCTGGACCGCTGTATTATGGCTTATTGGTAGTATGAGAGTAATTGGCGGACTTGATATAATGATATGGACGTGTTTGTAACATTGATATAATGATATGTACGTGTTTGTAACATTGATATAATGATATGTACGTGTTTGTAACATTGATATAATGATATGTACGTGTTTGTAACATTGATATAATGATATGTACGTGTTTGTAACATTGATATAATGATATGTACGTGTTTGTAACATTGATATAATGATATGTACGTGTTTGTAACATTGATATAATGATATGTACGTGTTTGTAACATTGATATAATGATATGTACGTGTTTGTAACATTGATATAATGATAGGGACGTGTTTGTAACATTGATATAATGATATGTACGTGTTTGTAACATTGATATAATGATATGTACGTGTTTGTAACATTGATATAATGATATGGACGTGTTTGTAACATTGATATAATGATATGTACGTGTTTGTAACATTGATATAATGATATGGACGTGTTTGTAACATTGATATAATGATAGGGACGTGTTTGTAACATTGATATAATGATAGGGACGTGTTTGTAACATTGATATAATGATAGGGACGTGTTTGTAACATTGATATAATGATATGTACGTGCTTGTAACATTGATATAATGATATGTACGTGTTTGTAACATTGATATAATGATATGTACGTGTTTGTAACATTGATATAATGATATGTACGTGTTTGTAACATTGATATAATGATATGGACGTGTTTGTAACATTGATATAATGATAGGGACGTGTTTGTAACATTGATATAATGATAGGGACGTGTTTGTAACATTGATATAATGATAGGGACGTGTTTGTAACATTGATATAATGATATGTACGTGTTTGTAACATTGATATAAAGATATGTACGTGTTTGTAACATTGATATAATTATAGGGACGTGTTTGTAACATTGATATAATGATATGCACGTGTTTGTAACATTGATATAATGATAGGGACGTGTTTGTAACATTGATATAATGATATGTACGTGTTTGTAACATTGATATAATGAAAGGGACGTGTTTGTAACATTGATATAATGATATGTACGTGTTTGTAACATTGATATAATGATATGTACGTGTTTGTAACATTGATATAATGATATGTACGTGTTTGTAACATTGATATAATGATATGTACGTGTTTGTAACATTGATATAATGATATGGACGTGTTTGTAACATTGATATAATGATATGTACGTGTTTGTAACATTGATACAATGATATGTACGTGTTTGTAACATTGATATAATGATAGGGATGTGTTTGTAACATTGATATAATGATAGGTACGTGTTTGTAACATTGATATAATGATATGTACGTGTTTGTAACATTGATATAATGATATGTACGTGTTTGTAACATTGATATAATGATATGTACGTGTTTGTAACATCGATATAATGATATGTACGTGTTTGTAACATTGATATAATGATAGGGATGTGTTTGTAACATTGACATAATGATAGGTACGTGTTTGTAACATTGATATAATGATATGTACGTGTTTGTAACATTGATGTAATGATATGTGCGTGTTTGTAACATTGATATAATGATATGTACGTGTTTGTAACATTGATATAATGATATGGACGTGTTTGTAACATTGATATAATGATAGGGACGTGTTTGTAACATTGATATAATGATAGGGACGTGTTTGTAACATTGATATAATGATATGTACGTGTTTGTAACATTGATATAATGATATGTACGTGTTTGTAACATTGATATAATGATATGTACGTGTTTGTAACATTGATATAATGATATGTACGTGTTTGTAACATTGATATAATGATATGTACGTGTTTGTAACATTGATATAATGATATGTACGTGTTTGTAACATTGATATAATGATAGGGATGTGTTTGTAACATTGATATAATGATAGGTACGTATTTGCAACATTGATATAATGATATGTACGTGTTTGTAACATTGATATAATGATATGTACGTGTTTGTAACATTGATATAATGATATGTACGTGTTTGTAACATTGATATAATGATATGTACGTGTTTGTAACATTGATATAATGATAGGGATGTGTTTGTAACATTGATATAATGATATGTACGTGTTTGTAACATTGATATAATGATATGTACGTGTTTGTAACATTGATATAATGATATGTACGTGTTTGTAACATTGATATAATGATATGTACGTGTTTGTAACATTGATATAATGATAGGGATGTGTTTGTAACATTGATATAATGATAGGTACGTGTTTGTAACATTGATATAATGATATGTACGTGTTTGTAACATTGATATAATGATATGTACGTGTTTGTAACATTGATATAATGATAGGGACGTGTTTGTAACATTGATATAATGATATATGTACGTGTTTGTAACATTGATATAATGATATGTACGTGTTTGTAACATTGATATAATGATATGTACGTGTTTGTAACATTGATATAATGATAGGGACGTGTTTGTAACATTGATATAATGATATGTACGTGTTTGTAACATTGATATAATGATATGTACGTGCTTGTAACATTGATATAATGATATGTACGTGTTTGTAACATTGATATAATGATATGTACGTGTTTGTAACATTGATATAATGATATGTACGTATTTGTAACATTGATATAATGATAGGGACGTGTTTGTAACATTGATATAATGATAGGGACGTGTTTGTAACATTGATATAATGATATGTACGTGTTTGTAACATTGATATAATGATATGTACGTGTTTGTAACATTGATATAATGATATGTACGTGTTTGTAACATTGATATAATGATATGTACGTGTTTGTAACATTGATATAATGATATGTACGTATTTGTAACATTGATATAATGATATGTACGTGTTTGTAACATTGATATAATGATAGGGATGTGTTTGTAACATTGATATAATGATATGTACGTGTTTGTAACATTGATATAATGATATGTACGTGTTTGTAACATTGATATAATGATATGTACGTATTTGTAACATTGATATAATGATATGTACGTGTTTGTAACATTGATATAATGATATGTACGTGTTTGTAACATTGATATAATGATATGTACGTGTTTGTAACATTGATATAATGATATGTACGTATTTGTAACATTGATATAATGATAGGGACGTGTTTGTAACATTGATATAATGATATGTACGTATTTGTAACATTGATATAATGATATGTACGTGTTTGTAACATTTCTGTGAAGATAAGCGAAAAAGCAATATGCAGCATGTTGACAGCCACACACAATGATAACACGAGGGTTTGGTGGTTGGTGGATTGACAAATAAATCTTTTTTACAATTTTGTTTCCTTTCCAAATACGGCAATTCTTGCCAATACTTTTATTTTATTTACTCTGTATAACAAAACATTAGAAAACACATGCGACGTAAGGTTGTAAACAAAAACCATTCTCATTGACCTTAGGTACCTCAAATAATGCTTCACAGTTTTCACAATATTTCACTTCCTTACTCTTGGAGTCCTCTGCATGAAATTTTGAAAACTTTCCAAGAATAGGACCTGTTTCATTTCTTACAATCAAAATTAAAAATGATATGTCTACATCATGTTCTTATAGAATATATGTCAGAATTTTTCCTCACCCATTCGAATCCGACTTGCAAAAACGTTTTCAAAACTGTCCATTTACTGTGAAAGCATAGTATTTATTCGAACGTCTATCCGTAATATTTGGTACATAATGACTATTTAAACAGAACTGATTCACACCACGATAAACTTTCCTGGCATCTACCTTAATAAATATTCGATAATTTTTGTTAACTTTTCATAATTCTTCTCTGTACAAGATATGAAACTGCTGAGTGAAACCACATATGCAATTTGCGGAATGATGCAGCGGGAAAGGCTTGAAGCACAGCAGCTGTGTCGAACGATTGCACAACAATTTAAATCAAAATTACAAACTATATCAAGTGTTCAAGAAATCTCATATTACATACTATTATAGCTAAACAAATGTATTCCTTTCATTGTATATTTGATTCGTTAATCGGTTATATTTTCGCTTTATTCCATCTTTATCGTTCACTTATTTTCTGAGAATTTTTATATAAAATATTGAAATCATACGAAATGCATGATTTATGCATATAATAAGTTGTTGAATTATTTATTTAAAACATTAATTCCTTTACTATACATGTTAAAAATAATTAAAAAATTCGTGACAATAATATTATTCAAAACTTGAGTTCGCTTATTTCTTACTACTTATAATTTGGTCATACACTAGTATGACATTTTGAGTTTTGTCAACATTTTGTGTTTTGTTATTTAAACATTTACTCAGAATATATTTCATATCAAACATATTTCATTTTCTTTAAGAAAATATTAGAACTATACTTTGCACAATTATTACAATTCTAAAATTAAAATTTTATGCTCATTAGGATTTTTAAAAGTGGGAACTCAACACGACGGATATTGAAATGTTAGAGAACTTCTGACGTAATAGAGCACTGCTTACCATGTATATACGTTTCAGAATGATTCAGTTTACAAATTTTATCATAAGTACTTTTGAGTATATTGCGATTCATTTATCATACGAAGAAACAACGTTGTTTTCTATTGTTTAACGATCGATGATGAATGAAAGTCACATGTGCTGTCCTGTTCAATATCAAACCATTAATATCCTTTGTGTCAATTTTCGTTACATTCTTCAGACGCCTGTACGATAACGTTGTGGATACTATAGAGTCCAATGCGTTCAGTGACCTCCAAGCAGTTACAGTGTAAGTCAAATTAACATTGTTATGTGCAGCCTTTAAAGATGACTACGAAGGATGCCATTAATGTCAATCTTTTTTAATAGTGAATTACAAACTATTACTGGCAAACTGTTAAGAGGTTTGCAAGACATATTGGGCTTAAGGAAACAATGACGTATAAATAAATAATTCAAGCTATCGTACATAGATCCGCCCTAAGTGAGGAATTACAGTTAAACGTAGGATGTCATAAAACTGATTCGATGGATTGCCATTGAATCAGATACATCAAATCCATTATTTTTCAGTCACGGTTATGATGCCTCAAACAGTTTGATAATTAGGCCCACACCTGTCATTAGTTTGTCATGCATTAAAGACTCCAATCAAACTGAAAAGGGTCCACGAAAAATGTTACAAATCAGATGTGTGTCGATGCTTTAAACAAAATCGTGGCCATATTTATATTTGTTGTTGATAATTAAAAATGTAAAATCGAATATGATGCGTCTGATTACCATGCGATTAATATATACATTATTGCATTTAGTAGTAATTTTAGGTAAGTTCAGAGCTTTCAACCATTAACCTCAAACTATAATTTATACAGTTTTGGCTGTGTTGTTCTCAATTGGACTTTTATCGCTGAGATTAAATTATTATTTGCCGTAGAGCATGATAAAATTCTTTTGTTCAAATTAAATGAAAAGAAAAAATCAAATTCTAGATAGACCAGTGTGTTATAAGATGGAATACCCAACTTTTACGCTGTAGCTGATTAGTCCACTCCAATAAATTATTGCAGTAATATTCAAGTGTGAAATTGCATATGAGATTAACAACAAGCTGACATAAAATTTGATATTGGTATTTATGTAAAATATTTTTCAAAGTTACCTTTCTATCTGTCTTTTCAGAGAATTGAATGACAACCAAATCACGGAAATGCAATCGTGTGCATTCTGTAATTCAAGGATTGCAACCTTGTAAGTGTTGAATAACGATTACTCAGGTCGTCTTTAAAATAAATTGGAGACTAAGTTGTTTTTTTTTTTTCTTCTTCAGTTGCTCTTGAACATGTGCTCTCTATATCTCATATCTTACCAACTTTACTCGAATGATCAAAATTTAATGTTATATCAGGTAACTTAGAAATAATATGGGTTACTTTTAATACTTTGTTTTAGCTGCAATGTTGTGAAAACATTATTCGACAAGTCGTTGTTGTACGACGGTTTATCAGGAACGCTTGACATCTATGACACGCGATGACATCTATGACACGCGATGACATGTCGTAACACCAATTACAATTGCATAATGTTAAAGCCGATTCAACAAATGTATACACTGTTGCATGATAATGCTCTTGAAACTCCTTATACAGATCATGATGCAAAGGTTGCTAGATCACATCCGATTAGGCAAATTTGCTGGTGGAAACATATTGTCGTTTCTAACCTTTTTCCTAGAACTCATGTAACTGGTTCGCCTAACCGCATTCCAAAAAAATTCAGTTCATAACATATCCCGATATATTCATTTTTTAAATTAAGTTATCAGGAACAGTCGTCTTTGATGAATTTAATGCAATGCATTCACATTGTTATTTTATGAAAGCGAAGTCTATAATCCTGTATACATTATGTAACACTGCTTGACTTATTACTCTTCATTGTTATATACTTCTTTTATACGATTTTGACTTGATATACAGCTGTGTCATTTTGTAATCAGCCGAGTGTAAAAGCATATACCGCCCGGAATGTACTATGTTAATACAGGTTATACAATACAATTAATTGTGTTGTTCTGTACATAGCTGCATTCAATTTATATTCATGTTATTCGTCATTTATATTTTGATACATTTTTACGTGATTGAAAACGTTAGTCTGAATAACAGAGTGAGATCAGTTGAATCAATTTTGTGTTGGAAATATAATCTTTTTCAGGCGTCTGAATAACAACGATATAAAGAGTCTTGGTGGTACTGTTTTCAAAAACGCTGACATCACTAATTTGTAAGTTAAATTGAATTTAAATTTTATTTATTTTGTTGTTACTGTGTTGCTTTTGTAAATTAACGAGTTACATATGTATTAATTTTCATCTATGTTATCATCATTATCATCAGCAGCAGTTACAAAACAACATCATGAATTATAGTTATCATATTTATAATACTAAACTTAAAGTAGATTTATTAATTGATTTTATCTCAAACTTTAATTTCTTAATTATTTTAATGTGTAATAGCTGTCTTGTTTACCTCATACAAGGGAATGGTGTCAGACATGCATGTGTACAATACACGGAAGAGTCAGACATCTTGTATACATCTTTAACACGGAATGACGTGAGATAATCACATCCTGGTCAGTAAATAAATAAATAAGTAACTAAGAAAAATATAGTTAGATGTATGGCATTCACTCGGAGTTGCCTAAATGTCGTGTTTTCTAAATTATATTTAATTGCTGCATATTTGGGGAAATATATCTGAAAAGTCCATGAAATATTTTCATAAATTATTGTCGAATTGTACCCGTTATTAAACCCTTTATTCCACCAACGGTGTCACAACGAAACAAATATCACAATGAAACAAACGTATTTGCAAGGCATTTGTAAAACTCTACATCAAATCGTTAAAATTATTAAATAAAAATTCAATATCGTACATACATCCAATTGTATAACACATTAAAATTAAAATCAAAAACTTCCAAAATTAATAAATTAGCTTTTATAAAACAGAAAAATAAACATCGACTCTTTACGTCTTGTTTAGAGTATTTTTCAGAGCTATATTGTCATAAGACAGGCGCCTTCAAGAATGACACCGTACACATCAGGTAGCAAAACGAAAGATTATAACTAAAACCGTCTGATTATTTTTACATACCGTATTATCGAGCGTACAGGATATTGTTTCTGGAATGTCATGGCTGTGAAGCCACATGAAGTGACAAGACAGTAATATTATCATTACCAGTGTCCTGATGTACAGGTTTACTTACGGACATCAAGAAATATGGTACTACTGGTTTTCTAAAGGACATCAAGGAATATGGTACTACTGGAATCGTAGCAATATTAAGCTTCCCATTGTGAGAAAATGTATAATTTATATGATATAATCACTATTGTTTTCTAATAACATAGTGTACAATTATCTGGTATTAAGAAAAGGCAATGTGGCAAATTCTATTTTGGGTATGGTTAAGAAATTCCATTGTTTATTTGTAGATTTATTAACAACAATCCAGAGCTGTCAATTCTCGCTGATGACATTTTTACTAGAATTGTTGAAAAAGATACGGACATCAAAAGCTTGAAGACGTTGTAAGTAAAATATTATGCTATTCTGCTTCCTATTTCACGTTATTCAAATATAAAAAATACTTAGCAAAATGTACTGTCTGAGGGGAATAGGAGTTAAAACTTACAACAATCTAAGATTATAATGTGTTTACTGCTTCTACATTGTTTTGTCCTGAAAGAGAATACAAAATACAGAGCCATATCATATTTAAGTGTGTGAGGATCGGAATATATAGTGAATGCATATATGATGCTATGAGAAAGCATAAAGGAGACCTAAGAACCCAGCTTTGTGTATTGAACAGGTCAACAGCATTTAGTTTTAATTTATAATAATAATTATTTATTAATGGCCTTAATATAATATCGTCGATTGTTTTTCATAAAGAACAGCTCTAGCGTACGTTTACAATGGATTTTATTATAATTATGATCAGGAAGGTCATTTAAGCTTAAACAATTCAATTGAGAACTATATGACCTCTTTTAAGCGTTTTCCTTGATATATCTTTTTCTTACTCTATATTTGGAATTTTACTGGGTCAGCCAGAAATTGTGCTTTGTTGAATTGTCGTTTGAAAGCTTGTCTTAACTGAGCGAGACGTTGTGCTTCATATCGATGTGTTTCATATTGCTATAGTTTTTGTGCCATAATTAATTCCGATTCCAAATTTCGGTGTTTATTTTGATATAATTTTAACATTACTAGTTTGATATTGTGGTGTATATTTATTTTTGTCAGAGACTTGTCCCAGACGAGTATAACAAAACTCCCCACTGAAGGTCTGTCAGAGCTGAAAGAGTTGTTTCTCCAACGAACACGTTCTTTAAAGCAATTTCCGTCTGTCCTTCGGTTTAACAGGATCGTTCGAGCTGAGCTTCATTACCCACACCATTGTTGCGCTTTCAAAAATCCCGAGAAACAAGATCCACACGAGTGGAAAGTCTACAAACAGTTTCAAGAAGCCATCGATACAGACTGTGCTACTACTGTTTCTCCAGTGTCGGTATCTACGCCTACACGTAATGAACTCGAACACTTTCATTTTAGCATGAACAAAGTCATAAGGCGAGCCGCTTTTAACTTTCCAGATAATTTTTTAGAAAAGAATAAAATAAAAAACTTTCAAGCAATACTAGAAAATGAAACAATAGGAGGAATAGCGGTTAAGAAGAAATCTCAGGATGGGGACTTTTTTGGGAAAACATTTAACATTTGGCATCAGCAGGAAATCGAGAATACGTCTGATGTCATTTCTGTTTTTTGTGGTAAGCTCCCGAAGGCTGAGTATTACATGAAAGTCATCTGTACCCCAGAACCAGATGCATTTAATCCGTGCGAAGACGTTATGGGATATGAGTGGCTTCGTGTTGTTGTATGGGTAGTCGTCTTGACAACTGTTTTCGGAAACCTAACAGTTCTAGTTGTTTTACTGACAGGCAGAGGTAAGCTTTCGGTACCAAAGTTTCTAATGTGCAACCTAGCGTTCGCTGACTTTTTAATGGGAGTATATCTTTTGATGCTTGCCGCTATCGACTTGCACACGCTTGGAGAATATTTCACGTATGCTGTATCGTGGCAGAACGAGGGTGGTTGCCAGGCTGCTGGATTCTTGACCGTCTTCTCCAGCGAACTCTCCATATTTACATTGACAATTATTACATTGGAGCGATGGTATGCTATCAGTCATGCCATTGACTTGAATAAAAGACTTCGGTTTAGACAAAGCATGGGGATCATGACAGCTGGGTATATTCTTACAGTGATTCTAGCGACGCTACCGCTTCTGGGAATAAGTGGATATGGAAATGTCAGCATCTGCTTACCGATGAAAGTGGACAACGCCGTAGATGCTGGGTACGTTATATCGCTTCTTCTGCTTAATGGTTGCGCTTTTCTAGCAATATGTGGTTGCTACATTAGCATGTTTCTTCGAGTGAAAGGGAGTGATACGATAGCTCGTAACAATGATACGACAATTGCAAAACGAATGGCGTTATTAGTAATGACCAATTTTGTCTGTTGGGCCCCAATTGCATTTTTTGGATTGACCGCATCCGCTGGTGTTCCATTGATTGACATTACCAACTCAAAAATTCTTTTGGTCTTCTTTTATCCCTTCAACTCATGCGCTAATCCATTTTTATATGCCATTCTTACTAAACAGTTCAGGAAAGATGTCTTCATACTGCTAGGTAAATATGGAATATGTACTGAAAAGGCGAACCTCTACAGAGGGACTTACTATACAACGAGATCTTTTTCTCACTCACGGACTAAAGATCTAGCTCTTAATCACGTGTACCAGGCAAATGGAAATGGTAATGCCTCAAATTATACTGGAAGTTCACACAGTTCAAAGGTTTCCTTGAACAGCACACCGAGAATCACACCGCAAAGCACCCCGAAGATCCCTTCCCACCAATCGTTGGACAGAAAGCTGAGCATCGTTCCAGAAACAAGCCATTCGTCGGACGCTGAAAACGTTCAGATGAATGATTATACTCGAGATGATGTTGATAAATGTGCTGAACATGGCGGTAGCCCGAGGTATATTCGGAGCGTTAGTGAGTACATGGTACTGTATAACAAAAAAGATGTAGAGTCATACACACGGACTCCAAAACAGCAAGTCAGTATCGACACAAGTACTAGTTTCAGCAGCGGTTACACAGATGTAACGGTAGTAAGTGATATATCAAACAATATAGATTCTCCAAAGGCGTTCGAACGTAAACATGAATATGAAAAAGGAAACAGTTTTGAGGCAATCCATTGTAAAGAACTGCAATCACTAAATGCTACCGCAGATAAACAGTTTCCAAGCTCATCGTATTCGAAGTATATGGGAAATAACAGTTATGTGGCTGATGAGAGCTTCGAAAACGAAATAAGTGACTTGCTATCCACGAGAGACCAAAATTTCTCTGTTTTATGTGACTATGAATGCAGTTATTTGTGCAGCAATGTTGCAACAAAGGAAAGAGCCAGACTGACTAGAAGTCCATCCCTCAGTAGCCTGGACGAAAATGTGGAGCAGCCTTTATTGTACAGTGATACTTATATAAGCCCTTCGCCGCGCAGCTCTATAAACGATGATACCAGAGACACTTCATTTTCAGGAGAACAGATATCTTGTAAAGACTGTACTCTTCCATGAACTTGTAAAGACTGTACGCTTCTTTGAAAGGCTGTACTCTTCCATGAACTTGTAAAGACTGTACGCTTCTTTGAAAGACTGTAATTTTCATTGAACTTGTAAAGACCGTATTTTTCATTGAACTTGTAATAACATTTGTGTTGTATGATCTGATAATATTCATCTAGGTATGAATTAGCGATGTCAAGAATATTTTTAATTCAAAATGTGATCATCGTTGTTGATATCCAACATAAACTATGAAAATGCAATAACGTTCAATCTCCAAACACGCCCTGTTTTAACATACCTTTTTACTGGTACAGCTGTATCTTACCAGCTATTTGTGAACACATTTGAGACAAAACCTGTGCAGTTAGTTATGCTATGTATGTGCATGCCTGCTGGCTTTACTAATTAATTATAATGAATTAGGATAGATTCAAATAGTCACATCAGATGAACATCCGGTGTGCTTAACTTGTAGATATTATTATTATAAATATATTTAACACCATGGCAAACTTTTGTAGCATTGATTTCGTTACGATAAATGTATTTAACAATATGGAAAGCATGTGTAATATTTACATTGTTTAAAAGACGTGTATTTTTAGTGCAATTTATCTACAAGGAAATTTATTTATTTATTTATTTATTTATTTATTTATTTATTTATTTATTTATTTTCTCCTACACCAACACCATTTTGTATTGAAAAATAAGAGAGCAAATATTTTTCGGCAATGGGGTATGAGATCGTGGGTGGAGAATGGTGGGGGTGCAAAGAAATCAGACAGTAAGTGGGTAGGAGAGCGTGGGTGGAGAGGGGTGGGGTGCAACCAAATCAGACAGTAAGTGATTGTGTTATGCGTTTCAATAGTTATTTTTGATTGATCCATCTAATACTGTTTTCATAGACCTTTTCAAAGTTAATTTGTTTGGGTGGGGTGCAACGAAATCAGACAGTAAGTGGGTACGAGAGCATGGGTGGAGAGGGGTGGGGGTGCAACGAAATCAGACAGTAAATGGGTAGGAGAGCGTGGGTGGAGAGGGGTGGGGTGCAACCAAATCAGACAGTAAGTGATTGTGTTATGCGTTTTCATAGACCTTTTCAAAGTTAATTTGTTTGGGTGGGGTGCAACGAAATCAGACAGTAAGTGGGTACGAGAGCATGGGTGGAGAGGGGTGGGGGTGCAACGAAATCAGACAGTAAATGGGTAGGAGAGCGTGGGTGGAGAGGGGTGGGGTGCAACCAAATCAGACAGTAAGTGATTGTGTTATGCGTTTTCATAGACCTTTTCAAAGTTAATTTGTTTGGGTGGGGTGCAACGAAATCAGACAGTAAGTGGGTACGAGAGCATGGGTGGAGAGGGGTGGGGGTGCAACGAAATCAGACAGTAAATGGGTAGGAGAGCGTGGGTGGAGAGGGGTGGGGTGCAACCAAATCAGACAGTAAGTGATTGTGTTATGCGTTTTCAGAGACCTTTTCAAAGTTAATTTGTTTGGGTGGGGTGCAACGAAATCAGACAGTAAGTGGGTAGGAGAGCATGGGTGGAGAGGGGTGGGGGTGCAACGAAATCAGACAGTAAATGGGTAGGAGAGCATGGGTGGAGAGGGGTGGGGGTGCAACGAAATCAGACAGTAAATGGGTAGGAGAGCGTGGGTGGAGAGGGGTGGGGTGCAACCAAATCAGACAGTAAGTGATTGTGTTATACTGTTTTCATAGACCTTTTCAAAGTTAACTTGTTTGGGTGGGGTGCAACGAAATCAGACAGTAAGTGGGTAGGAGAGCATGGGTGGAGAGGGGTGGGGGTGCAACGAAATCAGACAGTAAATGGGTAGGAGAGCGTGGGTGGAGAGGGGTGGGGTGCAACCAAATCAGACAGTAAGTGATTGTGTTATGCGTTTCAATAGTTATTTTTGATTGATCCATCTAATACTGTTTTCATAGACCTTTTCAAAGTTAATTTGTCAGAAGAAATTCCAAGTTGTTATCGATTTAGGATCGAAATCCAATCTGTATTTATATCTATATATCTTTCTATTTACTATCTATCTATCTATCTATCTATCTATCTATCTATCTATCTATCTATCTATCTATCTATATATATATATATATATATATATATATATATATATATATATATATATATATATAATACTTAGTTTGATTCAAGAAGACTTGGAAAACCACATACAGGAAATAACTTGATCTTGGAAAAGTCGTACTTATTATTGATAACGGACCAATTATACCACTTATACGATCAATATTATATGGGAAAGAACATTCCCAATACAATTTTATTTCTTTCATATTTTAATGTAAAAGGTAAGAATTAACTTTCATCATAGCAAGTGCAATAAATTGTTAAGTTTTCAAATTATCTCTGGAAGGTATAGGATGTCGTGTTACAATTTTCTGTCATTTGATTTCGCTCTGACAAAACGAACGTTTGGTCTCTCGTTTTGAGTTTGACCCATTGGCGAACTGAGTTCAATCCGATCGTCTGCCGTTCTGTCTGGTTGGGAAAGGTATATGAAAAGTAGTTCTTCATATTGTTCTATTGAAAATTATTTTTTTTTATATTGTTCTATTGAAAAGTAGTTCTTCATATTGTTCTACTGAAAAGTAGTTTTTCATCTTGTTCTATTGAAAAGTAGTTTTTCATCTTGTTCTATTGAAAAATAGTTCTTCATATTTTTCTATTCAAAAATAGTTCTTCATATTGTTATATGTGACGGGTTTGAATGTAGGGCTTTTAAAACTGAATTGTTTGAGAAATGACTATAAAGTAGAGAAATTATATCCAAAACGAGATTGTCATGACATTAATCAGACGTCTGCTTAAAATGAATCCAGAATGAAAACAAATATTTGGAAATAATTATACTGAAGGTCATTATCAATACATGTCTCAATGTAGTGTTATTGATTTATATAATTAATCTATGTCAAGTTGTATTAGACAGTGCTAAAACTGGTTTTGTGTTGTAAAATATAATTTTTCGTTGAAAAGTTACAAATGTACGTCTTCTAATTTTAGGTTCCGGATATTAATCTCCAGATACTCTTTTGTTACGATTTCTCTAGCTGTGCTGATCAAATCCTAATTTTAGGTTCCGGATATTAATCTCCAGATACTCTTTTGTTACGATTTCTCTAGCTGTGCTGATCAAATCCTGAATTTGATCGTTGTCTCTATCTCAGCTCTATGATTTTATTGCCTTGATTAGCATAATACATTAATTAATTTTATTGCCTTGATTAGCATAATACATTAATTAATTTTTCTTTTAAGTACCAAAAAAAGATGTTGTTTAGCATTACAAAAACTAATATCGTTTACTTGGTAACAGTTGGTGAACTAAAGGTCGCCTTGAGGACGCTTTACTTCAGTGGTATTCGGATAAATAAGCCAATATAAAATGCCTCAAAGGTTTGCATCTATAAACCAAATTACATCGTAATATCAACTGAGATCAAGGGTCGATTCGAGTAAGCCTTTACTTACGTATTAACGAATTGAGATGGAACTACTTAAAAGTTCATGTAAAAAAATGTGTAAGTCATCTACACTTATATTACGACTTCTAAAATTTAATTTCTTCTTTGGTAAGTGATATTTGATACACCGAGTTTATTTAGATATCAGATGTGTGATATATCAGATATCATGTATATCAGCTGCCTGATATTTGTACATAGACTGGAGGCATGACATGGTCACAAGCATACACAAGGATATATTAAATACACTTAAGTATATTTCTCATATTGTATTCAATAAGGAACACACACAAACTGATAAATTCATTGATAAATGATATTACAGAGTACAGGCATGTTTCTTTCGGTAACGAGTATGCCAATGTGACGACGTGAGATATTTTAAAAGGATTATTCACCGTCCGTTTTCATCAATTTCCTTGTACATCTTTCACCGCGTCTGTTTATAGCCAAATGTAGATTCTTCTTGTCAGTCAACTCCACCAAGAAACTCTAGCATATTCCGAATATCTTATTACTACGCACTGATCAATCAAATATTATTATCTGACTCAAATTATTTGAGTAAAATCTAATGAATTAACTTCCATATAAAATTTGCTCGACATGATTTTAAATCTAAAATTGATGACATTATCGCTGCTGAATTTACGGAATTCCACAATGACTATTACATATGATTGTGCATTCCTACTGGTATCATTCTACTAAGCAAAAATAACATGGATTATTATATGTCATTGAATTGACAACATGGTATCATTCGTTTGATTTTACAAAAATAACATGGATTATTATATGTCATTGAATTGACATAACATGGTATCATTCGTTTGATTTTACAAAAATAACATGGATTATTATATGTCATTGAATTGACAACATGGTATCATTCGTTTGATTTTACAAAAATAACATGGATTATTATATGTCATTGAATTGACATAACATGGTATCAAAGGTTGAATTAGAGAACTACTTCAGCCAGTTATTTAGTTTGCAATTATTATGCTCTCCGTCGGTTTTTAACATTGTCATTTTTATTGTAAGATGGGATGTACATCTTTATTTTATAATTGTGAAAGTTAAATTCGTAAGGGTTGAACAGCCGCCTTTACATTATTTAAAATAATATGTGTTATCTAACGCATCAAAACTTCGTTGTAGCTCGATATTTAATATGACTCATATGTTCCTTTGACTTCTTTAATGATTAAAATAATTGTGTTTTCTAAACAAAAGGATGGATAATAATGAAATTGTGTTATTGTTTGAAGTTTATGCATGTTCTTTGCTTTGTTTAAACTGACTATATACTTCATAAGTGAATATATTTTTAAAGCCATGCCCATACCAATAAAAAGTTGTAAACGTATTTTCTCTCCCCTCAGAATTCATATTTGTCTATTGCAGTTGTTCTAATTTGCGGTTAATGCAAGAGTGATATTGGACTAGTATTTCATTTACAATCACCTGATATTAAATTAATGTATAGTTATATCATTTGCTTTCAGTTAAGAAAACATTAAAGGTAGAGCATACCTTTGAGGTCATAACTGATAGTTTTCAGAGGATTGCATTTCATGATGGGTGAATTTAATAAATTTTGCCAAGTCCTTATTTTTTGTAGTGTTTCCCCATCAGATGAAATTTCTCCACGGAATGTACATATCCACAAAGTAAAATATTATATTTGTATTTATTTCTCTGTGTTATATTTTTCAATTTCTTTTTTGATAACCTATTTGTCATAAATCTTTCGTCGTAAAAATATTTTAAAAAATCTGTGTGGTCATTAGAATGTATATATTGTTGCATGCACATCATTATTTGAACATATTTCGCCTGAATGACAATAATTTGCACTCCTTAGAGTCTCTTTGGCAATTAACTGTCAGAGACAATCTCATTTTTTGTCTTATTATTATTGTATGTGACAAATAGTTTCTATTCTGACAACTTTAAGTGTTTACAGCTATGCCGACTCGATATGAAGCAGTTTCGCCAATATAAGTTATCACAATCACATTTTTAAAGAATCAGAGATCGGTCGTTTGTGACTAAAACATACACTACATAGTCCGGCATTAATTTCTAATCGTTGAACATTTGTATGAATAGACCCAGAAATGTCGTTCACTGATTTTATATAGTTGTCGTGTTAATTTGAAATCGTATTTTTCTTTGTAACGACTATATGGTCATAAACAAAGTAACAAAATATTTTAGAAAAACCCAACAAGATAATAAAATTCTCTAAGATGTAAAACGAAACATTAGGATGAACTTACAGTGTTGTGAATAATCCTAAATGTTTTAATAAAATTCCCTAAGAATAGATGGCTCCGAACTAGTTCCAAGTCTTGTATGTACCGATATTTCAATAGTTTTGACTATGCTGCTGTACCACTATGACACAATACATAATGTCTTTGAATGAATTCAAATAAAACCAAACTAATGGTTTCTTAAAAATTGACAATGAGCGCTTTGTAATTCCAATAAATAATTGATATAAACAATTCTTCTGAATTTATATATGAACACAATTAAAAGTGATTCTACAAAGTCTGATATTAAAATAGGAATGACTAATTGTTTAATTGCTCTTTTGTATATAATGTCTGTCACCTGACGTTTGGCACAACACAATGCCCTGGACTTAGGTCACTTTATTTACTTCATGAATAAGATCACGTCTGTTTTCTTAAACTGTGGCAAAGAACAGACCAAACAATCATGCAGACCATATAAGTTGCAAAGAAAAAACCATGGTCATATATATATATATATATATATATATATATATATATATATATATATATATGTATATATATATATATATATATATATATATATATATATATATATATATATATATATATATATATATATATATACATCTCTTGGTAGTCTCTCTAGAGCCGAGGAAGACTGTGCATTTTGATTGACGGTGTACACGCCTGTGGCTCCGTTAGATATGGGGAATTTCTCAGAGGGTTCGCCATCTGAAAGAAACTCTCCAATCATGGTATCGTGAAAGAGCCGGATGAGGTTAGAAAACTTCTCAGGACAACCAAGCTTCTTGAGTACTACCCACAGTGCGTCCCTGTGATTGTATCGAAAGCATTTGTTGGGTCTAGGAAGACGGCATACCTATTCATGTTCTGGTCAAGGCAGTTCTCGTGTACTTGTCTCGCTGCGAAGATCATATCAAAGGTTCCGCGGTCTGGGCGAAAACCCCACTGACTCGGGGAGGTTATCGTCTGACAATGCCGCAATAAGCCTGTTGAGAATGATGCGAGCAAGTATTTTGGTCATGGTGATGAGGAAATCCCTGACGTTGCGCTGGCGGACTATTACATAATCGATTAAGTGTCATTGGCGATATCTTGGGTGCATCCAGGTGTTTCTGTGTTTCTTTTCTATCCTGAACATTGTATTTGTGACAAGGAGGTCAAATTCTACTCATTTGCTGATTAGGAGCATGCCGTTATTATTCATCTTGCCGACACTTTGCTCGCCAAGCACATCTTTCCATCGACCATAATAGCAGCCAACACGGACTTTGAAGTCCCCTCTATAGTATGATCTTGTTGTGAGCTGGACCTGAGCACAGTACAGAGCTGAGGTCCGTATATAAATGCTCGATGCTTTCCGCTGGGCTCGAGACGGTTGGGGTGTAGGCGCTGATGATTGTTGCGTGGCGTTCGTAGCTAATAGGTAGTCGAAATTCCATCAGCTACCGTTTGTAAGGCAGGTCTGATGTAGGAATCTTGATTGTATCTTAATATATGTAAATGAATAAAATATATATGAGTATTCTTTTGGAGATATATCTTAACATTTTACAATATTTATTTGATATATGAACTTGCAGTGCTTTCTAGAGGCTGAAATAGGATACAGCAAGATCAATTGTATATATACGATTAAGCCTATATGGAAATTTTCCAGAACTTCTTTTCAAATAATGTAGACGTCATTACGCTTCCGTAAATTTAGATAGAATCCTATATATTGGAACATGACATCATATATGGTTTTGCATGTCTATACGCAGAGTTCCAATCAATGTCTTATAGTACAATGCAACTTTATATAGGAAATGGCAAGTAAATATAAATAGTGTTTTGAGTTTTCTATGTTATTATCGAACTCAATATATGGGAAACATGTGCATATATAAAGATATTTCAAGTTTCTATACCAAAAAAGAACTCCATATATGGGAATGCATGTGAATATTTAAAGTGGCACTCAAACATTTCATAGTATGTTTAGGGTTAGGTTTTTAAAGAGAAAGAATTTTTCCGGTTTTGCTCACTGGATATACTGGCTATTAAAAGACAACGATGTATATTTTAGGCATTTTTGAAAAAAAAGTTTAATTCGTGCAATATGGGTTAGAGAGTATACTGTTTAGCCGTACGTCAGATGTGTAGGTTTACAAAGAACTATTAGCTCCGATTAGTCATTTTCACTTTCTGTTTTTCAGAATTATATTGCACAAAAAGTTCCGATTGTTAAATTTTTTAAAAATAAATTTGCTAATTCATTAATTGAAAATTCAGAGCTGTTATTGTCTAGTCTGGCATAATTCGTTTCCCTAACTGAATATCTTCTAAAGGTAATGTACTTTAGACTAGTACAGGGTGCATTGTTGAGCACAATGAAACGGTCATTTTAGTTAGCTGTGTTCTTAGATCATATATTTCAACAAATACAATATCGAATTAAGTTTCAGCCACATGAACGTAGCATAGAGGTTTACTAACATTCTCTCCACTGTCTATCTCGTCAGTGTAAACAACTTCACCTGACACTCTTTCAGAAATTTATAATATCTGTAGATCGCCATGACACATTGGTATTATTAATGTTGATGATGTACAGTGTATAATGCTTCTTAAAATTCCGGGCAAGGTGGTTAATCAAAGTTGATGTGTATATTTTTTACTCACAATTAAAATAAGTACATGTGAAGTTATAAATGCAGACGGCTCAGTAAATGTGCATGTTTGTTTTCTGTAATTTCATGTAATTAAGTAAATACACAACTGTCATTTTTGAAAATGTCACTTGATGTTGTCTTTAAATAATGAACGCGTTTAATCATTGTAATACTTTTATGGATTTTACTTTGGTTGTTTGATGTTTGGTATTTATGTCGTTTGAATAAAGTTCTGAAACTGTTGAAATTACTCGTATCATTGCTAACCCTTATTACAATAGTCCAGATTTAGATGTCAATAAACACATTTCATTTTCAATAATCGATTATCGTTGATTACAAACTGTCGTTGCGTATATATATATATATATATATATATATATATATATATATATATATATATATATATATATATCTGTGTTTTAATAATATATGGTTTTGTTTTGTTTCTATTTATTTATCCTTTCTTTGTCGCCTACATTTTAAATTTAATTAGAAACTTTCAATTATTCAGTGATAATCAGTAACTTTGAGTTTCAATAAAACTGCTATTTTCTAGTAGTGTCCTATTTCTTTTATAATAGGTGAAACATCATGCTAAATGGATGTATTGACGAAGACCTTTTTCAGTTATATAAACGAACGATATTGAGACTCAACCACATACGATGAAGAAATAATTTAAAACAAACCAAAAACAGATAAATAATATATCAACAAAATTTGACTATATACCAACCAATTTATGACAAAAATTCATAATCTAAGTTTTAAAAAAGCCAACATAATACCATTCTTTGATCCATATAATATCTATATGATATTAACATATATTGAACAAATTTTCTCAGTATTCCAAGTTAACGTCCAATCATTTTTGTTTCAAATTTAAACCATAAACATTTGATTATATTCACAAGAAATAGATAATATTTAAGTAAAAATCACTGGCTCAAATTTTGATTATCAAAATTCATAAATTTTCTTACTGTTTCCAGTAAATCAATATTTCTTATCGACTTCGGAACTCCTTGGTACTAACTGACCTTCCTTGTCATATCTCGTCAGTCGGTACCCAAGGACAATCTAATTTTGTCTTTTATTGTTACCGTTCATGGCAGAGAATGTCATTTGGGCAATCTCATAGTTCAAAATTCACATTTTGATTGATATAAAGACGGACATTGTGATTTGATCAGAGCAGCGTCTGCCTCATTGAATCGACAAACCCGTCCTGGTTATTTGCGTTACACTAGCGCGCAATCAGCTTGCACTAATGTGCTTCTTCGCTGTTTGGTTGCTCATTCAATATCAATACATAGTCAATACTGTTTTATTTGTATAATTCAAAACTACTGTATACATTATAATCCATACCGTATATACCCAAATCAATACAGACCCAGATCTGCCGTCCCAGTGTACTCCTGTCAGTCATGTCTCGTTAAACTAGATTCTGGCTTGGCTCTATGAGATCTCTGCCAGGCTCTATATATAGTTTCTTTTGATTATTCAAGCCAAAATTCTGTTCGAAGCTTAAACTATATAATTAAACATCCTTTAGTTAACAAAATGATTTCCTCAAGTATTCATTATGAAATAGCAGGAATCAATAAAGTGCTAGCATATCATTGATTGTTGAGAGGTATTTTCAACAAATATCATATTGTATTAACATGTTCTTGCACATGTAGCCAGATGTTCGGAAGTATCACTTTGAATGAGTCTCTTTCTGAGTGTTGACATTATTCTAATTAAATTAGAAAGAGATAAGGATGTTCTCAATGGTCACCACATCTCAATGGTCATCACATCTCAATGGTCGCTTAAAGTTTTCTCCAGATGGTAGGATATTCTCATTCTGGCTTTACTAAACTATTGCAAATTTAGCCCAATAAACGGACACGTGTACGGTGTTACAAAGAAAAAAATTTGATTAGGCAGGGTCATCCGGTCTCCTGCTGCAATGGAGCACCAATTTGTTGCGGTTGTGGTGGCGGTCTGAAGGGTGAGGTTTCTGGTCTTAAGGTCTCGGTCCACGGTTCGTCGCCAGGTCTCTTTGGCTCTGCCACGGTTCCTTTTTCCCAGTGGGGTCCATCTCAGTGCAACCCTTGGTAGTGAGTCAGGGGGAATTCTGCAGACGTGGTCGAGCCATCTCCATCGACGAGTTGCAATGATCTCAGAGATGGTACTAGCTCCCGCTCGGTGCCGAAGTTCCTCGTTCGAGATCATGTTTGGCCAAAAGATCCTCATGATACGTTGCAGGCACTTGGTTTGGAACACTTCGAGCTTGCTTTCTGTGTCAGCAGTGGACTTCCTACACTCTGACCCGTACAAAAGGACGCTCAACACGTTGCTCTTGAAGATTCGGAACTTCGTGTGGACGATGAGGTTTCTTGTCCTCCAGATGGGCTTCAGGTTTGCGAAAGCCTGATTGGCCTTGCTGATTCTTGTGGTGACTTCCCATGTGCAATCTCCATCCGTGGCGACCTTATTACCCATTTATGTGAAATCGGCTACTTCTTGCAGGGGCTGGTCGTTGATGGTGATTGGGTTGCCCACTCTAGTGCTCTTCCTGAAGACTTTTGTCTTCCCTATGTTGACTCGAAGACCTATGGTGCTTGCTGTCTGTACCAACTTTTCTGTCTTCTGTTGGATATCCTGGTGTCTGCTTGCCAGCAACCCGATGTCGTCGGCATGGAAAAGGTCATCCAGCATTGAGGTCAACGTCCGCTGTATTCATTGTATCTTGCCCTCTGTGGTGCGGCGCATGATCCAGTCAATGGCCAGTGAGATGAGGATCAGAGAGAGAATGCATCATTGCTTCACTCCGGTTTTCACCTTGAATGGTTCAGTGAGTCGGTTGTTGTGGATTATTCTGCACTCAAAATTCTTGTACAAGGACCTGATGACTTTGACAAGTTTCTGTGGGATGCCATAGTGTTGTAGGATCTTCCACATAGAGACTCAGCTCAGGCTGTCGAAAGCCTTCTCGATGTTCACAAAGACCACATAAAGGGATCCATTCCACTCATGGGACTGCTCAAGGATCTGCCTCAGTGTGAATATGTGGTCGATGCAGGTTTGCCCTTCCTAAAATATGCCTGTTCCTGGCGTAGGATGCCGTCCACAGCTGTTATGATGCGTTGAAGAATGATGCAGCTGCAGATCTTACTGGAGAGGGATAGTAAGGTGATTCCTCGCCAGTTGTTGCAGTTCCCCAGATCCACGTTCTTGGGAAGTTTGACTATAATTCCGGTTTTCCAGTCATTTTGTGCTTTCTCATATCTTTTGGAGAATCTGGTAAAGAAGCTGCGGAGTCTCTGTGTCTTTTGCATTCAGCATCTAGAGACATACTCCATCATCACCAGGTGCCTTCCCATTCTTCAACTTGTGAATGACCTGCTTGACCTCCTCAATAGTGATGTCGTCGCAGTTGATGTCGAGGTCCTCCTCTGCTTCAGGAATGTCAGTCAGTACTGGTGGGTCTGGGCGATTCAGGATAGATTCAAAGTGTTACTTCCATCTTTTCAGTTTCTCCTTCTCCACTGTAACATCGGTTCCAGCTTCATCTCTCACTGGAAGGTCGTGGTGCTGACTGTAGTCGCCCTTCAGCTTCTTTGTGTTCTGATACACCGTCTTCATGTCTTTCTGCTCGGCTGTTGCCTCTGCCTCCTTTTCCAGCCTCTCTGTGTATTCTCCCCTTTCTCCTTGCTGATTTATTCAGCTCCTTTTCTTTTCCTCCATACTCCTTCGAAATTATCTTTTTCGTCTTGGTGATTTGGAATCCAAAAGTCTCATCTTAATCTCTCTTCTCTCTTCTATGCGAACCCATGTCTCTTCTTACTATTCCTATAGCCTAAAACTTCTTCTCTTGCTTCCTTCATTGCTCTGTCTCATCTTCTAAAGCACTAAACCTATTCCTTAGGGACAGCCTGAACTCTTCCTTCGCTTTTGGATTTTTCAGCTTGACCACATCAAAGCTTTTATTCCTGGAGCCCTTATCCGAACTTTCTTAAGCTTCAAAGTCATCGTGGCCACCAGAAGAAAATGGTCACTGCCGATGTCAGCGTTCTGCATCACTCGCACGTCCTGCAAAGAGTGTTTCCACCGATCGTTGATCATGATGTGGTTGATCTGGTTCTGAGTTCAGCCGTCTGGTGAATTCCATCTGAGCTTATGGATGTTTTGTGCTTGAACAGAGTCCCTCCTATGACCAAAGACAACGATTGTATCAAAATTGTTGATATGCAACAGTATACATCAACGTTATCTATAAGCGAATGATAGATATACGCGCTGCATTATGCAACCATTACGGTGACTTTACTAAATTTAATGTTGCATTGACAATTCAACTGCGCGGAGATTTCTCTGCAGCTGTTCTGCCGTCCGCGAGCGCAGCTTGAAAGGAGCCTTGGTCTCCAGTAGAGAGGACTATTTGAGCACCTTGAATAAAAATCTGTATGGATTTAGAGCCAAACGGTTCTGCGAATCACACCCAACTCCAGCATCAGTAAGAACTACAATATACTCTGACAGAAATTAATTATGTTGTGCAGGGTCAACGTTAACCATCATTGATTTTTGCCTTGGCATATAACTACTTTCAACAGCAGCGACAGCCCACAGCCAGATGCTATCAAATATGCTAGCCAGCACATCATACCACTTAGGTATATATCGTAACGAAACTCTTATATACATTGTTTACAAGTCCTTTTGTTACTTTTATGTAAAGTTTTTTCGTTTTCTTTCCGTTCATTATTTTTTTTTTTTGGGGGGGGGGGGTTGGGCTTTTTTGCGCACAGGCGGATTGTTCTTCCTCGGTAGTAGATGTACTTCAAACTGACGTTTATCGAGCATTTGATTCAAGTTGAAGTCTATCAATACAATAGATCTATAAATATAGACTCTTTCGAGAGAAGACAAAAAATATCATCAATAAAATATAAACCTTAAAAATGCATATTTAAGTAATTGTAATGAGAATTTTTAATTAGGAATATGGCAGGTAAAAATGATTTTTAAAAAATAAAAACAATGTTCTATATACATATATATATATATATATATATATATATATATATATATATATATATATATATATATATATATATATATATATATATATATATATATATATATACAATGTCCCAAATTTCTAACTTCGGCAGATTTCATGCAGTTTAGTTATTTTATAAGATTTAACATATCCTATTTTTTGTACACAAAAAATGTATTATCTTCTATTCTTTCTTTCTGATTAAAAAACATTTCTTTTCTTCTCATTTTTTTAAACTTTAAAGCGCCATTTATCGCAACGTGTATTCGGAGACATTATGCACTTTTGAAGGCAATGTTTTTACTCAGAATACATATTGTTACGGCTATTGGATTTAATTTTATTTATTTTTAATTGTTAAATCCAAATTTGTCATTTAGGGTTTAATATTTATTCATTAAATGGGAAATTTTTCTAGAAAATTCAGTTGACCTGGACTTTACTGTAAACAAGTTTTGACCTTGGCTTACAGTGGTCTAGTTCCTGACCTTGCTTTGAACATTGTCAACAAGTCTTCAATTCTATTGGTTGGTTTCGGGGACAGCATTTTATTAGTGGCTGATTTATTCTTCTAGTTCATTCTTTAAGCATGTGACTTGGTGAAGGTAGCTATTTCCATGACCTTCCAGACTCACATGATTCCTCTTGTTTACTTCAGAAAAACAATATATATAGCTGTGTTTTAGAAGCTAATTTTAGTAGAATATAAATTGGGCTTATTTTAAAGAAGTTGTGTATTTTCTGTTTTGAGTTTAATATCTTGTTCTGGACTGTGTCAATTCGATGGAAAAGAAGAATTATTCTATTTATCTGGAAAAGGACATATGTTTCATAATTTCATCTGGATAATTTAAAAACAAGAACTGTACCACGTGACATTGTCAGCCATTTTGGATTACATCGTCAAGATTCGAACCTGGAACTATTAGAACATTTATTTGTCAGGACTTGAAATTCCATTAGTGGATTATTTTGTGAATTCTATATTTGTTGGATTTGATTCTCTAAAACTGTAAGTTCAATTGTTTTATTTAAATAATTGTACTTAATAATTCTATGTTACGTGCTTAGGCTCGAATAAGCAGGAACACAGAAAGAGTGAAAACTAACAAGCTTGTATAACTTTAACAATGATTTTATTAAGTACAATTTTTTTCATAAAATAAATAAACTTACGGTTTTAGAGAATCAAATCCAACAAATATAGAATTCACAAAATAATCCACTAATGGAATTTCAAGTCCTGACAAATAAATGTTCTAATAGTTCCAGGTTCGAATCTTGACGATGTAATCCAAAATGGCTGACAATGTCACGTGGTACAGTTCTTGTTTTAAAATTATCCAGATGAAATTATGAAACATATGTCCTTTTCCAGATAAATAAAATAATTCTTCTTTTCCAACGAATTGAGACAGTCCAGAACAAGATATTAAACTCAAAACAGAAAATACACAACTTCTTTAAAATAAGCCCAATTTATATTCTACTAAAGTTAGCTTCTAAAACACAGCTATATATATTGTTTTTCTGAAGTAAACAAGAGGAATCATGTGAGTCTGGAAGGTCATGGAAAGAGCTACCTTCACCAAGTCACATGCTTAAAGAATGAACTAGAAGAATAAATCAGCCACTAATAAAATGCTGTCCCCGAAACCAACCAATAGAATTGAAGACTTGTTGACAATGTTCAAAGCAAGGTCAGGAACTAGACCACTGTAAGCCAAGGTCAAAACTTGTTTACAGTAAAGTCCAGGTCAACTGAATTTTCTAGAAAAATTTCCCATTTAATGAATAAATATTAAACCCTAAATGACAAATTTGGATTTAACAATTAAAAATAAATAAAATTAAATCCAATAGCCGTAACAATATAACTAGATCTTCTGCCTATAACGACCTAAAGTATTAAATTGTCAGCTGTTTTTCACCTTTTCATTTATTTAATGTACAACATTAAATATGTTACGTCTTATTTATAATGTAGTCAATTTATAGCGTAAAATATCCCATTTAATTAAATCAAACGTTTTACTAAAATTTAACAAAGCATAAAACAGCTTTGTTGTTGAGTTAATCTTTGGAGTTACCAGTCCATGTAACATTCAAATGCCATAACTGTCATCATATTCCTTTTCCTTGACACGGACGAATACTGTATGAAATTATGCCCTGTTAACGAGTATATTATTTAAAATACTGGAAACATATTCACCTATGGCACTCAGAAGGATAATACCTCAATAATTTTCTACGTCATGTATACAAAACGTTTTTTAATGAATTTGGTAACACAATTCCCCTAAATCAAACGTCAAGAAAACAATCAGTATAACATTTAAAAATAAAGCGTAGATATGATACGGTTCTAATATATCCTTTCAACAGACGAAATATTAAAAAAATATGTTATCAGGGTCATTGCTTTTACCATTCTTTAATTACGTAATTTCCCCTTGAAAATCTGGTATCGAAATATCAATAATCAATTCCTATAAAATTTTTATACAATTACTCACCATATTCACTGGAACTGAGCATAAGTCATGTTACAAACATTACAAAAAAGGATTATATCATTTTACAAATAATACAAAAAAGGATTATAAGTCATGTTACAAATATTACAAAAAAGATTATATCATTTTACAAATAATACAAAAAGGATTATAAGTCATGTTAAAAATATTACAAAAAGGCATATAAGCCATATTATAAATATTGCAAAAAGGATTATGTCATATTACAAATATTACAATAAGGATTATAAGTCATGTTAAAAATATTACCAAAAGGCATATGTCATATTTCAAATATTACAAAAGGGCCTATAATTCATATTACAAATATTAAAAGAAATATTATCAGTCCTGTTATAAATATTACAAAAAGGATTATAAGTCATGTTAACAGTCTTAAAATTTGGATCATCTGGATAATAACAACTTTAACGGATCATAAGAGATATTAATAATCATAAAGCACGGATCATCAGGCATGTTAAAAATATTAAGACACGGACCATTGTCTTAACAGTCTTAAAAAAGGATTATCAGGGATATAATGCCTTGCAAAATGGATTACCAGGGGTATGCCTTGCAAAACGGATTATCAGTGATATACTACCTTGCAAAACGGATTATCAGGGATATAGTGCCTTGCAAAACGGATTATCAGGGATATTATGTCTTGTAAAACGAATTTTCAGGGAAATGCCTTACAAAACGGATTATCAGGGATATACTACCTTGCAAAACGGAGTAACAGGGTTATAGTACCTTGAAAAATGGATTATCAGGGATAGTATGCCTTGCGAAATGGATTATCAGGGATATGCCTTGCAAAACTGATTATCAGGGATTTAATGCCTTGCAAAACGGATTATCAGGGATATGCATTGCAAAACGGATTATCAGGGATAGTATGCCTTGCAAAACGGATTATCAGGGATATAATGTCTTGCAAAACGGATTATCAGAGATATAATGTCTTCTAAAATGGATTATCAGGTTAATGCCTTGCAAAACGGATTATCAGGGATATAATGTCTTGCAAAATGAATCATCAAGTATATGCCTTGCAAAACGGATTATCAGGGATATTATCTTTTGCAAAACGGATTATCAGGGATAAAATGTCTTGCAAAACGGATTATCAGGGATATTATGCATGCAAAACTGATTATCAGGTATACTAGGACTTTTATAAGACAGATCACGTGGAATATGTAAGGGATGAAAACACGAATACTTAGCCCATTAACAGTCCTCACAATGGATCAACAGGCCTATTAGTAGTCTATAGTCAGATTATAAGGCATATTAGTAGTCTTAAATCGAATTATTAGGCCTATTAGTTGTATTATATCGGATTAGCAGACATATTAGTTGTCTTAAATTGGATTATGAGCGATATTAGTATTCCTAATCGGATTATCAGGCATATTAGTAGTCTTAAATTATGAGGCATATTAGTAGTCTTAACTCGAATTATGAGGCATATTAGTAGTCTTAACTCGAATTATGAGGCATATGAGTAGTCTTAAATCGAATTATGAGGCATATTAGTACTCTTAAATTGGATAATCAGGTATATTAGTAGTCCTAAATCAGATTAGCATGCATGTTAGTAGTCCTAAATCGGATTATCAGGCATATTAGTATTCTTCAATCTGATTAGGAGGCATATTAGTAGTCTTAAATCGGATTATCAAGGATATTAGTAGTCTTAAGTGGGTTTAAGAGCGATATTAGTAGTCTTAAATCGGATTATCAGGTATATTAGTATTCTTCAATCTGATTAGCAGGCATATTAGTAGTCTTAAATCGGATTATCAAGCATATTAGTAGTCTTGAGTCGGATTATGAGCGATATTAGTAGTCTTAAATCGGATTATCAGGCATATTAGTAGTTTTAAATCGGATTAGCAGGCGTATTAACAATCTTACACCGAATCATCAGGCATTTAAAAATATTAATACTTGGATCATCGGAATATTGAGGGTCTTAAAATGACACAGATAATTGGCATACAAAAAAAGTATTGGAAAACCGATGATAAGACATATAACAGACTTAAACAACTGATGAGCAGTTATATTAAAATATAACAAGACGGATCAAAGGCTGATGAAGGGTCTTAAAGCGTAAAGCACGGATCATCAGACATATAACGAAATATTTAAAATGGATCATCGGCATAATAATAGTCCTTAAAGATAGATCATCATGCATATTAACATCCTTAGATAATGAATCATGTGGCATTTAAACAGCCTTAGATAATGGATCATGGGGAATTTAAACAGCCTTAAATAATGGATCATGTGACATTTAAACAGCCTTAGATAATGGATCTTGTGACATTTAAACAGCCTTAGATAATGGATCTTGTGACATTTAAACAGCCTTAGATAATGGATCATGGGGAATTTAAACAGCCTTAAATAATGGATCTTGTGACATTTAAACAGCCTTAGATAATGGATCATGTGACATTTAAACAGCCTTAGATAATGGATCTTGTGACATTTAAACAGCCTTAGATAATGGATCATGTGACATTTAAACAGCCTTAGATGTTGGATCATGTGACATTTAAACAGCCTTAGATAATGGATCATGTGACATTTAAACAGCCTTAGATAATGGATCATGGGGCATTTAAACAGCCTTAGATACTGAATCATGGGGAATTTAGACAGCTTTGAGAATGGATCGTGTGGCATTTAAACAGCCTTTGATAATGGACCATGGGTCATTTAAACAGCCTTAGATGTTGGATCATGTTGCATTTGAACAGCCTTAGATAATGGATCATGTTGCATTTAAACATCCTTAAATAATGGATCATTGGGCAATTAAACAGCCTTAGATAATGGATCATGTGACATTTAAACAGCCTTAGATAATGGATCTTGTGACATTTAATGGATCATGGGACATTTAAATAACCGTCAATAATGGATCGTTTTGAATTTAAACAGCCGTAGATTATGGGTCATATGGCATTTAAGCAGACATAGATAATGGATCATGGGGCATTTAAATATTTTAGTTATGTAACTTGTATGTAATCCATGTTATGCTAGGATAGAGTATTTTTACATTGCAATTTCAGATATACCTCAAAATAGTATTGAGTTTGAGGTGTTACAGGGGCGGTATTGAACAAAACGGTATTAGGTTCAAATACTAACAGTAGGGACATTGTTCGAAACGGTATTATGTTCAATTTGTTACATTATGGGCGGTGTTCAAAACATTATTAGGTTCATTTTACAATAATGGCTGTGTTAGAAACGGTATTAAGTTTAATTTGTTACGGAATGGGCGGTGTTCAAAACGTTATTAGGTTCAATTTTTACAATAAGGGCGGTGTTGAAAATGGTATTATGTTCAATTTGTTACAGTATGGACGGTGTTCAAAACGGTATTACGTTCACATTTTACAGTTTGGGTGATGTTTTAAATGGTACTCGGTTCAATGTTTACAGCATGGGCGATGTTGAAAACGATATTAAGTTCAATTTGTTACAATATGGGAAGTGTTCAGTAATAATAATAATAATAATAATAATAATAATAATAATAATAATGAGGACTTTGTATAGCGCCTAATCTTTCGAAGCTCTAAGTGCTTTACACCATCAATAATGATATGACTACACTACAGAAAAACAAATGACAAAAACAATGAAATTGGAAAACATAAAACATGTTGAAAACATATAAGATACAAAACACAATTAGGTCTCTAAGTTTGTCTCTGCAGTCGAAACATGTGAGTTTTAAGAGCACTCTTAAAAGGGACCACTGTGTCTTAGTGTCTAATTTCAATGGGCAATTCTTTCCACGTTGCCGGGCCCTGGTATGCAAACGAACGTTGTCCATATGACTTTGTTTTCACCGTGGGAACAATGAGTATACGATTATCAGGAGAAGAGCGTAAGTATCTAGCTAGTGTATACACATGGGTGAGGCTGGATAGGTATGTTGGACTCGAGTCTGTCATTGAAACATTGCACAGAGAACAAATTTTCTGTTTGATTCTGTATCGAATAGATAGCCAGTTTAGGGTACAGAGCAGTGGTGATGTGTGCTCTGATCGAGGTACACTAAAGATGATCTGTGCAGCTGTGTTTTGAACTTTTTGAAGTTTCTGGAGTAAATATTGTGACGAAGCAGACAGAATTGAGATACAATAGTCCAGTCTTGAAAGTACTAATGAACACACAAGTGTTTTAGTGGCATCAACTGAAAGATATTTACGAATGGAACGGATGCGTCTCAATTCAAGATATGCAGCCTTGCAGCCTTGCATATGTTCATGACATGTTGGTGCAATATGAGAGTACTGTCTAGAGTAACGTCTAGGTTTAGTACTGACTGTGAGAATTTAATGTTGGTGTTGCTAACATTTATTGTTTGAGGTAAAGGATGTGAATGAGAAAGTCTTTATGTTGTGATCAGAATAGCCTCAGTTTTATCAGCATTCATCTTCAGCTTGTTACATGTCATCCATGATTTCATATCAGAAATGCACCTCTCTACTCCATGGATGGTAGCTTCAACTTCCGTTGCATGGCTAGACTTGTATATTTGGGTGTTATCAGCATACAATTGGTGCGACATTGGGTGATGATCTATGACACTTGAGAGCGGCTGAGTGTACAGAATGAAGAGAACAGGTCCAACAACAGATCCCCGTGGAACACCACAACATATGTCAACTGGGCCGGAGCGTATTCCATTTGCAGATATAATTTGTGTCCTGTTCACTAAGCAAGACTTTAACCACTGTAAGGCTATATTCTGCATGCCAAATACATGCTGGAGACGGTGAAATAATATATCATAGTCTATTGTGTCAAATGCTGCAGAGAAATCCAGGAGAGTGAGGACTGTAATCTTTCCACTATTCAAAGCAGAGAGAATGTCATTAAATACTCTCAGAAGAGTAGTTTCCGTACTCTGGCAAGGGCGATATGCAGACTGTACATTGCTAAAAAGACTGTTTGAATTCAAATGAGATACAAGTTGGGTTACAAAAACCTTTTCTAAGATTTTTGAGATGAATGGGAGATTAGAAACCGGGCGGTAGTTCTTGAAATCGTTATGGTCAAGTGTTGGCTTCTTCAGCAGGGGCTTTACGATGGCAGTTTTTAAAAATTATGGGAATTCCCCTGATGAGAGAGATATTAATAACATCAGTTAGTGAAGGCAATATTGGGTCTCAGCACTCAAGCAGCAGTGATGTCGGAATTGGATCAAGTTCATAAGACTTTGGTGCACTTTCCATCACGATTGTCCGTACTAAATCAAAAGAAACAGGTTCAAATGCTCCTAATGGTTGTCGCAGTACAATATTAGGTTCAATTTGTTACAATATGGGCGGTGTTGGAAACCGTATTGGGTTAAATTTGGTACAATATGGGCAATGTTGAAAACGGTATTAGGTTAAAATTTCAAAGTTTTTCAGTTCAATTTGTTACAGTATGGGCGATATTCCAAACGATATTTTGTTTAATTTGTTACAGTATGGGCGGTATTCCAAACGATATTTTGTTTAATTTGTTACAGTATGGGCGGTATTTCAAACGATATTTTGTTTAATTTGTTACAGTATGGGCGGTATTCCAAACGATATTTTGTTTAATTTGTTACAGCATGGGCGATGTTGAAATGGTATTAGGTTCAATTTGTTACAATATGGGCGGTGTTGAAAACGGCATTAGGTTCAATTTTTTACTGTATCAGCGGTATTCAAAACGATATTAGGTTCAATTTGGTACAGTATGGGCAATGTTGAAAACGGTATTAGGTTCAATTTTTACAGCATGGGCGGTGTTTAAATCGGTATTAGGTTCAATTTATTACAACAAGGGCTGTATGAGCGGTGTTCAAAACTGTATTAAGAAGGATTCTACAGATATAGACCCCTCCGTTTTGTTTGCAATCTGTATTTTAATGCAAAATCCTGAACATCTCGTTCCTAATGATTCAAAATGATCATGACCGTTCGATCAATAATTTAGTTTATTACGTAGTTGGTACACGTTATATGTAGTGTGAGCAGTGTAATAATTTTGATATGGCATCTTAGTATTTCACTTTGTCATTATAATAGGTGCAAATACGTTAACAAAATTCGTGCGCGATATTATCTTTACCAATTGATGCTGGACATTTATATTTATTTAGTTTTGTGTACCATCACTATCGATATTTTGGTGGCCATGTTTTGAATCGATTGCCCACGGAAAATTGAGAGAGACGGTTAAGTCATTTCGAATATGATCAGTCTACTCACAGTGTCTCGATATATATAAAACTAAGGGTATCGGGCAATGAATACAGGGCTTGGGGGTATTGGAGGTCCTGTAACATGAACCCCACCCTATATCAAGCGTGTTTAAATATTAACCTATAAGTAATTAAATTCAGCTGTTTAGAAAAGAACGTGGACATATGCCGGTCTCCTAGTTGACAGAAATTATCCAACATTTTAACACAGTATAAATGCTAAACGGGTTTATGTTTCTTGTGTGATGAAATTAAGACTCTAAATTAAATTTGTTTATGTCTAATATACCGTTCCAAATCAACTACTGCAATTATTCCCTCACAACTAAATATTTTGCATCCAATAATCATCCAATAATCATCCACTCAGATTACTAGCCAACAACTGGAATGCTTGGTAGTGAGGTTGACACTTTAGATGGAAACATTTATAACAATCTCTACGAAATGGTTTAAGTAACCTATACCCAGTCAGTCTTCTTTCCAGGTTTCCTATTCTTAAAGGTTTCACTAAAGGAATCGGGTATTTAATCTCCTTTATTTACTCTCTCCATCCATGTGTATTTTGAAAAGAATGATATCCCTGTCAAAATTTATTTATATCAGAGTGGTTTCGTGAAGAGCGTCGTTGCATTCGATCGTGCTATTGGTTCGTTTGACGGTGTTGGATTTTCTCGCAGTAAGAGACCAAACATTTGGGAATAACTGATCTGCAATCCGGCGAGCAATCCGGGTAGCTCTTTGACCATTTGTCGAGAGCCGTGGAACCGGAAATACTTCGCGATCGTCATAAAGATATCAAGACTCCACGACAACACGAGTTCCGTGTTTAGTTGTCAAATCAGTATTTAATATCGCTATGTGTGAAATAAAAAAATTCGGTAACACTATTAGAGTTAAAATAAATAATGCATGTATGTCTTGAACATGAGATTTATTCCTAGTTTGATCATTCTTGCTGACAAAACCATACCTTATTCCAAACTGTGAAAATTGTATGAGATTTATTCCTAGTTTGATCATTCTTGCTGACATAACCATACCTTATTCCAAACTGTGAAAATTGGATACTTTGATAAGGTTAGTGATAGATAAAACATTTTCATTTTTGTGTTAATTTCTTAACATTGATGATCTATGGTGATACATATCAATCATATTTATTCATGGGTCCCATAGTTCTTTGATTTTGTTTACTCGTTGAAGTTACATAAACTGATTAGTTCTAGTCAGGGACCAAATCATTTCCTTATATCAGATGCACATCTTTCTGTAAATCCAATGCCGGACTTCATGCCCATGAGTATGGTACCATTTATCGTCAAATTACATTATAAATAAACATCTCATTCAAGAAATTTATTTCAGTTCCTTCGCTAAATCGAATTCTGACCCTCTTTCATACTATTGCGAATGATTTGGAACCAATACCTTTACGCTGTTAAGTATATATTATTTGAAATGAAACATGTTATGGTATCATCATCATCATCATCATCATCATCATCAGTCTCTTCACCTAGTGTGCTCGTTGAGGCACTGAGCTGCTGAACATCTGACCAGTTCCCTCCACATATTTCGATCATGTGCCGATGCCTGTGTCTCTGCAAACCTTTTCCTGGTCCATTCTGTGATGTTGTCAATACACTCTTTTCTCTGTCTACCTCTCTTTCTGCCGCCTTAGACGCTGCCCTGCTGTTGGCTCTAGTGCAAACTTGAGCTGCCGTCTCCCTCTTTCATCGGTAAGCTCATGTCAAGAAGGTCATCCCAGACTGGTATGCATTTTCTATGTCTTCACCACAACCGCAAAATAATCTCTGTGATTAGATGCAAAATGGTTATATAAATCATTAGCTATTTATAGTTCTGGTATGCAAAGCAGATACTTTAATGTTAACAACCAGACAAGTATTTAAAATATTTGTAATAGAACACTTCATTTTAGTTAGTGGCATTGCAAGGTTAACTAGTTATCATGAAAAAATGATAAGACAGATCTGCCTAAAATTAACTGGATAACATATAATAGAGTACACATCTTAAATCATACCTTTAAGACACGTGCTAAATGCTTCCAATAATAAGACCTAAAGGAATGGTACCAAGCAAACAATCTGTGATGGTAGGATTGAAACTGAAGGAGACAAATAGAGGACAGAGTGAGTAAAACTTGTGCGGATAAGATTTATGGTTATGAATTAAATGATGATGATGATGATGATGATGATGATGATGATGATCCTCATGTCGGACCTGCTAATACGATCCCAAACTATTACGTGAAAAGCCCCACAAGAACATTATTAACAGTTCAACATTAAAAAAAAAAAAATGTTATTATTTTCAAACGAAACGTATCGTTGCGCAAATTTGTACGAACGCAGAATAGACCGATATGGTGGGATACATAATGAACCATTCGTTTATAAATAAGTTTATGAGTTCTAATATTGAACCTTTTACGATGCTTTCAAAGTGTGCATTCGATTTGTCATCATCTCAAAACATACTAAGAACATGATTTACCTACGGTGATAATGTTTAAAAGAAATATCTCGCCTACGAATTTCTCTACCGTATTATCCTGGTTGGTGTTTTGTTAACTACTTTGATAAGAAAGATGCAAACAACAATCACAATAAGCAATTCAGCTTGTTTAGATAAGACATAAGATATATCAGCGCACATATTACTCTCTCTCTCTCTCTCTCTCTCTCTCTCTCTCTCTCTCTCTCTCTCTCTCTCTCTCTCTCTCTCTCTCTCTCTCTCTCTCTCTCTCTCTCTCTCTCTAGCAAATTTGGCAAAAGGTTTGGAAGGAGGTGGAGTATAGGTCCATAGCAAATTTGGTCATGGTTTGGTAGGAGGTGGCGTAATAGGTCCATAGAAAATTTGGTAACATGTGTTACGGCTATTGGATTTAAATTATTTATTTTTTAATTGTTAAATCTAAATTTGTCATTTAAGGTTTAATATTTATTCATTAATTGGGAGATTTTTTTTTTCTAGAAAATTCAGTTTGACCTAGACTCTTAGTTGTAAACAGGCTGACTATCCTTTAATTGTAAACAAGTTTTGACCTTGGCTTACAGTGGATCAAATTCCTGACCTTGCTTTGGACATTGTCAACAAGTATCTACAACTATTGGTTAATTTCAAGGACAACTTTTTATTTTTAGTAATTCGTGGCTCATTTTCTTCTGGTTCATTCTTTTAGTATGTGACTTGGTGAAGGTAGCTTCTTTCTATGACCTTCCAGAATCACATGATTCCTTTTTGTTTACGAGGGAATTACATATATATAGCTGTGTTTTGGAAGCTAAAATCAGTAGATGTTTGGGTTTTATTATTATTATTAAGTTGTGTATTTCATGTTTGAGTGTTCTGGACTTTGTGTCAATTAATTGAAGAAAGGAGAATTATCTGGAAAATGACATATGTTTCATAACTTCATCTGGATGATATTAAAACAAGAACTGCATCACGTGACATTGTCAGCCATTTTGGATTACATCGTCAAGATTCGAACCTGGAACTATTAGAACATTTATTTATCAGGACTTGCAATTCCATTAGAGGATTATTTTGTGAATTTTATATTTGTTGGATTTGATTCTCTAAAACTGTAAGTTTATTTATTTTATGAAAATAATTTTACTTAATAAAAATCATTGTTAAAGTTTTACATGCTTGTTAGTTTTCACTCTTTCTGTGTTGCTGCTTATTCGAGCCTAAGCATGTAACATAGAAATTGGTGGCTATCGTCTCGGGATTGAAATTGAGATTGAGATTTAAATAAATTTGAATTTAAATTTGAATTTCCCCTAGTTTTTGAAAAAATTAAATTTTTAGTGAGACTAACATGCTTGTATCAAAACGACATCTAAGGTAGAAATATTTCTTTCTAATCCTACCCAGGAGCAATTAGATCTTTTCAAAAAGATGAGTTGGTTCAACTTGCCAAACAATACGATCTTTCCGAAGTGAAGGCTTCTTTAACGAAACAAGATATCAAAAAGATTTTGGTCCAGTATTTGGTAGAACAGGATTTTTGGGAACAAAGTGCTTTGATTCCAGTCAGTAAGTCTGCATCAGACTCTGACATTAAACTAAAAGAATTAGAATTAAAATTCCAGATGGAATTAGAGTTGAAGAAGCTTGAGTTTCAGGAAACGGAGAAAGAGAAACAAATTGAATTACAAAAAGAGCAAATGCGGATTGATAAAGTGAGAGAGGAGAAAGAAAGACAATTACAATCTGAATTAGAGTTTAAGAAACTGGAATTTCAGGAAAGGGAGAAAGAAAGACAATTACAATCTGAAAAAGAGGAGAGAGAGACAAGAAAGGGAGAAAGAAAGACAATTACAATTTGAGGAGAAAGAAAGACAATTACAATTTGAAAAAGAGGAGAGAGAGAGACAGGAAAGGTTACAAGAAAAACAAATTGAACGAGAGAGAGAGAAGGAAGAAAGGGGATATCAGTGTAAAATGAAAGAATTAGAGTTGGCAAGCGAGAATCACCATCATACTTCAAATCAAAATTTTGATTTAGCAAGGAATATTAGATTAGTGCCCACTTTCAAAGAAAAAGAAGTAGATAAATATTTCATTCTTTTTGAAAAAGTTGCAGAAAATTTAAAGTGGCCAAGAGAGAATTGGACTCAGTTACTACAATGTGTAATTACTGGTAAGGCTAGTGAGATTTACACTTCACAGTCTGTTGAGCAAAGCAGTGATTATGACGTAGTTAAAGAATGCATTTTAAGAGGTTTTGAGTTAGTTCCTGAAGCTTATAGGCAAAAATTTAGAAATTACAGAAAAGAAGCTGGACAAACTCATGTCGAATTTGCTAGACAAAAAGAGCAGTTGTTTGATAGATGGTGTTTAGCCAAGAAAGTCGAGCAAGATTATCAAAATCTCAAGCAAATTATATTAATTGAAGAGTTCAAAAACTGTGTTCCTAGTGATGTTAAAACTTATCTTGAGGAGCATCAGATTGAAACCTTGGAAAATGCTGCTCGAGCTGCTGACGAATATTATTTGACACATAAAGTTCCTTTTGTTGACAAGACTTCTACTCAACAATTTAATGGCAGAAAAGTATTTCCGCCTATTTTAAGCCCTTCTGAAACTCAAACTAACACAACTTTCAAAGATCAGACTTCAGAGAAGTTTGATTCTAGATCCTTGTCTCTTCCGACGTGTAACTTTTGCAAGAAAAAAGGACACGTTATTTCTGATTGCTACAAATTGAAAAATAGGCATCAGAATCAAGACAGGCCTGTTCCATATGCTCTTATTTACAAGAGGTCAAGGTCACAGTCATGTATTGAAAGCAATACATTTGTTGGGTCTAATAAATCCCAGTCTGATTTTGATATGGAGAATTATGAACCATTCATATCGAAGGGTTCTATATCACTCTTGGGTGATTCAGCCAATCCCACCCCTATTAAAATTTTAAGGGATACAGGAGCCTCTGAGTCTTTTATTATCAGGTACTTTGCCTTTATCTGAGAAGTCTTCTTCTAATGAAAGTGTTCTTGTTCAGGGAGTAGAGTGCGGCTTTGTTAATGTTCCTCTCCATTGTGTAAATTTGTCATCAGACTTAGTGTCAGGACCTGTGACAATCGGAACAGTCTTGGTTTTGCCCGTTGAGAGAATAGATTTATTGCTAGGCAACGAATTAGCTAGAGACAAGGTTGTGGTTAATCCACTTGTGACTGACAAGCCTAATTTGGATCAGAAAGCTGATCCAATTGCAAAAGAAATCCCTGATATATTTCAAGCTTGTACAGTTATTAGAGCTATGGTAAAGAAAGCTCTTGAGAATGAAGTTGAAAAGGGCAGTATTCCCTTCGTTGACATATGCATGGGTCAGGTTTATGTTATTGAGGCCAGTATTCCCTTATCTGACATCTGCGTGGGTCAGGCTTGTGTTGAAAAAGCCAGTATTCCTTCAACTGACGCTTGTAAAGGTCAGGTTTTTGATGAGGTCACTTTTACTCTTGGTTTAGATCAATCAGAAGGTATTGATCATAGTGATCCTCTTTTGACAACTCATTCTCTTTATTCTAATCAGGGTGATGATCTTGAGAATGGTGTTATAGAAGTCAGCATTCCTTCAACTGGCGCTTGTGTAGGTCAGGTTTTGGATGAGATCACTTTTACTCTTGGTTTAGATCAATCAGAAGGCATTGATCATAGTGGTCCTCTTTTAATAACTCATTCTCTTAATCAGGGTGATAAACGACAGTCACTTGTCGTCGAACAGGAAAAAGATCCTGAGATCTCCTGTTTGTTTCAAAGGGTCATAAATGAGACTGAAGTTACTGAAGTTCCTGTCTGTTATTTCATTAAAAATGGAATTCTTATGAGAAAATGGAGACCTTCCGAGGTACCTGCTGGTGATGAGTGGTCAGTGAACTATCAAATAGTAGTTCCAAAACCTTACAGACAGGAAATACTTAATCTGGCCCATGAAACTCCTTTGGTTGATCATTTAGGGATTAATAAAATGTATCACAAGATCTTAACTCACTTCTATTGGCCAAAAATCAAAAGTGATGTTGCCAAATACTGTAGGTCTTGTCATACTTGTCAAATGGTAGGAAAACCCAATCAGAAGATACCTAAGGCTCATCTGCAACCTATTCCTGCCTTTGACGAATCATTTCGTAGAATTATGGCAGATTGTGTAGATCCCTTACCTAAGACCAAGTCAAGTAATCAATTAAAGTTAAAAATGAAACTATGGTTTGAAAGAACTTAAAGGGAGAGAACGTTTGAGTCTGATAATGGAGTTGTGTTACTCTTGTTCATTCTTCTTACTTTTTTCAGATTAGATATTATGGCCCGTACAAAGTTAAGAAGAAAATGAATTAGTTAAATTATAGTATTAGTGCTCCTGGGATCTAAATTAATTATAGGAGTACCAGTATATTGAAAGAGATAGCCATGTTAAATATGTAATTAATTTAGTTGTGCCTGTTCCACTCGGTGAAGAAATATCGTCGGATTCTACTGACATTGGAGCGACGAATTGTTGGAATTCAGAAATTATAAACAAATCTAGACCAGAAACTTTCACAGTTGCAAGTGTAAGAAACAAATGAACTGGAAGTTATAATTATTATATGAGCACTTATGTCCAGATATTCTTACGAGGACAAAAAAAATTTTCATGACATTGAGATTGAGAATTCAATGCCAGATGAGTCCACTCAAACAGGAATATTTGAAAAAGGAAATTCAGTACTTGCTGGAGAATGATTTTATCAAGCCCAGTAAAAGTGATTGGAGTTCACTATGCATACTTGTTCCTAAACCAGATAAAACTTTCTGTATGTGCATAGGAAGGTGAACAGAGTGACAAAAACAGATTCATTCCCATTAACAAGAATTGGCTATTCTATTGATAAAATTGGGAACGCCAAGTACGTCACCAAATTTTGACCTTCTGAAAGGATTTTGGCAGATTCCACTACGGAAAGAGCAAAGAAAAACTCGACGTTGTGACTCCAAAAAGGATTCTACCAATATAAAGAAAGTCATTTCATCGTTTCATAAAAATGATCATCTCTGGTCTAGAAAATTGTGACGTCATCATCTACAGCGACACCTGGAGAGAACATCTAGCAACAATTAGAAATTTTTTTGACAGACTCACTAATGCGTGTCTGACTGTTAATTTATTTAAAAGTGAATTCTGCCTTGCTAGAGTAGCTTTCTTAGGACATTTTGTGGGACATGGACAAGTTAAAAATTTGAGGCTATTTCTTGATAATATAATTGTAGACACTCTTTCCCATGTATAATTTATTATATTGTGTAATTTATACTAGTTCTTTTCATCTCAGATGTAAATTGGTTTGTGATAAAAAGAAAGTTTTATCATATAAACCTTTCTTTTTATTTTATGGGGGAAGGTGTTACGGCTATTGGATTTAAATTATTTATTTTTTAATTGTTAAATCTAAATTTGTCATTTAGGGTTTAATATTTATTCATTAATTGGGAGATTTTTTTTCTAGAAAATTCAGTTTGACCTAGACTCTTAGTTGTAAACAGGCTGACTATCCTTTAATTGTAAACAAGTTTTGACCTTGGCTTACAGTGGATCTAATTCCTGACCTTGCTTTGGACATTGTTAACAAGTATTTACAACTATTGGTTAATTTCAAGGACAACTTTTTATTTTTAGTAATTCGTGGCTTATTTTCTTCTGGTTCATTCTTTTAGTATGTGATTTGGTGAAGGTAGCTTCTTTCTATGACCTTCCAGAATCACATGGTTCCTTTTTGTTTACGAGGGAATTACATATATATAGCTGTGTTTTGGAAGCTAAAATCAGTAGATGTTTGGGCTTTATTATTATTATTAAGTTGTGTATTTCATGTTTGAGTGTTCTGGACTTTGTGTCAATTAATTGAAGAAAGAAGAATTATCTGGAAAAGGACATATGTTTCATAATTTCATCTGGATGATATTAAAACGAGAACTGCATCACGTGACATTGTCAGCCATTTTGGATTACATCGTCAAGATTCGAACCTGGAACTATTAGAACATTGCAATTCCATTAGTGGAATATTTTGTGAATTTTATATTTGTTGGATTTGATTCTCTAAAACCGTAAGTTTATTTATTTTATGAAAATAATTGTACTTAATAAAAATCATTGTTAAAGTTTTACAAGCTTGTTAGTTTTCACTCTTTCTGTGTTGCTGCTTATTCGAGCCTAAGCACATCACATATGTGTGATAGGAGGTGGAGTATAGGTGCATATAAAATTTGGTAACAGGGTTGATAGAATGTGGAGTAATAGGTCCATAGCAAATTTGGTAACAGGGTTGATAGGAGGTGGAGTAATAGGTCCATATCAAATTTGGTAACAGGGTTGATAGGAGGTGGAGTATAGGTGCATATAAACATGGGGAATATTATTTTTATTTGGACCTGTCAAGCTACAAGGGAAATTGACGCAAAGAAAGCAGATATCTTTTCGAGGTATATCATTGGCCCCGAAAAGGGTCTTTGGGTGCTGCTTCTTCTTCTTTTATTTTCTGCCGTTGTTCCACCACCTTTTGATTATGTTTATGATTCCATTTTCTTTCGTTTTTTCGTCCTCGGGAATCCAGTCAGGATGTTCCATTGCTCTAAACTGCTCTTGTATCTTTATCCAATTGTTATTTAATCTTTCAAATTCCTCTTTCTTTTTTGTTTTCATTGTCCTTTCTCTCCTTACTCCAGTTATCTTTTATCTTCTTCACTTCTTCTAATAGCACCTTTCTCATCAGTTCTTCGGCTTTCTTGAGCTTAGTTGTTACGTGCTTAGGCTCGAAAAAACAGTAACATAGAAAGAGTGAAAATTACAAGCTTGTAAAAACTTAATAAACAATTTATTGAGCACAAATATTTTCCAGAAAAGAAAAAAATAAACTTACGGTTTTAAGAATCAATTCCAAAATTAATCCAAAAATAATTCAAAATATAATCCACTAGTGAAATTGTAAAAGTCCTGGTAATAAAATGTCCAAATAATTCCAAGTTCGAATCTTAGTGAAGCATCCAAGATGGAAGACGATGTCACGTGATGAAGTCAGTTCTGGTCTTATGAAATTCAATGAGCACAATTATTTTCCAGATAAATAACAAAATAAATCCTCTTGATCCAAACGAATTGAAATAATTTCCAGTACAAGGTAATTTAAAAAAGCTCAAAACAATACAACTTAATATTCTAACAGCCCAACTTCTACTAAATAGTTTGCTCTTAAACATAATTTATATACCTGTTTTTACGTTAACAAGGAAGGGGTCACGTCATCTTCTAGAATCTTTAGAACAAATTTACGTTCAAAAAATCTCGTGCACACTGTATGACCCAACTAAAATTAGTAAGATGTTTACACCAAAGCTCCATAATGTCCTTGGAATCAACCAATCATTTTAAAAGCTTGTTTACAACTCTGTAGCTAGGTCAGAAATGAGGTCAACATCTGGTGTTTATTTGTAAAGTACAGGTCATCTCCCAAGGAATGAATCTTAAACTTAAAATGTCAAATTTGAATCTGACAAACAAACAATTAAAATAAAAATAAATGACTTAAATCAAATATACGTAAGTAGTAATAGGGGACACTATAGCCTCAATGGAAAATCCAGTCAAAAAGTGCTTGGGACACTATAGCCTCAAGATTTATAGCCTCAAGGGAAAATCCAGTCAAAAACAGCTTGGGACAATATAGCCTCAAAACAGCTTGGGACACTATAGCCTCAAGGGAAATGGAACATGGGGGATCTGTATAGCGTCAAGGGAAATTGAACATAGTGGGTCTATATAGCCTCAAGGGAAATGGAACATAGTGGGACTATATAGCCTCAAGGGAAATATAACATGGGAAATAAAACAAGGGAAAAAAAGGGTGGCAATGAAAGCTACTATCTTTTCGAGACTTATGAGTGGCCCTGAAAAGGGCCTTTGGATACTTCTTCTTTTATTTTCTGCCTTTGTTCCACCACCTTTTGATTTTACCAATAATTCCCGTTTTCTTCTTCTTTTCTTCTTCGGGAATCCAGTCAGGATGCCCCATAGCTCTAAACTTCTCTTGTATCTTTATCCAATTGTTATTTAATCTTTCAAAGTCCTCTTTCTTTTTTTGGTTTTCATTGTCCTTTCTTTCCTTTCTCTCCTTACTCCAGTTATCTTTGATCTTCTTCACTTCTTCTAATAGTTCCTTTCTCATCAGTTCTTCAGCTTTCTTGAGCGGGTCCAAACCCTTTTGGACATGGGGGTACTCTGTCAAGATATTATCCAAAAAACACTTGACGTTTCCGACAATATCTATTACTTGCTTCAATGTCCCCACTCTAACATAGGGTGGATTAATGCAGCCTCGTAACCTTTTGGCTTCTTCTTCTAGCATTCCTCCTAAGAGCTCCCTGGCTATTTTCAGTCTTTTTGCAAAGTCCAAACTCTTCGCAATCTTCCATTTATGATGTAGTTTTTCCACTTCATATTCCCCGTCTAATATCCAGAAATAGCTGTGTCTTAAATTGTTGAATAAACTTGATGCTTTTGCCATCTTCTATGGTTATTCCGTGGAATGGTTCTAATGTCAGTCACTTTGAGTATATATATCTTAAGCACGGACGTGAAAGTAAACACCCCCTACATTCACTTGTCATATTAGATACTATCCACAAACCTTATCATTTACTATCCAAAATCACACCCTATACTAACCACACTCGGGGAAGCAGCCAAAACACACCCTATCATTTACTATCCAAAATCACACCCTATACTAACCACACTCGGGGAAGCAGCCAAAACACACCCTATCATTTACTATCCAAAATCACACCCTATACTAACCACACACACGGGGAAGCAGCCAAAACAAACCCTATCATATACTATCCAAAATCACACCCTATACTAACCACACACACGGGGAAGCAGCCAAAACACACCCTATCATATACTATCCAAAATCACACCCTATACTAACCACACACACGGGGAAGCAGCCAAAACACACCCTATCATATACTATCCAAAATCACACCCTATACTAACCACACACACGGGGAAGCAGCCAAAACACACCCTATCATTTACTATCCAAAATCACACCCTATACTAACCACACACACGGGGAAGCAGCCAAAAACAAACCCTACTATATACTATCCAAAATCACACCCTATACTAACCACACACGGGGAAGCAGCCAAAACAAACCCTACTATATACTATCCAAAATCACACCATATACCATCTAAATAGAGTCAGTGTTTATAATCACACTACTCCTCTCTCACACCCATTGGCAATTGACATAGTATTTCTTTTCTTGTTATTTGGGTAGCCCTGAGAAGGGCTGTTTTTAAAACTTCAAATTGCACCTGGTTAATGCTGGCATCTCCCAGGTCTAGCCCCACACACACATCTCCTACTCCAATCATTCTCCCAATTCACTCTTGTGATTGGGAGTGCAGAGGGAGAATGAGTGGCTTCACTATCCCAATCTTCTGTTTGAGGGATAGTGAAAGTCTCTTCATTTCTGCCTCTATTCCGCAACCGTGGATGCGGCTGAAGTTGTTGCGGTCGAGGCTGTGATTGTTGCGGTGGGGGTTCCGCCTGTAGTAGACGAACTGGTTCTGGTGGTGAAGGTGTCCTCACCATGGGCTTGACTTCACTAGTCTGTCTCATCATGCGGTGAGGCAAGATGGGGCTTTTCTTCTCCTCCTCTTCTTTCTTTTTTCTTTCCTCCTCTTCTTTTTCAATTTTGGCCTGCTCTGCTATGGCCTCCATAGCCAGTTCGTCCAAAAGACGCCTAGCATTCTCCAGGTGCATTTGAAGCTCTCTCAATTTTTGAAGTCTACTCATCTTTGGTGTTGATGCGTCAACGAGGGGTAGCCAGACTGACGAGTGCTTCTTTACATATAATTCAAGCGCGGACGTGATGGAAAACACCCCCTACGATTACCCAAAAATCTTACAGTATCCCTATCATTACCAAAACACGCGGACGTGATGGAAAACACCCCCTAGATCCCAAAAATTTACATTATCCCTATCATTACCAAAAAAACAAAACAAGCGGACTTAAAATAAAACACTCACTCACTTTTATACTTGACTCCTATTAATTATACATTGAACAAGTTATTTTGAAAAAATACGTTGTGCTTATAGACGCACTTCAAAACAAAAGTTAAAAGAGACAGTGATTATAGACTCACTTCTAATTTTTTTCTAACTTCCTCACATACCATAAGCAAATTGAATAATTAATTCTTTTCGAGAATATTTGGGTAGCCCTGAAAAGGGCTGTTTTTTTGTGTTTGTGTGTACGAGGAAGGATGACAATCTTTTATCGTCTAAGATTGCGTCCTCGTTTGGCTACACGATAGGGTCTGCTTCTTCGGAAAGAGAAAGAGAACTCTTTTGTGTCCACACGACAGTCGACAAAACTTCTGTCTGGTTCCTGCTGCTGTTGTTGCTGTTGCTGATGCTGCTGATGCTGTTCTCTATGTTCTCTCTGCTGCTTTTGAAGTCGATACTTCTCAGTCCATTCATCTTTCTCTTTTTGAATTTCCTCTCTGAAGAGTTCTTCTATGAGGTCTTCCGTTACTTGTAGCATTCTCACATTCTCAATCTCTTCAGGCTTTGGCATCAGATTGTGTCTGATACGATGCAGAGTGACATAAGCTTCGTTCAGCTTAGCTAGTCTTGAGCACATCTTCGTAGGAGTATGAGTCAAACAATGGATGGCCAGACTGGAGACTACCCCTGCTTTATATGGTTCAAGCGCGGACGTGATGGAAAACACCCCTCTGCGGTTTAGGGTTTTGAAACGTTTAGATAGTTTGATGTGAGGGATAGAAAGAAAAGTCAAAGAGCGTTTATATGAATACAAATGTAAAACAAACGACAGACGCATTGGTTTTCAAAACACAACATTTTTATTCAAATAACAAACATTATTTCAAATAACAAACATTATTTCAAAGAACAAACATTTTTTCAAAGAACAAACATGTTTTTCTTTCATAACACTAATACATTATCTTTGACATGGTTGACAACGTTGTGAATTAAATTGAGATTTCCACTGTTGGAAATCATTGGGCGATTGATGTACACTACGTTTCCTAGCTAAAGACAACAGATAACCATAATGGTCACAAAACCATCGATCTACTTTGTCATCGTTTCGAGACGAATGACGATCAAAATAAGTCACTAAATGTTCTAAAGAATATCCAAGACTGCGATGATGCAGATAATAGATACAATATTGTCCACACACCATAGAATCTGTGCTTTGTAATTTCACATTATTGAATCGTGTCGTCTGAGCATTTCTTCTCATAAAGTCAATGATATCATCTTCGAAAGGACGCAATCCATACGAATCAAAATACTCCGCACAACCCTCTTGAGGAAAGTAGACTGTCATCTGTGTTGATGACATAAGCTTGATTCTCTTGAGGTTTGCGATGAGGTAGTTCATCTTTAGCACACACGACAGGATTCCAAGAAGCAGTGTACGAACTACGGTTCAAAAGATAATAAAGTTCCCAGGTATCCATTTTTTGTTGTGTAGCCTTGTGTTTTTCTCTCCTTTCTTCACAGGTGATGATAAGTCATCAATTCAATCCAGACTTTTTGTTTGAAACGGTCTGACAAGTAACTGATGGTTTGCTTCGTCTCTTTACTTTTGGCCAAGAGAGCTTCGATGCGATCGATTTCTCGAGCAAACAATGGAGGAGAGGAATGATCACGTAAGCCTTTATACCACTGAAGTAACACGTCTTCTTCGGAGATGAGACTCCAAGCTTCGTTCAGATAATTGTCCAATTTTTCTTCTTGACTCATCATCATACATTTATCGTGTTGAATTTGACTGGGATGATCGATTTGACATCCATAACAATCTTTTTTAATCAGGTCCCTCATTTTATCTTCCAAGTGTTGTGCAAAACAAGCCACTAACTGTTGTTCCTGTTCTGACCATCTGGATTGCATGATCACTACTTCTTCTTTTTGGTCTTGGGGTTCTGCTTTTTCTGTAACCTCCCGTTCCATGGATTCTCCACTATTCAAAGAAGGACAAGGGTCTTCCATAATGTCTAATAGTCTAGAATGACTTCTCTCAAACTGTTAATTTCTATGGTATTATCAAATTCAGCATACAGAATGATATTCACCGTTTCGGGAAGAGGTGCTGCAAACTGAAGTTCCACACGCAGTTGCCCAGATTTTATAGGGTGGAAATGTCCCTCGTCGCTGCCTTGGTCTGGAGTGAAATCAAAAGCCCACAACGTGTAACCTCTTGCATAGTCGTCGTAGGAAATACCGTGACTGGTGTTGGTTCCTAACTGTCCTGTGGCTTCGTACAGCGACAAGTACGACCTCAAGTAATTTTTCTGTTCGCCAAAGTCGGGTTCGAAGGGTCTGGTACACAAAGTTTTGCCATCGCGACTGACTTCAATTTTGGATACTCTGCAGTGCTTAAACTGGAAAGGATTTTCATCGTGGGCACCATTGAGGGCTGCATTGCTGACGATACCAATGAATAAACGTTTGGGTAACTGTCCTTGGAACAGATGATCTTCAATCTTAGATCGGAGTCCAGCGGCAATGGTGAAAGTTTTGACTTCCACGCGTCGTATCGGATACTTGGCTGTCGTTCTGCTCAAAGTGTGACTGATATCATTCCCCACTTTAGGTAACACTTCCACGCGACGTACGTATAACCTGGCTTCTTGGATAATGGTTTTGTATTCGTTGGCATGAGCCATCAAATGGAAAGCAGTACTACTTCGATTCAGTCTCAAGCGAATATCTACTCCGTTCAGCAAATACTTCTCTTGAAACCACATGTCCAAATGCAAACGATCGAACAGTTCTAAACTACGTCCTTGCAAAATTTTCTTTCGACGCTCGTTAAAACCTTCATTGTGAGGATCGGCAGGAGCGCTGCCATCAGCAGCTGCTGCTACGGGCAAGGCTGTGTCGTTAAACTTATCTGCGGTGTCAGGTTTCCATACCACGCAAGCATCTAGATGAGTGTTCTTGGCTTCTTTTCCGTACGTCAAGAGATTTTCGAGGTACGCTCGGTAAGGGTAAGTATCCATGCTACTGCTGATCAGTTTGTTATTCATGTACAAATCCACATCGCTGAACAAGGAATGCATAAAATTGTTGACAGGAGCTACTCTATCATTGGCTCCTGGATTGGTGTTGTCTGTTTTGGTTACTTTCACTTTCAAATACAAGTAACTGTTGTTGAGATCGATGTAATCTTCGGGTTGTCCTTTGATTTCAAACTCGATGGGAGCTGAATCCGTCAAAGAGGAGACGGGATGAAATTCGACCCATTGGGCTTCTTGCATGGTCATCATCGTGGGTGGCATGGCAAAGAGATCCAGTTCCGACTTGGAACAGGCACAAGATTCTTGGTGCATCATTTTTTCTTTAGGTTTTTTTTCTTCACTTTTAATAATCAAAAATGTCTAAGTCTCGAGCGGTTCTTTTTTTCTTTGTCTTTCGAACTTTAGAGGTACGGAGACTTTTGAAAGGGTGTCTTCGTCGACGCTTTCTACCTTGTCCTTGCTGTGTCGTCAGGGAAGTAGGAATGTCAGACTCGGTACCGTTCAGAGCATTTATAGGACTTTCTCGTCGACCCAAAATCTCTTTACCCGTTTGAAGCAAGGCATGTTTGCCTGCTCTCAAAAAAGCTTCTTTAGGGTTTTGTTTGTCAATGAGAACATTGTAAAGAAAATCTTTGCCGTGAGTCAATGCGGCATCTTTTAAGGTGTGCAATCCTCGTGTCACCATTGGTTTTAAAACAGGGACCACGGAACGAAAGGCTGATTTAAACATATCTCCTAAACCATGTCCTCGTTGTCGAGTGACTCCTCGGTACACAGGATACATCACTTTTTCAGTTGTTGGAGAATCGTTTTTGAAAATGGAGTTTCACTGTGACTTTCCCTTTGGTAAATGGAATATTTTGACCTAGTTCTCCTTTTATAGTAATGTTGACACTGTCGAAATACGACTTACTGACAGGCAAATAATGAGGATGCACAAATTCGCGGTGAACGTGATAGGTATTTCCACCTTCCTCGTCAGCGGTAGTAGTATCTACTTTGAAAGGAATGACACGCAGTAACGGTACAGAGGTGTGTCCTACCACGTTGTACTCCACCACATCGGAGTACACAAACATCAAATTGAGTCCTTGGTTCATTTCTACAGGGGATCGAAAATATTTGGTAAAATCCAAGTTACTGGATATGCCTGGTATTTCTTTTTTGTTCGGGAGCATCTTGAGGTCTCCACCTAAGATATCAAACAATTCAGGACAAAAGGTAATGGCTATTATTTTCTTCTCTGAAAATTTGATCATGAAGCGGCGAGCCACTTTAATTTACTCAAAGGTAACACTTTCTCTGATTTTGTCCAGGGGTTTACCAAGCACAACATTGAACCTGCTTGCAATCGTAGTCACTAAATGTTGACCGCTAAAATAGTAGCCTGCAGGAATGGTCAACACATGAGTGGACAGTTGTTTAGTTGTGGGTCCATCTGATTTCTTGTTGTCAATGCCAGTGATGCCTCGTTCATCTAAGGCTTGTTGCAACTGCTTGTCGTACACTTCAACTGTGAAAAAGTTTTGATTTTCGACGATGTTTTTGATTTGTGTCGGGTGTATTATTTGCACTAAAGCTGCTTCCCAGTGATCATCTTGATCCAAATGCATGGCTTGAGGTAATTTAGACGTGTAACAACACAATGTGTTGTTAGGAAACACCTCCATGGAACTGTCACTGGGTAACGTTAAGTAAAATTGGTTAATAGTGTTGTTCATATTTCCAATGTTCTTCTGTCCGAGGAGTCACTCGAGGTTAAAGGAGTGTCTAAAAGAGGATTGTGATTGGAAGGGTGACTGTCAGGAGAAGGACTAACGTTGGCCGCCAGACTCCCAATATTGTTACTGTTGTTCCCGTTGTAAGAGTATTTCAGGGAAGGATTGGGAAGAAGATACCCGATGCAACTGCTGACTAAAATGGTCCACAATTGTTTGTCTCCTTGTTGCAAACTCAAATTAGCAATGGCTGCACCAATGACACAATATACCACAAAGATTTGACAGAAAAAAACGATTTGCGTTTTAGGGACACGTTCTCCACACCAGACCCACAAGGGTTGCTTTTGTAAATCTTGCAGAGATGACGTGGGTGAAGGAGTAGTCACTGTGGTTGCTGAAGCTGTATTGAAGGGCATGATGGTCACATCTTTTTATAGTCGATGACTTGCGAAGCGTCAATCCAAGAATCAAAACTAGGAGGATATCCTTTCCAACGTACTTTGACTTCTTTGACACGACGTTTTCCTACTTTACGGGTTCTTCGTTCGAGAATGCTTTCAATGTCGTACACGTCGTCTTCTTTTTTGGTAACACGTTGTAACTCAGGCAAGTAAAATGTTCCTTTTAATACTTCTCCGTTCATGTCTTCCAATTTATAGACGGTAGGATGACGATCGCGCACTCGTCCAGTAACACGAAACAATTCGGTGGTCCAGTTGGGTAAGTAACCTTTGTCGAAAGTGCGTTTGGTTTTTCCAATGCGTACCCAATCTCCCGGGGTTAACACTTCTCTACCTTTCTTGGGGACAGCCCTCGTCCGGGACGTACCAAACAGACGCTCAAAAACAGTCACTTCGTTGTCAGGTGTCACCTCTTGTGGGGCACGTCCAATGCTTCTATGGTAAGATTGATTGTAGGCTTGGACTAAGTGTGGTAAGACGTCGATGTACTTGAGAGTGTGTTGATGCGTAAAATATTTCCACATGCGTTCTTTCAAGGTACGTTGAAAACGTTCCACGATACTGGCTTTGGTTTCAGGATTTTCGGTGGTGAAAAAATGAATGTCACGTTTTTTTAATTCTCGTTGGAAAGCTTGGTTCAGAAATTCGGTGCCTTTGTCGGTTTGCCATCGAAGAGGGTGACGACCACTTTGTTTCAACACCAGTTGCAAAGCTCGTACTAACTCTCCGCTCGATTTGGATGTCAATGGTACGACCCAGGCAAATTTAGAAAAGACGTCGATGACACAAAACAAATATTTGTAGCCACGATTGTAGGTGGCTAAATGAGAGACATCAGCTAAATCGGCTTGCCATTGATGATCGATGCCTTCCACTTGAGTGCGACTTCTGTGAAATTTTCGTCGAATGGGTTTGTGTAAAGTGTACGTCGCTTGTTCTTGTAACCATCGTTGTACTGCTGGTAAACGGAGCTTTTTCAGGCGAGTTTTGGCAGCACGATACAATTTCTGAATGCCTCCGTAACCTGCAGGGTGAGCTGGATCGTAGTAAATGCTAGCTAATACCTTCTCCATGGTTTTTGTTAATAAGGGACCCACTCTTCGAGGATATTGCTTTGGGTGGGACGAAATGCGGGTTGTTTGGAAACGGTTTTACGTGTCCGATGTGCCACAGGAGTTGACGTCGAGGGTAATGGTGGTGGCGGAGGTAATGGGATAGCTTCTTTGGCCTTCTTTTCTTTTCTCACTTCTGGTTTCCTTTCTTTCTTTTTCACATCTGTCGAAGAAGGAGTAGCCATCATCTTTTTAACCCAAGTTTTGAGTTCTTCTCGTGGGGGAGTGGGGGAAGGGGTTAACAAGGAAGTGGCAATCTTACTCGGAATGGGAGTAGCAGTAGGTGTTTGAAAGAGATCATGGGGTTCTTCTTCCTTGGGTAATGGTGGGGTAACGTCTGTTTTAACTGCTGTAGAGGGTGAGGGTGAGGGTGACGGGTTATTCATTAGAGCCTTAAAATCGGACAAAGTGGGTTGAGCTGTTTGTTCCACAGCTTTCTGATGAAAGAGTTGTAGCCGTTTCAAGAGTTGACCGTACTTTTGTGATTTTTCGGTTTCGGATAAATCGTGGCGATGGATCAAGGACTGCAATTCGTGTTGTAATTGCGACATCTCAGCCAAATTGGGATTGGGTGGTAAATGGGGGGATCGTTGTTCTTGCCAATGCTGGTATTCCATCCATCGTTTGTAAGGAACCAAAGTTAGTTTTCGTCCTTCCATGGGCTTTCAAAGGTTATGTCTGAGATTGTGGTGCTCCATAGTGTCCTTTTATCTTCTACCCATCCCTTGGTTAAACCCTTGGGATATCCCTTGGGTCACCCCTTGTAGCAAACCTGGTATTATGCCTGTCAACAAAGGAGCAAGAAAGGGTAAAAATCCTCCGCGTTGCACCAACATCTTTTTCTTTTGACGGACGGATATTTTCTTTTGAACCATTTGACGAATAACGTGTCGATGTTTGGCGAAGCATTTTTTCTTGTGTGGAGACAAAGGTATCGTGCCTTTCAAAACATTCAAACAACATTCACACACGGTATCGATGACATCTTTGGAGGCTGTTTTAATGATTTGTTTTCGCATGGGCGGAGAGGCTTTGGACAGGACGGACAACACGTCTCCGTGTTTGGCTAAACGAGGAGGTAGTCCTTTCCTTTTCTTTCCTTTGTGGGGTGAATAAGAATGTTTTTCTGCGAGGTGACATCTTTGCTTGTTCGTTCCAGAAATACACTGATGTCAAAGACTTGGTACACACCCTCTTTTATCTTCTTTTTTCTATTGGCTTCTCCAAAAGGTAACGGCATGCTTCGCTAAATCCTCAAAAGCAGGGCTAAAGATACCAGTTCGGTTATTAGCTGCTTTGTCTAGTTTCTGCATACCTTTAATAAGACCAATAAATATGCCTCCCCTTTGATGACTTCTCTTTTTCTTTGGATGATTGTGTCTTTTTACGGGAGGACGTCGTTGTTTGGTTTTTGAGCGTTTGGTAGGATGACGAGATTGTCTTTTTCCTTTTCCTTTTTGGACGGTAGAACGTCGAGGGTGATGGTGTGCACGTTTTTGAGGAGGCATCCTTGAGTGTTCATCAGTGGTACAGAAAAAATACTGATTGACGTCGTGGTTTTCAAGTCATATTTTTATACTGGAATGCGTCGCCACTGATTATCTTTGCGTCGTATCAACTTCATGGCAGGTAACACACGTCGTGAAGGAGTTCGCAATGGACTCAATCGGGACAGTTCTTGTTTGGACAAATCTAGTAAACTCTTTAACATGCCAGATCTTTCTTGGACTTTGACTTTGGGGGCAGGTACTTTATGAGCAGCTGCTACTGACGCTAATGTGGACGAGGGTGTCTCCGGTGGAGGAGACGTTTTGGGAGACACAGATTTCCAATGTTTCATCAAATTAGGAAAAACGGGTGTCAAATTGGGTTTGGCTGGCATCACCCGCAACGGAGAAGTGGCAGCCCCTGAGGCTACTGGCAACGTAGTCCCTGCCAAACGTCCTTGTAGATCTTTTCTTACAGGTCGTGGTTGACGAAGGTAAGGTTGTGTCCTGGCCGAAGTGCCTCTTTTGCGGGTGACCGCTTTTTTCTGTGGACTTTTCTTTTTCTGTGCTTTGGTCTTGGTACCCTTGTTCTTTTTCTTAGGGGTTTGTTTGGCTTTTTTTGTTTTCTTCTTGGCGTGAACTTTGGGAGTATTGGGATCCCATTTTAAAAGGGAACGAATGATGACACCTCCTAGAGAACCACTACCTCCAGGTTTCAATATGATTTGCTTTTTGGTGTGAGTGTCAATGCGAGGATTGGCCAGTTGCGTCAAGGCTACTTTGTTTCTGTCAAAAAAGCGTTTGGTTTGATGTGGAATGTGAATGATGCCTTGCAGTATTTGACGTGCTGTCACCGTAAACCATCGTAAGACTTCTTTGAGACTGGCTTCTAAGACGTGAGCACGTCTTTGTGGATTTTTTTCGCGACTGATGCCGTACAAGGCACGAATCAATTTGATCGGAAGATGAGACTGAAGGGACGTCATGTTGACGATGTATGAGACCAGGTCAAAGTAACCCAAGGTTTTTATAGATTTTTTTAGTGCTTCATAGTGTTATGTCGACGAGGAGGACGTGTACACGACAGGTCCTCCGTCTTGACACCAGTCGTGAAACAAATCGGTACGAAATCGCAAATAATCAGGGGTAGTGGGTTTTAAATCCACGAGTAAATAGGCGTGTGGCGTTTGAGTGGCATCATCGTACGCATGAGTTAGCCAAGGTGTTCCTAACTGTTTGGCTAAAACTTGCACTTGTGATTTATCTCGAGGACTTTTAAACAAGACCACGTAATGAGCATTGAGACTAATGGTACGATGGGCTTTACTTTGTTGAAATAAATTTTGTGTAATGTAAATGACACTGGCATTACGATGATGCCCTTTACGTGTAAACCACAGTTTAATTTCTTCTTCGTCTTCTCCTAACATGTCGTCAAAAATAACCCAATGAGTTTGACTAGGGTCAGACACGATCTCCTCGTCTTCCTTAGGAATGCCTGCTACAAACACAATGGAATCACCTTGACTTTCTTGCGAGAGGCTGTATGCCGATTGCCACTCTTTGTAACACCACACGATGCGTTGAGGTGGACGATCGATCAAATGATGTTTATGTTCGATCAAACGTTTGACAAATTCGGTTTTGCCTGAACCGCTCGGTCCAGCAATTAACATGTTAAAAGGATGACGAAGATACAAGGCTTTCCAACTAGCCTGATCTAAGTGTTCGTCAATGACTTTGAATGTGGAGGAGGAAGGAGTAGTAGAAAGAGTAGAGTGAGCCATAGTCGTGTAGTGGTATGTCAGTATTGACACAACAACAGACAAGACAAGAGGTTTTTATACTTTTTTCAAGACACGTTTATTTGAATGCATGTTTAAATTTGAACAACACGAAAACATAAAAGCCAAATGGATAAATACAGGAACAAAATACCTAGGCAAACGATCAAAGTGGCAAATAAACAAGTCCCTGTACAACGTGGTTTGGGTAACGAAGGTGTCCTAGAGGTAGTATGTAATGTTCTTATAGTCTCCTCTACAGGGGGTACAGTCACATAGGTGTCTTCTCGAAAGGGTCTTTGTGGGGGAATGTCCATGACAGTTTTGTCTTGAACAGAGGGATTGTCTTGGGTGATAGATTCTTTTTCTTTTTCTTCTTCTGGTACTGTTACTAACACAGGATTAAAAGTGACTTTTTTCACACGACGATGACTTTTAGGAACACAACGCTTGGGCATAATGGGATGCTTCGTTTGTCCAAGCCTCAAAATCCCAACTTTTCCAGTCACGTACATCTGTCCAATGAGGGTGTAAATCACAAGCTACACACACATCTTCGTACACTGCTTCCGTACGTAAAAGTTGACGAATCTTTTTTTCTTGGAAAGGTCGAGACGTATCCAGATGAAAGCGTAAGGCTTTGAACAGAATAAGTCTCTCGTGGACATTTAAAGGAGTTACCATACTGTCTTATTTTTTGATAGGTAGTGTTCGTAAAGTGTCCACAAGGAATCGGCAGGTACACGAAATCCCAGAAAGCAAGTCACTAAAACACACACGACACGTCGACCCCAATTCATAGGGTATAGTTCATGTAATAAGTGTTCGTAATCTTTCACTGTGTGAATCTTCTCATTGATATCCTTCCACGGAATCTGTTGGATCACAACTGATAAAGGTTGTGGCATGGTTGTTCTCTTTTATACTTCTTTAGGTCAAAGACTATCAGTGTAGATTCAACCCAGAATTAAACACAGAATTAAATTTGCTCAAAAAGCGAAAGTGATTAATATAACGTGTAATTTCGTCCCACTGCCATTCAGGGTAACGGTTAAGAAGGATCAAAGTATCTTCAGATGTAAACGTAGTAAATTGGTAACGGAGCAAAAAAATACCCTTGATCCAGAGAAATCTAACACGTCGGTTAATTTTTGTCACTTTCCTCTTGTGAATTTCACGACACAAAAGTTCTACAGTCACCCATTGAGATTTTTCTTTAGCAAGGCCTTGCCAAACGTCCTTGTAGATCTTCTCTTGCAATTCGTGTGGTAATCCTTGAATATAATGTTTTAGAGAGGGTTTATATACTGGTCTAGGTGTGTTACACGACATGGAGTAGTAGTGTCACTTCCAATCACTAGGTCCCACTAAAGGTAGGTATTGACAATTCGGAGACCATCGAGCATGTTCCAGGTAAGCGGAATCTTTATGTTCCCACTCGTAAATGGATACACCACAACTGAAACACTTGACTTTATCCCCTTCGCCCAAGTAGAAAAATCCGGCTCTGGCTAATTCTTCAGGAGTTGGTCCAGGCAGATATTTTGGCCATTTATCTTTGAAGGTTTGAAATCGACTTTTAAAGTGGCAGTATTCAGGCAAACTCGTCGGGAACGAATATTCGACTCTCCTCACTTCTGTTCGATGCAGGTACGGTGAAATTCCTAGGAGTCCACGATAACGTGTCGCACCGCTTTCGCATCCCTCAGGTTTGACACGCACAGCATCACTTTCCAGGGTAGATATAGGGGTAGTAGTCATAGCAAAGTTCCTACGATATCCTGCTGAATCGCTAACGTCACAGAGCCTGGCATCACTACAATCGCAAGGTTTAGCATCGCACTCCACTTGAGAATTATCAAATTTGAATGATGTCTGTTTAAATGGATTCATCTTCTTTTCGCTTGGTCGTTGTAGTGATAAATGAACTATTGATCGTGGACGATGTCCCTTTTTATATGCTGCCCAATTTTGACGTGACCGTACGGTAGAGTGAAGTGATTGGGAAGTCGTACTCTCTTTTGGTACACGATTTGATAGACTTTTTCCAAAGGTCGGCTAACAATTTGGTGTGTGGGTAAACGGACAATCTTGTGCTGTTCGTGGGTAGTCACTTGAAACGTTTCATCCTGTCCCGACTGCAAGGCTTCTTGTAGTACGTCAAAGTTCACCACTTGACTGGTGCGATAATTAAGAGTCAATCCTTTCACTTTACATTCGGTGTGCATTTTTCCTTGGGGGTCTCGGTATTCGTAGCCGTAATTTTTAGGACCGCCACTTGCAAAACTTAGAATCTTGTCGTCGGGATGTTCATCGGTCCAGGCTCCTAAACGGTCTCCTTCGATGACAGGGTTACACTGGTTCGGTCGGTGAATGTAGATGCAACTGTCTGTGTCAAAATACAACACGCGATCTCCTAACAGTTCTAACACTTCGTACAATTTTAAGCGAGCGTGGGCTGTCACGTAAGCCGCAATGATGACATTTCCAAATTTGTCGGCTTCTACAAAGTCTAGTTCTTCTTCGTAATTGACTAAGATCAAGTCCTCACGAATGACGTCCACGTGTTTGATGACTTTGGTTGGGTCGTGAATCATCTGGAAGTAGCGAGACGGTTCGGACAAATACTCCGTCTTGGGTAAAGACGGACGTTGTGCCATTTTACCCCACAAACAATTGAGCATCACTTTGGCAAACGACCGCCTTCCTTCGTTTTTCTCGATGTGGTCTAAAGTGATACCTTCCTGCTCCCGATATTTTTCTTTGAATATCTTTTGGTCTTCGGGAGTGTGACACCAGGAAGGATAGCCACTAGCTTCTTGTTTTAGTTTTAAAAAGGCATCCACGTAGTCTGCAAAAATACCTTTCTGTCTCTCGTCGCCCTTGCAGTATTGTTGTGTTTTGGGAAAGTGGTAAATTTCGTACACTTCTAACAGTTGATATCCCAGGTCCAGAGCTTTAAACAATTCCACGCTCACCCACGTTCCTGTCAAGGCACGTTCTTCCTGAGTGTGATGACAAGGTTGGTCTTGGTTGCACGTTTCGGCACATGTGCGACACAAAGGAAACATCAGTTTTCCTTGGCAATGGTGAGGTAAAACGGGATGGTACAAGTCTGTAGGTGGTAAGACTTTACACTTGATCAATCCTTCGTACTGTCGAATGTGGTCCAAATCAATGTGTTCTGTCATCAATTCTGGATGCCCTACGGGAAAGTGACAATATTTGCACACGTAAGGATACAACGAACACACGTCCAAGTATTTGATTTCTTCTCCCTTCTCCTCGTCCGCTTGGTACAGTAAACAGGTAGCATTCGTTCGTCCTCCGTACAAACTATCCCGAGGGTTTAGGGGGTCCACCCACTTGTAACTTTCTACGATGCGTTTAAACTCGGGATCGGTTTTCAAACGATGATCGTACTCGTGTTCCCACATTTCCACCACCTGGTATCCTTGCTGTTCTAACTTCAAACGTCGCTGACACGTGGTCTGGTACAAGTCTTCCATGGTTCGTTGTAAAAACTGATTTTTGGTGTTACGCTGAGGGTAGCATAGGGGACATCCGTGAAATAAACATCCGTTAAACTCGTACACGATCTGAGGGTTTTCTAAGTCCCAACCATCTACCGAATACGTTCCGATGGTCTTTTCGCCTCCTCCGTTGCGAGCGTGTTGGATCCATTTGTCTTCCTTGTCGCACAAGTAATGGAGCCAGCGTAGAGCTTTAACCGAGTATTGACGTTTGACAAAATTTGTCGTTTGAGGACTGATGACCGCTAGAGTATTTTCGGGCATAAAGCGTTTTCGGTACACTAAGGAACATGCTTTGGCAATGGTACAAGCTTCTTTCAAAGGATCGATCCCTCCGTATTCCATGAACAGTTCTCGAAATTTTCCACAACAGCGTCGTAAAATGTCCACGTCAGATCGACAATACTTTAACATTTCTTCTTGAAAGTCAAAGGGGTCCGAGGCGTGAGTCTGGTACCAAGCATGGAAAGCTTCTCGTTGTTCGGTGCGCATGTTGTCGGGGTCGTAGTCGTCAACCTCAGGCAAATGGGGTAGAATGGCATGTTGATTGGCTTCGGTATTAAAAAAGTGTGGAAAATAACCTTTAGCCATTTCTGTCATTCCAAACGTTTTAGGCATGCGACTCAAAGGCATGGCCAAGTAACACATCGAATCTTTAAACTGTACTTGTCCTACTTGCATAGAAATGATTTTGGCTCCATTCAAAGTCACTTGAGGCCGTTCGGTACTTTGTTCCGCATAGTATCTAAGCAGAAATTGCCCATCGTATCCCGAGAAATTGTGAGCCATGACCGTGGCATGGCAATGACACTCTCCGTAACGTTCGATGTCTTCTGGACTCCACGTTTCGTCGATGGGATTTAAGATCCATTGGGCAAAATCGGCTAGCGTGTTTGACCCTCGAAAGATTTTTTCACGTCCTCCAGGAATCTTGCTACAGTGAGGGCAATGACTAAAGATAGGTTCTTGGATGCACTGCTCGCACGCTCGATGAGCCACGCAGAAATTGGGAATGTGAATACCGGTCTCTTGCATGCATTCGAAATCAAAAAAGATAATATTCCCTTTCTTCTGGGTATCTTTTGGTTGGGGTTGATATTTTTGAATGAAGCATTCGTGCTCCAAGTCCACAATTTGGCGACAAATGTGACATCGTTTCTTCCCTCGACAAACGTGTAACTTAACACTATTGGTACGTATGCCTTGTCCACAAGTAGGGCACAATCTCAGAAGCTGACAAGCATTTCTCTGCTGTGAACCTTGCATCTTCAAATGTTGTTGGTAACAGGTAAGACTGACAAAAGTGCGCTGACACACAGGGCAATGCACTCGTACTTGTCCTTGGTCCAGACAAGGTTGTGAGGCCAAACATCCCTCACATTTTGATCCACAATACTTGTGTTGTTCTCGATTGTTATAACCATAGTCACATTTTTCACAGTAGTAACCGTATTTCAGAAATCCAGTGATACTGGTAATGGTATCAAAATGACTATCGTGATGATAGACGTGAATGTATTTTCGGTCTTTGAAATCGTGGCCTCGAAACAAAAGAGGTCCACGCACTTCTTGAGGGTGTACTTTCAAAGTGTAATGTGGAGACAAGACGTCTTGCAACTTTTGCATTTCTGGAATGCCACAAGGAGTGTCTTTGGATATCCCCGCTTGCTGTAACAGAAGTTCTGCTTCACTTCGTTGTTTGGCTCGGTCCGATTGTCTAATAGTTTTCCAGGCTCTTTTCCATTCTGTCGTGTCGTTCTTGTCGGCATACGTTCGTCCCACGACGACAGCACGGGCTAAACACATTTGGTCTTGAGGATTGTTAATTTGGACGAGGCTTCGCTTCATGCTGCGAAGGCTGTCGACCAATAATACTTTTTTGCGTCCTGTCCCCTGGGGAAGAGACACGTGGGTCATAAACAGTGTGGCTTTTCCATCGTCAATGTGAAACTTGTCGTTGGATTGTTGCACATGTTGAATTTTGTCGATGACTTTGGAAGGTGTTAATTCTGATGGGCTAGTAAACTCGATCCAAACGGGAGACTTCAAATTATCGTGATGAAAAGAAAGTCTCAAGCGATCGTCTTCTTTGGCTTGACATTGCTGTTTCAGTGCAGTTAACACAGAATCCCACACCTCAGTAATGAACCCTTCTGTATTCTCCAAAGGTACATTGGACTTGAAATCTTTAAACTTTACGGCATACGTGTAAGCCGTTGTTCTAAATTTTCGAGAGGAACGCTTTTCTGTCTCTCGAATGTGATAGTAATTTTCAGGGTTTACTAAGGGTGGTGCACTTTGCTTGGACGTGGATTGTCTGGGTGTGGATTCGGGCTCACTCATGTCATCTTCAAAATCACTGGCATGAATTTGAGCCAAGACTTCAGCTACTGTGTTAGGCGATACATTACGTTTCTGTCTCTTACTGTCTTTTCCTTTCTCCACAGCATGATGTGGTCTTTTCATCTTGTCTGCAAAAAGTCAAATGACTACCTTTTAAAGACCATAACCCTATATATTCATGTTCGATCCGTGCATATATATATAAAGGGTTAGTGTCTAACCTTTCAGTATTCCTTTCACTCTCACATTGACCAGAACGATGGAAGAACCTACACAAGTGGAACTTCTCATTAGAGCTTTACGTGGGGTCATACGAAAGTTTTCGTCAGACCAGCCGACGGCCTACTCTCCTTCCTATCGAGATAAAAGTCAAGATACTTGCTATATCTGTAAGAAGAAAGGACATTGGGCTACAGAATGTTCAGATCGTAACAAAAATAAAAAAGGCTACAATAGAGACAAAAGTCAAGATACCTGTTATTATTGTAAAGAGAAAGGACATTGGTCTCCAAACTGCCCTAAGAAACAACAGGAACAGGAGGAGGAGGAGAAAGAGGAGGAGGAAAGGAATTCTGAACAGGAGGAGGAAGAGGTACCCTCCCCCAAGGAAGAACCCCGTCACGTTCACAAGAAAAGAAGACGAAACGAAAGTGAAGAGGAAGAAAAAAAAGCTGTGACAGTAAAGAAAATGAAAAAACAGAAAGAGTGAAACAGAAGAAAACCTATGAACTTTTTTAAAGTGGTCTTGTGTTATGTTATGTTGTGATTTTGAATTGTGACGTTTGTACTAGAATAAACTAAAGAGAAAAAACATAAGTGTCTCTTGGTTTTGATTTGATAGTATAATTACCTACACTCACACATTCATTCACTCACACGTACATCATGGGTTTTTAAAAACATAAAGGACTTTTGAGTTTTCATTGAAATAGGCAATTGACATAGTATTTCTTTTCGAAATAATTGGAGTGGTCCTGAAAAGGACCGTTGGTGTTTTGTGTTTAAAACAAAACAAACTCAGAAACGGGATGAAATCCTCTTGAGCTGTCTTAAGCCTTTGCCACGGCCAAGGCCTACTTCGGGACTGGTGGTTCTTGTCAATGATTTGGTAGAAATCACTAACGGTGGTAAGGTAGACGTAGTCACAGAGAGATCAGGTTGTTTCGCTCGAGAAGGTCTTTTTCTCTTCGGTCGTGATAAAGAAGTCTGATACATTTGTTCCAGACTCCTTAACTCAGCTAAAATATCTAAAAGTACCGTCGTAACCGTTTGATTTTCACTATTTTCTTTCTGTCCTTGGTCTTCATTCTTCTCCGTTGCTGCTACTGTTTCTTCCTGGTGTTTTCTTCTTGCTTCTTCTTCCTGCTGTTGCATAAGAAAAGCTTGTTCTTCTACTTTCTGTTGTTGTAAAAATCGCTCCAATTCTTCTTTTTGTCTTTGTTTAAAATCATCGACGTGTCCATAAGAAGATACAGAAGGCAACGAAGGTTCCGGAATAAATTCTTGCGATGTTAAAAAATCCACAATATCCCAGTTAAAATCAACTTCTTCTGGATGTAGATTTGTCATGACTTTAGTAGTCACTGTTGGTCCATGACTTGCTGTCTCTACTCCTGTCTCACTCCAATTCATTGTCTTCTTACTGTCCGCCATGATTGACAACTCTCTTGAATCGATTGACTGCGCACAGGCGCTAGTACCTCTATATAGAAAAGGTGACGTCACAGACTGCTCTCTTCCGATTGGATGGCTGTGTCTGACTTTTGTAACGCACGTTTGGATTGGTGGATACACTCAATCCGTTTCAATCCGCTCTTCCCCTATAAATAACCGCAGTACACGGCATTCGATTCACCTGTTCTCATCAGAAGATGTGGACTAATGTTGAATCGTCAACCCTTGTGTCAAGTATGCTGTTTAGGACTGACATACCCATGTATGTCAGATCATCATGGAGTGTCATTCATAGGACGGAGACAGCCTATTGGAAGAGAAGAGTCTATGTGGAAAGACAAGGTTGCTTGAAGATAGTTCTCTTCTATGGACCCACAGTAAGGAGAAGTTTAAGGAAGAGAAGAAGATCTGTGAGATGTCCTCTGTGTTAACAAGACAACGTTAACATTACACCTAACGGCCCTTTTCAGGGCCACTCATAAGTCTCGAAAAGATAGTAGCTTTCATTGCCACCCTTTTTTTCCCTTGTTTTATTTCCCATGTTATATTTCCCTTGAGGCTATATAGTCCCACTATGTTCCATTTCCCTTGAGGCTATATAGACCCACTATGTTCAATTTCCCTTGACGCTATACAGATCCCCCATGTTCCATTTCCCTTGAGGCTATAGTGTCCCAAGCTGTTTTGAGGCTATAGTGTCCCAAGCTGTTTTTGACTGGATTTTCCCTTGAGGCTATAAATCTTGAGGCTATAGTGTCCCAAGCACTTTTTGACTGGATTTTCCATTGAGGCTATAGTGTCCCCTATTACTACTTACGTAACTTTTTAAAAAAAAAACCTTTTGGACATTTGGCCACTCTGTCAAGATATTATTCAAAAAATACTTTACGTTTTCGATAATATCTATCACTTCCTTTAATGTTCCCACTCTGACATAGGGTGGGTTAATGCAGCCTCCTCACGTTTCGGCTTCTTCTTATTCTAGCATTCCTTCTAAGAGCTTCCTAGCTATTTTCAGTCTGTTTGCAAAGTCCCGGCTGTTCGTAAACTTCCATTCATTATGTTGTTTTTCCACTACATATTCCCCGTCTAATATCCAGAAATAGCTGTATCTTAAATTGTGAATAAAGGTGATGCTGTCACCATTTTCTATGGTTATTCCGTGGAATGGTTCTAATTTTTTTTTTTAAATATGAATTAAGGTCGCATGCGCAACTATGTGCTTTCGCGACCAGTTAATGCCCGAGGGTCGGGCTATTTGATTGGTCGGGACCAAAGGTAACTTTGACTACCCTAGGCTGTGTTGTCGCAGTCTCCCCGGCACCCGCGTTAAATGGCAGTCTCGCCTTAGAGTAAAATGTCGGGTCACGGCAAAGCAGGAAGGCAGAACAAATACCAATGTTGTGTAAGCCACCTGTGCAATTATATCAAATCCATATAGTCATAGAAGTTTTCATCTTTCCTAACAATAAATATTTCTAGTACATAGTGTACATGTTGTAGGTCCTTAACAAATTTAATTGCTAAAATGTCTTAGCGACATAAATAAGTGTAGTCACTGTTAGGTATTTTAGCTTGTTAATTTTGAGCGGTGGTCAAAATTGATCAAGTTAGATTTCGAGAAAGAGATTGTTTGAAAAGGGTTCTCGTACCAAATTAGAACCCTAGGGAGAAAAATAAAATAAAATAAAATAAAATTTAAAAAATTAAAACAAATTAAAAATTAAAAATATTTAAAAATATATATATATATATATATAAATAAATTTTAAAAAAAAAAGTGAAAAAAAAAAAAAAAAAAGAAAATTAAAAATTAAAAAAAAAAGATTAGAGTTTGGTGCTATTTCATTTCTTCCTTCTTCTTTTTCTCTTCCTTTCCCTTTTTTCTTTCCCATTTTCTTCCTACTACCTTCTTCCCTCTTTCTTTCTTTTTCCTTCTTCCATCCTTCTTTTCCCTTTCCTTTTACTTTTTCTTGTCGGTTTGTTGGTGTTATGTTTCCTTGAGCTATCACTATTTGATCCCGGTGTTCTCATCACACTTATCTTGCCACTTGCCGGTTGACTGGTTTTACTGTACCTACATTGTGCCACTACTTAGTGTAATGTTCTCTTTTTTTCCCCTTCTCCTTCTTCCCTTTCTTCCGTTTCTTCCTTTTTCCTCGCATTACAATGTTTATATTATCCCCCCTTTCCCTTCCTTTCCCCTTTTCTATTTTATTTTATATATTTATTTTAGGTAATGTTAAGTTGTTCTGCTTTTTTAAGCAAGCGGTATTACTATCCGCTCTGGCCCCTTTAACCGATATGGCCTCGTTAATTATTTATCTATTTGATAGTTATAATTTTTTTTTTTTTTTTGGTCCGTTTATTTAAGGCATTGTTATGTGGGTCTGTTTTTTGAGCTAGCGATGTTATTATCTGCTCTGACCCCTTGATTGATAAATATTAACTCTTTGGCTATGTTTATGTTTATTTACTTATTTGATGGTTTTGATATTTATATTTTGTGTTTTATGTCTATTGATTTTAGGTAATTAAGTATATTTATATAGGTAGCATTTACGTTTTTGTTATACCTTTTATCTAGAATTTGAGGAAATGATGTAACTGAGTCAAGTTTTCTTTGTTGTAGTTGGAAGACGGTACGTTGTCGATGGTATTTGTGACATATGTTGAATACATGTTCCAATGTTTCAGTTTCTGGACAGTGTGGAAATTTATCCGGCGTGGGTCCTGTACTTATATGTTTCATAAAGCTGCCATTTAGTAGTGTTTTACCTGTTCTGATTCTGTTGATGATTTTAATATCAATGGCTGCAAGGCTTTTTGGTAAACGTTGGGTTCTAGTGACCTCTTTTTGTAGTTGGTATAGATGTCTACCCTTTGTGGAGTTTTCCCATTGTTGTTGCCATTTATTATTAATTCTGTCCCTGACTTGACTATATAGTTCCTGAGTGTTGTACTGTACGGGTTCAATTTGGTCTTTCATCAGACTAATGGTTCTGATGTTTACTTACTTAGCTGGAATTTTTATAGCTATAACCGTTCACTAGGAACATATGTATAGCTTTTATAGCTACCATGTCGGTAGCCATTTAGTCTTAAAGTGCTTAATTGCACTATCGATTCATTAGGCGTTCCCCTGAATTACTAAAAAGTAACTATCAAGGGAAATGGAAGCCTATGGGGTGGGTAGGAATAGAGCATACACACACCCACCCCCATTCGACATCAACCGACCAGAGCTAACAGCAACGGCAAAGGAGGAAAGGGTCCAGGTCCAGGAGCGCAGCGACACAGCAACACACACAAGAGCACACAAGAGAGAGACAGCAAGGCCACAGCCGCAGTCCACACCTGAAACAAAAGGGTCGCACTTATTTCAAATTCAGTCCAGTTATACTAAGGACAGCTTAATATCCAATAATGTGTTAGCCACCTGTGCAATTTATCAAATAAAAGAGTTGAAGAATTGATATTTAATATCCTATATTTCCAAAATTTCAAGTACATAAGCGTACATAATATAAGTCCCTAACAAATTTTGAATATTAAAAATGTCTTAGCGACATATATTAGTGTAATCAATGGTAGATATTTTTAGTTGTAAATTTGAACGGAGGTACCAATAATAAATCATATCAGCTTTTTAGGGCCACGGAAAGTTGTTCAAAGAGGGGTACTCGTAACCAAATGAGCCCCCTATTATTCAGGCAAATTGACTATTGCAATGAAAAAATCTTTTCACTACGAGGCGGTCCGGTGGCGGTCGGCATGACTGCTTCTATCTACATCCATGTCGGGGTGGAGGCCTCCATGATTGCTTCAAGTTACATCCATGCCGGTCACATTCTCAAGTCGCACCAGTGCAAGCAACTACCACTGTTTCTTCTCCATTTCCGTCTCTGCCGCAAGCTAGTGGGAGTTACGAAACTTCCATGTCGAGTCCACGTGGTAGTCGCCACTTTCCAAGTTTCCCTCCATGTCCGTCCCCGCCACAAATCAAGTTCGGGAGTTACGAGACTTCCATTTCGAGCCACCTGTACTAGCGAAACCGTACGAGTCGAGTTTTTCCTTTCCGAAGAAGCGACGGGGCAACATCACAAGTCGTCCTTAACTTTGCAGCCCGGGATATCATCATGCCATTACAGCACTCCCATTGTGACGTCACCAGGCCATCCGCTCCAGAAAAGACGTCCTCCTCGGTCCACAGCCACTGCCTGAATCATGGTTCTGATGACTGACTGACCTGGATGTTTTATAGCTGCAACCGTCTACTAGAGACATATGTGCAGCTTTTATAGACACCATATCGGTGTCCATTTAGTTCCTTCAGGGAGGGGAAGTATGCACTCCCTCCCCTTAGGGTTCGAGTGCTTAATTGCACCATATTTTGGTCATTGACAGGCGTTGCCCTGAATTACTAAAGAGTAACTATCAAGGGAAATGGTAGCCTATAGGGTGGGTAGGAATGGCACTACACACACCCACCCCTACTCTAAATACCAATCAAAGCAGCAGCAATGGTAGCAAAGGAGAGTTTTCTCACTTCGCTAGTAATGTACATGTCCGGAAGAGGCAAAGGCGGAAAGGTCCAGGTTAGGAAGCTCCTAGGCACTGCAATCGTCGTCCAACACGAAGAGGAGGCGAACGCACATCCGGACCCAATACGAAGAAACCCGAGGCACACCCTAGGTGCTTGGCTAATTTACAACCTCATAGGACATGTACCAGAGTGTATGTGCTATATATGTTGTGTTATGCATTGTTTTGGTGTTATTTATTACGTTACATTTATTTGCAACATTGTGTTGCGGGAACCTGATAGCCCTGGATTAAGACTACCTTATATTAGCTAATAGGGACATATGTGCATGTACGTATGTGTGTGCTGTCCATGAGGTTGCATTCCCTTAGACTTGTGACAATTTATCCATTTGTACTAATGGATGTTCCTATTCGCCAATAATGTGTAAGCCACCTATGTAATTGTGTCAAGAATATATAAGTTACTGAATTTTCAAAAAACTTAACATTATATCAGTAAGTAAGTACAGGGTGTACTATATGAGTCGCCACCATCCTTTGGCCGGTGAAAAGCCCTTCTTTCGAGGGTGATTCATCTTATGAAAAAACAAAAAACCTACACTAATATGTCAGAGTGACTGCATCAGTTGTTCAGGGTGGATTGTTCAAAGTTATTAATTTAGTTAGGTGTGCTCCGAAAGGTTCAAATCAGTATTAGTGATTTGAACCTTTCGGAGCACACCTAACTAAATTAATAACTTTGAACAATCCACCCTGAACAACTGATGCAGTCACTCTGACATATTGGCCGACACTTGAGTATTTATATGTTAAGCACGGACGTGGAGGAAAACATCCTTTACACTCACTTTTAATATTATATGCTATTCACAAAACATACAATCTATCATCCACACACGGAGAAGCAGCCAAACAAACCACATAATTTACTATTCAATATCTGAGTATTTATATGTTAAGCACGGACGTGGAGGAAAACATCCTTTACACTCACTTTTAATATTATATGCTATTCACAAAACATACAATCTATCATCCACACACGGAGAAGCAGCCAAACAAACCACATAATTTACTATTCAATATCACACACACACACACACACACACACACACACACACACACACACACACACACAAACACACACACACACGGGGAAGCAGCCAAACAAGCCACATAATTTACTATCCAATATAACACCATCAATCATCCAAAAAAGAGTCAGTGTTTATAATTACACTACTCCTCTCTCATACCAATTGGCAATTTGAACAGTCTCTTTTCTAGACATTTGGTTAGCCCTGAGAAGGGTTGTATTTTAAAACTCCTAAATGCACCTGGCTAATGCTGGCACCACCCAGGTCTAGCCCCGCACACACATCTTCTACTCCAATCATTCTCCCAATTGACTCTTGTGATTGGGGGCGCAGAGGAAGAATGAGTAGCCTCAATCTCCCAGTCTTCACTTCGAGGGATAGTGAAAGCCTGTACACGTCTTCCTCTATACCGCAACCGTGGATAAAGTAGTGGTTGTGGTTGTTGCGACTGGGGCTGTGACTGCGGTTCGCAAACTTATTCTGGTTGACAGACTTCAACCATCATGAGGTGAGGCAAAATTGGTCTTTTCTTGTCCTCCTCTTTTTTCTTTTCTCTCTCCTTCTCTTCTTCTTCAAGTCTGGCCTGTTCTTCTAAGGCCTCCATAGCCAGCTCGTCCAGGAGACGTCTAGCATGCTCCAGGTGCATCTAAAGCTCCCTAAGCTTGTTGAGTCTACTCATCTTCTTTGGGTTGATGGGCCAACGATACGTGGCCAGACTGGGGGAGGAGGAGGAGATAATTAATTAGAGTGATTCGGCCTCTAGGTGTCTTTTATCACTAGTTTGTCTGTCAAAGGACAGTTATTTAATTAATCCCGGGGGAAGGAATTGTGCCAGATCCCCGCGGACGTTTATGCGTACATAGTACGCTATTTAATTGGCCGTCATATCGGAGTCGCTATTGAGCAACTATCGATATTGTAATAAATTTGGAGTATGTGTATTTGACAACATCCCGTTTTTAATTTGTGCGAGTATTTGGTCTTCGGTGCCATGGAAACATTACTAGCCCGAAATAGTTAGCCAGTTAGTAGGAGCTAACATCACAGAGCCTAGTGTTAGTGAATTTGAGCCATGCTGGGGTCGTTAGTAGTGAAATTGGGTACAAGCCGAATGACTGTCCCTAGAGTCCATATTAAAATTCCGCGGTGTATAAAAGTGATGTGATTGAAATGGCAGTATTTATGGGGGGAATATAATGGAATCAATAAGTTGGAACTTGGTAGGTACCGTTTATGTGTCCATAGTGGAAAATGGGCGTATGTATATGAGCGTGATACGCCGGAAATTCTGTGGATTGACTGGCCTAGGGTCGCGCAGTTAAATATTTCCCAGTTAGTAAGGGAATACTAGTGGAATTTCTATGGCATGACGGGCTTGCGGTACGGAAATTGGATGATAAAGAAGAAAAACCATGCTAAGGTGCGGTTAATGGACTCTTGGGAAAGTTGTCTCCTCTGGGTCGCCAATTGATTAGAGCAAAGATTATTAATTATAGCAGACACGTCTTTCTTTCCATTTTACAACTCAAGTTGTATGGAAGTCTTTGGAAATTTGGGGAAAACATATGACTTACAGCGTGACTCGCGCCAGGGTTTTGACACCGCTCGGTCAAGTGAATACCCCTGTGCGTGTAACAATATGAATGAAAGGCCGTGTTGGGTGGGAATCGAACCAACACGCACTCAACCCTATCAACCAATCAGGAAGAAGATAGCAAAGGTGCAATGGCACCAAGGAATAGCGAGAGAAAAATAGTTTTCTCATATCGCTATGTAGATGGACTCTGGACGTGGAAAAGATGTAAAAGGTCTCGGAGGTCGGCCAGCCAATGTCGTAGATGGATGTCGTTTACAACCCAGAACGCCCTAGCCATACTTATTTCAAATTCAGTCCAGTTGTACTAATGGACAAACTAAATCAATACTGTGTCAGCCACCTGTGCAATTGATTCAAATTTCAAAAAGTTGTAGAATGTTCCTATCGCTTAGCATACCAATGTGTCTAGTACAAAGTGTACATATTGTAAGTCCCTATCAAATTTTATTCCAAAATGTCTATGCGACATATGTAGGTGAGTCACTGTTAGGGTAGAATAGATTGTACATTTAGAGTGGTGTTTCGAAATGATAAGGTCAGTATTTCAAATAGAGATTGTTCGAATAGAGCTCTCGTACCAAATGAGAGCTCAATAAATAAATGGCCATTGAAAAGCCCTTAGAAGGGCTGTACGTCAGACGGGTAGAAGGTACCCCGTCTATCCTCCAGCTCTGCAAGGAATGCAGCCGTCCTTTCTTCCTCCCTGGATATTCTTGGAAAGTAGATTCCGTGTAGGGAGGCTATATGTTGGGCTGCATCTACCAGATGATGTAGGGGTCGTTCCTCAAAGATGTAATAGTGCTGGTCAAGATTTTAAGCGCGAAGTGCAACTGTTGCATTCTTGGCGGTGAGGTCTGCAGCGACCTGAAGCCTATGTAGGTGACGGCAGAGATAAAGCCGCCCGCTTTCCTCTTGTCTTTCAAGAGTTCAGTGAGGCCCAAGTCGCTGCAGAGTTTTCCCATTAGCTTGTCCTTAGTTTTGGTGGGCATACGCGCCATTTTGACCGGTGATAACCATTCGTCTTGATCTTGATGCGAGGCTCCTTCCAGTTTTTTTTGTCCAAATTGATGGCCACATTTGGTGTCTGAGATGGGGTAGGTGTACTCGTCTTTAACTTCCCCTGTTTCGTCTTCCCCCTTTTCGGTGGAGGTGGTGGTGGTGATGGAGTAGGTGTTTCCGGAATAGGCGACGGCGGGACACACTCCTCCGCTTTGGCCGCAATGTGACCCAGAATAAGATTAGATAGCGCTGTTTATTGCATCCCCTTGTACAGAATCCTCCTTCTCAGGTGGGTTGGGGGCAGGTTCTTCAGTGACAGTAGGTTCTGGTGGTTGGGGTTGGGGGCTGCGAACTGGCCGGGTTTCCCTCTGCCGTCGGTTTCTTTTTCCCCGCTGTCTCCTGTACTCGAGTTTCCCCATATCATTACTGTTGTTTTCAAAAATTAGGAGTAATGTTTTCCGTTTCTCCTGTGCTCGAAGGCTCCAGCCTGTTGCTACCTTGAGATTGAGTCCCATTATCGCACTCAGGGTTTCCCTTGCTGGCATGAATTGCTCCATTAAGTCGTGCTATTTGCTCTGCTTGCCGCAAACTACAGCCAGACTGTCCAATCCAATCCAGTTAAATTAAAGTCGTATTCGCCCGTTTGGGCATGGACGACTGGTTAACGCCCCTTTTGGAGCTAATCGATTTTTTCGAGGGAGGTGGAAAGAAGCCACACCTCCCTACGCATTAATGCACTCATTTGGTGCTAATTAATTTGTCCGGTTCCGAGATATTTATGTCTCACCGGATATAATTTCAGTCTTATCAATCGAATGGGAATAGACACACTCATTCGTTGGCAGCAGTGATACATGTCAGGCGGAGGCAAGGTCGGTCGGACTATCTGGAAAGAGAGTGCATGCATCCAGTGTATTGTTTTTTATTCCCATTTCCGAAAATTAAGTGTCGTCTGACGTGTTTGAATTTGGAAATAAATCATTTGTGCTGTTTATAGAGTAGTAGTGGTAGATGGCATAGTTGGCATAGTTTTTAATCCTAATATAAAAAACCCGTCTTATATGAGTGCCCTGATGGCTGGGTTTAAGCCACTTATATATTTAATATTTTGGTTTCCTATTTTATGTTATCTATTTAGTTACCGCTTTGTGCAGTTGACCCTGATAGCTAAGCCACCTTATAGGTATAATTTTGAGGTTCTATTTAAGCCTATTATTCTAAATGAAATTAATGCCGCTTTCATGCGGCTGGCCCTGATGGCTTGGGAATTTAGCCACCTTATAATCTTAAGTTTTAAGGTTTTTAACTAATTCTATTAATATATCATATTCAATAATGGAATTAAATGAGATTATAGATGGTTAATCAGCATTTTTATTTCTTTTAATTGGGAGTCACACAGACATAAACCGGGGTGTTTACTTGTGTGGACTCAATCCAGGTACCTCTAGTATGATTCCTAGAACCTGTTTGCAGAAATATGTGCTGGTTGAACCATTATCAAATGCCCGTAGGCTTAATATAGATTATAATTATATGTAATTTATACTATGCCATAAAGGTGGAGTGAAGAGAAGAAAGTATATTAATTAAGTATGTTAGATTGTTTTGTTATGTTAAATATTAAATTTTCCCTATTTTGTTAATTTCGTTAATAAATTTTAATATTATTTCATTGGTCAGGTTTAGATTGTGGTTGGTTTCCAACAGAAATTGTGGGTATGAAGTTGGTGAGCCAATTTTCTTGAGAGAACATCTTAGTTTGTTCCTTTGTTCTTTATGTTTATGGCAGATGTTGAACACATGGTGTAGATTCTCATCTAATGTGCAATGTGGGCATTTCGAGCCGTTGGTCTTCAGGGCTGATTTGTATTTTCCCTTACTGCCCGCCAGCAAGGTATTTCTAGTTCGAATCCGGTTAGTAATCCTTTGATGGTGTATGTTGTTGATGATGGGTCCTTTTGTTTTATGAATCACAGTTTTTGGATTGCGTACAGCGTGCGACCCCTAGGGCATATATCCCATTCTTTTTGCCATTTGTTGGTTATCTGCTTGGATATAATGCTGTAAAGTTCAGGGAAACTGTATTCAATGTTTATTGGTTCCTACTCTGTGAGTTATTTTTGGCTGCTAGGTCTGCTTGTTCGTTTCCTGGAATGTTGATATGTGACGGAATCCACAAGAATTCAATGCGTTGATTTTGGTTATTCATATTGGTTAGTAATAAAAGCACATCTTTAAGGAAGTTTTCACGTCCATTTGAGTGTTGTGATTCCAATGTCCTTAATACACTGAGAGAGTCGCTTATTATCAGTGTTTTTTTGGTGTTTTTGTTCTTGTATAATTTATAGTGCTTCAGAAATTGCCCAGAATTCTGCTATATAGATTGAACAGTTATTGGGTAATCTATTTCCTAGTTCCAGCTGGAATTCAGGGATGATTAGAGCTGCGGCTGTTTTATCTGGGTTTTGAGTTTTTGATCCGTCTGTGTATATTTTGACGTAATCTTTATATGTGGTGTCTAACAAGGTCAATATCCGGGATCTAATTTCCAGAGGATTAACTTCTTTTGATCCAAATGATGTTGCAATTGTGTTGACGTTGGTTTGTTTAATCGTCCATGGGGTGGGGTTAGGATATTGGGTTTGTTCTGCTTGTAGTTTATCTATTTGTAGATCTTTACATAGTGTATGGATCAATTTTACGGATGGTGGATTTGGTACTAATTTCCTGCTAAATGCGGTATCACACTTATCGATAATTTCTCGTGTTGAATGTCCTGTAATGTGAATGGAGATTCTGGCAGCATATCTGAGTAGTAGGAGTTCTTCCCTTCTTATTGATAGCGGCATTTGTCCGGTGAGTATTAGTAATTCTTTCTTAGATGTTTTTTTTTTTAAGTGTGCCTGTGCAAATGCGAAGCGCTTTAGTCTGTATGTTGTCCAAGCGCTTAAGCAAAGTGGTTTTAGCGGAGGCATACACTTGACACCCATAGTCCATTTTAGATCTAATTAGGGATCTATAGAGTGTTACTAGGGTATTTTGATCTGCTCCCCATTGAAAACATTTGAGGTTTCTCAACAGGTTCAGATCTCTGTTGCATCTTTGTATCAATTCAGTGATGTGATATTGCCATGTGAGATGTTGATCATAATACATACCAAGAAATTTTGCCGTCTTTTCGAATTTGATTAATTCTCCTTGTATGTATAGTGATGGTGGTTCGATCGGGTTTTTTTTTGGTGGTGTAAATATAATTCCTGTTGTTTTATCTTTTGATAGTTTGAATTCCCATTTTTCCGCCCATTTACCGATGTTATTTAAGGTTGACTGTAATTCTGATATTACTATTTGACTTCTTGGGTTTCCTGCCTTCCATAAACCACTGTCGTCTGCAAATTGGGATAGGTCTACTGTTGTTTTAGTGGTTGCTTTTCCAAGGTCATTTATCATGATGTTAAAAAGTGTAGGACTCAAAACACTTCTTTGTGGTGTTCCATTTTCCAGGGGATATTCTTCGGAATATTGGTCTCCTATCCTGGCTCTGATGCGTCTATTGGTTAGGTAGCTTTTGATCCAGTTGAACATTTTTCCATTGATTCCATAATGGTTCAGTTTTGCAATGAGTCCATTAGTCCATATTAAATCAAAGGCTTTTTCGAGATCTAAAAAGGTTGCTACGAGGTGTCAATCGAATTTTTGTTTAGCATTAAATGCTAATTTTATGCGCGATTCTAGTCTGATTAGTTGGTCTATGGTGGACCTTTTGCTTCTGAATCCACTTTGATTTTTGGATATAAGATTGTTACTTTCCAAATGGTGTTTGAGTCTGTTGTTAATCATCGTTTCAGTCACCATACAAATTGTATCGGTGAGTGAAATTGGGCGATATGATGTTAATTCTACAGGGTCCTTCCCTACTTTTGTAATGGGGATAACTATCGCTTCTTTATATTTCCTATGTATATTCCCAGTTTTCCAAGATTGATTGATCATATCCAATAAAATTGTTTCCATGTTAGGTGGGATATTTTTGTATATTTCATAACCTAGGTTGTCTTCTCCTGGTGATGTAGACGTTTTGTTTCTGATAGCAGCTTTCCATTCTGTTAGGGAGAAAGCTTTATTCAATGGTGATGTTCTTGTGTCGTGATCTTTGAAATATTCCGGGTGTTTGCTTTCAGCCATTTCTCTATGTTTTTGAAATTGTGTAGAGTGGTTACTATTCGCACTTATCCCGGCGAAGTATTTGGCAATAGCTTCTGCTTTCTCTTTGTTTGCTGCTGTATTTTTTATATTAGGTGTGCTGGATTTGCTGTTGCCTTGCATGGTTTTTATTCTACTCCAGACCTGTTTGGCATTACATTGTTTGATTTCAATGGTCGAGCAGTAATTTCTCCAGGATGTTTCCTTAGCCTTTTTGATAGTAGTTTTCGCTAGCTTTTCCTGTGCTTTGTAATGTTTGTAGTCTATTGCAAGTCCTGTATGGTTGAATTTATTGAGTGCTTTTTTTTCCTAATCTTGGCTGTACAATCATCATTCCACCATGGGATTGGATTTTTGATCCCTGTTCCTGTTTTGTGGATGCAGGTTGATGCAGCTGCATTTATTGCTTCGAGGATATTATTATTGTAAATATCTTAGCTGTCATCTTGAAGGTCTGTAATTGTAAAATTGGTAAGTGATTTCTGGAATAAATTCCAATCAGCTTTATGAAGTCTCCATTTTTGTATCTTTGCTGGAAGGATGGTTGGGACAGTGAGATTTATAGTTATAATGATGGGAAAGTGATCACTGCCTAATGTGGAGTCTCTGTCAACTTCCCAATTTGATAGCGCTGCTAATTTTGGTGTGCATATTGTCAGGTCGAGTGCTGATAATATTCCATCAACTGATGAAAGTCTAGTTTTGCTTCCTAATTCAATAGCACAAGATTGTTTCTGTAAATCCATTTTTCTAAAAGGTCTCCTCTTGCATCTAAGTGGTTTCCACCCCATGTATTGTTATGTGCGTTAAAATCGCCACATATATATTTATTCATTTGCTATACTTACTAGTTGGTTATAATTTAGAATTATAGTGTTTGTCTATATATGACACAAGGGCGGATGTGAAGGAAAACACTCCTATCATCATCAAAACACACGGACTTAAACGAAACACTCGCAAACTTTGTTTACTTTACTCACATGAATTATAAATTTAACAAGTTATTTGAAAAATACGTTCTGCTTATAGACGCACTTCAAACAAAAGTAAAAAAAGAATGTGATTATAGACTCACTTCTATTTTTTTTCTAAATTCCTCACATACCATTAGCAAATTGAATTATTAATTGTTTTCGAGAATATTGGGTCTCCCTGAAAAGGGTTGTTTTGTTGTGTGCACGAGGAGGGATGACAATCTTTTATCGTCTAAGATTGCGTCCTCGTCTGGCAACAGGATAGGGTCTGCTTCTTCTGAAAGAGAAAGAGAACTCTTTCGTGTCGACACGACAGTCGACAAAACTTCTGTCTGGTTCCTGCTGCTGTTGTTGCTGTTGCTGCTGCTGTTCTCTCTGCTGCTTCTGAAGTCTATACTTCTCAGTTCATTATTCTTTGTCTTTTTGAATTTCCTCTCTGAAGAGTTCTTCTATGAGGTCTTCCGTTACTTGCAGCATTCTAACATTCTCTATCTCTTCAGGCTTAGGCATCTGATACGATGCAGAGTGACGTAAGCTTCGTTCAGCTTGGCTAGTCTTGAGCACATCTTCGTAGGAGGATGAGTCAAACAATGGATGGTCAGACTGGAGACTACCCCTGGTCGATATGGTTCAAGCGAAGACGCGATAGAAAACACCCCTCTACGGTTTAAGGTTGGAAACGTTTGGATAATTTGATGTGAGGGATAGAATGAAGTTAAAGTGTATCTATATTAATAAAAATGTAAAACAAACGACAGACGCATTGGTTTCAAAACACAACTTTATTCAAATAACAAACAACTCACAAAACACATTTTTTTTTCAACTAACAAACAATTTTTAATGCACAAATATTTTTTTCAAATAACAAACATTTTTTCAAATAACAAACATTTTTTTCAAATAACAAACATTTTTTTCTTCAAAGAAACATATTTTCTTCAATAACACCAATACTTTATCTTTGACATGGTTGACAACGTTGTGAATTAAATTGAGATTTTCACTGTTGGAAGTCATTGGGCGATTGATGTACACTACGTTTCCTAGCTAAAGACAACAGATAGCCATAATGGTCACAAAACCATCGATCTACTTTGTCATCGTTTTGAGACGAATGACGATCAAAAGAAGTCACTAAATGTTCTAAAGACTATCCGAGACTGCGATGATGCCGAAAATAGACACAATATTGTCCACACACCATAGAATCTGTGCCTTGTAATTTCACATTATTGAATCGTGTCGTCTGGGCATTGCTTCTCATAAAGTCAATGATATCATCTTCCAAAGGAGGCAATCCATACGAATCAAAATGCTCCACACAACCGTCTTAAGGAAAGTAGATAGCTACCCAGTGAGTTCCTGGAAGATGACTGTCATCTGTGTTGATGACATAAGCTTGATTCTCTTAAGGTTTGCGATGAGGTAGTTAATTTTTAGCACACACGACAGGATTCCAAGAAGTTGTGTACGAAATACGGTTCAAAAGATAATAAAGTTCCCAGGTATCATTTTTTTGTGACCTTGTTTTCTTCTTTCTTCACAGGTGATGATAAGTCATCTATTCAATCCAGACTTCTTGCTTGAAAAGGTCTGTCAAGTAACTGTTTGTTTCCTTCGTCTCCTTACTCTCGAGCAAACAATGGATTAGAGGAATGATCACGCAAGTCTTTATACCACTGATGTAACACGGCTTCTTCTGAAATGAGACTCCAAGCTTCGTTCAGATAATCGTCCAGTTTTTCTTCGTGACTCATCATCATACATTTATCGTGTTGATTTTGACTGGGATGATCGATTTGACAGCCATACCAATTATTTTTAATCATGTCTCTCAATGTATTCTCTAAGTGTTTGGCAAAACAGGTTACTAAATGCTGTTCCTGTTTTGGCAATCTGGATTGCATTATCACTACTTTTTCTTGTTGGCCTTGGGGGTCTGCTTTCTTTGTAATCTCCCATTCCATTTCCATCGATTCTCCACTGTTCAAAGAGGGATAAGAGTTTTCCATAGTGTTTAATAGTCTAGAATTACTTCTCTCAAACTGTTGATTTCTATGGTATTATCGAATTCGCCATTCAGAATGACATTCACCGTTTCGGTAAGAGGTCCTGCAAACTGAAATTCAAAACGCAGTTGCCCAGATTTTATAGGGTGGAAATGTCCCTCGTCGCTGCCTTGGTCTGGAGTGAAATCAAAAGCCCACAAAGTGTAACCTCCTGCATTATCGTCGTAGGAAATGCCGTGACTGGTGTTGGTTCCTAACTGTCCTGTGGCTTCGTACAGCGACAAGTACGACCTCAAGTAATTCTTCTAGGCAAAGATGGATTCGAAGGATCGGGTACACAAAGTTTTGCCATCGCAACTGACTTCGATTTTGGATACACCGCAGTGCTTAAACTGGAAAGGATTTTGATCGTGGGTACCGTTGAGGGCTGCATTGCTGACGATACCAATGAATAAACGTTTGGGTAACTGTCCTTGGAACATATGATCTTCGATCTTAAATCGGTGTCCAGTGGCAATGGCGAAAGGTTTTACTTCCACGCATCGTATCAAATACTTGGCTGTCGTTCTGCTCAAAGTGTTACTGATATCATTTCCCACTTTAGGTAACACTTCTACGCGACACACATATAACATGGCTTCCTGGATAATGGTTTTGTATTCGTTGGTATGAGCCATCAAATGGAAAAGCAGTACTGCTACGATTCAGTCTCAAGCGAATATCCATCCCGTTGAGCAAATACTTCTCTTGAAACTTCATGTCCAAATGCATACGGTCGAACAGTTCTAAACTACGTCCTTGCAGAATTCTCTTTCGACGCTCGTTAAAATCCACATTGCGAAGATCGTCATCTACGGTCAAGGCTGTGTCGTTAAACTTATTATCACGTGCTGTGTCAGGTTTCCATACCACGCAAGTATCTAAATGAGTGTTCTTGGCTTTTTTTCCGTACGTCAAGAGATTTTCGAGGTACGCTCGGTAAGGGTAAGTATCCATGCTACTGCTCACCAGTTTGTTATTCATGTACAAATCCACATCACTGAACAAGGAATGCATGAAATTGTTGACGGGAGCTACTCGGTCATCGGCTCCTGGAACGGAGTTGTCCGTTTTAATCACTTTCACTTTCAAATACAATACAAGTAACTGTTGTTGAGATCGATGTAATCTTCGGGTTGTCCTTTGATTTCAATCTCGATGGGAGCTGAATCCGTCAAAAAGTAGACGGGATGAAAATCGACCCATTGGGCTTCTTACATGGTCATCATCGTGGGTGGCATGACAAAGAGATCCAGTTCCGACATGGAACAGGCACAAGATTCTTGGTGCTTCATTTTGTTTTCTCTCAGTCTCTATGTTTTATTTTTAATAATCAAAAATGTCTAAGTCTCGAGCGGTTCTTTTTTTCCTCGTCTTTCTAGCTTTAGAGGTACGGAGACTTTTGGTAATGTGTCTTCGTCGACGCTTTCTGCCTTGTCCTTGCTGTGTCCTCACGGAAGCAGGAATGCCAGACTCGGTACCGTTCAGGGCATTTATAGGACTTTCTCGTCAACCCAAAATCTCTTTACCCGTTTGAAGTAAGACATTTTTGCCTGCTCTGGGGTTTTGTTTGTCAATGAGGACATTTTGAAGAAAATCTTTGCCGTGAGTCAATGCGGCATCTTTTAAGGCTTGCAATCCTCGTGTCACCATCGGTTTCAAAACAGAGACCACGGAACGAAAGGCTGATTTAAAGATATCTCCTAAACCATGTCCTCGTTGTCGAGCTACTCCTCGGTACACAGGATACATTACTTTTTCAGTTGTTCGAGAATCGTTTTTGAATTGGAGTTTCACTGTGAGTTTCCCTTTTGGTAAATGGAATATATTGTCCCAGTTCTCCTTTTATAGTAATGTTGACACTGTCGAAATACAACTTACTGACGGGCAAATAATGAGGATGTACAAATTCGCAGTGAACGTGATAGGCATTTCCATCTTCCTCGTAAACGGCTGCGGCAGAATCCACTTTGAAAGGAATGACACGCAGTAACGGTACGGAGGTGTGTCCTTACCACGTTCTACTCCACCACATCGGAGTACACAAACATCTAGTTGAGTCCTTGGTTCATTTCTACAGGGAATCGAAAATATTTCGCAAAATCCGAGTTAGTGGTTATGGATGGTATTTCATTTCTCTTGACCACCATCCTTGGGTCTCCATCTAAAATATCATACAATTCAGGACAAAGGTAATGGCCATCATTTATCCTCTGAAAATTTTATCATTAGGCGACGAGGCACTTTATGGTACTCAAAGGTAACACTTTTTTTTGGCTTTCTCCATGGCTTTACGAAACAAATTATTGAACCTGGTAGCAAGTATAGTCACTAAATGTTGACCACTAAAATAATAACTAGCAAGAATGGTGAACACATAGGTGGTCCCTTGAGTTTGTGGGTCATCTGTTTTCTTTGTGTCACTGCCAGTGATGCCTAGCTCGTCTAAATCTTCTTGCAATTGCTCGTCATACACTAGTACTTTAAAAGTGTTTTGATTTTTGACGATGTTTTTTATTTGTGTCGGGTGTATCATTTCCACTAAAGCCACTTCCCAATGAGCATCTCGATCCAAATGAATGGTTTGAGGTAATTTAGCCGTGTAACAGCACAACGTGTTGTTACGAAACACCTCCATGGAACTGTCACTGGGTAACGTTAAGTAAAATTGATTAATATTGTTGTTCATAATTCCAACGTTCTTCTGTCCGATGAGTCACTCGAGGTTAACGGAGTGTCTAAAAGAGGATTGTGATTGGAAGGGTGACTGTTAGGAGAATGACTAACGTTGGACGCAAGACTCCCAATATTGTTACTGTTGTACCCGTTGTAAGAGCAGTTCAGGGAAGGATTGGAAAGAAGATAACCGATGCAACTACTAAGTAAAATGGTCCACAATCGTTTGTCTCCTTGTGGCAAACTCAAATTAGCAATGGCCGCACCGATGACACAACACACCACAAAAATTTGACAGAAAAAGACGATTTGCGTTTTAGGGACACGTTCTCCACACCACACCCACAAGGGTTGCTTCTGTAAATCTTGCAGAGAAGAACTGGGTGAAAGAGTAGTCACTGTGGTCGCTGAAGCTGTATTAAAGGGCATGATGGTCATTTCTTTTTATAGTCGATGACTTGCGAAGCGTCAATCCAACAATCAAAACTAGGATGATATCCTTTCCAACGTACTTTGACTTCTTTGACACGACATTTTCCTACGTTACGGGTTCTTCGTTCGAGAATGCTTTCAATGTCGTACACGTCGTCTTCTTTTGTGGTGACACGTTGCAACTCAGGCAGGTTAAACGTTCCTTTTAATACTTCTCCGTTCATGTCTTCCAATTTATAGACGGTAGGATGACGATCACGCACTCGTCTAGTAACACGAAACAATTCGGTGGTCGAGTTGGGTAAGTAACCTTTGTCAAAAATGCGTTTGATTTTGCCAATGTGAACCCAATCTCCAGGGGTTAACACTCCTCCACCTTTCTTGGGGCAGCCATCGTCCGGGACGTAACAAAAAGACGCTCGAAAACAGTCACTTCGTGGACAGGTGTCACATCTTGTGGGGTACGTCCAATGCTTCTATGGTAAGATTGATTGTAGGCTTGGACTAAGTGCGGTAAGGCGTCGATGTACTTGAGAGTGTGTTGATGCGTAAAATATTTCCACATGCGTTCTTTCAAGGTACGTTGAAAATGTTCCACGAAGATGGGTTTGGTTTCAGGAATTTCGGTGGTGAAAGAATGAATGTCAAGCTTCTTTAATTCTCGTTGGAAAGCTTGGTTCAGACATTCGGTGCCATTGTCGGTTTGCCATCGAAGATGATGACGACCACTTTATTTCAACACCAGTTGCAAAGATCGTACTAACTCTCCCCTCGATTTGGATGTCAATGGTACGACCCAGGCAAATTTAGAAAGACGTCGATGACACAAAACAAATATTTGTAGCCACAATTGTAGGTGGCTAAATGAGAGACATCGGCTAAATCGGCTTGCCATTCATGATCGATGCCTTCCACTTGATTGCGACTTCTGTGAAATTTTCGTCGAATGGGTTTGTGTAAAGTGTACGTAGCTTGTTCTTGTAACCATCGTTGTACTTCAGGTAAACGGAGCTTTTTCAGGCAAGTGTTTGCAGCACGATACAATTTCTGAATGCCTCCGTTACCTGCAGGGTGGGCTGGATCGTAGTAAATGTTGGCTAATACCTCCTCCATGGTTTTGTTAGTAAGTAACCCATTCTTCGATGATACTGATTTGGGTAGGGCGAAATGAGGGTTGTTTGGAAACGGATTTACGTGTCCGATGTGCCACAGGAGTCGACGTCGAGGGCACTGGTGGTGGTAGCAGTGGTGGAGGTGGTAATGGGATAGATTTGGTCTTATTTTCATTTCTCACTTCTGGTTTCCTTTCTTTCTTTTTCACAACTGTCGAAGGAGGAGTGGCCCATCATCATTTGAACTCAAGTTTTGAGTTCTTCTCGTTGGGGAGTGGGGGAAGGGGTCAACAAGGTAGCTGAAATCTTACTCAGGAATGGCAGTGGCGGTGGTTGTTTGAAAGACAAAATGTGGTTCTTCCTCCTTTCATAATGGTGGGGTGACGTCTGTCTTGGCCACTGTAGATTGTGAGAGCGACGGACTATTCATCAGAGTCTTCAAATCGGTCAGAGTGGATAGAGCTGTTTGTTCCACAGCTTTTCGATGAAAGAGTTACGGTCATTTCAAGAGTTGACAGTACTTTTGCGAATTTTCGGTTTCGGACAAATCGTGGCGATGCATCAAGGATCGCAATTCGTGTTGTAATTGGGACATCTCGGTCAAATCAGGATTGGTTGGTAAATGGGGGGTACGTTGTTCTTGCCAACGATGGTATTCCATCCATCGTTTGTAAGGAACCAAAGTCAGTTTTCGTCCTTCCATGGGTTTCCAAAGGCTACGTCTGAGATTGTGGTGCTCCATGGGACCCTTTTTCCTTGTGGAAGGATCAACTTTGGGATATCCCTCGTGCCATCCTTTGTATCAAACCTGGCAACATATTTAAGATGCCTGTTTTCGCTAATCCTCCCAACACAGGAAGAAAAAAGGGTAAAAATCCTCCGCGTTGCACCAACATCTTTTTCTTTTGACGAACGGGTATTTTCTTTTGGACCATTTGACGAAGAACATGTCGATGTTAGGCGAAGCATTTTTTCTGGTGTGGAGACAAAGGTATCGTGCCTTTCAAGACATTCAAACAACATTCGCACACGGTATCGATGACATCTTTGGAGGCCGTTTTAATGATTTGTTTTCGCATGGGTCGAGAGGCTTGGACAGGACGGACAGCACGTCTCCGTGTTTGTCTAAACGAGGAGGTAGTCCTTTCTTTTTCTTTCCTTTCTGGGGTGAATCAGAATGTTTTCTGCGAGGTGACTTCTTTGCTTGTTCGTTCCACAATACCACTAACGTCATTGTCTTAGATCACTCACCCTTTTATCTTTTTTGTTGTGCCATCACTTGTTTTATAACTGGCAGCAGTTCTTTAAAAATAACAAATCCTCCGCGTTGCACCATCATCTTTTTCTTTTGACGGACGGGTATTTTCTTTTGAGCCATTTGGCGAAGAATGTGTCGATGTTTGGCTAAACGAGAAGGTAGTCCTTTCCTTTTCTTTCCTTTGTGGGGTGAATAAGAATGTTTTCTGCGAGGTGACATCTTTTCTTGTTCTTGTTCATTCCACAATACCACTAACGTCAAAGACTTGGTACACACCCATTTTTATCTACCTTTTTTGGGAACTAGCACTTCGTCAAAAAGGTAACGATGTGTTTCCCAAAATTACCAAATTAACTTCTTTTTTGGTGATTCTTATTTTTCTTTAATGACTGCGTCTTTGAGGGAATGACGTTGATGTATGGTTTTTAAGCGTTTTGTAGGATAACGAGATTGTCTATTTCCTTTTCCTCTTTGAACAGCAGAACGCCGATGGTTGTGCTATGCACGTTTTTGAGGAGACATCATTGGGTTTTCAGCAGTAGCACAGAAAATATTGATTCACGTTGTTGTCCTCAAGTCATTTTTGATACTGGAATGCGACGCCACTGATTATCTTTCCGTAGTATCAACTTCATGACAGGTGACACACGTCGTGAAGGGGTTCGCAATGGACTAATCGGGACTGTACGTGTTTGGACAAATGCAGTAAACTCTTTAACATGCCAGATCTTTCTTGGACTTTGACTTTGGAGGCTGGTACTTTGTGAGCAGCTGCTACTGCCGCTAATGAGGAAGAGGGAGCCAGCGGTGGAGGAGACGTTTTGGGAGACGCAGATTTCCAATGTTTCATCAAACGCGGCCACTGGTGCTGCAGGTCGTGCTTTACGAAGGTAAAGTTGCGTCCTGGCTGAACTGCCTCTTTTGCGGGTGACAGCTATTTTTTGTGGACTTTTAATTTTCTGCTATTTGGTCTTGGCACCATTGTTTTTTTCTTAGAGATTCGTTTGGCTATTTTCTTCGAGTGATCTTTGGGAGCATTGGGATACCATTTTAAAAGGGAATGAATGATGACATCTCCAAAAGAACCGCTACCTCCAGGTTTCAAAATGATTTGCTTTTTGGTTTGAGTATCGATGCGAAAATCAGCCAGTTACGTCAAGGTTACTTTGTTTCTGTCAAAAAAGCGTTTGGTTTGATATGGAATGTGAATGATGCACTGCAGTATTTGACGTGCTGTCACCGTAAAACATCGTAAGACTTCTTAAAGACTGGCTTCTAAGACGTGAAGACGTATTTGTGGATTTTTTTCGCGACTGATACCGTACAAGGCACGAATCAAATTGATGGGAAGATGAGACTGAAGGGACGTCATGTTGACGATGTATGAGATAAGGTCAAAGTGACCAAGGTTTTTATAGATTTTTTTAGTTGTTCATATTGTTATGTCGACGACGAGGACACGTACACGACAGGTCGTCCGTCTTGACACCAGTCGTGAAACAAATGGGGACGAAATCGCAAAAATTCGGGAGTGGTGGGTTTTAAATCCACGAGTAAATAGGCGTGTGGAGTTTGAGTGGCATCATTGTACGCATGAGTCAGCCAAGGTGTTCCTAACTGTTTGGCTAAGATTTGCACTTGCGATTTGTCTCGAGGACTTTTAAACAAGACCACGTAATGAGCATTGAGACTAATTGTACGATGGGCTTTACTTTGTTGAAATAAGTTTTGTGTAATATAAATGACACTGGCATTACGATGATGCCCTTTACGCGTAAACCACAGTTTAATTTCTTCTTCGTCTTCTCCTAACATGTCGTCACAAATGACCCAATGAGTTTGACTAGCGTCAGACACGATCCCATCGTCTTCTCTCGGAATGCTTTAAACAAACATAATGGAATCACTTTGACTTTCTTGCAAGAGACTGTATGCCGATTGCCACTCTTTGTAACACCGCACGATGCGTTGAGGTGAACGATCGATCAAATGAGGTTTATGTTCGAACAAACGTTTGACAAATTCGGTTTTGCCTGAACCGCTCGGTCCAGCAATTAACATGTTAAAAGGATGACGAAAATACAAGGCCTCCCAACTAGCATGATCTAAGTGTTCGTCAATGACTTTAAATGTCGAGGAAGAAGGAGTAGAAATAGTAGAATAAGCCATAGTCGTGGAGGGTATGACACTACTGACACAAAAGCAGACAAGATAAGAGGTTTTTATACTTTTTTCAAGACAGATTTATTTCAATGCATGCTTAAATTGGAACAACACGAAAGACAAAAATACATAAAAGCCAAATGGATAAGTACATTGATAAAATACACATGGAAACGATCAAAGTGGCATATAAACAAGTCTCTGTACAACATTGTTTGGGTAGCCAAGGTGACCTTGAGATAGTGTGTAATGTTCTTATAGTTTCTACATGGGGTACAGTCACATAGGTGTCCTTTCGGAATGGTTTTTGTGGGGGAATGTCCATGACAGTCTTATCTTAAACAGCGTGATTGTCCTCGGTGACAGATTCTTCTTCTGAGATGAATATTATTAAAGGTAGTGGCATGTTAAGAAAGTAACTATATGATGAATTGATAGAAGAAGTTAATTAACAAATGCACTCTTTAATATTAAAACACTTATTTATATTTTGTATTAAAAATACCAAATATTAAAACTCATAATATTTTGTATTACAATCACTCTTTAGTATAAAAAATACCACCCCCACCCCCAAACCATGCAATCCTGTAACTTCTAACGCGTTATAATCCAACCAGGAAGTTTCTCTACATTTTAATTTTAAAAGCAATACTTGTGTATTGGTGTTTGTATTACCGCTTCTCGTTATTCATCCCTTGAAGCCATTGTGTTTAAAATATCCAACCAATCGTTCTGCCTCTGCTTTGTCCATCAGGTGGATATCAGAAAGAAAGCAAGAAAAAAAAAAAAAGAAAAGGAAAAGCGCGTAACACAATTCCATACTAAGTACTGTAACATAAATTATTTTAAAATGTTTTATTAAAAGCTTACTAGTGTGTTACGCCACTTCTGGGTTATGATTCGCCAATTTGGAAATATAAACCTAGATACAGACACGTTCTATAACAGCTTATACGTTAGCACACTCATGCTGTCAACAGCTGTATATGCTCTTTTCCTAGTATGTTGCGATCGTTGATTTAAATGGGCGCTCACTGGAAGAGATTGATGAGAGAGGATCATGGGAGGCTCCTAGATTCCTAATATGGGACTATACTATACGCTACAATAATTAATGACTGTGACATGGACCACATTTGAAATGTTTATTTTTTATTTTTCTAAAGGTTCAACATTTAGAACTGATTGTAAATTTCGAGAAATATTTTGTACTGCTAAATATGTTCACTTAATTTACCAAGACGAGAAAGATCAAATTATAGAACCGCTTAGAAATGTTGTGTTACACGCACAAGGGCAATACTTGACCAAGTGGTGTCAAACCCTAGCGCGAATCCCGCTGGGAGTCATATGTTTTTCCCAAATTTCCAAAGACTTCCACACCATTTGAGTTGTAAATTGGAAAGCCAGACGTGTCTGCTTTCACATACTAAATTTTACTCTAATCAAGTCAAGAACACAGATAAATCAACTTGCCAAAAGTCCATCAACTTACTGAATATATGGATGGGTTTTCTTCATCATCATCAGATTTCCGTACCGCCAGCCGGTTATGTCATAGAAAATACACTAGTATCCCCTTTTTCACTGGGAACTATTTTACTCCGCTACCTTAGGCCAGTCAATGTACACTTTTACCGGCACATTACACCAATATAACTGCACCTATTTTCCACTATGGACACATGAATGGTATCTACCAAGTCCCTGCTTATTGATTCCATTGTGTAATTTACCGGTTTCCTATCGTAAATACTGCCACCTCAGCCACACCACTATTACACACCACTAGATTTTAATATGGACTAGCTTACTCAGGGACAGTCATTCGGTTTGGACCTGAATTCACTACTAGCGAACCATGGCATCCTTCAAACTCACTAACACTCGACTCTGTGACGTTTGCTCCTAGTAATTGACTAATTATTTCGGGCTAGGAATATTTCCGTGGCGCCGAATCCCAATAATTATACAGATCTAAATATGGCTTAAAACGGGGCTCTATCAAATGCGCATACTCCAAATTTATTACAGTTGTTTCATCTCTGAGAATACATACCGACGTATTTTGAAATTAAAGAGAATGTGTTGATGCTTATGAGTTGAAGATTAAATTCATGTTTCTCTAGACTGCTCCAGTGGCTGCTTTTAAAACTGGCAATATCCAAAACATTTCCGTGCTATTTGGTAACTAATATCGTTAACAAAACCTCTAGAGATGTTCTATATAGAGACATGTAATTTTGTTATTATTACTGGTTCGGAATAAGTAATAAATTTGAAGTTGAAAAAATAATCTTCGCTATTTTGCCAAACAAAGCACTATCGCGAAAGAAAGATAAGTTTTCAAATTGAATTATTATTCAAGGCAAATGATTGGTTACTGATTTGAGCCCGTATTATCATTGATTGTTATTATAGAATGAAATAATAACGTCCCAAACTATTGTTATTACTCTGTGGAGGGTGAAAGCAAAATCTGTATTTGATGTTATCTGTACTTGTATATTGGCAAGCGTTACATTAAAGTGACCCTCAGGATTTTCCAAAACAGTTTTAATTCAATTCATTCTAGCTGTTTTAAAAATTGTTTTGAACGGATAGAATTGCCTGCAATAAGGCAAGTTCAAAACAAGTGTGCATTATTTACAACATTTACAAGTACAGTTTAGATATTAAACGCATGATAAAAGGGTTGTTGCTTTCCGCACGTAAGTTTCTCTTGTTTACATACCATTTTGCAAAGATTTTAAAATAAAATGCAACCATCAAATTTTTGCTATTTAAAAAATTGGAAGAAGGTTTATAAGAAAAGTTTGGTATTTAAAACTTTGACGGAAGTTTTCAATAACATACAAAAGATTGAATCCATAGCATAATTCGTTTAAATTAAATTTTGGTAAATATCTGGAATAGATGTATCAGTTAAAGACCCTAATTCACGACTCCATTATCAGTCTTGAAAATGCCCAGTCTGAGAGTAGTAGTATCGACGTTTGTTTTGTTGATTCATACCACTATAATTATAAGGTGATAATCCAGTCTGCTGTTCTCTGATTTAATATTCTGAAATATATACATGTCAGTCAGATTCTTAATCGAAACTCGATGAGCACCGGTTATGATTTTGCTCTACTATTTCTAACAGACGAGACTTTTTAAACACTTGGAGGACATTTTTCAGTCATGTGATGCCATGTTTGGAATGCCCATTATTTTACACGCGTCAGTCCTAGTGAGAGGGTGACACAATATGCAATTTAGCTTTGATGGAAGAATTTTTCCACGGTCAATTTCTCAAGCACGACATCATTCGTTGTAACGTCTTTGTTTCTCTTGTAGGAACAATACACTTGCTTTCTTTTTATATTTCATAAATATTAACATCTTGGATGAAGCCAAGGTTTACTTCTCCATCCCCCTCCTCCGGTATGCCAAAAAACTAACACTCATGTCATTATAGGCCGTCATACAATGATGTCAACGTGTAATATTTTATATTCGGACATTTACTGTCAAGCAATGGATGTGGATCATTGTCGTAGAAAGAAAATTATAATAAGACCAACCTACATAAATCAACAAAACTCTTGTAAACTTTCCTTCCACACTACATATTTGCAGCAGTTCCTCATGTTGTTAGAATATGGCAAATTTTGAGATACCATTTGACAGAACTTGTCAAATTTGTTTTGCAAATTTATATGCCTTGGAACTTTACAACGTATATTAATCAGCAAACATTCATTGATTAAGCATTACATTATCTGTTAATGATACATCCTCAATTAGAACTGTTTTATTCAAGAAATATTTTACTATTGTATAAAATATAACTCTTCTCCCAACGTGGCAAATGTAGACTGATATCCCCGCTCTTTAACATATTAAACCCTGGAGGTTTATTGCTGTTTTCGCATGAAATGCGAATAGGAAACAGATTTTGGGGACTACTGAATATATCATAATACACCAATTTCCAAGCAATTTTCCATTAGCTCACTACCTAGTTGTGCTATTAAAAAAAAGTTTTCCATTGGCTATTTTCTCGCGCATGAGCAGACGGTGAAAAGTTATAGTTATATTTTTTCTTTTTTCTTTTTGTGCTTAACGGACTTATAATTTTCGTATGGAGATAACTCCCTATTATAAATGTCCACCTTCTCCTACTATTTTCACAGAGTCACCTGTCTGTGTGCATTTCAGACCGGTCTGCCTTAGATCAAAAGCCATATAGTCTAAAATCTGGATAAAAAATCGGATTCCGACCGTTGGCGAATTTTGTGTGAAAAAAAAGGTCAACAAAATTAGGATTTTCCCTCTATATGTGCAACATAATATCCAGATTATGTGCAAACATTGTAGAGCTAAATCTGTCTAGCTTTCTATAGTCCAACCACTTTAGTGTATCATGCATGACCTCGACCTTACAGACATTGGCAGTAAGCTACTACCTCTTGACCCGTAAACTCGGCGCTCGGGGTTAATATGTTGAAAGACTGTCTCTATCTAATAACCATCTGTGAGATTCCTTTTCTTCCGGATTAAAATATTTCATTTTAGTTATATTGCATTGAAACTTAGAATGGCACTTGATGACCTGAAGATTTGTTTCGATGAGTCGAGTCTGAATAGTGGTTCCATCATGAAAAGTCAGTCAGTGGTTCTTCAAATAAAACTTAAAAATATTATTTCACGAGTCAGTTGTAGTTTGGATGGATCACATATGAAACTCCTGAAAGTGTTGATTACTCGCTTGTATCTAATGATCGAAATATATTGTTATATTTATGTATTTATCAAATTTCCTTTCATTAGCTCATCATCCACAATTCACTTCAAGGCTGTGATTGCACTATGTCCACCATCCAATGATTCAAAATCAGGAATGCGACATAATTAATGGCAGTGAAATACACAATGAATAACCTTGACTTTCATCCAAGCATGATGCTTTTCAACTCGTCATTGGCTGCTTTTCAACTCGTCATTGGCTGCTTTTCAACTCGTCATAGGCTTCTTTTCAACTCGTCATTGGCTGCTTTTCAACTGGTCATAGGCTTCTTTTCAACTCGTCATTGGCTGCTTTTCAACTCGTCATTGGCTGCTTTTCAACTCGTCATTGGCTGCTTTTCAACTCGTCATTGGCTGCTTTTCAACTCGTCATTGGCTGCTTTTCAACTGGTCATAGGCTTCTTTTCAACTCGTCATTGGCTGCTTTTCAACTCGTCATTGGCTGCTTTTCAACTCGTCATTGGCTGCTTTTCAACTCGTCATTGGCTGCTTTTCAACTCGTCATTGGCTGCTTTTCAACTCGTCATAGGCTTCTTTTCAACTCGTCATTTGCTGCTTTTCAACTCGTCATTGGCTGCTTTTCAACTCGTCATTGGCAGTTACTGCATAGAAAAAGTTAATGTTTAAAAGAGGGGTGGGTGGGTAAGTTCATGACCTGTAATGGTGGTTTCACTGTAGATAAATGAAAAATATGAAATCTCAATTAAACTAATTTCAGGAGCGGAGACATATGTTTCCCCGGTGTCATAGGGAACTTAGAATAACTATGCAGAACTGGATCTTGAAATGGGTTCAGGATTTTTTTAAAAAAGCAATAGAGAATTATTCGATACCAAATGCAGCAGTTGATTTAGATACTGCTATACACCGATTTATTATTTTATAAATTACTCTACCAGGCAATCAGCAGACATGTACTGATTCATTTACGAAATTCTCAAAAGCAACGGATATTCTTCTTGACAAGGTTATTTATTCAACAGTGTCTCTGGAGCACTATAATACCATTAGTTTGTCAGGATAAAAGATGCTATTCTCTGAACTGTGTGATTCATTCAACGCAACAATTAGTATTCTTGCTTTTATAAAGATGTGCGATTGACAAGTTTATGTTTTCGACATTTCAGCTCACAGTTTAAAATGTTGCAATGTTTCAATTCACGGTATGACTTACGAGAAAGTATTTTTTGGTATTTTTTGTCGTGTGACTAACGAGAAGAAAAATATTAGGTGTGTTTTTCTCAGTTGATTATCGAGAACGTATTTAATGCGTACTCTAATTGATAGGCGAGAAAGTATTTAATGTGCGCTCTTTCATTTAATGGATTCGGGAGAAAATAATTTATGTTCATTTAAGGATCAAGGGGAAAAGTTTATGTTTTTATTATAGATTAAGGAGAAATATTTTCTTTTCATTTACGGATTCTAAAATATGTAATGTTTTTTGTGTTCTGACAATTGAGACCCTGCATAATATCTACACCTGCACAATATGTGCATTTCATATTCTGAGGGATGAGAAAGTGTCTTAGGTGTGCATTTCATCTCATTATTGAGACAGTGTTTAATATTGTATTTCATCTCATTATTGAGACAGTGTTTAATTTTGTATTTCATCTCATTATTGAGACAGTGTTTAATTTTGTATTTCATCTCATTATTGAGACAGTGTTTAATTTTGTATTTCATCTCATTATTGAGACAGTGTTTAATTTTGTATTTCATCTCATTATTGGGACAGTGTTTAATTTTGTATTTCATCTCATTATTGAGACAATGTTTAAGGTGTGTGTATCATCTCATCATAGAAAGAGTATTTTAAGTGTGCATTTCATCTCATTACTGGGACTATTTTAGATTTGCGTTTCATCTCATTGTTGAGACATTGTTTAAGGTGTGTATTTCATCTCATTATTGAGACAATGTTTAAGGTGTGTTTATCATCTCATTATAGAAAGAGTATTTTAAGTGTGCATTTCATCTCATTACTGGGACTATTTTAGATTTGCGTTTCATCTCATTACTGGGACTATTTTAGATTTGCGTTTCATCTCATTGTTGAGACATTGTTTAAGGTGTGCATTTCATCTCATTACTGGGACTATTTTAGATTTGCGTTTCATCTTGTTGAGACATTGTTTAAGGTGTGCATTTCTTCTCATTATTGAGACATTGTTTAAGGTGTGCATTTCATCTCATTATTGAGAATAAAAAAACGTTTTTACTTCACAAGTGAAATTTATCCTTACACATGCAAAAAAAAAAACAAACAAAAAAAAAACCCAACAAAAATAAAAAATAAAAAAAGACCCGAAGAGTTTCTTTTTGTTCTGTATTTTTCAGACAAAACCGTTGATTTATATTGTTTTCTGTATTCTGCGCAAACGCGGATTATCGGCTACATTATTTTAGGACAGTGACGACTTTGTACAAATTTAGCTCATATATTCAGGTAATATTTTCTTTTTCCAGCAAAGAACTGTTTTCATAAAAGGGAGTTTAATTTCCGTGAACACCTTTCATGATTAGATATACTGAATATTCTTTTAGAGGTGGGGTGGGGTAAAGTATACGTGTCACAAATGTGACTTCGATTCCAAATTTTATTTATTTTTTCAATTAGAATATGAATTATGTAGCCTTGGCGAGTTTGAAGTCTAATTTGATAATTTCGTTTCAGATTTTCTTCGCCGGCATGAAGATTTCATTTGCGGCATTAACATTCAAATAGAGATCCAAGACAGCAATGATGAAGAAAATACACAAAATAGTATTCACACACTATTGTGAATCTGACCCATGTATCATAATTTATTGCACGTATTCCTTCTATTATCCAGTCATACTAACCAACACGACAATCAGTAAGATTTATTTCAGACTCTCCAGACATGTAAGTAAAGAACGTATCACTTACCCCACTTACCTTTGGCATTGTTTGTACGAAAATGCTACCCTCTGATTTTCCAAAGCTTTCAAGGCTAAAAACATACTTTATATTGCATTGTGATATTGTTGAGTTTCTGTGATTTCTTAATATAAACGTATGTTACTGTATTATAACAATGAAAGTGGCTTACGCTAGTATGCTCCTAATGGCGATGAGTCGGTGGAATTGAAAAGTCACTCGTACTCGTCAAAATCGGAAAATCATGCTCCCTTGCAATCACGCTTCAATTTTGACAGTGATGACAGAGTGGCCCTTTACTGTACATTTGACAAAGTCCGAGGAGCCAAACCAATGAAGGAATTTGAATACCAGTCTCTTAAAAACAATAAAGACAAAAGAGACAAAATCCGTTTAAATACCCTCGTTCTTGCTTTTATTTGTTTTGGTCATCTTTCAGGATATCATCAAAGTACGTTGTCATATTTTTTATGTTAAGTTGATACTTAAACTTGACCGCTTAGTCGCATAAACGATATTGGGATCTTCTTGTTCCTATGCACCCATGTTGGTCTAATGTTAATTTCCCCTTGTTCATCATATACACTCCACCTACCACCCGGTATCCCATCGTTAGCGCGCAGGTCAAAAACACGCCGACAAAAGCGCGCACCGACATATGCACGCAGGACAAAAGCATGCCGTCAAAAGCGCGCAAGGCAGAAATTTTAAAAGTAAATTAGTCAAAAAATAATGATTCATACGTATAAATAATTTATACAATATAAAAGAATCAGGTATTTAAAAAAGGTTTACTATTTTTAAAATGAGTTACAGTATATTATGTCTATCACTGTTAAAATTGCAACGCTATGTGCATAATCAATACAAACTAGGCAAAAAATTAAAAAAATTAAAATGAATTTCAGTTTATTATATCTACCACTTTTCAAATTGCAACGTTATGTGCGATTCCGCGTAGATATTCGATCAATGGTATATTGCCGTATGTTTGAACTAAAGCTAGCAAGCGTCGATCAAACAGTGATTCAAACTGTACACTTTGATGTCTGCTCAAACTTATTGAAATGTTTACTTTATTTCTATTAAATATAAAGATTGTACACTCGTTGGTGTGTGCTCACTAGAAGATGGCATATTGAGTTTATCGATCAAGGTATCAAAGTGAAAAGTATGATTCATTCGAAATGAGACATTTATCAATCAAATTCATAATAATAATTAACTCTTAAAGTTAATGCTGCGCGTTTTTGACCTGCGCGCTAACGACGGGGTGCCCCAGCACCCACCTATCCATCACCCCACTCCACCCCAAAAAAAGCAACAACAACTAAACACATAATTGTGGCCTAGGATTTTTCTTAGGGTCTCAAGTGCCATTTTTATGGAATATTTCTTCTTGGTTTCAGAATGCCACCCTCATTTTGAATGTCTATTTAGGTCCAGCATTAACAAACGATTTTTCTTTGGGTCTCAATAACCATACTTAACTACTGGCAAACAAGGCTTGAGGAATGAGCCTAAATACTAAACCTAATCGAGGTCACTGAAACGTGCAATTAAGATCACAACAACTTGTTTTCTGAACGATGGGCTTTTAGACTGTTTGCGATACATGCATATATTTATATTTGTGCAATGTAGCGAATTAAAAAAGTAGCTATTTGTTACAAGACCTTTAAACACGCTAAACTTTGTAACGACTATCATAATTAGGTACTAAAAGATATCGACGAATATTACAATCATGAATGAGTAGATGGAACAGTGGATGCTGTGTATAAGAAATGAAGAAACTCTTGTCTAAAAGTTTATGAAACATCCATCACTGTCCACAGCAAATCTATGTACGTTTAAGGTAATCATACATTATATGTTTGTATTAATATAAATAAGTTTTCGTGCACAAACTGCTTATTTTGATAACACACACTAACACTAAAATATTTATATTACTGCAAACATGTAATTTGTTACATTTCTACCTCATACAGAGAAACTTCCCTACAACGAAACCTCAGTAATCCGAAATCATCCCAAAATATTTATGTTTAATGTCATGACTGTTTCTTTAATTCAGAGAAGTTTAACGCAGTGAACTTAAGCTTATTTACTAAGAAAACCGAAATAAATTTAGACGTCGTCTAAATTAAATCTCTTAACCCAAAACTTAGTTAAAGTTTGTGGTCAGTCAATGACCTTTTAAACAATCTAAAACCAGATAGAGTGATATAAAGCCAAAACATAGTCACGGCTTGTGGTCAGTCAATGATCTTTTAAACTCTAAAACCGTGCATAGTGATATAAAACCAAAACATAGTCATGGATTGTGGTCAGTCAATGACCTTTTAAACTCTAAAACCAGGCAGTTATATTAAACCAAAACATAGTCATGGTGTGTGGTCAGTCAATGACCTTTTAAACTCTAAACCCAGACAAACTACCCAGCGGTACTAACCCCTGCGTACGTGTCTTGGACTAACAATACCGATCAACTGGGTAATCTCTAAATTTAACCAATGTGTGATTACGGTTTGAGAAAGGTAACATTACAATACCCATTACAGATTGGTAGCAGGTCAAAATACAGGACATATTTTGGCATTGAAACACATTAACAAGGAACATATTTTTGTTTTAGGGCATATTCCAAATTCAGCACGCATGCTTCTAATTTTAACTACGTATGCATCCTATACTTTCATAAACATCAATTCAATATTCCTCTGCGGTAAATAGCTTATTTTTAATTACCTTTGACACTGTTATGATATGAATATAGACGAATCTATAAGGAAACTGATAATATGCTATCTATATACTTACGTCTAATTCCGTAATTCTGACCTCGTGGCATCTGCATTTGCACGATCAACACTACAGCTGGTTAGCAGTTATTCAACATCATGTATCTCTGGAATGCATATTAAATGTCTACAGCAATATAATTATTAAGTTGCTGTATGACTCGTATTTGTTGTCGTAATCTTTATATGTTCCCCCCCCCCCCCATTTACTGTATCATCTGCATATGGTTATCCTAGAATAGTGTGTATAAATTGGTTATAAATAGCTAAACTAACAAGGTTGATGATGCGCAGCATTGGAAGGTGCCGAATGTTCTAGTAAAATAACCGTATTATCTTTCACTAGCATATGACCTTGATTCTTAATGAGCTTTATATTGCCTGTAAGATTCGTAAGATTAACTCCCTTAGTATTTTTTTGTGTGGAATGAATGCCATAATTAAACATGACGGATAGTATTAAATATCTACAAACAAATATAAAATGTATGAATTGGCCTTGGGATATTTTGTACCATTGTCTGCAATATCAAATATTGGTAACTCAGAGGAAAACGTGCTTGCCATTTATCAATATCGTCTACCACTAAATAAGTCTTTCATAAAGCATTGAATTGAAGATCTTACAACTTAATGCTGATAAAGAACATATCCCCATAATTCTAGATAGCACACATGCAAATCTCAACTCCAAGAAATGTAACTTTATTGGAAACGTCATTACAAATAATTTGGAACGTTTATTTTTTACGGTGTGAATTTAAAAAAATTCTTACCCGATACCATTAGGCCTCTACATGTTTAGTTTTTAATGTCGCTAGACTCATTCTAATCGTAAATTCCGTGAAAGGTGAGTTAATTAATTACTGTCATTGTTTGATATATTTATTTATAAATTCTGTACAAATTTGTATTATTTTCTGTGTTCTGTAGATCTGTGAAATTTAAATTACATATTAATTCCTGCACATCTGCGACATTCCATTACTTTCTAAATCCAATGTGACAGTTCCGTTAATTTCTAAATCAGCAACAAGTTTGATAGCTCCATTAGTTTCTCAATTCTGTGTATGTGTGATATTTCAATTAATTACTGTTAAAAGAGAGTATAAAAAGAAGTTTGTAATCCATTGCTGCTGAGATATGTTATTCGATAAAGTCTAGCTAGGTCCTTTTTCACTTACTTTCGTCACATTATCTGTCTCATCATGCGCAGATGGGAGGCTTCAGTTCAGGTGACATACCATTTGAGAATCCTTATCAGTATTCAACTCCATTATCATTTTATATCGTTCACAATATGTTTGAGAGCCAAATATACCACCCACAAAATACTGATTAGCTGAATACTACATCAATTGAATCGTCAGAAGAAATAAATTATTACAGAGCTATTTACAATGGATTATATACCATCGTTTTCTCTAGCATTTTGTAAATTATTGAGCTTACATGTAAAATAAAAGTAAACTACATTGCTATTTCAATTTCACGATCCATTCTATATGTAAATCAAAACAATCTTCCAGTTCGTCACATATCTATGTAAATCAAAACAATCTTCCAGTTCGTCACATATCTATGTAAATCAAACAATATTCCAGTTCGTCACATATCTATGTAAATCAAACAATATTCCAGTTCGTCACATATCTATGTAAATCAAAACAATCTTCCAGTTCGTCACATATCTATGTAAATCAAAACAAAACTAGGGATACTTTCAGAGAGACTACAAAGCCTTGAATAAAGGCAAAATACTTTCCCAAATATTAATTCAAAGTTTTCTATAATATCTATATTGTATAATTCTTTGTAAATTAGCAAGGTAGTAGTTTCTTACCTACACGTAAATCCCAGATAAAATGTTAAAAGGCTTCTCTACAGTTCTAGAGTCTCTCTCTCTCTCTCTCTCTCTCTCTCTCTCTCTCTCTCTCTCTCTCTCTCTCTCTCTCTCTCTCTCTCGTACATGATCACAAAGTCCATCAACGGATGTAACAAACTTTATCGTTTGTCAACTGATACAATCATTGAAAAAAATCATAAATGACATTACTTTTCAACGGATAAGGCCAATACATAGAGTTATCAACATATACTACTAATGTATGTATGTATACATTTAGTATAAATTTACTAATGTATGTATGTATAAATTTAGTATAAATTTACTAATGTATGTATGTATAAATTTAGTATAAATTTACTAATGTATGTATGTATACATTTAGTATAAATTTACTAATGTATGTATGTATAAATTTAGTATAAATTTACTAATGTATGTATGTATAACTTTAGTATAAATTTACTAATGTATGTATGTATAAATCTAGTATAAATTTAGTATAAATTTACTAATGTATGTATGTATACATTTAGTATAAATTTACTAATGTATGTATGTATAAATTTAGTATAAATTTACTAATGTATGTATGTATAACTTTAGTATAAATTTACTAATGTATGTATGTATAAATCTAGTATAAATTTAGTATAAATTTACTAATGTATGTATGTATAAATCTAGTATAAATTTAGTATAAATTTACTAATGTATGTATAAATCTAGTATAAATTTAGTATAAATTTACTAATTTATGGGCTTGTGAATAATGACCTAATAAATTTAGTCGATGCAAGAAAGAAGGTACGTTAGATTTTCATAAATTTAATGTTAATACATTTTACAAATCTTACATTACAGAAAAAATATTCTGTGACCTCATGCCTTCCCGACGATGACGATGAATAATCCCAATCCAATCGCTCACGATGAATGCATACAGGTTGGTGCACAGTCCGAGTCGAACATTATCATATTCCAAATAAATGAAATCACCATTGAGTACAATATAGGAGTTAGACAGCTCAAAACTAAAGAGGCCGTATAATGCACGAAACAAACGTAAACTGTATTAAAAAGTACGAATACATGCGTGCAAGTAGTATATGGGGGCACTCTAGCGTCAAGGGAAAATCCAGTCAAAAAGGGCTTGGGCACATCTAGCGTCAAGGGGAATTTAACATGGTGGGTCTATCTAGCGTCAAGGGAAATTTAACATGGGAACTATTTGGGCCTATCTAGCCTCAAGGGAAATTGAACATGGTGGGTCTATCTAGCGTCAAGGGGAATTGAACATGGGAACTATTTGGGCCTATCTAGCGTCAAGAGAAATTGAACATGGGGAATATGATTTGTATATGTATAGGGAACTGTAAAAGCGACAAGGGAAAAAATGGTGGCAATGAAAGCTAATATCTTTTCGAGACCTATGAGTGGCCCTGAAAAGGGCCGTTATGTGTAATGTTAACAGTATTTTGTTAACACAGAGGACATCTCACAGATCTTCTTCTCTTCCTTAAACTTCTCCTCACTGTGGGTCCATAGAAGAGAACTCTATTTAAGCAACCTTGCCTCTCCACATAGACCCTTCTCTTCCAAAAGGCTGTATCCGTCATATGAATGACACTCCACGATGATCTGACATACATGGGTATGTCAGTCCTAAACAGCATGGTAGACACAAGGGTAGAAGATTCAACGTTAGTCCACATCTTGTGATGAGAAACAGGTGAAGCGAATGCCGTGTACTGCGGTTATTTATAGGGGAAGAGCGGATCGAAACGGATTGAGTGTATCCACCAATCCAAACGTGCGTTACAAAAGTCAGTCACAGTCATCCAATTGGAAGAGAGCGGTCTGTGACGTCACCTTTTCTATATAGAGGTACTAGCGCCTGTGCGCAGTCAATCGATGAGACAGAGTTGTCAATCATGGCGGACACTAAGAAGACGATGAATTGGGGTGAGCCAGGAGTAGAGACAGCAAGTCATGGGCCAACAGTGAATACTAAAGTCATGACAAATCTACATCCAGAAGAAGTTGATTTTAACTGGGATATTGTGGATTTTTTAACATCACAAGAGTTTATTCCGGAACCTTCGTTGCCTTATGCTTCTTCTTATGGACACGTCGATGATTTTAAGCAAAGACAAAAAGAAGAATTGGAGCGATTTTTACAACAACAGAAAGTAGAAGAACAAGCTTTTCTTATTCAACAGCAGGAAGAAGAAGCAAGAAGGAAACACCAGGAAGAAACAGTAGCAGCAACTGAGAAGAAAGAAGACCAAGGACAAAAAGAAAATAGTGAAAATCAAACGGTCACGACGGTACTTTTAGATATTTTAGCAGAGTTAAGGAGTCTGAAACAAATGTATCAGACTTCTTTATCACGACCGAGGAGAAAAAGATCTTCTCGAGCTAAACAACCCAATCTCTCTGTGACTACGTCTGCCATACCACCGTTAGTGATTTCTACCAAATCATTGACAGGAACCACCAGTCCCGAAGTAGGCCTTGGCCGTGGCAAAGGCTTAAGTCAGCTCAAGAGGATTTCGTCCCGTTTCTGAGTTTGTTTAGTTTTAAACAATTATAACACCAACGGTCCTTTTTAGGACCACTCCAATTATTTCGAAAATAAGTACTATTTCAGTTGCCTAATTCAATGAAAACTCAAAAGTCCTTTTATATATTTTTTAAAACCCATGATGAACGTGTGAGTGAATGAATGTATGAGTGTAGGTTCTTATTAAATCAAATCAAAACCAAGAGACACTTACTTTTTTTCTCTCTGGTTTATTCTAGTACAAACGTTACAATTCAATATCACAACATAACATAACATAACACAATACCATTTTTAAAAAGTTCATAGGTTTCTTCTGTTTCACTCTTTCTTTTTTTCATTTTCTTTACTGTCACAGGTTTTTCTTCTTCCTCTTCACTTTCGTTTCGTCTTCTTTTCTTGTCTTTGTGAATGTGTCGGGGTTCTTCCTTGGGGGAGAGTACCTCTTCCTCCTCCTGTTCAGAATTCCTTTCCCCCTCCTCCTCCTCCTGCTCCTGTTGTTTCTTAGGGCAGTTTGGAGACCAATGTCCTTTCTCTTTACAATAATAACAGGTACCTTGACTTTTGTCTCTATTGGTACCTTTTCTGTTTTTGTTACGATCTGGACATTCTGTAGCCCAATGTCCTTTCTTCTTACAGATATAGCAAGTATCTAGACTTTTATCTCGAAAGGAAGGAGATTAGGCCGTCGGCTGGTCTGAAGAAACCTTTCGTATGACCCCACGTAAAGCTCTGATGAGAAGTTCCACTTGTGTAGGTTCTTCCATCGTTCTAGTCAATGTGAGAATAAAATGAATACTGAAAGGTTAGACACTGACCCTTTATATATGCACGGATCGGACATGAATATATAGGGGTTATGGTCTTTAAAAGGTAGTCATTTGAATTTTTGCAGACAAGATGAAAAGACCGCATCATGTTGTGGAGAATGGAGAAGACAGTAAGAGACAGAAACGTAATGTATCGCCTAGCACAGTAGCTGAAGTCTTGGCTCAAATTCATGCCAGTGATTTTGAAGATGACATGAGTGAGCCCAAATCCACACCAAGGCAATCGACGTCCAAGCAAAGAGCACCACCCTTAGTAAACCCTGAAAATTACTATCACATTCGAGAGACGGAAAAGCGTTCCTCTAAAAAATTTAGAACAACGGCTTACACGTATGCCGTAAAGTTTAAAGATTTCAAGTCCAATGTACCTTTGGAGAATACAGAAAGGTTCATTACCGAGGTGTGGGATTCTGTGTTAACTGCCCTGAAACAGCAATGTCAAGCTAAAGAAGACGATCGCTTGAGACTTTCTATTCATCACGATAATTTGAAGTCTCCCGTATGGATCGAGTTTACTAACCCATCACAATTAACACCTTCCAAAGTCATCGACAAAATTCAACATGTGCAACAATCCAACGACACGTTTCATATCACCGACGGAAAAGCCACACTGTTCATGACCCACGTGTCTCTTCCCCAGGGGACAGGACGCAAAAAAGTATTATTGGTCGACAACCTTCGCAACACCAAACTAAGTCTCGTCCGAATTAACAATCCTCAAGACCAGATGTGTTTAGCCCGTGCTGTCGTCGTGTTACGAACGCATGCCAACAAGAACGACACGGCAGAATGGAAAAGAGCCTGGAAAACTATTCAACAATCGGACCGAGCCAAACAAAGAAGTGAAGCAGAATTCCTGTTACAGCAAGCGGGGATATCCAAAGACACCCCTTGCGGCATTCCAGAAATGCAAAAGTTGCAAGACGTCTTGGCTTCACCTTACACCTTGAAAGTACACCCTCAAGAAGTGCGTGGACCTCTTTTGTTTCGAGGCCACGATTTCAAAGACGGAAAATACATTCACGTCTATCATCACGATAGGCATTTTGATACCATTACCAGTATCAATGGATTCCTGGGATACAGTTACTACTGTGAAACATGTGACTATGGTTATAACAATCGAGAACAACACAAGCATTGTGGATCAAAATGTGAGAGATGTTTGGCCTCTCAACCTTGTCTGGACAAAGGACAAGTACGAGTGCATTGCACTGTTTGTCAGCGCACTTTTGTCAGTCTTACCTGTTACCAACAACATTTGAAGATGTAAGGTTCACAGCAGAAAAGTACTTGTCAGCTTCTGAGATTGTGTCCTACTTGTGGACAAGGCATACCAATAGTGCCAAGTTTCACATTTGTCGAGGGAAGAAACGATGTCACATTTGTCACCAAATCGTGGACTTGGTGCACGAATGCTTCATTCAAAAATATCAACCCCAACCAGAAGATACCCAGAAAAAAGGAAATTTTATCTTTTTTGATTTCGAATGCATGCAAGAGACTGGTATTCACATTCCTAATTTCTGCGTGGCTCATCGAGCGTGCGAGCAGTGTATCCAAGAACCTATCTTTAGTCATTGCCCTCACTGCAGCAAAATTCCTGGAGGACGTGAAAAAATATTTCGAGGACAAAACACCTTGGTACATTTTGCCCAATGGATCTTAAACCCCATCGACGAGACGTGGAGTGCAGAAGACATCGAACGTTACGGAGATTGTCATCGCCATGCCACGGTCATGGCTCACAATTTCTCGGGATACGATGGACAATTTCTGCTTAGATACTTTGCGGAACAAAGTACCGAACGGCCTCAAGTGACTTTGAACGGAGCCAAAATCATTTCTATGCAAGTAGGACAAGTACAGTTTAAAGATTCGATGTGTTACTTGGCCATGCCATTAAGACGCATGCCTAAAACGTTTGGAATGACAGAAATGGCTAAAGGTTATTTTCCACACTTTTTCAATACCGAAGCCAATCAACATGCCGTTCTACCCCATTTGCCTGAGGCTGACGACTACGACCCCGACAACATGCGCACCGAACAACGAGAAGCTTTCCATGCTTGGTACCAGACTCACGCATCGGACCCCTTTGACTTTCAAGAAGAAATGTTAAAGTGCTGTCGATCTGACGTGGACATTTTACGACGCTGCTGTGGAAAATTTCGAGAATTGTTCATGGAATACGGTGGGATCGATCCTTTGAAAGAAGCTTGTACCATTGCCAAAGCATGTTCCTTAGTGTACCGAAAACGCTTCATGCCCGAAAATACTCTAGCTGTCATCAGTCCTCAAACGACAAAGTTTGTCAAACGTCAATACTTGGTCAAAGCCCTTCGCTGGCTCCATTACTTGTGCGACAAGGAAGACAAATGGATCCAACACGCTCGCAACGGAGGAGGTGAAAAGACCATCGGAACGTATTCGGTAGATGGATGGGACTTAGAAAACCCTCAGATCGTGTACGAGTTTAACGGATGCTTATTTCACGGATGTCCCCTATGCTACCCTCAGCGTAACACCAAAAATCAGTTTTTACAACGAACCATGGAAGATTTGTACCAGACTACTTGTCAGCAACGTTTGAAGTTAGAACAGCAAGGATACCAGGTGGTGGAAATGTGGGAACACGAGTACGATCTGCGTTTGAAAACTGATCCCGAGTTTAAACGCATCGTAGAAAGTTACAAGTTGGTGGACCCCCTGAACCCCCGGGATAGTTTGTACGGAGGACGAACGAATGCCACCTGTTTGCTGTACCAGGTGGACGAAGAAAAAGGAGAAGAAATCAAATACTTGGACGTGTGTTCGCTGTATCCTTACGTGTGCAAATATTGTCACTTTCCCGTAGGGCATCCAGAATTGATGACAGAACACATTGACTTGGACCACATTCGACAGTACGAAGGATTGATCAAGTGTAAAGTCTTACCACCCACAGACTTGTACCATCCCGTTTTACCTCACCATTTCCAAGGAAAACTTATGTTTCCTTTGTGTCGCACTTGTGCCGAAACGTGCAACCAAGACCAACCTTTTTATCACACCCAGGAAGAACGCGCCTTGACAGGAACGTGGGTGAGCGTGGAATTGTTTAAAGCTTTGGACCTGGGGTACCAACTGTTAGAAGTGTACGAAATTTACCACTTTCCCAAGACACAACAATACCGCAAGGGCAACGAGACACGGAAAGGTATTTTTGCAGACTACGTGGATGCCTTTTTAAAACTAAAACAAGAAGCTTGTGGCTATCCGTCCTGGTGTCACACTTTCGAAGATCAAAAGATATTCAAAGAAAAATATCGGGGACAGGAAGGTATCACTTTAGACCACATCGAGAAAAACGAAGGAAGGCGATTGTTTGCCAAAGTGATGCTCAATTGCTTGTGGGGTAAAATGGCACAACGACCCTCTTTACCCAAGACAGAGTATTTGTCCGAGCCGTCTCGCTACTTCCAGATGATTCACGACCAAACCAAAGTCATGAAACACGTGGACGTCATTCGTGAGGACTTGATCTTAGTCAATTACGAAGAAGAACTAGACTTTGTAGAAGCCGACAAATTTGGAAATGTCATCATTGCGGCTTACGTGACATCCCACGCTCGCTTAAAATTGTACGAAGTGTTAGAACTGTTAGGAGATCGTGTGTTGTATTTTGAAACGGACAGTTGCATCTACATTCACCGACCGAACCAGTGTAACCCTGTCTTCGAAGGAAACCGTTTAGGAGCCTGGACTGATGAACATCCCTACGACAAGATTCTATGTTTTGCAAGTGGTGGTCCTAAAAATTACGGCTACGAATACCGAGACCCCCAAGGAGAAATGCACACCGAATGTAAAGTGAAAGGATTGACTCTCAATTATCGCACCAGCCGAGTGGTGAACTTTGACGTGCTTCAAGAAGCCTTACAGGCGGGACAGGATGAAACGCTTAAAGTGACTACCCACGAACCGCACAAGATTGTCCGTTTACCCACACACCAAATCGTTAGCCGACCTTTGGAAAAAGTCTATCAAATCGTGTTCCAAAAAAGAGTACGACTTCCCAATCACTTTACTCTACCGTACGGTCACGTCGAAATTGGGCAGCATATAGAAAAGGGACATCGTCCAAGACCAATAGTTCTTTTGTCACTACAACGACCAAGCGAAAAGAAGATGAATCCATTTAAACAGACATCATTCAAATTTGGGAATTCTCAAGTGGAGTGCGATGCAAAACCTTGCGATTGTAGTGTAGCCAGGCGCTGTGACCTCAGCGATTCAGCAGGATATCGTGGGAACTTTGCTATGACTACTACCCCTATATCTACCCTGGAAAGTGATGCTGTGCGTGTCAAACCTGAGGGATGCGAAAGCGGTGCCACACGTTATCGTGGACTCCTAGGAATTTCACCGTACCTGCATCGAACAGAAGTGAGGAGAGTCGAATATTCGTTCCCTACGAGTTTGCCTGAATACTGTCATTTCAAAAGTCGATTCCAAACCTTCAAAGATAAATGGCCAAAATATCTGCCTGGACCAACTCCTGAAGAATTAGCCAGAGCCTGATTTTTCTACTTGGGTGAAGGGGATAAAGTCAAGTGTTTCAGTTGTGGTGTATCCATTTACGAGTGGAAACAGAAAGATTCCGCTCACCTGGAACATGCTCGATGGTCTTCGAATTGTCAATACCTACCTTTAGTGGGACCTAGTGATTGGAAGTGACACTACTGCTTCATGTCGTGTAACAAACCTAGACCAGTATCTAAACCCTCTCTAAACTATAATATTCAAGGATTACCACACGAATTGCAAGAGAAGATCTACAAGGACGTTTGGCAGTTTCTTGCTAAAGAAAAGTCTCAATGGGTGACTGTAGAACTTTTGTGTCGTGAAATTCACAAGAGGAAAGTGACAAAAATTAACCAACGTAATAGATTTCTCTGGATCAAGGGTATTTTTTTGCTCTGTTTCCAATTTAGTACGTTTACATCTGAAGATGTTTTGATCATTCTTGACCGTTACCCTGAATGGCAGTGGGACGAAATTACACGTTATATTAATCACTTTCGCTTTTTGAGCAGATTTAATTCTGTGTTGAATATACACTGATGGTCTTCGACCTAAAGAAGTATAAAAGAGAACGACCATGCCACAACCTTTATCACTTGTGATCCAACAGATTCCGTGGAAGGATATCAATGAGAAGATTCACACGGTGAAAGATTACGAACACTTATTGCAAGAACTATACCCTATGAATTGGGGTCGACGTGTAGTGTGTGTTTTAGTGACTTGCTTTCTGGGATTTCGTTTACCTGTCGATTCTTTGTGGACACTTTACGAACACTACCTACCAAAACAGACAGTATGGTGACTCCTTTAAATGTCCACGAGAGACTTATTCTGTTCAAAGCTTTACGCTTTCATCTGGATACGTCTCGACCTCTCCAGGAAAAAAAAGATTCGTCAACTTTTACGTACAGAAGCGGTGTACGAAGATGTATGTGTAGCATGTGACTTACACCCTCATTGGACAGATGTACGTCACTGGAAAAATTGGGATTTTGAGGCTTGGACAAACGAAGCATTATATTATGCCCAAGAGTTGTGTTCGTAAAATTCATCGTCGAGTGAAAAAAGTCACTTTTAAACCTTTGTTAGTAACAGTACCAGAAGAAGAAGAAGAAAAAGAATCTGTCACCCAGGACAATCCCTCTGTTCAAGACAGAACTGTCATGGACATTGCCCCACAAAGACCCTTTCGAGAAGACACCTATGTGACTGTACCCCATGTAGAGGAGACTATAAGAACATTGCACACTACCTCTAGGTCACCTTCGTTACCCAAACAATGTTGTACAGTGACTTGTTTATATGACACTTTTATCGTTTCCCTGTGTATTTTATTCCTGTATTTATCCATTTGGCTTTTATGTATATTTGTCTTTCCTGTTGTTCGAATTTAAAACATGCATTGAAATAAACGTGTCTAGAAAAAAGTATAAAAACCTCTTGTCTTGTCTGTTTTTTGTGTCAATAGTGTCATACCACTACACGACTATGGCTCACTCTACTCTTTCTACTACTCCTTCCTCCTCCACATTCAAAGTCATTGACGAACACTTAGATCAGGCTAGTTGGAAAGCCTTGTATCTTCGTCATCCTTTTAACATGTTAATTGCTGGACCGAGCGGTTCAGGCAAAACCGAATTTGTCAAACGTTTGATCAAACATAAACATCATCTGATCGATCGTCCACCTCAACGCATCGTGTGGTGTTACAAAGAGTGGCAATCAGCATACAGCCTCTTGCAAGAAAGTCAAGGTGATTCCATTGTGTTTGTAGCAGGTATTCCTAAAGAAGACGAGGGGATCGTGTCTGACCCTAGTCAAACTCATTGGGTCATTTTTGACATGTTAGGAGAAGACGAAGAAGAAATTAAACTATGGTTTACGCGTAAAGGGCATCATCGTAATGCCAGTGTCATTTACATTACACAAAATTTATTTCAACAAAGTAAAGCCCATCGTACCATTAGTCTCAATGCTCATTACGTGGTCTTGTTTAAAAGTCCTCGAGATAAATCACAAGTGCAAGTTTTAGCCAAACAGTTAGGAACACCTTGGCTGACTCATGCGTACGATGATGCCACTCAAACGCCACACGCCTATTTACTCGTGGATTTAAAACCCACCACCCCTGATTATTTGCGATTTCGTACCGATTTGTTTCACGACTGGTGTCAAGACGGAGGACCTGTCGTGTACACGTCCTCGTCGTCGACATAACCATACGAAGCACTAAAAAAATCTATAAAAACCTTGGGTTACTTTGACCTTGTCTCATACATTGTCAACATGACGTCCCTTCAGTCTCATCTTCCCATCAAATTGGTTCGTGCCTTGTACGGTATCAGTCGCGAAAAAAATCCACAAATACGTGCTCACGTCTTAGAAGTCAGTCTCAAAGAAGTCTTAGGATGGTTTACGGTGACAGCACGTCAAATACTGCAAGGCATCATTCACATTCCACATCAGACCAAACGCTTTTTTGACATAAAGAAAGTAGCCTTGACGCAACTGGCCAATCCTCGCATCGACACTCAAATCAAAAAGCAAATCATATTGAAACCTGGAGGTAGTGGTTCTCTAGGAGGTGTCATCATTCGTTCCCTTTTAAAATAGGATCCCAATGCTTCCAAAGTTCACCCCAAGAAAACAAAAAAAGCCAAACGAGCCCCTAAGAAAAAGAACAAGGGTACCAAGACCAAAACACAGAAAAAGAAAAGTCCACTGAAAAAAACTGTCAACCGCATAAAAGGCACGTCGGCCAGGACGCAACCTTATCTTCGTCAACCACGACCTGTAAGAGATTTACAAGGACGTTTGGCAGGGACCGCGTTTCCAGTAGCCTCTGGTGCTTCCACTTCTTCGTTGCGGGTGATGCCAGCCAAATCCAATTTGACACACATTTTATCTAATTTGATGAAACATTGGAAATCTGCGTCTCCCAAAACGTCTCCTCCACCGGTGACACCCTCGTCCACATTAGCGTCAGTAGCAGCTGCTCACAAAGTACCTGCCTCCAAAGTCAAAGTCCAAGAAAGATCTGGTATGTTAAAGAGTTTACTAGATTTGTCCAAACAAGAACTGTCCTGATTGAGTCCATTGCGAACTCCTTCACGACGTGTGTTACCTGCCATGAAGTTGATACGACGGAAAGATAATCAGTGGCGACGCATTCCAGTATAAAAATGACTTGAGGACAACAAAGGAAATCAGTATTTTCTGTACCACTGCTGAACACTCAAGAATTCCTCCTCAAAAACGTGCACACCACTACCCTCGACGTTCTGCTGTCCAAAAAGGAAAAGGAAAAAGACAATTTCGTCATCCTACCAAACGCTCAAAAACCAAACAACGACGTCATCCCCTCAAAAGACACAGTCATCATCCAAAGAAAAAGAGAAGTCACCAAAGGGGAGGATATTTAATAAGAAAACTAGTCAATTCAGCTAAGAACCGAACTGGTATCTTTAGCGATGCTTTTGAGGATTTAGCGAAGCATGCCGTTACCTGTTTGAGAAACCAATAGGAAATGAAGATAAAAGAGGGTGTGTACCATGTCTTTGACGCCAGTGTATTTCTGGAACGAACAAGCAAAGATGTCACCTCGCAGAAAACATTCTTATTCACCCCACAAAGGAAAGAAAAGGAAAGGACTACCTCCTCGTTTACCCAAACACGGAGACATGTTGTCCGTCCTGTCCAAAGCCTCTCCACCCATGCGAAAACAAATCATTAAAACGGTCTCCAAAGATGTCATCGATACCGTGTGCGAATGTTGTTTGAATGTCTTAAAAGGCACGATACCTTTGTCTCCACACCAGAAAAAAAAGCTTTGCCAAACATCGACACGTTCTTCGCCAAATGGTCCAAAAGAAAATATCCGTCCGTCAAAAGAAAAAGATGTTGGTGCAACGCGGAGGATTTTTACCCATTCTTGATCCTTTGTTGACAGGCTTAATACCAGGTTTGATACAAGGGATGACACAAGGGATGACTCAAGGGATGTCCCAAGGGTTTCCCCAAGGAATGGGTAGAAGATAAAAGGACACTATAGAGTACAACAATCTCAGACATAACCTTTGGAAGCCCATGGAAGGACGAAAACTGACTTTGGTTCCTTACAAACGATGTATGGAATACCACCATTGGCAAGAACAAAGAGCCCCCCATTTACCACCCAATCCTAATTTGGCCGAGATGTCCCAATTACAACACGAATTGCAATCCTTGATCCATCGCCACGATTTATCCGAAACCGAAAAATCGCAAAAGTACGGTCAACTCTTGAAACGACTGCAACTCTTTCATCGGAAAGCTGCGGGACAAACAGCTCTACCCACTTTGTCCGATTTTAAGGCTCTAATGAATAGTCCGTCGCCCTCACCCTCTACAGTGGTCAAAATAGACGTTACTCCGCCATTACCCAAGGAAGAAGAACCTCATGATCTCTTTCAAACACCAACTACCAGTCCCATTCCGAGTAAGATTGCCGCTTCCTTGTTAACCCCTTCCCCCACTCCCCCACGAGAAGAACTCAAAACTTGGGTTAAAACGATGATGGCTACTCCTCCTTCGACAGATGTGAAAAAGAAAGAAAGGAAACCAGAAGTGAGAAAAGAAAAGAAGACCAAAGAAGCTATCCCATTACCACCACCACCACCACCACCAGTACCCTCGACGTCAACTTCTGTGGCACATCGGACACGTAAAACCGTTTCCAAACAACCCCCATTTCGTCCCACCCAAAGCGATATCATCGAAGAGTGGGTACCTTATTAACAAAACCATGGAGAAGGTATTAGCCAGCATTTACTACGATCCAGCTCACCCTGCAGGTTACGGAGGTATTCAGAAATTGTATCGTGCTGCCAAAACTCGCCTGAAAAAGCTCCGTTTACCTGCAGTACAACGATGGTTACAAGAACAAGCGACGTACACTTTACACAAGCCCATTCGACGAAAATTTCACAGAAGTCGAACTCAAGTGGAAGGCATCGATCATCAATGGCAAGCCGATTTAGCCGATGTCTCTCATTTAGCCACCTACAATTGTGGCTACAAATATTTGTTTTGTGTCATCGACGTCTTTTCTAAGGTTACTTACCCAACTGGACCACCGAATTGTTTCGTGTTACTGGACGAGTGTGTGATCGTCATCCTACCGTCTATAAATTGGAAGACATGAACGGAGAAGTATTAAAAGGAAGGTTTTACTTGCCTGAGTTACAACGTGTCACCAAAAAATAAGACGACGTGTACGACATTGAAAGCATTCTAGAACGAAGAACTCGTAAAGTAGGAAAACGTCGTGTCAAAGAAGTCAAAGTACGTTGGAAAGGATATTCTCCTACTTTTGATTCTTGGATTGACGCTGCACAAGTCATCGACTATAAAAAGAAGTGACCATCATGCCCTTCAATACAGCTTCAGCGACCACAGTGACTACTCCTTCACCCACTTCATCTCTGCAAGATTTACAAAAGCAACCCTTGTGGGTGTGGTGTGGAGAACGTGTCCCTAAAACGCAAATCGTTTTTTTCTGTCAAATCTTTGTGGTATATTGTGTCATTGGTGCAGCCATTGCTAATTTGAGTTTGCAACAAGGAGACAAACAATTGTGGACTATTTTACTCAGCAGTTGCATCGGTTATCTTCTTCCCAATCCTTCCCTGAAATACTCTTACAACGGGAACAACAGTAACACTAATGGGAGTCTTGCGTCGAACGTTAGTCCTTCTCCTGACAGTCACCCTTCAAATCACAATCCTCTTTTAGACACTCCTTTAACCTCGAGTGACTCCTCGGACAGAAGAACATTGGAAATATGAACAACACTTTACTTAACGTTACCTAGTGACAGTTCCATGGAGGTGTTTCCTAACAACACGTTGTGCTGTTACACGTCTAAATTACCTCAAGCCATGCATTTGGATCAAGATGATCATTGGAAAACAGCTTTAGTGGAAATAATACACCCGACACAAATCAAAAACATCGTCGAAAATCAAAACTTTTTCACAGTTGAAGTTTATGACAAGCAATAGCAACAAGCCTTAGATGAACGAGGCATCACTGGCATTGACACCAAGAAATCAGATGGACCCACAACTAAACAAATGTCCACTCATGTGTTGACCATTCCTGCAGGCTACTATTTTAGCGGTCAACATTTAGTGACTACGATTGCAACCAGGTTCAATGTTGTGTTTGGTAAACCCCTGGACAAAATCAAAGAAAGTGTTACCTTTGAGTACATTAAAGTGGCTCGTCGCCTCCTGATCAAATTTTCAGAGAAGAAAATAATATCCTTTACCTTTTGTCCTGAATTGTTTAATATCTTAGGTGGAGACCTCAAGATGCTCCCGAACAAAAAAGAAATACCAGGCATAAGCAGTAAGTTGGATTTTACCAAATATTTTCGATTCCCTGTAGAAATGAACCAAGGACTCAACTTGATGTTTGTGTACTCCGATGTGGTGGAGTACAACGTGGTAGGACACACCTCTGTACCGTTACTGCGTGTCATTCCTTTCACAGTGGATACCACTACCGCTGACGAGGAAGGTGGAAATACCTATCACGTTCACCGCGAATTTGTGCATCCTCATTATTTACCCGTCAGTAAGTCGTATTTCGACAGTGTCAACATTACTATAAAAGGAGAACTAGGTCAAAATATTCCATTTACTAAAGGGAAAGTCACAGCGAAACTCCATTTTCAAAAACGATTCTCAAACAACTGAAAAAGTGATGTATCCTGTGTACCAAGGAGTCACTCGACAACGAGGACATGGTTTAGGAGATATGTTTAAATCAGCCTTTCGTTCCGTGGTCCCTGTTTTAAAACCAATGGTGACACGAGGATTGCACGCCTTAAAAGATGCCGCATTGACTCACGGCAAAGATTTTCTTCAAAATGTTCTCATTCACAAACGAAACCCTAAAGAAGCTTTTTTGAGAGCAGGCAAAAATGTCTTGCTTCAAACGGATAAAGAGATTTTGGGTCGAAGAGAAAGTCCTATAAATGCTCTGAACGGTACCGAGTCTGACATTCCTACTTCCCCGAGGACACAGCAAGGACAAGGTAGAAAGCGTCGACGAGGACACCCTTCCAAAAGTCTCCATATCTCTAAAGTTCGAAAGACAAAGAAATTTTTTGATTATTAAAAGTAAAACATAGAGACTGAGAAGAAAAAATGATGCACCAAGAATCTTGTGCCTGTTTCAAGTCGGAACTGGATCTCTTTGCCATGCCACCCACGATGATGACCATGCAAGAAGCCCAATGGGTCGAATTTCATCCCGTCTCCTCTTTGACGGATTCAGCTCCCATCGAGTTTGAAATCAAAGGACAACCCGAAGATTACATCGATCTAAACAACAGTTACTTGTATTTGAAAGTGAAAGTAGCCAAAACGGACAACACCAATCCAGGAGCCAATGATAGACTAGCTCCTGTCAACAATTTCATGCATTCCTTGTTCAGCGATGTGGATTTGTACATGAATAACAAACTGATCAGCAGTAGCATGGATACTTACCCTTACCGAGCGTACCTCGAAAATCTCTTGACGTACGGAAAAGAAGCCAAGAACACTCATCTAGATGCTTGCGTGGTATGGAAACCTGACACAGCAGATAAGTTTAACGACACAGCCTTGCCCGTAGCAGCTAAGGGTGACAATCCTGCCGATCCTCACAATGAAGGTTTTAACGACCGTCGAAAGAAAATTTTGCAAGGACGTAGTTTAGAACTGTTCGATCGCTTGCATTTGGACATGTGGTTTCAAGAGAAGTATTTGCTGAACGGAGTAGATATTCGCTTGAGACTTAATCATAGTAGTACTGCTTTCCATTTGATGGCTCATGCCAACGAATACGAAACCATTATCCAAGAAGCCAGGTTATACGTACGTCGCGTGGAAGTGTTACCTAAAGTGGGAAATGATATCAGTCACACTTTGAGCAGAACGACAGCCAAGTATCCGATACGACGCGTGGAAGTCAAAACTTTCACCATTGCCGCTGGACTGCGATCTCAGATCGAAGATCATCTGTTCCCAAACGTTTATTCATTGGTATCGTCAGCAATGCAGCCCTCAATGGTGCCCACGATGAAAATCCTTTCCAGTTTAAGCACTGCAGAGTATCCAAAATCGAAGTCAGTCGCGATGGCAAAACTTTGTGTACCAGACCCTTCGAACCCGACTTTGGCGAACAGAAGAATTACTTGAGGTCGTACTTGTCGCTGTACGAAGCCACAGGACAGTTAGGAACCAACACCAGTCACGGTATTTCCTACGACGACTATGCAAGAGGTTACACGTTGTGGGCTTTTGATTTCACTCCAGACCAAGGCAGCGACGAGGGACATTTCCACCCTATAAAATCTGGGCAACTGCGTGTGTAACTTCAGTTTGCAGCACCTCTTCCCGAAACGGTGAATATCATTCTGTATGCTGAATTCGATAATACCATAGAAATCAACAGTTTGAGAGAAGTCATTCTAGACTATTAGACATTATGGAAGACCCATGTCCTTCTTTGAATAGTGGAGAATCCATGGAATGGGAGGTTACAGTAAAAGCAGATCCCCAAGACCAAAAAGAAGAAGTAGTGATCATGCAATCCAGGTGGCCAGAACAGGAACAGCAGTTAGTTGCTTGTTTTGCACAACACTTGGAAGATAAAATGAGAGACATGATTAAAAAAGATTGTTATGGATGTCAAATCGATCATCCCAGTCAAATTCAACACGATAAATGTATGATGATGAGTCAAGAAGAAAAATTGGACAATTATCTGAACGAAGCTTGGAGTCTCATCTCAGAAGAAGACGTGTTACTTCAGTGGAATAAAGGCTTACGTGATCATTCCTCTCCTCCATTGTTTGCTCGAGAAATCGATCGCATCGAAGCTCTCTTGGCCAAAAGTAAGGAGACGAAGCAAACGATCAGTTACTTGTCAGACCGTTTCAAACAAAAATTCTGGATTGAATTGATGACTTATCATCACCTGTGAAGAAAGAAAAAAAAAAACAAGGCTACAAAACAAAAAATGGATACCTGGGAACTTTATTATCTTTTGAACCGAAGTTCGTACACTGATTCTTGGAATCCTGTCGTGTGTGTTAAAGATGAACTACCTCATCGCAAACCTCAAGAGAATCAAGCTTATGTCATCAACAAAGATGACCGTCATCTTCCAGGAACTCACTGGGTAGCTGTCTACTTTCCTCAAGAGGGTTGTGCGGAGTATTTTGATTCGTATGGATTGCCCCCTTTCGAAGATGATATCATTGACTTTATGAGAAGAAATGCTCAGACGACACGATTCAATAATGTGAAATTACAAGGCACAGATTCTATGGTGTGTGGACAATATTGTGTCTATTATCTGCATCATCGCAGTCTTGGATATTCTTTAGAACTTTTAGTGACTTATTTTGATCGTTATTCTTCTCGAAACGATGACAAAGAAGATCGATGGTTTTGTGACCATTATGGCTATCTGTTGTCTTTAGCTAGGAAACGTAGTGTACATCAATCGCCCAACGACTTCCAACAGTGGAAATCTCAATTTAATTCACAACGTTGTCAACCATGTCAAAGATAATGTATTAGTGTTATGGAAGTAAAAAATGTTTGTTATATGAAAAAAATGTTTGTTATTTGAAAAAATTGTGTTTTGTGAGTTGTTTTGTTATTTGAATAAAAAATGTTGTGTTTTGAAACCAAATACGTCTGTCGTTTGTTTTACATTAGTATACATATAAACTTAAACTAATAAATACTGTTAATAAACCTGACATCATATGCATTCAAGAAACTAAACTTTCTGATAACTCGAAAACATTAATAAACCTGACATCCTATGCATTCAAGAAACGAAACTTTCTGATAACTCGAAAACATTAATAAACCTGACATCCTATGCATTCAAGAAACTAAACTTTCTGATAACTCGAAAACATTAATAAACCTGACATCATATGCATTCAAGAAACTAAACTTTCTGATAACTCGAAAACATTAATAAACCTGACATCATATGCATTCAAGAAACTAAACTTTCTGATAACTCGAAAACATTAATAAACCTGACATCATATGCATTCAAGAAACTAAACTTTCTGATAACTCGAAAACATTAATAAACCTGACATCATATGCATTCAAGAAACTAAACTTTCTGATAACTCGAAAACATTAATAAACCTGACATCATATGCATTCAAGAAACTAAACTTTCTGATAACTCGAAAACACTGCCATCAATACAAGGCTATTCCCCGGGCTATTTCCAACATCGGAAGGAAGGCCAGGGGGGTGGATTAGCCATATTTATAAATAACACCTTACCATCTGCTACCATAATACCAATAATATCAAAGGAAATTAGCAATTCACTAATAGAAATTCAATCTCTATTAGTCAATACGGGAAAATGTAAATTACAAATCTTCAATGTTTATGACCCAGGAGAGAATAATAAACTTAAACATCAATTAGCATTTAAGGAATTAGCTAAATATATTAAATCTGAACTTACGCTCATTTGCGGAGATTTCAATGCCCATAATAAGCTTTGGGGTGGGGAAGTGACGGACGGAATGGGTAAGTGGGTGGAGAAATGGTTTACAGAATCCACCCTTACTGTCCTCAATGATGGTGCTAAAACCAGACTTAATCCTGTTGACGGCACCCTGTCCGCCATTGACCTCACCCTATGCACACCCAGACTGGCTCAGGTGGCAAAATGGGAGGTGGACCAATCTGACCCCATGGGGAGTGACCACTTCCCAATAATTACCACCCTGCAAATGGCCGTACAGTACGAATTAAATAATAAAATACCCAGATGGAATTATTCAAAAGCCGATTGGGATACTTTTCGAGAAATAATAAATAATGCCAATCTATCAGATATAGAATCAGATGACATTGACCTTTACTATGACAACTTAATTAAGATCATCACTCAGGCAGCCACCAACACTATACCTAAAACTAGCTGTCAATCAAGAAATCTTAGTGTGCCATGGTGGAACGATGAAATTAAACAAACTAGACAGGCCAAATTTAGAGCTTTAAATAAATTTAAAAGAACTAATATTACTACTCACTTCTTAGAGTACAAAAATCATGACAATAAGCTCAAATACTTAATCAAGCAGTCGAAAGAAAAAACTTGGCAAAATTACTGCAGTAGTATTAATTTTAGAACAAACTCAAAACAAGTGTGGGATAAAATCAGAACCATCAGAGGGAAGCACACCAATAGCACCCCAAAAATAAATAATACCAGCAATCATAAAGAACAAGCTGACTCGCTAACAATACACTTTAAAAACATGAGCAGCAACAGTAATTACACTACTGAATTTCAAAACCACAGGGCTAAAACTGAAATTAAATTCCACAATTTATTTCAAGACCTTGGACCCAAATCCTCATCACTAAATAAAGAAATAACATTATATGAATGGGACCAGGCACTAAAAACTAAACATGAAACTTCACCTGGGCAAGATCAAATAGGTTATGTTATATATAAAAACTTACCTAAAACTATAGTTAAATCAATCATCAAAATGCTAAATATAATATATGACACAGGAAAGCTACCTAAAAAATGGAAAACAGCGATAGTAATACCCATACTTAAACCAAATAAGGATCGGAATGATATCAATTCGTACAGACCCATCTCACTTACCAATAACATCTGTAAAATTATGGAAAAATTGTTACTAACAGACTTAAACACCACCTTGAAAGCAACAATCTGATATCTCCAAATCAATGTGGGTTTAGAAATAAAAGATCCACTACGGACCAATTAATAAGATTAGAATCCGCCATAAAACTTGCATTTAACAACAAAAGAAAAGCGGATAGAAACTTAATTGCGGTATTTATTGATCTGGAAAAGGCATTCGATCTTGTATGGACCAAAGGCCTTATAGCCAAATTAAATCATTATGGCATTACAGGTCGAATGTTCAACTTCATAGAAAATTTCCTGACCAACCGCAAAATTATAACTAGGGTAGGGGCTACTTACTCTGAGGAATACTCCCTTGAAAATGGAACTCCACAAGGGAGTGTTCTCAGCCCCACCCTCTTTAACCTTATGATAAATGACCTTGACTCCAATCTGGCAACACCTAAAATTGAATTATCACAATTTGCCGATGATAGTGGACTTTGGAGAGCAGGCAACCCCTCCAACCACCAACACATGGCTGAAATACAAACCAGCTTAAACAACATAGGAAAATGGGCTGATAAATGGGGATTTAAGCTATCGCACCAAAAAACGGTAGCTGTTCTGTTTACCCCTTGCAAAAAAATCAAAACCTACCAAAAACTTACCATTCAAAATAAAGTTATAACATTTGTAAAAGTAGCCAAATTTCTGGGTATGTACTTTGATGAACACCTAACATGGGCTTATCATATAGATGACCTAGTTAAAAGATGCAATCAGGACCTAAATCTATTAAGAAGCCTCAAAGGCACTCAGTGGGGTGCTAATCAAGAAACTATTCTAATATTATATAGAGCACTAATAAGATCCAAACTAGACTATGGCTGCCAAGTATATACCACGGCATCCACACGTCATTTAAACAAATTAATTAAAATTCAGAGAAAAGCCCTACTTATTGGTACTGGCGCACTGCCATCGACCTCTACATCCGAGCTGCAGGTCTTAACTGGGGAACCGCCATTACATCTCAGAAGGCAGGAACTCATTCTAAGATATGCAACCCGGCTGTCGACCCATGACAAAATGCACCCCACTCTATTGGCCATCAATAAATGTAACATTCCTTTTAGGAAAACCTTGAAAAATAATACATCAATGGGGAAAATAGTACACGAGTTAAACAAAAAACTTCCAGTAGATATATTCCAAGTAGAAGCCAACATAATATATGATAAAGAACCTTGGAGTAATGTACCAACGAAAGTAAATATCTCCCTTACAGATACCGGAAACAAAGAAAATCAACAACAACATTTAAAAATATTGGCATTGGAAATCATACATAATCAATATCAAAACTACACAAAAATTTACACGGATGGCTCAAAAATTACAAATCCTTTTAAAACAGCTGCAGCCTGGGTCATACCAGAACATAACATACAAATGGGCAGGCGTCTTCCTGACCACTGTTCCATTTATACAGCGGAATTTTGGGCCATCCTTGAATCATTAAAATGGATAGAAGAAAACAAACCAAATAAGACACTGATTATTAGTGACTCGCTCAGCGTCCTTACTTCTATCCAAAACAGCAGCACCAAATCTAGAGAAAATTTCCTAAAACAAATTAATCAGATATTAAAAATACTAAATTCTCAAAATCTAGTAGTTGAGTTTATGTGGATTCCATCCCACATAGACATAAAAGGAAATGACTTAGCAGATCAACTGGCTAAAAACAAACTCACCGAACCAAACTATATGCCACTCAAATATAGTCAAACTGAAATATATCATTTAATCTACTCAATGATTAATCAAAAGTGGCAGACCGATTGGGACAAAAGCAAACAAGGGAGAATTTTACATAACATCATTAAGGAAGTCAATAGAAAAATCATACCACCTAGGTGCAATAGTTATGAACAGTCTAAAATAAATAGAATAATCTTGGGAAAAACAAAACTGGCTAACAGCTTTGGTAAATATATAGGACCTTTTCCACACAGCATTAATTGCTTCAGTTGTAACATACCTGAAGACTTACATCACATATTTAATAACTGTAAAAACAACCAGAAGGAAAGGAACATATTTAGATCTAAACAACTAAACATCTCTGCACCAAGTACATACCCGGAAGTAATTCAATTAAATAACTCCAACCCCCAAAAATCATTTCAACACATAATAGAATTACTAAGAACATTAGGGCTCCTTGAAAAAATATAATGCAAATAATACTATATAATAAATAACACCCGTAAGGAATGCCCCCTGTTGGTCACATGGGTTCATTGGCCAATCAGGGGACAGGACCTGCAACCGCGTAAATACGTTAAGCGGAATTTGTATAATAACAAAAAATAAAATAAACAATATCCATAAGGAATGCGAATGCATAGGACCTGAAGGGTTCCGTTACTTAAAAAGAGCCTACCTACACTACGCTGGGTATAACGCCCCGGATGGTACCTGTGCTAAACAAACCTAATAGGATACTTTAAAGATATTGAAATTTATAGACTATACAGTTAAACATTGAAATTTGCATTATAACAAAGTAAAGAACAAAACAGAAACAATAAACAAGTGTCTAGGAAACCACCTCTCTTCTGTCTATTCTTACAACTCTTCCTATATACAGCCTCATTGACAGCATTATACAACCGAACTAGGAATGTATTTACAGTTAAAAACCCCAACAAACCGGGATATCCACATGGTCTAAACGGGACCATCTAAAACGTCTCCTGCTTTATGGCCACAAATAGATTTTATGAGGTAGTCTCAAAGTCCAAAGACTATCAGGCTCAGCGACACAATGTCGCAACATAAAAATATTTACTGTAAGTAAGATCACTAAATTATTACCATATAAGGTAGTCAATGCCCAGACTATCAGGCCCCGCGGCACAAAGCTGCACTATAAACTAAGCTATAAGAACTAAGGCCTATAACATGATTTAGGTGGTCAATACCTGACCATCTAGCAAGACAGCACACGCTGCAATAAATTTTTACACAATAAAATTAATTACTTTAAAACTTCTACGTTGGATAACTACCAACGCGAGAATAGGCTGTCATATGAGGTTGTATACTCTACTTTAATAACAGCACAAAGTATTCCAAATTGTTAAGGGAGAACACGGAATGAATACGACGGAAGGAGGCAACTTCAAGATGGAGGAACAACAAAACCAAGGCACCCAAGAAGGACACGGGGACTCGCCGGACGGAATGAGGGAACTTCGGTTACACCCTGTAACACTCCATCAAAAAGCCCTTTTAAGGGCTATTTATACTTACAGAGTTTCCTTTTGGCTCAGAAACTCTATTCGACAATCTCTTTCTTCAAAAATCAGACTTGATCAATTTTGGCTGTCCACCATCAAAATTAACAACCCATTTAACCCGACATTGACCAACCTACACATGTCACTTGACATACCTAGTTTACAAAATTGATAGGGAACACACAAAATGTACACTCTGTACTAGACAAAAATTGGAATGTTAGGATGTTAGGAAAAAATATAACTTGAAAGATTGACTCAATTGCACAGGTGGCTTACACAATATCGGTATAGGATGTCCACTAGCAACAACTGGACTCGATTTGATAAGGCTAGGGCGTGCAAGACGAACGACATCAAGGTGTCAGTTCACAGATCCTTTTCCTTTTCCTCCGCTGCCTGACTCCAACACCAGCAAATGACTAGAAGTGGAAACCATTTTTCACTAGTCATCATTCGGTGCCATTGCACCTCTAGCTCTGCATCCTCCGATTGGTTGATAGGGTTGAGTGCGTGACTGTTCTATTCCCACTCACCTAGGTCTTTCATTCATGTCGATAGCTCCGTATAGGGGTGCGGCATGACGACCAAATTAAATAGCATACTATGTATGCATAAACGCCCGTGGGGATGTGGCACCATTCCTTCCTCACGTGAAAATCTAAATCACTACCATATTAATTGGTAGTGTAAAATAGTGAACAAATGACCCTTTGTGGCCGGTTTCACTTAAAACCATAATTCATTCATTCATTCTTGGAGCCATCATTCATTCGACATCAGGCAAAGGCAGCGGACTGAGTAGGACGGCTTATCTGGAGCAGGCGACCTGGTGACGTCACAGTTGTAGTGCGAGAGCATGAATCCCGGGCTTTCACAGTTAAGGATGTTACTGTGATATTATCCCGTCACGGATACAGACAGAAACATCAATTTGTACAGCGGTGGACTATGCAGAAACTCGAAATGGATATTTCGTAACTCCCGACCTTGCTTCATGGCAGAAATAGAAATGGAGGGAAGTATGTATAGCGGCAGCGACCTTGACTTCTTGAAGCGGATACCACATAAGTCCCGAACTTGTTTTGCTGCAGGGGTTGAAACAGAAAGAAGATGGAGGCCTCTACTTCTACTTAAATACGGATTGAAGAGAAATGGCTGCTATAGATGTTGGTGCTGCTGTATCACGCTTCTGGAACCATATTGCAACATGCCATGGAAATTTAAGCAGTATGGCGGACCTGGGGCGCGCTGTCTGGTGATAGCAGAATATGAGTGAGATTGTCCCACAGGACTGCATGAGGATATAAGATGCTATTGCCATGACAGTGAAAAACTACCCCAGATACCCAGAAGTGTGATAGAAATTCAGCTATCATACGGATATAGACGTCACCACCGGACTACGAAGAAAGCTGTACAATAAAAGATTTTCATTGCCATTTCCTATGCCTGAATAATTGGGGACTCATTTGGTTACGAGTAACCCTCTTTGAACAACTTTCCGTGGCCCTAAAAAAGACTAATTAGACTTTATTGGTACCGCCTCCTACAAAATTCAAGACCAAAATTACCTACCATTGACTACACTATTATATGTCGCTTAGACATTTTTTAATTTTCTAAATTGATAGGGACTTATTATATGTACACTTATGTACTAGTTTATTTCGAACAGTAGGACAGTAAATAACAATTCTTCAACTTAAATATTTGAGTAATTGCACAGGTGGCTAACACATTATTGGATGTTAGGCTGTCCATTAGTATAACTGGACTGAATTTGACCTTTAGTATGACCTTGTCGTTTCAGGTGTGGTCTGCGTCCTTTGCTGTGCTGTCTTGCTGTTTGCGTGCTCTGGTGTGTGCTGCTGTGTCGCCGCCCTCCTGGACCTGGGCCTTTTCCGTCTTTTCCGCTGTCGACTCATCAAAATTACTAGCGAAATGAGAAAGCATTTTCCCTCGCTACCAGCGAATACTTCCGATTGGTTGATAGGGGTGTGTGTGGGTACTATTCCTACCCACCCCATGGGCTTTCATTTCTCCCGATAGTTACTTTTTAGTAATTCGGGAGAACGCCCAATATTAATTTATAGTGCATTTAAGCACTTAAATGCCTGAGGGGAGGGAGTAGCGACCCCTCCCCAAGGGACCTAAATGACTACCAACATGGTAGTTATAAAAGTTGCCCATATGTCTCTAGTAGACGGCGGCAACTATAAAACTCCAACTTCAGTCAGTCAGCCTTGGAGCCATTCAATGTTGAACACAATAAGATGAATTTCGAATTGTTTATCCAACTCCGAGACAGCTGGTTTGGAATCCTTGATGCAGAATATCAAGTGGAAAGACTTGAGGAAGAATTTCAGAGTAACCATGGCTTTGTAAGCCAACTGAAATTAGCAAGAGATCTATTAGAAGGTATGATAGAGGAGGAAGACCAGAAATTAAGAAGACGTATTAAAAGAAAATATATAAGAATAGGGGACTTGAAGCAGACACTTGATCATGTCATCAAAGTCAGGTGCTTTCTAGAAGAAACATTACATCTGATAGAGTGGGAATATGTGCAGTGGGGTCTAGACAGGCTAAAAAAAGCAGAAGCAATGATGAGAATGGTGATGGAAGAACAGGTGATCCAGATTAAAAAAAACTGGTCTAAGGAGAGAAAGGAAAAAAAGAACAAAAAGAAGAAAGAGGACTTTGATCTACTCAATCTAAGATGGATGAGAGTTCAGGAAAAGTTTAGAGCTATGGGACATCCCAATTGGATTCCCGAGGAAGAAAAGAAGAAGAAAACGGGAATCATTGGTAAAATTAAAAGGTGGTGGAACAACGGCAGAAAATAAAAGAAGAAGAAGAAGTATCCAAAGGCCCTTTTCAGGGCCACTCATAGGTCTCGAAAAGATATTAGCTTTCATTGCCACCATTTTTTCCCTTGTCGCTTTTACAGTTCCCTATACATATACAAATCATATTCCCCATGTTCAATTTCTCTTGACGCTAGATAGGCCCAAATAGTTCCCATGTTCAATTCCCCTTGACGCTAGATAGACCCACCATGTTCAATTTCCCTTGAGGCTAGATAGGCCCAAATAGTTCCCATGTTAAATTTCCCTTGACGCTAGATAGACCCACCATGTTAAATTCCCCTTGACGCTAGATGTGCCCAAGCCCTTTTTGACTGGATTTTCCCTTGACGCTAGAGTGCCCCCATATACTACTTGTGCACATGAACTGACTTTGTTACACATTAAAATGTTGTTAATAGGATTTACGAGACTATTATAATGACTAATAAGCTGTATGAGACAATAATAATTTTACATGCCAATTAAACCATGAACGTTTCGCATTTTTGAATCATGTGCTGTAAAATGACGATAAACTCAAAACAACAACAAAAAATATAAATTTAATCCTAGATCATCCCATTAATTCAAAAAGGTATGAGTGCAACATTATTAAAGATTGAGAATTAAGCTTAATACAAATTAGTTTTAAACAAATACAATATTATGTAATTACAATCTTCATTAATTCCACAAGTCTTATTATCCAAGCTTAATACAAATTAGTTTTAAACAAATACAATATTATGTAATTACAATCTTCATTAATTCCACAAGTCTTATTATCCAAGTTTGAATTATAAGAAACTTTAACGCCTATCGAGACCAGTAATATTTTATGATTGTATATTCACATAAATTTCATAACCTTCAATTTAACCTTCAGCTTAATACATGAAGTAAACAAAAAATATACTGCCTAGAGATTCGTACACAGTAAATACATCGTACACACACACACACACACACACACACACACACACACACACACACACACACGTCATATATTACCAAGAGAACGGTGAACAGCTGTACACAAGTAATTATAGGAAAACAGCTTTCTTTCAGTCTCAGTGACCTTAACCTTTCATCTTTTGACCCAAAAATTAACAGGCATCTTTCTTACATGAATTGTAAACCATCCACAAACAATCCGAATGACACACGATCAAATAATATACTCAACAAGAAAAACTATTACGCAAACCCACGTTTACTTAAGTCAAAATGATATTGACCGTTGACCTGTTCACTCCAAATCAAATTTATTTTAACGGCATATGGTCTAAGACTAGTGTTATGCAAAAATAATGTATTCTTCTTTCAATCCCGGTGAATTTGTTTCAAAATCAGCAACGTGTTTACCCCAAGTACAAGACATGAAGGTCTGTGATGTAGATAGAATCAATGTTAGTGAAAAGTAAGACTGTTTTATTTCAGTCAAAGTAACATGGTATATTGGTATTGTAATTTTACTAAATTACTAAATTTTACCGCAATTCGCTTTATTCAGTTTAGAAGAAAACCGTGCAAACCTAATTTAATGTGCTCCGAAAAACTGGTAACATACTGACTGTTAGACGGACAATGCCATAACAGTCTCTGCTCTGTGTATTAGCCAGTGTAAAAGTGTGTTGAAAGGTTAGTTTTGCAATAAATAACCTCCCTTGTTTGCGGGATTTTATGTAGATACAACAAGGTAATGGATGTCCTAAATCTAATAGGAGAGGCAAAAATCGTGGCTGATGGATACATCTAATTTGAATGCTGTCTAGTAACTTGGACAGCACATCGTTATGGCAGGCCTAATCAGGACCGTATATAGCGATCACGGGCCATCGGGTAAGACACACCCATGCCTCTCCTAGTTCTTGTTCAAACAAACGTTTTCTTTTATAAAATTGAAAAGTGTTGTCCGGCCCAGGCTCCCTTTACGGGCCCAAGCCTCGGGGATATATCCCCGGTTCCTCCACTGTCCTGTCGGCCGGCCCTGGTCTAATTCGTCTTTCTGAAAAAGAGTAAAACTATACACTGCACAGACACCATCAGCTGTGTTAAACGTACAAGTAAAGGGCGTGGCTAGGGAAAGGGCGTGGCTAGGCGTGCGGCCACAGTCTATTGTCTGTCACTAGTACAATACTAATAATAATCAACAACTTTTCTATATAAAATGCTGGATAACCTTGAAGTTTCAGTTATTTTTAATAGCCACCTTCTCTTTCTGTATTACAGGATGTCAACAACCATCGTCCTTTTCGGACATAACAAAATACCTAATACAATATTTATACCATGCCAAGCCCAAAAGTTTCGTAAAATGTCTTAAATGATTTAGCGAATTTATCATTGGATACATACAACAAAACCTGCATGTATTAATTAATAGTGTAAGCCCGAAAGACTGATGGCGGTATTGAGTTCAATGAACGCTTGTGCAAGTAACTATTGTATCTCATATAAAAATAGTTTTACTTGTAGCCAACATACCTCATGCAAATAACCATGGACAATACCATGTTGCTTGATTGGAAATCATTATACCTGTATACATGTGAAACATGCAAAAACGTAACTTTCCTTTACTTGACAAGAACATGAATGAAAAAATTGAACTGTTTTTTATCCTTAAACTAGTAAGATTCGCTATCAGGTATTTAATTTATCATGCATTTATGTATCTTCATTAAGTAGCGCTTGTCACGTAGTTGGGGATGACCAGCACTTAACAATATCTCTTAGAATGAATGAAACAGAAGACTTACAATCTTCCTTATTATAAGAACTTGGGACAGAAGACTCATTAAATGCATTCTTGTAGCTTCTAGAACTAATGGATACGAAGTACGCCAACCCATAGATGTACATTCAATTCCGTCAAAAAATGCCATTCATATTAATTCAAATAATGATAGGACGATGTCACGTGGTACCATCTTTGACATCCAGCTATATCTGGAAATACAAGTGAAAGACACAGCTTCGACTTCATGATTTTAAAAAAAAAATGGTTACACCAATATTTTAGTTCTGCATTTACAGATTGTTGCAACACACTTTGAAAAATTTATCATATATTGGTGCAAGCCATTTGTTTTCATGTGCATGATTATTTCCATGCTTTTCGCACGTTGTCTGTGATAGAAAATGTTACTTGTGGTTCACTGTGTTTAGCAACACATTTAAATTTGACATTTGTAAAACTTAAAGTCTCGGACATCAAATGGTCTTGCGTAAAGCGATACACCCGATAAGGTGAAAGGCTTTAGTAGTAATAGGGGGCATTATAGGGACAATGGAAAATCCAGTCAAAAAGTGCTTTGGGCACTATGGGGACAAGATTTATAGGGACAATGGGAAATCCAGTCAAAAACAGCTTAGGGCACTATGGGGACAAAAGGTCGTGGGGCTCTATATGGACAAGAAAAGTTGAACATGGTGGCATTGTATAGGGACAATAAAAATTGAACACGGTGGGCCTGTATAGGGACAAGGGATTATTGAACATGGGAAATATGATTTGTATTTGTATAGGGGACTGTCTAGTGACAAGGGAAAAATGGTGGCAAAGAAAGCTAATATCTTTTCGAGACCTATGAGTGGCCCTGAAAAGGGCCTTTGGATACTTCTTCTTTTATTTTCTGCTGTTCCACCACCTTTTATTTTTCCAATGATTCCCGTTTTCTTCTTCTTCTTCGTTTCGTCCTCGGGAATCCAGTTTTGATGTCCCATAGCTCTAAACTTTTCCTGAACTCTGATCCATGTCTGATTGAGTTGATCAAAGTCCTTTTTCTTCTTTTTGTTCTTTTTTTCCTTTCTCTCCTTAGCCCAGTTATCTTTAATCTGGATCATCTGTTCTTCCATCACCTTTCTTATAATTGCTTCTGCTTTCTTTAGCCGGTCTAGTCTCCACTTCACATATTCCCGCTCTATCAAATTTAATGTTTCTTCCAGAAAGCATCTCACTTTGATGACATTATCAAGTGCCTCCTTCAAGTTCCCTATTCTTATATATTTTGTTTTAATAAGTCTTCTTAATTTCTTGACTTCCTCCTCTATCATGCCTTCTAATAGATCTTTCGCTGTTTTCAAATGTTTTACAAAGCCCAGGTCACACTGAAATTCTTCCTCAAGTCTTTCCACTTCATATTCTGCATCAATGATCCCAAACCAGCTGTCTCGGAGTTGGATAAACAAGTCGATGTTCATCTTGATGTGTTCAAAATTGAATGGCTCAATTTTTTTTTTAAATATGAATTAAGGTCGCATGCGCAACTATGTGCTTTCGCGACCAGTTAATGTCCGAGGGTCGGGCTATTTGATTGGTCGGGACCAAAGGTAACTTTGACTACACTAGGCTGTGTTGTCGCAGTCTCCCCGGCACCCGCGTTAAATGGCAGTCTCTCCTTAGAGTAACATGTCGGGTCACGGCAGAGCAGGAAGGCACCCGGTTTAGGAAAGCTAGTTTGTCAAATTGTTTCACTCTAGTTAAAGACATATTCCAATCGGTTTGATATCTTATTACTTCTAAAATGAAGTATTAAGTATCTGTGTAATTAGTGAATTGCCAAATAGTTTAGTTGTATTTTACATCAGTGTGAAAATAGGCCGAGCTTGAAATCAAGATTTCCATCATCTAATCAAGAACCCGTGTTACGTAAAAGTAGATAAAGTCCAATGGATCAGCCATGTTTTCGTCGACAATCAGGTTAGCCTATTTCTGTTTCTCCACACTCCTGGATGTTGCCATTGTTTACGCTTGAAACGCCCTTATTTCTAATCTAGTCCAGTTTTACTATGGACAGAAAAAATACCAATAATGTGTAAGCCACCTGTGCAATTATATCAAATCCATATAGTATAGAATTTTTCATCTTTCCTATCAATAAATATTTCTAGTGCATAGTGTACATGTTGTAGGTCCTTAACAAATTTAATTGCTAAAATGTCTTAGCGACATAAATGAGTGTAGTAACTGTTAGGTATTTTAGCTTGTTAATTTTGAGCGGTGGTCAAAATTGATCAAGTTAGATTTCGAGAAAGAGATTGTTCGAAAAGGGTTCTCGTACCAAATGAGAACCCTGGAGAAAAAAAAAATTAATTTTTTTTTTTTTTTTTTTTTTTATAAAACCAGTCAACCGACAAGTGGCAAGATAAATACAAGTGTGATGAGAACACCGGGATCAAATAGTGATAGCTCAAGGAAACATAACACCAACCAACCGACAAGAAAAAGTAAAAAGAAAGGGAAAAGGAGGGAAGAAGGAAAAACAAAGAAAGATGGAAGAAGGGAGTAGGAAGAAAGTGGGAAGAGAAAAGGGAAAAGAAGAGAAAAAGAAGAAGGAAGAAATGAAATAACACCAATCACACCCCACTCCAACAAAAAAATGACTCAAATGACTGACTGATTTTAATTAAAGTCGTGTTCGCCCACTGGGCATGTACGACTGGTTAAAGCCCCATTTGGGGCTAATTAATTGTTTCGAGGGGAAGGAATCGTGCCTCATCCCCTACGCATTAATGCACTATCGAGTGCTCTTCAATTATTCGAACTGGTATCATCTATCCGGCAAACTTTTGGAGGTGAGGTGGAAAAGTCCATATAAACTTGGGACTGTCTCTGGTATATTATTCTTTCATAAATTGCATAAGTGCTAGATTTCCCATAGAGTCTTTAAGAAGATCGGTGATCTCCAGCTGATGGTAGTGTTGGAGAGCACGCGCTATCAGCCAGATGAGTTCCATCGAACACTGCAGGTGTAGGCTGCCCACCGCCTTCATATTATTGACTGCCCTGGTCCATCTTGTTCTTTCTGTTTTGTTTTTAGGTTTTTAGAGATCTCCCAGAGCTTTGAGATCTACTATGTACTGGATGGCGGACTGTTTGTCTTGGTATAATTTTCTTAGACCTAATTCCTGGGCTCTGTTGCATAAATGTTGGTGGAATGCTGTCCATTCTTCCATTGTGAATGTTTTCCCCCCAGACTCAACATTTTCGGTTTGATTTACTGGTGGTGTAGGATCCTTAATGCCCGGAGTTAATTGGTCCTGCTTCGGTTGATTTAAATTCTAGTCAGCTGTTGTTGTTGTTGTTGTTGTTGTTGTTGTTGTTGTTGTTATGGCTTTTGTAGGACTCTTCTTTCTCTGATGCCTTGTGATTCTAGATTGAGTGATACTGGTTGTAGTTATTAATGGTGGTGATGACTGCGAGCATTGCAGTAGTTTAACAGGTGATTTGGTGGTGGCGTCAGTGGTTTTGTTGGTTGTATCCACTGTTTCTTGAGCCTCCTGTTGTTGTTGATGCTGGTGTGTCGGGGTTTTTTCCAGGGAGCCATTAGTCCTGGATTTTCCTTGTGTTATAACAGGAGATGTTGGTAATGGTGACAACCTAGCAACAACGCTGGCAAACGACTCATTAGCTCAATTTTTTTTTTTAATATGAATTAAGGTCGCATGCGCAACTATGTGCTTTCGCGACCAGTTAATGCCCGAGGGTCGGGCTATTTGATTGGTCGGGACCAAAGGTAACTTTGACTACACTAGGCTGTGTTGTCGCAGTCTCCCCGGCAACCGCGTTAAATGGCAGTCTCGCCTTAGAGTAAAATGTCGGGTCACGGCAAAGCAGGAAGGCAGAACAAATACCAATATTGTGTAAGCCACCTGTGCAATTATATCAAATCCATATAGTCTTAGAATTTTTCATCTTTCCTATCAATAAATATTTCTAGTACATAGTGTACATGTTGTAGGTCCTTAACAAATTTAATTGCTAAAATGTCTTAGCGACATAAATAAGTGTAGTCACTGTTAGATATTTTAGCTTGTTAATTTTGAGCGGTGGCCAAAATTGATCAAGTTAGATTTCGAGAAAGAGATTGTTTGAAAAGGGTTCTCGTACCAAATTAGAACCCTAGGGAGAAAAATAAAATAAAATAAAATAAAATTAAAACAAATTAAAAATTAAAAATATTTAAAAAATATATATATATAAAAATAAATTTAAAAAAAAAAATTTAAAATTTTTTTTAAAAAAATTAAAAATTAAAAAAGAAAAAGAGATTAGAGTTTGGTGTTATTTCATTTCTTCCTTCTTTTTCTCTTCTTTTCCCTTTTCTCTTTCCCACTTTCTTCCTACTCCCTTCTTCCCTCTTTCTTTCTTTTTCCTTCTTCCATCCTTCTTTTCCCTTTCCTTTTACTTTTTCTTGTCGGTTTGTTGGTGTTATGAGCTATCACTATTTGATCCCGGTGTTCTCATCACACTTATCTTGCCACTTGCCGGTTGATTGGTTTTACTGTACCTACATTGTGCCACTACTTAGTGTGATGTTCTCTTTTTTTCCCCCTTCTCCTTCTTCCCTTTCTCCCGTTTCTTCCTTTTTTCCTCGCATTACAATGTTTATATTATCCCCCCCTTTCCCTTCCTTTCCCCTTTTCTATTTTATTTTATATATTTATTTTAGGGTAATGTTAAGTTGTTCTGCTTTTTTAAGCTAGCGGTATTACTATCAGCTCTGGCCCCTTTAACCGATATGGCCTCGTTAATTATTTATCTATTTGGTAGTTATAATATTTTTTTTTTTTTTTTTTTTTTGTCCCTTTATTTAAGGCATTGTTACGTGGGTCTGTTTTTTGAGCTAGCGATGTTATTATCTGCTCTGGCCCCTTGATTGATAAATATTAACTCTTTGGCTATGTTTATGTTTATTTATTTATTTGATGATTAGCTCAAATGATTGATTGATTGATTAATTGGATTTAAGACGTGTTCGCCCAGCGGGCATTTACGTCTGGTTAATGCCCCAAAAGAGGCTATTTAATTGTTTCGGGGGACGGAATAGTGCCACGCCCCCACGCTTTATTGCACAATTTTGTGCTAATTAATTTATATCAACTGTCGGGAGCGGAAGAGGCAAAGGCTGAACGAGACTGTATTGGAAGGAAGGTGATATACCCAATAATTTAATCCCCCGATTATAATTTAGAATAATTGTCGTCTGGCATTAAATATTTTTGAATAAAACATTATTGTGCTGTTTTGAGTAAAAGTAAAGAAAGTAAAGAAAAGTGGCATATTTAGTTCTACTTATTATTATTGCCACATTGTGTAGCTGGACCTGATGGCTCTGGGCTTTAAGACACCTTATAGAATTAATTGAGGTCTTAGTTATCTTATCGATTAGTTTGTTTGCTACCTTGTGTAGCCGGAGCTGATGGCTTTGGACTTTTAGCCACCTTATAGGAATTATTTAGGGTTCTATTATAAATAAAACTTCCTAGTTTTAGCTTGCTACATTGTGCAGCGGGACCTGATGGCTTCTGGGTTTAAACCACCTTATATATCTGTTTGAGGTCATTACTTACCTTATCCAGTATTTATTTTGCTACTTTGTGTAGCCGGAGCTGATGGCTATGGGTTTTAGCCACCTTATATAGCTATTTAGGGCCATACTGTAATTCCTTAATAATATATGCCAGAGTAGAGGAGTTAGAGTTAGTAAGTAAGTAAGTATAGAGATAGAGAGTCCTACAGTTGCGTTATAGTGAAAAAAGTAAATTATTGGGTACGTGAGATTGCTTGCCTAATTATCGATTTTGGGGCATTGATGGGGTATTTTAATTTTGCGTTATTCAGGTTTATCGATGTTTGGTCGATACCTTCTGTATTGCTACACCAGTTGAAGTAGATGGGTTGATATAAACTCCTTTTGGACACAGTCATTGTGACTGATTATTATACCCCTCCTCCTCCTTTTCCTCGATAGCGTACAGCAGGAGTGACTTCAAAGGGCTGTGGTACTTGGTACCGGTTGTCTTCTGATAGGCTGGAACCTTCTTTGTTTGATTTTTGACTTTTGTTTCTGGACCTTGCTTGTTGTTACTTTTTGTATATAGTGGTTTTTTAGTGTTTTTTGCTTTAGGTATGCCATTCTTTGGGGTTTTCCCTTTACTCTTAACAGTTGAAGGCGTTGTTGGCGCTTCTCTTCTGTGTTTGAGTGTTTTTTGTTTGTCGGCATTTGTTGAGAGCATTTTGATGTATTCCTCAGTGTCTAGGTCCTCATCCATTGTCGGTATTAAGTCTTCAATGTTGATTTCCTTTGAGGGTCCCGAAGGCTGGCTACTGTGATAAAATGGTTTTTTTTTTTCCATTTGTTTCTGTAGGAGAGGCCATTGTATTCGAAGGAGATGCGAGTATTTGTGTTGGAGTAAGAATTGTATTTGGAGAAATAATAGGGGCGGTTAATGGGTCAAAGAATGAGGGAGTTGGAGGGGGCATTTGGGTTAGGGGGTCAAAGAGCAAGGGGGACAAGGGGGACATCTGGATTTTGGAGGATGGGGTGGGGCTACATTTAGTGGGGGGGATACGGGAGGGGATACAGGGTGAATCGATAAATTCTGAGTGAGGGGGATTGTACTAACTGAATTTTCATCATTGTCAGTGATAGGATTAGGAGTATTTGATGCAACTGAATTTGAACCAATTTCTTGGTTTTCATTTGTGTTGTTTACATGTTTGTTGCATTTATTCATGCAACGTACCATGGTGTTTAAGAGTCCTGGCGAGTAGCACTCGTCGTCCTCATCCACGAGTACAGGTTGAGTTTCCTGTATCCATGTTACTGTTGGTTGCAGTGGGAGGGTGTGATTTGGGGGTAAGTTTAATTCTACCAGTGCACTAGTACCACTGTTTGGTAATTGTTTGTTAGTCACTGTTCTCTTGTTTAATTCAGGAGAAGCCATGACCGTGGAAGGAGTGGTGAATGTTTTGATAATTGAGGATTTTTGGTTGCGATCCAATACTTCTGATTGAAGCATTTGGTTTGATGGAGTGACTTCAGGGATGTGAGATGTCACTTTCAAGTCTCTTGAGATTACATTCTTTGTTGTTATGCTAGGACTAAAGTAGCCCACAGCTGATGCATAGGTAATTGGTTTGTTAACGTTACCAATTGTGTTACCACTCCCATTGCTGGGGTGAATAGGGGTAGTGGTAGTGGTAGTGTTTGGGCTGTTGTTAGTATTGGTAGGGGTAGGGGTGTGGGTACCGTCTATTTCTTTGGCCATTTTGAGAAGGTTATTAACCTTTCTGGTTGTATAGCGGTTAGTATTCATCTTGACCTTCGACCTTGTTTCACGAGACATGGTGAAGTAGATGAATATTGTTCACAATATATAACAAGGTGTAAACAATTATGTAAACAATTATGTGGATAGCACAATGCCGGGATGCCGGGATAGCACTAATGCACTTAACTTAACTTAACAATTATAAATGATTGATTGTGTTGTTTCTAATTGAAAAGAATTGTAAAGGAGAAATAGACAGTATATAGAATAGATGAGTTAAATGATTATACAGCACAATAATGTATTTATGAGACCCGAAGGTTTATGTTAAGAAATGATACCCTACTTTTTTGATTTCCCAGTCCTAATAATTAGCAGAGGTGGTGGAAACGTTTATTCCTCTGCTTGGCGGGCTGCTGGGCCACTTCTGTAGAGAAATCTGCTTGGCGGGCTGCTAGGCGGGCTGCTGGGCCGCTTCTGTTGAAAAACAGCTTGGCGGGCTGCTCCGCGGGCAGCTAGTCCACTTCTGCAGGTCGGGAAATCTGCTTGGCGGGCTGCTAATGAAGAAAGTTCTTTTGTGCGATGTGTAGACAGTAGATTGTAGATTGTTGGCGGTTAACTTTGACTTTAGTACAACTCCTATTTGTTATCCGGGCCCACTTCTTTCGAGCGGTAACCCAGTTGGCTTTATAGTCGCTGTACACGTCTTGACAGGAAGAGCATCGAAAACACTCCATACATTCACTTTTCATATTATATACTATTCACAAACCATATCATTTACTATTCAAAATCACACCATATACTAACCACATACACACGGGAAGCAGCCAAAACAAACTATATTATTTACTATCCAAAATCACACCATATACTAACCACATACACACGGTAAGCAGCCAAAACAAACCATATCATTTACTATCCAAAATCACATCATTTACTAACCACACACACACACACACACACACACACACACACACACACTATTATATCAGTAAAGAGTTAGTATTTATAATTACACTACTCCTCTTTCATACCCATTGGCATTTTGAACAGTCTCTTTTCTATGTATTTGGGCAGCCCTGAGAAGGGCTGTTTTTTAAACTTCAAAATGCACCTGGCTAATGCTGACATCGCCCAGGTCTAGCCCCGCACACACATCTCCTACTCCAATCTTCCGTTTGAGGGATAGTGAAAGTCTCTTCATGTCTTCCTCTATTCCGCAACCGTGGATGAGGCTGTGGTTGTTGCGACTGAGACTGTGGTTGTTGTGCCCAATTTATTCTTGTGATTGGGAGTGAAGAGGAAGCTGCCTGTGCTTGACGAGCTGATTCTGGTGGTGAAGGCGTCCTCACCTCAGGTTTCACCCGACAGGCTTTAACCATCATGCGGTGAGGCAAGATCGGTCTTCTCTTCTCCTCCTCTTCTTTCTTTTTTCTTTCCTCCTCTTCTTTTTCAATCCCGGCCTGTTTTGCTATGGCCTCATTTGCCAGCTCGTCCAGGAGACGTCTAGCATTCTCCATGTGCATTTGAAGCTCCCTCAATTTTTGTAGTCTACTCATCTTCTACTTTGGGTTGATATGCCAACGATAGGTAGCCAGACTGATCAATTAATCAAGTTGGGGTTTTGTAGTAGCAACCGACCACTCAGGGTCATTTGTGCTACTTTTATATCCAGCATATCGCTGGACATTTATTTTCCCTTTTATATGTGCACACTAGTGCACTTATTTAATTGGGCGTTATACCGAATTACTTATAAGTAACTATCGGTATAGATGAAAGCCCTGAGGTAGGTAGGTAAGTGGACTCACACCTCCCTCCTATCAACTTCAGATGGCACATGTCAGGAAGAGGAAAAGGCGGAAACGGCCCCGGCCAGGCCCCAGCAACATCCAAGGCAGCACCAACCCCGCAACCCGCCAGACTCAAGCAAGCAAGCAAGTTGTATTTTTTATAGTTATCACCGTCCACGAAGGGACATTTGGACAACTTTTATATCCAGCATATCGCTGGACATTTATTTACCCTTACCATATGTGTAAAAATACACTTATCATTTGGGGCGTTATACCGAATTACTAATAAGTAACTATCGGTATAAATGGAAGCCCTGTGGCAGGTAGGCAAGACCCATCCACACCTACCCCCATCAACTTCATCGGCAGGTCAGCAGGAAGAGGCAAAGGAGGAAAAAGTCCCGGAAATTAATTCATCGTCGTCCCACACGCAGAGGCAACCGAACATACACCCAGACCCCATCAAAGAACCACGAGGCTCCAAAGTACCACACCCTTGTTATTATAATTGCAACCCCATAGGACATGTGTCAAAGTGGAAGTGCTATATGTTGTGTTGTGAATTGTTTTAATGTTATTTATTGTATTTCATTGCTATTGCAACATTGTGTTGCGGGGGTCTGATAGTCCTGGATTAAGACTACCTTATATTTTCTAATAAGGTCATATATGTGAGTGTGTGTATATGTTGTCCATGAGGTTGCAATCTCTTTTGATTTATTTCAAATTTAATCCAGTTTTGCTAATGGATGCCCTATACCAATCATGTGTAAGCCACCGGTGCAATTGTGTCAAGATATATAAGTTACGAATTTCCTAACGCTTATCACTATGCCCTTAAGTAAGTACATAGTGTACTTTACAAATCACCACCATCCAACTGGCAAAAATCCCTTCTCGAAGAGGGAAATTCACCCTAAGAAAAAACAAAATACCTACACTAGTGTGTCAGAGTGACTATGCAAGTTTGTTCATGTTAGATTGTTTTAAGTTATAAATTTGGTTGGGTGTGATCCGAAATGATCATATTTGAGATTTGATGTTTGGTTAGTCAAATGAGATTCTCTTACCAATCTAGTTGCGAGAATTCTATATCTAAAAAACATGTAACAGAGACAAGGACATTGAGATTTAGAAATAGATGGGGAAATGGGTCAACACCAGCTTCCCAGAGAGACTGATTGGATTAGGCACAGATGTGTACTAGGCTGTACACATGTACGTACACCAATGCAGGCGATTCCTATATAGAAAAGAGCCTGTGTCCCCACTTTTTCACTAGCCTTTCCCTATTCCCAAGAGGTACAAAAGGGTGGGGAATAGTTACAATACAACACAATTACACCAGTACAACAAAATTACAACAATGAACATTAAGAGAAAAAGAAGGGGGAAATGGGTCAACACCAGCTTCCCAGAAGGACTGACTGTATTAGGCACAGAGATGTACCAGGCTGTACATATGTGCGTACACCAATGCAGGCGATTCCTATGAATAGAAAAGAGCCTGTGTCCCCACTGTTCCACTAATCTCTCCCCATTCCCAAGAGGTACATAGATTCAGTACAATTATAACATTAACATAAGATAGCCCTATTTACATAACAAATAACAACGACAGTACAATACAGACAGACAGACTATATATATTATTAATATATATATTTTTTTAAAATCAAAATGAATTAAAATAAAATAAATTAAATTAAAATAAAATAAAAATAAAATAAAATGAGAAAAATCATATAAAAATAAAATAAAATTACTCCCTAAAAAATATTATGGCAATTAGCCCTAAAAAGGCCTGTTAGCAGTTCTTGTCATCCACGTTCCCTCAGTGTCAATGATACAGCTACTACATCCAGGGCTGTTGTTGTTTTAGGAATATTGTCCTCACTTTCCTATTGTAGCCATTTGAGCACATAGTATGTGTTCAAAAAAAAAATTTTTGAATCTCAGTGCCATTAGCTATAGTAGAGCATGTTAAGAGAAGAACAGAGGTGTTTCCAGACTACAATATATTGTGTTTAAGACAGTTAATTCTAATTGAGAGTTCCTAGGCGGTATCCTCTGTCAGGTTCATGAATAAGAGTGTGTGTAAAATCGCATGCGCGTAGAATCCATTAAGAATCCCCTAGTTACACGAACCCCTATTCACTACCCCCTCACAGATCCACTGGCCATTTTGCATCTCAATTTCTACTTGTTTATAATTGAGTAATATTGATCTATAGATAGGTTTTGCGTAATTTATAGAGTTAATAACAATTTAGACTTTGAGGGCGGTGTTGTCTGTTTGGGTCATGAGTACAAGTGTGTGTAAAATCGCAGTTGCGTAGAATCCATTAAAAATCCCCTAGTTACACGAACCCACTCACTCCCCCCCTCACAGATCCACCGGCCATTTAATCTCAGTTTCTACTTGTTTACTATTATTTTATTTTGGTTTTTAAGATAAGTTTTATTGTGTTTTATAGTATTAATAACAATTTAGACTTTGTAGGCGGTGTTCTCGCCAGACTGACGATGATGATGATGAATATTTGCTTTAGTTGCTTCGTCCTTAGGGCTCTGAGCAACGTTTTATCTGTCAAAGGACAGTTATTTAATTGTTCCTGAGGGTGAGAAATGGTGCCACACACCCTGCAGGCGTTTATGTGTTTATAAAAACACTTATTTAGTTTGGCCGTCACCACGGGACAGTTAATAAACTGCCTCTGGGTGAATGTAAGGCCGTTTGGTGGGTAGGAATAGAACCTACACACACCCACCCAATCATTATTCTGTAGATGCCTACCCAGTCTGCAATAGCAGTAAGGAAAAGCGAGAGTAAAATAGTTTAAATCATATCGCCTGTGTCTGCGTAGTGTGGTCGTGCAGGCACGAGATATTACTTCAGCAGGTAGCAAGGGTGCGCAGAGCCAAGCGCGCTCATGTATATCAAATTCAGTCCAGTTATACTAATGGACAACCTAACAACCAATAATGTGTAAGCCACCTATGCAATTAACCAAATAACTAAGTTGTAAAATATTTATTAATCATCCTATCAAAATAGGGACTAGTACTAGAGTGTACATATGTAAGTCGCTATTGTATTTAAATTAAAGTGCCTAAGCGACACATGAAAGTGTAGTCAATGGCAGGGGATTTTGGTCATAAATTTGTTGAAGGCGGTGCCAAAAAGGTCAAATTAGTCTTTTCAGGGCCAGTTATTCGAATAAGGTTACTCTTAACCAAATGAGTATCTTGTTGTCAACATGCAGGAAGATAAATGATGGCCGCTCCCGGACGTATGTTTCTCGTTGCAGTAGGTTGACCTTGTTTCAGCCAGTTTTCCTCTTTGTTCCGCAGCTGCTTGGAGTAATGTTTCTGTATATCGTTTCGAAACATTTTCAGGTGACGTTGCTGGGCCCGTGTCCTTCTTCCGCCATCTTGTATTCCACGTGGCCTCTCGTCCGCCATTAGCCTTTGTCCTCCAGGTTCTGTAGAATATGTCTTTATGACGTGGCTGCCGCAGTTGGTTTCAGTGGGGTGCTTAATACCATCACACCTAGGCTGCTCATATGGCTGCATTATTGGTCCACAGTCCTATATTGGCGCCTTTTCTCACTGCCGTCCACAGCTAGCTCTCCGTACTTTAAGACCGGTCCGTCCAGTTCCGAGCTCTCTTCAAAGAAAAGGCGCCAGACTGACTTGATTTGAATAATGGGCTTTAAGTGCTCCGTTCACTAGGGCTCTTAGCACTGTTTTATCTCCTAGAAGGAGTTATTTAATTATCCTGAGGGTGGGAATGGTGCCGCGCACCCTGCAGGCGTTTATGGGTTCACAGAACCCTATTTAATTTGGCCGTCACATCTGGCCAATAATTGTACTGGCGCGGTGTGATTGGAAGGCCGTTTGGGTGGGTAGGAATAGAGCCTACACACACCCACCCTAGTATTCATTGATTGGATTTGCCTACCTCTGCAATAGCAGTAAAGAAAAGCGAGAGAAAAATAGTTTTCTCATATCGCCTGTATCTGCATAGTTGTCGGGCGTTCACGCACGTGAATTAACTGCTGCAGGCAGCAAGGGAGGCGAAGAGCCAAGCACGCGTTCATGCATCAAATTCAGTCCAGTTGTACTAATGGACAGCCTAACAACCAATAATGTGTAAGCCACCTGTGCAATTAGCCAAATATCTAAGTTATAAATATTTATTAATCATCCTATCAAAAGGAAGGGACTTAGTACCATGAGCGTACATACAAAATCCCTAAAAATTTAAAATTAAAATGTCTAAGCGACATATAATAGTGTAGTCAATGGTAGGTGAGTTTGGTTATGAATGTATTGAAAGCAGTGCCAAAAAGGTCAAATTAGTCTTTTCAGGGCCAATGGTTAGTCAAAAAGGGTTACTCGAAGCCAAATGAGTCCCTATTTTCATTCAGGCAAATGAAATACCTAATGCTTTAATTCCTCTTTCTCCGGGACGTCTGTTCTTCGTTGCAGTAGGTTAGCCGTGGTAGAGTTTCTCATATCACGGCCGGTTTTCCTTTTTGTCCCACACGTCTTGAAGCAATATTACTGTATGGCGTTGCGGAATATTTTCAGGTTGACGATATGTGCCCTCGTGTTAGTCTTCGTTGGTTCCGTGTTACCCTCGTGTACCACCGTTGATGTTAGTAATGGTACACACAGGTCGCCATCTTGGATTTCCACTTGGCCGCCACGCCAATTAATCCTCAGCTCTTCAGTTCTTGTGAGATGCATCTTACACAAAGGTCCGCTGTAAACTGGTTAGTGGGGTGTAATTTAATGCCCCGGCTCGGTTCCCCGTTACCGCTGGACAAACACCTAGGTGCTCCTATGGCTGTATGTTATGGTCCACAGTCCTAATGGTCACCTTTTCTTACTGCCGTCTATCATGCGTTTCCCCTTGTGCAGACCGGTCCGTCCTGCTCGGAGTCCACTTGCTGAATGAATGAATGACTGACTGACTTTGATTGATTAATTGGATTTAAGACGTTTTCGCCCATTGGGCATTTACGTCTGTTTAATGCCCCAAAAGGGCTAATTAATTGTTTCGGGGGACGGAATAGTGCCACGTCCCCACGCATTATTGCACAGTGTTATGCTAATTAATTGATACCAACCGTCGGAAGCAGAAGAGGCAAAGGCGGAACGAGACTGCATTGGAAGGAAGGTGATATACCCAATAATTTAATCCCCCGAATATAATTTAGAATAATTGTCGTCCGGCATTTAAAAATAAGTGGTTGGGTAGGGACAATTGGAATGGGGTGCAGTATTAAATACTGTCAGACTTGTCTATTTCCTTAGGGAATAATAGGATCAGTTCTGCAGTTAGGTTGGGATTAGGGTTTGTGATACTAAGAAATGATGGTTAGGTTGTGCTCGAGCCTATTTTAATAAGAGAGCTTGCAAGTTTATTTCTTGCTACTCTATATGCTGGGCACACATTAAAAACATGTGATAGATCTTCTAATTGATTGAAAGATTGGCAAGAAGTATTTCTTCCAGGGTTGGATTTACTGTATTTGCCCATACTTCCGGCTAGTAGAGTTTTGATGCGATTGAAGATTCTTTCGAGATGTGTATGTTTAATCTCTGCTTCAATAATATTCCTGGATACTTGGTTTTGGATAGAATATAGTTTACGTCCTTTCTGGCTTGAATCTCATTGTTGTTGCCATTTTGACATGATTCTTTTGGTAATGACATTATATAATTCTGTTACCGAGTACTCTATATATTCAATTTCCACGTTGTTGAGGCTATTTTTTGCAGCACGGTCAGCTTGATCGTTTCCAAACAGATCTATATGAGATGGGACCCACATAAATTCAATTGTTTGGTTAAAGTTAGCAAGATCATTGACAGTTAGCCTAGTTAGCTTTTGATAGTTGCCACGCCCTTTTGAACATCCAGATTCAAGTGTTTTTAGGACACTTAAAGAATCACTGATGATGAGTGATTTGGGAAATTTATTAATTTTGATTAGATTCAGTGCCTCTAAGATAGTCCAAAATTCCGTGGTGTAGATGGAACATTGGTCCGGGAGTCGCCTCCCTATTGTTATATTTAACTCTGGAATGGTGACTGCTGCAGCTGTTCTATCTGGATCTGTTGACTTGGATCCATCAGTGTATAATTTGGTATAATCCTTGTAGTTGACTTCTAAGTTATTGAGAATTTTTGTTCTTATTTCGTTCTCCATTGATTCTTTAGGTCCAAATGTTTTGGCTTCAAAGTTAATGTTTATTGGTATGTTCATCCAAGGAGTATTGTCCGGATAGGCGATTTGAACAGCTTGAAGGTTGTTAATGCTTAGTTCTTTGCTTAAGGTGTGAATCCTTTTCCCGGAAGGTTGGGATGGTACTAACCTCTTGCTAAAGGCTTTGTTGCAATTTTTAATTGTTGTTCTGGTGGGGTGATTTGCGTTATGAGTTGAGATTCTGACCGCATATCTAAGAGTTAGCTCATCTCTTCTAAGTGATAATGGCATTTCTCCAGTGATGATTTGCAATTCTTCTTTTGAGGTGCTTCTCAAGGTACCTGTGCAAATCCTTATTGCTGTAGTTTGTATTTGATCTAGTTTCCCCAAAAGACTTTGTTTAGCAGATGCGTATACTTGACATCCGTAGTCCAGTTTGGATCTAATTAGGGCCCTGTAGATCATCAGAAGAGTTTTTTGGTTAGATCCCCATTTTAATCCTTTGATATTTTTCATGAGGGAAATGTCTTTTTTGCATCTACGGATCAGATCTTGGATGTGGTACTTCCATGTTAGGTATTGATCAAATGTCATACCCAGGAATTTGATTGTTGTTTCAAAATTTAATTAACTCCCCTTGAATGTATAGCTTTGGTGCCTCTACTGTTTTCTTTTGATTTGGCAAAAAAATTATACCCCTTGTTTTGCCCTTTGAGAGTTTGAACCCCCATTTGTCAGCCCAAGTTCCAATTTTGTTGAGGCTGATTTGGAGGGTGTTGATGACTTTTTAACTTGTTGGATCACCATCTTTCCATAGACCGCTATCGTCTGCAAATTGCGAGAGGTCTACTTCTTTGGGATCAACGTTGATTTCCAGATCATTAATCATAATGTTGAACAGCGTAGGGCTAATGACACTACCTTGAGGTGTGCCGTTTTTCAAAAGGAATTCCTCAGAGAGTGTATCTCCTATTCTAACTCTGATGCGCCTATTAGACAGGAATTGTTTTATCCAGGCATGCATTTCACCATTTATACCGTAGTGGTTAAGTTTGGCTATAAGGCCATTTGTCCAAACCAAGTCGAATGCCTTTTCAAGGTCTAGAAAAATTGCGGTGAAGTGTCGATTTTTTTTCCTTTTATTGTGAAATGCTAGTTTTATTTTGGATTCAAGTCGGACTAGCTGATCTATTGTTGATCTATCATTCCGGAAGCCGCTCTGGTTGTTTGATAAAAGGTTTTTACTCTCTAAATGATGTTTCAGTCTGTTGTTAACCATAGTTTCCATTACTTTACATATGGTGTCCGTAAGGGAGATTGGTCTGTATGATGAAACTTCGGTTGGGTCCTTGTCTGCTTTTGGGATTGGTACTACTATTGCTTGTTTCCATTTCTCGGGGATTTGTCCCGTGGTCCATGATTGGTTAATTAAAGCAATTAGAGCTATTTCCATGTTGGTTGGGATGTTTTCGACTGACTGACGTTGTTGTTGTTGTTAGTTGAATTAAAGTCGTTTTCGCCCGTTCGGGCATGCACGACTGTTTAGTGCACCGTTTGGTGCTACTTATTTTTTTCGGGATAACGGAATGGAGCCACATCCCCCACGCATTTATTCACGGTTTCGTGATGCTTAATTATCAGCTAGTGATTGGGGGTTTGGTTCATGTAGGAGGATTGAGCTATTCGTAATTAGTCTTTTGGTTCCTTTTGTGTGTGTAAGATTCAGAGTAGGATACAGTGTTAGATGTCATCAGTCTTGTCAATGTCCCTAAGAGAATTGAGGATAATTTCTAGACTGTGTTTAGGATTTGGGTTATTTTGTTGAAGGAATTCTGGGTAGGTTGCTGGGGATTTGATTTGCTTTAGCTCTTGTATAAGTTTTTTTCTTTGTCCTTTGTATTTGGGGCATATGTTGAAGACATGGTTGAGATCTTCCTTCTCCAGGCAGTGTGGTCATGTTGTTTTCCTTGTGTTTTTCTTAAGGTACTGTCCCATATTGCCAGTTAGGAGGGTTTTTCCTGTTTTTAATCTGTTAACTATTCCCTGGTTGTGCTTGTTGTCAATGGGAGGTGCTTTGTTATTTCGTGAGACTATTGGTTGTATAGAGTATAGGATACGTCCTTTTGTACAGTTATCCCATTCTGTTTGCCATTTGGCTAAGATTTTTCTGTTGATAATACTGTAGAGTTCTGTTATCCCATACTCTATATTGGTGATGTAGTCTTCTTGCAGTTTTTCTTTTGCTGTTATGTCTGCTAGTTCGTTTCCGAGTAATCCTATGTGGGATGGGACCCACATGAACTCGATGTTGCAGTTTTGTGAAATGAGATTGTTAATTTATAGTTTAGTTTTTTTCAGGAAATTTTCCCTCCCGTTTGATTGCCCTGTTTCTAAGGATTTTAATACGCTTAGTGAGTCGGTAATTATTATTGCTTTTTGTATCTTATTGTCGACTATTTTTTTAAGCGCTTCTAGAATAGCCCAGAATTCAGTAGTATATACGGAACAGAGGTCTGGGAGCCTACTACCAGTTTTAATTTGTAGGTCTGGTATTACTACTGCTGCTGATGTTTTGTATGGACTGGTGGCTTTTGATCCGTCCGTATATATCTTGGTGTAATCCTTGTAATTTTCCTCCAGATTATGTAAGATTTTGGATCTTATTTCATGAGGGTTTATTTCTTTAGACCCGAAGTTTAGGGCTGTAGTGTTGATCTTTGCTTTTTTGTTGTTCCATGGAGTTTTGTCTGGAAATGTGATAATTTCCGCTTGGAGCTTACCAATTTTCATTTCTTTACATAACATGTGTATGATTTTTCCAGACGGAGGGCGTGGTACTAGTTTTCTGCTAAATGGGATGTTACATTTGTTGATTGTTATTCTTGTTGGACGATTTGCTTGGTGAATAGATAATCGTGCTGCGTATCGTAGGGTTAGTTCTTCTCTCCTAAGCGATAGTGGTGATTCTCCTGTAAGTATTTGCATTTCTTCTATTGATGTATGTTTTCTGCTGTTTGTGCATATTTTAAGGGCTTGTCTTTGTATTTTGTCAAGTTTCTTAAGATGTGTGATGTTTGCAGTGGCATACAATTGGCACCCGTAATCCAGTTTGGATCTAATTAGGGCTCTATATATGATTAGTAGAGTGTCCTGGTCTGCTCCCCATTTTAGTCCTTTAATGTTTTTGAGTAGGGTTATGTCCCTGTTGCATCTAATAATTAGTTCGTTAATATGTTGTTTCCAGGTGAGGTTCTGATCATAGAGCATTCCCAGGAATTTTTCTGTTTTTTCAAATTTTATTGGGTCTCCTTGTATAAAGAGTGTAGGTGGACTAATATTGTATCTGTGTCTTGGAGAGAAGATTACGCCTGTAGTTTTTCCTTTGGAGAGCTTAAATCCCCATTTGTCTGCCCACTTCCCAATGTTGTTACGGTTAGTTTGCAGTTCAGAGATTATTTTATTGCTATGAGGATTTCCAGCTTTCCATAGACCACTATCATCTGCGAATTGTGATAGGTCCACTTTACTGAGATTGATTGATGTTTCCATGTCGTTTACCATGATGTTAAACAGTGTCGGGCTGAGGACACTCCCTTGTGGTGTGCCATTATCTAAAGTGAGTTCGTCGGAATATTGGTCTTCTACTCTTACTCTGATGCGCCTGTTGGTTAGAAAGTTTTTTATCCAGGCATGCATGTTGCCATTTATTCCATAATGATTTAGCTTGGCAATTAGTCCGTTTGTCCAGACCAAGTCAAACGCTTTTTCTAGATCGAGGAAGATTGCTATGAGGTGCCTATCGCATTTCCTCTTAGCATTGAAGGCAAGTTTGATATTTGACTCCAATCGGACTAACTGGTCAAGAGTAGACCTTTTATTCCGGAACCCACTTTGATTACTTAAGATGAGATTGTTACTCTCAAGGTGATGTTTCAGCCTATTATTAATCATGGTTTCCATTAATTTACAAATTGTATCTGTCAGTGAGACTGGCCGATATGATGTAATTTCGGTCGGGTTTTTCCCTATTTTTGGAATTGGGACGACTATGGCTTGTTTCCATTTGTTTGGTATGGTTCCTGTTTGCCATGATTGATTGATCAAATTAAGTATTATGGTTTCGACGTTATATGGAACGTTTTTAAATATCTCATAACCTATATTGTCCTCTCCTGGTGATGCTGATTTTTTGTTTTGGATTGCTGTTCTCCATTCTTCCAGGGTAAAGTTTTCATTTAGATGTGAGATGCTGTTATCTTGGTCTATAAAAAGGTGTTTAAGTTTATCTTCTACTTCTGCTCTGTGTTGATGGAATTTTTTGGTGTGGTTATTGTTTCCACTCATGCCGGCAAAGTGTTTTGCTATGGCGTTGGCTTTATCTATATTTAATGTTATGCCTTTGATGTTGGGTGCACTGTTATTTCCGGTTCCTTTTATGGATTTAATTTTATTCCATATTTGTTTGGCATTGCAATTTTTAATTTCAAGAGTGGAGCAGTAGTTTCTCCATGTTGTTAGTTTGGCTTCTTTTATTATTTGTTTTGTTAATTTTTCCTTGGATTTGTATTCCAAATAGTCAGTGGATTGTCCACTGCGTCTAAATTTATTGAGAGCTTTCTTTTTCTCTTTTAATGCTTCCTTGCAGTTATTATTCCACCACGGGACGTGTTGTTTAGTTTGATCTTTCTTTTCCTTTCCAGTGGTTGGTATGCTTAGATTTGCAGCCTTTTTAATATTGTTCATGATGTTTTCGTTAAAGATGTTGATGTCGTCGTCATGTGTGTTGGCCATAGATACGTCTTTGAGTAGATTACTGAATTTACTCCAGTCTGCTTTATTTAGGATCAATTTGTGGAGTTTACCATTCGTGTCAAGAGGTGATGTTAAGTTGATCGTAATTTGTATAGGGAAGTGGTCACTCCCTAAAGTAGAATCAGTTTCCACTTCCCAGGTTGTCCTAGTTGCTAGTTTAGGGGTACATATTGTCAGGTCCAGCGCTGATAAGGCACCATCTTCAGGGGAGATCCTGGTTTTGGAGCCGTCGTTGAGCAGTACCAGGTTCTTTTTCCGCATCCATTCTTCAATCAGTGCTCCTCTTTTGTCCCGATGGTTTCCTCCCCACATCTGATTGTGGGCATTAAAATCTCCACAGATGATGAAGTCACCATTACACCCTAAATTGTGGTAGTTTGTTGTTGCTGCTGGATGGTATTTTCCTGGGTCGTAGACATTAAATATTGTGAAAGATAATGATCCTGTTGCAATGATGACTGATTGGTGTTCAACTGGATTTTGGCTTGATGGGACTTTTGAGTCTTTTAGGCTGTGTGAGTTTTCTCCGAAAGTTGTGTTTGGTAACAGGTCGTTAACGAAAATTGCTAGTCCCCCTCCTTTTTGCCCATTTTCTCTGTTTATGAAATCACGAATTGAGTATCCTGGGAATTTTGGGATGTATTGGGAATCTGTTTTAAGGAAGGTTTCTTGGATACAAAGGATGTCTGGTTTAATTTTGGAATTTTGAATTTTAATTTGTAATTCGGATTTGTTGGAAAATAAGCCTCTACTATTCCATTGCCAAATTACTAGTTTTGATCTGGTTGATCTACCCATTGCAATAGTTGTATTTATTTATAATATATATGTATATATATATTAAATTAGGTTAACTATTTGTTTTTCCAAGGTGTTTTTCTAGTACTTCAGTTAGCAGTTGGAAGTAGGATATACTGGGGATTACATTATCATGTGAGATTATTAGTATCCCGTCAATAAGGTCCTTTATATACTTGAGAATGGTTATGCTAGGAAAATTTTCTATTGCATGTTTCGGAAAGTTACTGAGTCCGTTGCTTTCATTTATTATGGGATTATCTCTATTATCTGTATTGCTTGTATTGTTTGTGTGGATTCCCGTGATACTCGCATTGTTTAGATTGTTGCCCTTGCTGCTTGCAATGCTTGTGTTTATTATCCTGCTATTGGGTTTTCTTTGATTTTCCTTGGAATGGTTTGGATTTCCTAATGCTTGTATTTTAGCTTCTTCTCTAGTCTCTGTTATCATTCTGTATATGTCGGCTTTGTTCTTGGTCTGGTGATTAGGATTAGATTTCCTTCCTGGTGTCTGCCTACTTTCTTCTTGGTTATGTTGAGTTGATTGTTGAGTTGTTTCATTTTTACTCAAATGCTGTTGTTTGCTATTTTTTGGTCTATTAGTTGATATTTGCTGTTTTGCCTCATGGTAACTTAGGTGTTTTTCATCCATTAGTTTTATTGTTTCCTTCTCTTTGATGTAGTAGCTATATTCTAAGTCTTTTGGACTGTGGGGTCCTCTACAGTTGGCACATTTGAGTCCGATAAATGTGCAAACATTAGTGTGGCTGCCACCGCATTTTCCACATCTTATTCTGTTTTTGCAGCTCCTTGTGTAATGTCCCCATGCTTTACATTTGCTGCAGAATCTGACTTTGTTTGTGTAATCCATAAGAATTTGGTTGTAGCCATCAAATTGGACAAGTAGAGGTGCTTTAGTTTTGAATTCCAGTAGGATTTTATTGAGGTGTGTTCATTGCTAGATTTCATTCTATATGCCTTTGAAATCATTGCCCCTTGGTTTTTCAGCTCTTCTGTTATTTCCTTGTTGGTGAGTAAGTTATACTTGGGGTGTAATTGAATGATTTTCCTTATCCCAGTACTGTTATTTGGTGGTTTCTGTTCTTGATTGTCACTGATCCCTTCCTCTCCCTTTTTATTTTGTGTATGTCTTATTGCTTCTGGGTTGTAGTCAGGTTCAGTCCTTTTTGGGATGCTTGCTGTTGTTGTGCTAACTTTATTGGCTTGTTTCCCTAACGATTGGTGTCTAGTCACTTGGATGTTGACTTCACCAATCTTTTCCAGCTCCATAAATTTGGCTACTTTTGCCAAAGTGCTACATTTGACTATAATGTAGTTTGTCTTTGGTCTTATAATTTGATATTTCCCTTTGTGGGCTTTGGAAAGTGTGTTTGCTATGCTTCTACTGCTGATATTAAATAATTTTGAGTTGGTGATAAATATTGTGTGGTCTTTGCTGTGGTATTTATTTGTCCTAGGCGTGTTAACTGATTTATTTTCGTTATTATTGATTGGATGATCTCTTGGTCTGGTATTCACTTTTTCTTCTGTTTTTTCCTGTGGGGTTTTTCTTACTTGCTGTTGCTGTTGATGTTGTTGTAATAGTAGTGTCGGGGTTTCGTCATTGAGATTAGGTTTTTTCTGTATATTATGTAGATTCTCCGTTGTTTTTGGTGCTTCCACTCTCATTTGTTTGTTTTTCTTTGACTTCGAGGTTTCATTTAGTGGAGTCTTTCCCTTGTTGGTTGTTATGAAGGGGTTTGATGTCTTTTTGTTTTTGATCTGTTTCTTCCTTCTGGTTTGTTCTAAGATTGGGGCACTTGTGTTACTGTCGCTCTCTGACCCGCTTTTCTTTGGAGAGTCGTAGATAAGGTCTTCCATGGTGAGGTTCTTCGAGTGACCGGGTAACTGACTTGAGTGATATGTTGTTGCTTTTATTGTTTTTATTGGATTCAAGTTATTAGTTGAATGTTTGTAATTTTCTATGAATAGAGAGGTATTTTCCTGTGGGAGTGTCGCTGTTAGAGATGATAGCGACAATGGAGATATGCAATTAGGTGGTGTGGTAAAGGAAGGGTTGTTGTCCTCATCTGTTTCCACATTGCCGCTGATTTTCTTGATGCTGTCGCAATCATCGCAATCGTTGGTATTGGATGCATTGTTAATGATATCTAGTAGGTCCGTTCCTTCCAGATGTTCGTTAATGGCATAATTAGATCCCATTAAGTCCATTAAGTCCTCAATCTCCTGATTGAGAGTGAGTTGGGGTGCTTTTTTTTGGGTTCGTGATATTAGTTGATTTGTCATTATCACTCTCTGACCCGCTTTTCTTCGGTGTGTTGTATCTAAGGTCTTTCATGGTAGGACTCTTCGCGGGGCCAGTTATCTGACTTGAGAGATATGTCGTTGCTTCTATTTGGTTCAAGGTATAAGTTGATAGTTTGTATTTTTCTTTGTGTGTTGCAGTTTTGGCCTGTGATAATGCCGTTGTTGAAGATGATGTTGGTAGTGGTGGTAGGCACTTAAGTAGTGTGGTAAAGTTAGATTTGTTATCTTCATCTGTTATCACTTCTATGCCTATTGTTGTTGTGGTTGTTGTTGATCCATTAGAAGTTTTGATCTCTGTCACATCATTGTCGCTTTCTTTCTTGATGTTGTTTCTATCATTGGCATTGGTTGCATTGTTAATGTTATCTAGAAGGTCCGTTCTTTCTATATGTTCATTGCTTGATCCCATAAATTTCTCCAACTCCTCTATCTCCTGTTTGAGAGCGACTTGAAGTGGTCTCTTTTGGTCTGGCGATTCGTTACAAATCCCATATACGCTTGTGGCATTGTTAAGAGACATTGTTGTTGTTGTTGTTGTTGTAGTTGTCTTTGTTGTACTAGTTGTTGCCGGTGTTAGTATGTTCCTGCTTGGAGTAGTCTCGTTGTTACTGCTATTGTCATTGGTTGTTATTCCCGGCATGAGAGATATTTCATCCGGGTTGTGAGATATTACATCCGGATTGAGAGATATTACATCCAGCTTGCGCTCAATTATGAGCTTTGATGTGGGACTTGGTGTAAGAAATCCCATGACCTTGACGAAGGGCGTTGTAATTTTTTTACTAGGATCCTTCACATCAGTTGGAGTCGAGTTCTGCGGTTGTAAGGGACTAACTCCTTTGGCCATTGAAATAATTTTGTCGACTTTTTTAATCGCATTGCGCTTTGTGGTCATTTTAACCTGCGATCTTGTAACTCTTGACATGTTACAGTGAGTAGTATTCATAGACATGTATTATCGCTCGCTCGCTCGCTCAGCACTATACGTCTGAACGTCTCGAAAGTGAAATGCGCGTTCTGCCGACTGACTGACGAGTGATTCTTTATATATATATATATATATATATATATATATATATATATATATATATATATATATATATATATATATATATATCATAAGCGCGGACGTGATGGAAAACACCCCCCACGATCCAAAAATTTATATAATCCCTATCATCACCAAAAACACGCGGACGTGATGGAAAACACCCCCTACGATTCAAAAACTTACAGTAGCCCTATCATCACTTAAAAAAAACACTCACTCACTTTTTTACTTTTCTCACATAAATTATAAATTTAACAAGTTTTTTTTTGAAAGAAACGTTGTGCTTATAGACGTACTTCAAACAAAATTAAAAAGAGACAGTGATTATAGACTCACATACTATTAGCAAATTGAATGATTAATTCTTTTCGAGAATATTGGATAGCCCTGAAAAGGGCTGTTTGTGTGTGTGTGCGTGTGTGTGTGTGTGTGTGTGTGTGTGTGTGTGTGTGTGTGTGTGTACGAGGAAGGATGACAATCTTTTATCGTCTAAGATTGCGTCCTCGTCTGGCAACAGGATAGAGTCTGCTTCTTCGGAAAGAGAAAGATAACTCTTTCGTGTCGACACGACAGTCGACAAAACTTCTGTCTGTGTCCTGCTGCTGTTGTTCTTGCTGCTGTTGCTGCTGCTATTCTCTCTGCTGCTTCTGAAGTCTATACTTCTCAGTCCATTCTTCTTTGTCTTTTTGAATTTCCTCTCTGAAGAGTTCTTCTATGAGGTCTTCCGTTACTTGTAGAATTCTAACATTCTCTATCTCTTCAGGCTTGGGCATCAGATTGTGTCTGATATGATGAAGAGTGACGTAAGCTTCGTTCAGCTTAGCTAGTCTTGAGCACATCTTCGTAGGAGGATGAGTCAAACAATGGATGGCCGGACTGGCAAGCAAGCACGTTGGATTTTTATAGTTGCCGCCGTCCACGAAGGGACATATGGGCAACTTTTATGGCTACCATGTCGGTAGCCATTTTAGGTCCCTTGGGGAGGGGTCGCTACTCCCTCCCCTCAGGCGTTTAAGTGTTTAATTGCACTATTAATTAATATAGGGCGTTCTCCCGAATTACTAAAAAGTAACTATCGGGAGAAATGAAAGCCCATTGGGTGGGTAGGAATAGTACCCACACACACCCACCCTATCAACCAATCGGAACCACTGGTAGCGAGGGAAAATGTTTTCTCATTTCACTAGTAATTTTGATGAGCAGTCGAGGAAAAGGAGAAAAAGGTCCCGGACAGCTGGACAGGTCACATACACCAAGCACGCAAACAGCAAGACAGCACGGCACGGACGCAGCTCACACCTGAAACGACAAGGTCATACGAAAGATCAAATTCAGTCCAGTTATACGAATGGACAGCCTAACATCCAATAATGTGTTAGCCACCTGTGCAATTGCTCAAATATATAAGTTGAAGAATTGTTATTTACATTTCTACTTCCAAAATAAACTAGTACATAAGCGTACGTATAATAAATCCCTAGCAAATTTAGAAATTAAAAAATGTCTAAGCGACATATATTAGTGTAGTCAATGGTAGGTTGTTTTTGGTCATAAATTTTGTTGGAGGCGGCACCAATAAGGTCAAATTAGTCTTTTTAGGGCCAAAGAAAGTTGTTCAAAGAGGGGTACTCGTAACCAAATGAGTCCCCTTTTATTCAGGCAAAAGAAGTATGGCAATGAAAAATCTTTTCATTGTACGGCTTTCCTCATAGTCCGATGGTGGCGACCATGTCTGTATGACAGCTGTATCTTCTATCATACTCCTGGTTATATGGGGTAGTACTTCGCTGACTTGGTAATATCATCTTATATCATCATGCAGTCCTGTGGGGAGACTACCCCTGCTTTATATGGTTCAAGCGCGGACGTGATGGAAAACACCCCTCTACGGTTTAGGGTTTGGAAATGTTTGGATAGTTTGATGTGAGGGATAGAAAGAAAAGTCAAAGAGCATTTATTTGAATAAAAATGTAAAACAAACGACAGACGCATTGGTTTCAAAACACAACATTTTTATTCAAATAACAAAACAACTCACAAAACACAATTTTTTTCAAATAACAAACATTTTATTTAAATAACAAACACTCTTTCTTCAATAATACTAATACATTATCTTTGACATGGTTGAAAACGTTGTGAATTAAACTGAGATTTCCACTGTTGGAAGTCATTGGGCCATTGATGTACACTACGTTTCCTAGCTAAAGACAACAGATAGCCATAATGGTCACAAAACCATCGATCTTCTGAGATGAGACTCCAAGCTTCGTTCATATAATCGTCCAGTTTTTCTTCTTCACTCATCATCATACATTTATCGTGTTGAATTTGACTGGGATGATCGATTTCACATCCATAACAATCTTTTTTAATCATGTCCCTCATTGTATTCTCCAAGTGTTTGGCAAAACCGGTGACTAACTGTTGTTCCTCTTCTGGACATCTGGACTGCATGATCACTACCTCTTCTTTTTGGTCTTTGTTGTCTTCTTTCTCTGTAACCTCCCATTCCATTTCCATGGATTCTCCACTATTCAAAGAGGGACCAGAGTTTTCCATAGTGTTTAATAGAATGACTTCTCTCAAACTGTTGATTTCTATGGTATTATCGAATTCAGCATACACAATGACATTCACCGTATGGGGAAGACCCTCTGCAAACTGAAGTTCCACACGTATCTGACCAGATTTTATAGGTGGAAATGTCCCTCGTCGCTGCCTTGGTCTGGAGTGAAATCAAAAGCCCATAAAGTGTATCCTCCTGCATAATCGTCGTAGGAAATACCGTGACTGGTGTTGGTTCCTAACTGTCCAGTGACAAGTACGAACTCAAATAATTCTTCTGGGCAAATTGGGTTCGAAATGTCGGGAACACAAAGTTTTGCCATCGCGACTGACTTCGATTTTGGATTCTCCGTAGTGCTCAAACTAGAAAGGATTTTGATCGTGGGCACCGTTGATGGCTGCATTGCTGACGATACCAATGAATACACGCTTGGGTAACTGTCCTTGGAACAGATGATCTTCGATCTTAGATCGGAGTCCAGCGGCAATAGTGAAAGTTTTGACTTCCACGCGTCGTATCGGATACTTTGCTGTCGTTCTGCTCAAAGTGTGTCTGATATCATTTCCCACTTTAAGTAACACTTCCACGCGACGCACGTATAACCTGGCTTCTTGGATAATGGTTTTGTATTCGTTGGCATGAGCCATCAAATGGAAAGCAGCACTGCTACGATTCAGTCTCAAGCGAATATCTACTCCGTTCAGCAAATACTTCTCTTGAAACCACATGTCCAAATGCAAACAATCGAACAGTTCTAAACTACGTCCTTGCAGAATTTTCTTTCGACTCTCGTTAAAACCCACATTGTGAGGATTGGCAGGATTGGCACCCTCAGCTGCTACGGACAAGTCTGTGTCGTTCAACGTATTCTCACCTGCTGTGTCAGGTTTCCATACCACGCAAGCATCTAAATGAGTGTTCTTGGTTTCTTTTCCGTACGTCAAGAGATTTTCGAGGTATGCTTGGTAAGGGTAAGTATCCATGCTACTGCTGACCAGTTTGTTATTCATGTATAAATCCACTTCGCTGAACAAGGAATGCATGAAATTGTTGACGGGAGCTACTCGGGCATTGCCATCTGGCGGGTTGTTGTCCGTCGATTTAATCACTTTCACTTTCAAATACAAGTAACTGTTGTTGAGATCGATGTAATCTTCGGGTTGTCCTTTGATTTCAAACTCGATGGGAGCTGAATCCGTCAAAGAGGAGACGGGATGAAATTCAACCCATTGGGCTTCTTGCATGGTCATCATCGTGGGTGGCATGGTAATGAGATCCAGTTCCGACTTGGAACAGGCACAAGATTCTTGGTGCATCATTTTTTCTCTTAGCCTTTATGCTTTTTACTTTTAATAATCAAAAATGTCTAAGTCTCGAGCGGTTCTTTTTTTCTTCGTTTTTCTGACTTTAGAGGTACGGAGACTTTTGAAAGGGTGTCTTCGTCGTCGCTTTCTACCTTGTCCTTGCTGTGTCGTCAGGGAAGCAGAAATGTCAGACTCGGTACCGTTCAGGGCATTTATAGGACTTTCTCTTCGACCCAAAATCTCTTTACCCGTTTGAAGCAAGGCATTTTTGCCTGCTCTCAGTAAAGCTTCTTTGGGGTTTTGTTTGTCAATGAGAACATTTTGAGGAAAATCTTTGCCGTGAGTCAATGCGGCATCTTTTAAGGCGTGCAATCTTCGTGTCACCATCGGTTTTAAAACAGGGACCACGGAACGAAAGGCTGATTTAAACATATCTCCTAAACCATGTCCTCGTTGTCGAGTGACTCTTTGGTACACATGATACATCACTTTTTCAGTTGTTCGAGAATCGTTTTTGAAAATGGAATTTCACTGTGACTTTCCCTTTGGTAAATGGAATATTTTGTCCTAGTTCTCCTTTTATAGTAATGTTGACACTGTCGAAATACGACTTACTGACGGGTAAATAATGCGGATGTACAAATTTACTGTGAACGTGATAGGTATTTCCACCTTCCTCGTCAGCGGCGACGGTAGAATCCACTTTGAAAGGAATGACACGCAGTAACGGTACAGAAGTGTGTCCTACCACGTTGTACTCCACCACATCGGAGTACACAAACTTCTACTGTAAAAGTGTTTTGACTTTCGACGATGTTTTTGATTTGTGTAAGGTGTATCATTTCCACTAAAGCCACTTCCCAATGAGCATCTTCATCCATATGCATGGCTTGAGGTAATTTAGCCGTGTTGTGCTGTTACCGTTAGAACAGTCAAGTGGCCATTTAGATTTGTCTCCCTTTTTTTAAAACTCTTCTTCATGAATATCAGTTTTCTTTTTGTTTTCGTTAGTGGTTCGTCGAATCGGGAGTGTGAGCGTGCTTTCACAGCTCTTTTTGAAATTAAATCCCACCACAGTGTGAGTAACTTTGTTAATGACTCGTAGATTTGATTTGTGATACGGACATTAATACATTAGTGAAACGTGTCTTTAATTTCATGTTTTGTAATGATTACATTTTTCATTTATTGCAGCTTTTTACCATCACGCGCAGACGCACACACGCAAGTACACTCTATATTTCGATGAGAGTTCTCGCACAGAATAAACAGTATTTGAAATTAACATGAGCTTTGTGTCTTGAATGCTGGAGAGTGCCAGGTTACGCTAGTTGCAATTTCTTCAGAGAAAAGGCAGTATACGTGTAACAGCATAACGTGTTCTTAGGAAACACTTCCATGGAACTGTCACTGGGTAACGTTAAGTAAAATTGGTTTAATTCCAATGTTCTCGAGGTTAAAAGAGTGTCTAAAAGAGGATTGTGATTGGAAGGGTGACTGTCAGGAGAATGACTAACGATGGATGCAAGACTCCCAATATTGTTACTGTTGTTCCCGTTGTAAGAGTATTTCAGGGAAGGATTAGGAAGAAGATACCCGATGCAACTGCTGAGTAAAATAGTCCGCAATTGTTTGTCTCCTTGTTGCAAACTCAAATTAGCAATGGCTGCACCAATGACACAATACACCACAAAAATTTGACAGAAAAAGACGATTTGCGTTCTAGGGACAAGTTCTCCACACCACACCCACAAGGGTTGCTTTTGTAAATCTTGCAGAGATTACGTGGGTGAAGGAGTAGTCACTGTGGTCGCTGAAGCTGTATTGAAGGGCATGATGGTCACTTCCTTTTATAGTCGATGACTTGCGAAGCGTCAGTCCAAGAATCAAAACTAGGAGGATATCGTTTCCAACGTACTTTGATTTCTTTGACACGACGTTTTCCTACTTTACGGATGTTTCGTTCGAGAATGCTTTCAATGTCGTACACGTCGTCTTCTTTTTTGGTGACACGTTGTAACTCAGGCAAGTAAAACCTTCCTTTTAATACTTCTCCGTTCATGTCTTCCAATTTATAGACGGCAGGATGACGATGACGCACTCGTCCAGTAACACTAAACATTTCGGTGGTCCAGTTGGGTAAGTAACTTTTGTCGAAAATGCGTTTGGTTTTGCCAATGCGTACCCAATCTCCCGGGGTTAACACTTCTCCACCTTTCTTGGGGACAACCATCGTCCGGGACGTACCAAACAGACGCTCAAAAACAGTCACTTCGTTGTCGGGTGTCACATCTTGTGGGGCACGTCCAATACTTCTATGGTAAGATTGATTGTAGGCTTGAACTAAGTGCGGTAAGACGTCATGTACTTGAGAGTGTGTTGATGCGTAAAATATTTCCTCATGCGTTCTTTCAAGGTACTTTGAAAACGTTCCACGATACTAGCTTTGGTTTCAGGATTTTCGGTGGTGAAAAAATAAATGTCACGTTTCTTTAATTCTCGTTGGAAAGCTTGGTTCAGAAATTCGGTGCCTTTGTCGGTCTGCCATCGAAGAGGGTGACGACCACTTTGTTTCAACACCAGTTGCAAAGCTCGTACTAACTCTCCGCTCGATTTGGATGTCAATGGTACGACCCAGGCAAATTTAGAAAAGACGTCGATGACACAAAACAAATATTTGTGGCCGCGATTGTAGGTGGCTAAATAAGAGACATCGTCTAAATCGGCTTGCCATTGATGATCGATGCCTTCCACTTGAGTGCGTCTTCTGTGAAATTTTCGTCGAATGGGCTTGTGTAAAGTGTACGTCGCTTGTTCTTGTAACCATCGTTGTACTGCTGGTAAACGGAGCTTTTTCAGGCGAGTTTTTGCAGCACGATACAATTTCTGAATGCCTCCGTAAACTGCAGGGTGAGCTGGATCGTAGTAAATGCTGGCTAATACCTTCTCCGTGGTTTTGTTAATAAGTGACCCACTCTTCGAGGATATTGCTTTGGGTGGGACGAAATGGGGGTTGTTTGGAAACGGTTTTACGTGTCCGATGTGCCACAGGAGTTGACGTCAAGGGTACTGGTGGTGGTGGTGGCGGCGGCAGTGGTGGAGGTGGTAATGAGATAGCTTTGGTCTTCTTTTCTTTATCACTTCTGGTTTCCTTTCTTTCTTTTTCACTTATGTTGAAGGAGGAGTGGCCATTATCTTTTTAACCCAAGTTTTGAGTTCTTCTCGTTGGGGAGGGGGGGGAAGGGGTCAATAAGGAAGCGGCACTCTTACTCGGAATGGGAGTGGCAGTGGGTGTTTGAAAGAGATGATGCGGTTCTTCTTCCTTGGGTAATGGTGGGGTGACGTCTGTCTAAGCCGCTGTAGATGGTGAGGGTGACGCACTATTCATTAGAGCCTTCAAATCGGACAGAGTGGGTAGAGCTGTTTGTTCCACAGCTTTTCGATGAAAGAGTTGTAGTCGTTGCAAAAGTTGACCGTACTTTTGCGATTTTTCGGTTTCGGACAAATCGTGGCGATGCATCAAGGATCGCAATTCGTGTTGTAATTGGGACATCTCGGTTAAATAAGGATTGGGTGGTAAATGGGGGTACGTTTTTCTTGCCAACCATGGTATTCAATCCATCGTTTGTTAGGAACTAAAGTCAGTTTACGTCCTTCCATGAGCTTCCAAAGGTTACGTCTGAGATCGTGGTGCTCCATGGGTCCCTTTTATCTTCTGGAAGGATCATACATATTGCTACCCATACCTTGGGACATCCCTTGGGGCATCCCGTGTGTCATCCCTTGTAAACAAAACCTGGTAATATGCTGGATAGGATGCCGGATTTCGCTAATCCTCCCAACACAGGAAGAAGAAAGGGTTAAAAATCCTCCGCGTTGCACCAACATCTTTTTTTTTACGGATGGGTATTTTCTTTTGAACCATTTGACGAATAACGTGTCGATGTTTGGCTAAGCATTTGTTCTGGTGTGGAGACAAAGGTATCGTACCTTTCAAGACATTCAAACAACATTCGCACACGGTATCGATGACATTTTTGGAGGCTGTTTTAATGATTTTTTTTCGCATGGGTGGAGAGGCTATGGACAGGACAGACAACATGTCTCCATGTTTGACTAGACGAGGAGGTAGTCCTTTCCTTTTCTTTCCTTCGTGGGATGAACAAGAATATTTTCTGCGAAGTGTCATCATTGCTTGTTCGTTCCACAATGCCACTGACGTCAATCACTTGGAACACACACCCTTATATCTTTATTTTGAACTAGCGCTTCGTCAAAAAGGTTACGATGTGTTTCCAAAAATCACTAAAGGATCCTCCTCTTTAGTGGCTCCTCTTTTTCTTTAAAGGCCAACGTTTTTTCAGGGGATGACGTCGATGTTTGGCAAAAACGTTCGTGGTATGAGATGTCTGTCTTTTACCTTTTCGTTTTTGAACAGAAGATCGACGAGGGTTGTGGTGCGCACATTTTTGAGTTGACATCTCTATGTGTTAAGGATCACACACAAAAAATTAAATACACTGAAAACTATGGCCTGAGACGACTCTATAATCGTATTTTTTCCTCATCTTCATTTCTGCGACATTTTTGATTAACGGTCCTAGTATAGTAGTCAAAAAATCCAATCGTTCAATCCCCAAACCCCTTTGGTGACTTCTCCTTTTCTTTGAACGGCTGCGTCTTTTGAAGGATGACGTCGATGGTTGGTTTTTAAGCCTTTTGTGGGATGATGAGATTGTCTTTTTCCTTTTTTCTTTTAGGACAGCAGAACGACGTGGGTTGTGGTGTGAACGTTTTCGAGGAAGCATCCTTGAGTGTTCAGCAGCAGCATATAAAATACTGAATCCCGTCGTTGTTCTCAAGTCATTTTTATACTGGAATGCGACGCCACTGATTATCTTCCCGTCGAATCAACTTCATGGTATGTACCACAGGTCATGAAGGAGTTCGCAATGCTTTCAATCGGGACAATTCTTGTTTGAACAAATCAAGTAAACTCTTTAACATACCAGATCTTTCTTGGACTTTGACTTTGGGGGCTGGTACTTTGTGAGCAGCTGCTACTGCTGCTAATGTGGACGAGGGTGTCTCCGGTAGAGGAGACGTTTTGGGAGACGCAGATTTCCAATGTTTCATCAAATTAGGAAAAACGGGTGTCAAATTGGATTTGGCTGGCATCACCCGCAAAGTAGAAGTGGAAGCACCTGAGGATACTGGAAACGCAGTCCCTGCCAAACGTCCTTGTAGATCTTCTCTTACAGGTCGTGGTTGACGAAGGTAAGGTTGCGTCTTGGCTGAAGTGTCTTTTATGCGAGTGACCGTTTCTGTGGACTTTTCTTTTTCTGTTTTTTTGGTCTTGGTACCATTGTATTTTTTCTTAGGGGTTCGTTTTACTTTTTTTTTCTTGGGGGTGAACTTTGGGAGTATTGGGATCCCATTTTAAAAGGGAACGAATGATGACACCTCCTAGAGAACCACTACCTCCAGGTTTCAATATGATTTGCTTTTTGGTTTGAGTGTCGATGCGAGGATCGGCCAGTTGCGTCAAGGCTACTTTGTTTCTGTCAAAAAAGCGTTTGGTTTGATGTGGAATGTGAATGATGCCTTGCAGTATTTGACGTGCTGTCACCGTAAACCATCGTAAGACTTCTTTGAGACTAGCTTCTAAGACGTGAGCACGTATTTGTGGATTTCTTTCGCGACTGATGCCGTACAAGGCACGAATCAATTTGATGGGAAGATGAGACTGAAGGGGCGTCATGTTGACAATGTATGAGACAAGTTCAAAGTGACCAAGGTTTTTATAGATTTTTTTTAGTGGTTCATATGATTATGTCGACGACGAGGACGTGTACCCGACAGGCCCTCCGTCTTGACACCAGTTGTGAAACAAATCGGTACGAAATCGCAAATAATTCGGGGTGGTGGGTTTTAAATCCACGAGTAAATAGGCATGTGGAGATTGAGTGGCATCATCGTACGCATGAGTCAGCAAATGTGTTCCTAACTGTTTGGCTATGACTTGCACTTTTGATTTATCTCGAGGACTTTTAAACAAGACCACGTAATGAGCATTGAGACTAATGGTACGATGGGCTTTACTTTCTTGAAATTAATTTTGTGTAATGTAAATGACACTGGCATTACGATGATGCCCTTTACGCGTAAACCACAGTTTAATTTTTACTTCGTCTTCTCCTAACATGTCGTCAAAAATAACCCAATGAGTTTGACTAGGGTCAGACACGATCCCCTCGTCTTCTCTAGGAATACCTTCTACAAACACAATGGAATAACCTTGACTTTCTTGCAAGAGACTGTATGCCGATTGCCACTCTTTGTAACACCACACGATGCGTTGAGGTGGACGATCGATCAAATGATGTTTATGTTCGATCAAACGTTTGACAAATTCGGTTTTGCCTGAACCGCTCGGTCCAGCAATTAACATGTTAAAAGGATGACGAAGATACAAGGTTTCCCAACTAGCATGATCTAAGTGTTTGTCAATGACTTTGAATGTGGAGGAGGAAGGAGTAGTAGAAATAGCAGAGTTAACCATAGTGTAGGGTATGACACTATTGACACAAAAACAGACAAGACAAGAGGTTTTTTTTACTTTTTTCAAGACACGTTTATTTCAATGCATGTTTAAATAAGAACAACACGAAAGACAAATATACATAAAAGCCAAATGGATAAATACAGGGATAAAATACACATGGAAACGATCAAAGTGGCACATAAACAAGTCACTGTACAACATTGTTTGGGTAACGAAGGTGTCCTAGAGGTAGTGTGTAATGTTCTTATAGTCTCTACATGGTGTACAGTCATAGAGGTGTTTCTCGGAAGGGACTTTGTGGGGGAATATCCATGACAGTTCTGTCTTGAACAGAGGGATTGTCCTCGGTGACAGATTTTTTTTCTTCTTCTTCTGGTACTGTCACTAACACAGGTTTAAAAGTTACTTTTATCACTCGACGATGTATTTTACGAACACAATGCTTGGGCATAATGGAATGCTTCGTTTGTCCAAGCCTCAAAATCCCAACTTTTCCAGTCACTTACATCTGTCCAATGAGGGTGTAAATCACAAGCTACACACACATCTTCATGCACCACTTCTGTACGTAAAAGTTGACGAATCTTTTTTTCCTGGAGAGGTCGAGACGTATCCAGATGAAAGCATAAGGCTTTTAACAGAATGTGTCTCTCGTGGACATTTAATGGAGTCAACATACTGTCTTTTTTTGTAGGTAGTGATCGTAAAGTGTCCACAAGGAATCGACAGGTAAACGAAATCTCAGAAAGCAAAGCACTAAAACACACACTACACGTCGACCCCCATTCATGGGGTACATTTCTTGCAATAAGTATTCGTAATTCTTCACCGTGTGAATCTTCTCATTGATATCCTTCTACGGAATCTTTTTGATCACCAGTGATAAAGGTTGTGGCATGGTAGTTCTCTTTTATACTTTTTTTTTTTTGTCGAAGACCATCAGTGTATATTCTGCACAGAATCAAATCTCCTCCAAAAGCGAAAGTGATTAATATAACGTGTAATTTCGTCCCACTGCCATTCAGGGTAACGGTTAAGAACGATCAAAACATCTTCAGATGTAAACGTACCAAATTCGAAACAGTGGAAAAAAATACCCTTGATCCAGAGAAATCTAACACCTTCGTTAATTTTTGTCACTTTCCTCTTGTGAATTTCACGACACAAAAGTTCTACAGTCAGCCATAGCAAGACCCTGTCAAACGTCCTTGTAGATCATCTCTTGCAATTCGTGTGGTAATCCTTGAATATTATGTTTTAGAGAGGGCTTACATACTGGTCTAGGTTTGTTAAACGACATGGAGCAGTAGTGTCACTTCCAATCACTAGGTCCCACTAAAGGTAGGTACTGACAATTCGGAGACCATCGAGCATGTTCCAGGTAAGCGGAATCTTTCTGTTCCTACTCGTATATGGATACATCACAACTGAAGCACTTGACTTTATCCCCTTCGCCCAAGTAGAAAAATCCGGCTCTGGCTAATTCTTCAGGAGTTGGTCCAGGCAGATATTTTGGCCATTTATCTTTGAAGGTTGGGAATCGACTTTTAAAGTGACAGCATTCAGGCAAACTCGTCGGGAACGAATATTCGACTCTCCTCACTTCCGTTCGATGCAGGTACGGTGAAATTCCTAGGAGTCCACGATAACGTGTGGCACCGCTTCCGCATCCCTCAGGTTTGACACGCACATCATCACTTTCCATGGTAGATATAGGGGTAGTAGTCATAGCAACGTTCCCACGATATCCTGCTGAATCGCTGAAGTCACAGCGTCTGGCATCACTGCAATCGTAAGGTATAGCATCGCACTCTGTAACGCAATTACAATAGTAACCGCAAGACACTTACAGTTTCCTTCCGGACAACTTCCGTTGCAATGCATGGGTCTTATCCATCCAGTACGTTTCACACTCGGGGAAGGATCATTTGTTTTACAATCCTCAAACTTGAATGATGCCTGTTTAAATGGATTCATCTTCTTTCGCTTGGTCGTTGTAGTGACAAAAGAACTATTGGTCTTGGACAATGTCCCTTTTTATATGCTGCCCAATTTAGACGTGACCGTACGGTAGAGTGAAGTGATTGGGAAGTCGTACTCATTCTTTGGTACACGATTTGATAGACTTTTTCCAAAGGTCGGCTAACGATTTGGTGTGTGGGTAAACGGACAATCTTGTGCGGTTCGTGGGTGGTCACCTGTCCCGACTGTAAGGCTTCTTGAAGTACGTCAAAGTTCACCACTCGACTGGTGCGATAATTGAGAGTCAATCCTTTCACTTTACATTCGGTATGCATTTCTCCTTGTGGGTCTCGGTATTCGTAGCCGTAATGTTTAGGACCGCCACTTGCAAAACATAGAATCTTGTCGTCGGGATGTTCGTCGGTCCAGGCTCCTAAACGGTCTCCATCGATGGAAGGGTTACACTGGTTCGGTCGGTGAATGTAGATGCAACTGTCCGTTTCATAATACAACACACGATCTCCTAACAGTTCTAACACTTTGTACAATTTTAAGCGAGCGTGGACTGTCACGTAAGCCGCAATGATGACATTTCCAAATTTGTCGGCTTCTACAAAGTCTAGTTCTTCTTCGTAATTGACTAAGATCAAGTCCTCACGAATAACGTCCACGTGTTTCATGACTTTGGTTTGGTCGTGAATCATCTGGAAGTAGCGAGACGGTTCGGACAAATGCTCCGTCTTGGGTAAAGACGGTCGTTGTGCCATTTTACCCCACAAGCAATTGAGCATCACTTTGGCAAACGATCGCCTTCCTTCATTTTTCTCGATGTGGTCTAAAGTGTTGCCTTCCTGCTCCCGATATTTTTCTTTGAATATCTTTTGGCCTTCGGGAGTATGACACCAGGACGGATAGCCACTAGCTTCTTGTTTTAGTTTTAAAAAGGCATCAACGTAGTCTGCAAAAATACCTTTCTGTGTCTCGTCGCCCTTGCGCTATTGTTGTGTCTTGGGAAAGTGGTAGTACACTTCTAACAGTCGGTATCCTAGGTCCAGAGCTTTAAACAATTCCACGCTCACCCACGGTCCTGTCAAGGCGCGTTCTTCCTGGCTGTGCTGACAAGGTTGATCTTGGTTGCACATTTCGGCACATGTGCGACACAAAGGAAACATCAGGTTTTTTTGGCAATGGTGAGGTAAAACGGGATGGTACAAGTCTGTGGGAGGCAAGACTTTGCACTTGATCAATCCTTCGTTCTGACGTATGTGGTCCAAGTCAATGTGTTCTGTCATCAATTCTGGGTGTCCTACGGGAAAGTGACAATATTAGCACACGTAAGGATACAGCAAACACACGTCCAAGTATTTGATTTCTTCTCCTTTCTCTTCGTCCGTTTGGGACAGCAAACAGGTGGTATTCGTTTGTCCTCCGTACAAACTATCCCGGGGGTTCAGTGGGTCCACCAACTTGTAACTTTCTACGATGCGTTTAAACTCGGGATCGGTTTTCAAACGCTGATCGTACTCGTGTTCCCACATTTCCACTACCTGGTATCCTTGCTGTTCTAACTTCAATCGTCGCTGACACGTGGTCTGGTACAAGTCTTCCATAGTCCGTTGTAAAAATTGATTTTTGGTGTCTCGCCGAGTGTAGCACATGGGACATCCGTGAAATAAGCATCCGTTAAACTCGTACCCGATCTGAGGGTTTTCTAAGTCCCATCCATCTACCGAATACGTTCCGATGGTCTTTTCGCCTCCTCCGTTGAAAGCGTGTTGGATCCATTTGTCTTCCTTGTCGCACAAATAATGGAGCCAGCGTAGGGCTTTGACCGAGTATTGACGTTTGACAAAATTTGTCGTTTGAGGGCTGATGACAGCTGGAGTATTTTCAGGCATAAAGCGTTTTCGGTACACTAAGGAACATGCGTTGGCAATGGTACAAGCTTCTTTCAAAGGATCGATCCCTCCGTACTCCATGAACAATTCTCGAAATTTTCCACAGCAACGTCGTAAAATGTCCACGTCAGATCGACAGTACTTTAACATTTCTTCTTGAAAGTCAAAGGGGTCCAAGGCGTGAGTCTGGTACCAAGCATGGAAAGCTTCTCGTTGTTCGGTGCGCATGTTGTCCGGGTCGTAGTCATCAGCCTCAGGCAAATGGGGTAGAACGGCATGTTGATTGGCTTCGGTATTGAAAAAGTGTGGAAAATAAACTTTGGCCATTTCTGTCATTCCAAGCGTTTTAGGCATGCGACTCAAAGGCATGGTCAAGTAACGCATTGAATCTTTAAATTGTACTTGTCCTACTTGCATAGAAATGATTTTGGCTCCGTTCAAAGTGACTTGAGGTCGTTCGGTACTTTGTTCCGCATAGTATCTGAGCAGAAATTGCCCATCGTATCCCGAGAAATTGTGAGCCATGACCGTGGCATGGCGATGACAATCGCCGTAACGTTCGATGTCTTCTGGACTCCACGTTTCGTCAATGGGGTTTAGGATCCATTGGGCAAAATCGGCTAGCGTGTTTGACCCTCGAAAGATTTTTTCACGTCCTCCAGGAATCTTGCTGCAGTGAGGGCAATGACTAAATATAGGTTCTTGGATACACTGCTCGCACGCACGGTGAGCCACGCAGAAACTAGGAATGTGAATACCAGTTTCTTGCATGCATTCGAAATCAAAAAAGATAAATTTCCCTTTCTTCTGGGTATCTTCTGTTTGGGGTTGATATTTTTGAATGAAGTATTCGTGCTCCAAATCCACGATTTGGTAACAAATGTGACATCGTTTCTTCCCTCGACAAACGTGTAACTTAACACTATTAGTACGTATGCCTTGTCCACAAGTAGGGCACAATCTCAAAAGCTGACAAGTACTTTTCTGCTGTGAACCTTGCATGATTGGTATAGGGCATCCACTAGCAAAACTTGATTAAATCTGAAATAAATCAAAAGGGATTGCAACCTCATGGACAACATATGCATACACTGCACACACTCACATATATGACCTGAATAGAATATATAAGGTAGTCTTAATCCAGGACTATCAGACCCCCGCAACACAATGTTGCAATAGTAATGTAATACAATAAATAACATTAAAACAATTCACAACACAACATAGTATATAGCACTTCCACTTTGATACATGTCTTATGGGGTTGCAAGTATAATAATAAGGGTGTGATACCTTGGCGCCTCGTGTTTCTTGTTTTTGGGTCCGGTTGTATGTGCGGCGCTGCCTTTGCGTGTGAGACGACGATGAATTAATTCCCGAACCTTTTCCTCCTTTGCTTCTTCCTGCTTGCCTGCCGATGAAGTTGATGGGGGTAGGTGTGGATGGGTCTTGCCTACCTACCCCGGGGCTTCCATCTATACCGATAGTTACTTTTTAGTAATTCGGTATAACGCCCAAATCGATAAGTGTACTACTGTACACATATAAAGGTAAATAAATGTTCAGCGATATGCTGGATATAAAAGTTGCCCATATGTCCCTTGTGGACGGCGGCAACTATAAAAATCAAACTTGCTTGCATTCGCTTCACCTGTTTCTCATCACAAGATGTGGACTAACGTAGAATCTTCTACCCTTGTTTCTACCTTGCTGTTTCGGACTGACATACCCATGTATGTTAAATCATCATGGACAATTATCCGAATGACGGATACAACCTTTTGGAAAAGAAGGATCTATGTAGAGAGGCAAGGCTGTTTGAAGAGAGTCTTACTATACGGTTCAGAGGTGAGGAGAAGTTTAAGGAAGAGAAGAAGATCTGTGAAATGTCCTCTATGTTAACAAAATACTGTTAACATTACACATAACGGCCCTTTTCAGGGCAACTCATAGGTCTCGAAAAGATATTAGCTTTCTTTGCCACCATTTTTCCCTTGTCACTAGACAATCCCCTATACTAATACAAATCATATTTCAAATATTCAATAATCCCTTGTCCCTATACAGGCCCACCATGTTCAATTTTTATTGTCCCTATACAATGCCACCATGTTCAATTTTTCTTGTCCCTATAGTGCCCCACGACCTTTTGTCCCTATAGTGCCCCAAGCTGTTTTTGACTGGATTTCCCATTGTCCCTATAAATCTTGTCCCCATAGTGCCCAAAGCACTTTTTGACTGGAGTATCCATTGTCCCTATAGTGCCCCCTATTACTACTGGCTTTTCAGATTAAAATACTAAACTTCAGGAAACCTCATTCTGCAAAAGTTGTCAAATTTAGGCAAGATTAATTGATTGAAAGTATGGATCAAATATAAAGGTAAAAAAGAATAAAGTTAATTATAAAAGGACTGATACACGATGGTAAAGACCAACATTTCTTGCATTTTTACTATCTTATTTAATGGAGGTTACACTATCCGATGAATTAGAAAGCAATGCATATTTGCATGGTTGTTTAAAATTCATTGTTTAGCATTAAATGCAGAAGAAAATCAATGGAATATTATCATTACTGTACAAGTGGAACTGGACTTTAGGTATACGTCTAACCATACCTTTGAATTATGTATTTGACATTGCTTTCTTTGCCTTTTTGTAACTTTATCTTTTCGTTCTATTAAGGTTTTGACCTAGATTGCTACCATGCATGTTACACTCAACTGCAGGTGTATGTTGTTAGACACAATTCATCATGCATTACTCTTTCAGGTGTATGTTAGACAACATTCATCATGCATTACTCTTTCAGTTGTATGTTAGACAACATTCATCATGCATTATTCTTTCATGTGTATGTTAGACAACATTCATCATGCATTACTCTTTCAGGTGTGTGTTAGACAACATTCATCATACATTACTCTTTCAGGTGTATGTTAGACAACATTCAGCATGCATTACTCTTTCAGTTGTATGTTAGACAACATTCATCATGCATTATTCTTTCATGTGTATGTTAGACAACATTTATCATGCATTACTCTTTCAGGTGTATGTTAGACAACATTCATCATGCGTTACTCTTTCCTCTGCTAGTTAATTTTGACTTGCAACCCGTTCGTTTTGCATCGATATTAATACTAGTACACATTAGATGGTTTCTTGATTATTGATAATTTTTATAGTTTACAAGACATTCATCACCTGTATGGTGGAAATCGGACATCTATACACACCAAAAAGACAAAGCGAATGATGTTATCGGTGGATCTCTTGTCGTTTTGATTTCTGCACAGTAAACTTTAAATTTCTTCTCCTAAACTAGGTACTTAGCTTCCATTTGGATAAGGATAAATCCAATTGAATTCAAAGCTACAAACATGCGTTCAGATCATTCAGACAGAGAAGAACTTTTGTTTTTCATATAGTATCGTTGTGTGGATTTCACCTTTGCCTTTGGGTCAAATTGTCAAAAGTCAGTATCACCCTGGATAAGGAAAATAGACATTCAGGAAAATATATGTCTGCCAACATTTATTGATAAGAAAATAGTATGTTGACTTTGTGATTAATTGATTACGGGTGAAGGTCACTGTGAATGAAAGAGGAAACAGTTGCTTCATTAAAAACATCTTTAAGTCTTATCCTACCAGTGTTACATCGAGAACTTTAAAATGTGTGGCTGGCTGGCGTGTAACGTACCGCTTATTATGATGTATTACTGTACAATTTCAACCTACCTGTGTTACATCGAGAACTTTAAAATGTGTGGCAGGCGCATAACATTCACTTTATAAAGCTATATCACTGTAGAATTTCAATCAACCAGTGTTACATCAAGAACTATAAAATGTGGGGTGGGGGTATAACGTACCATTTATTATGATATATTACTGTACAATTTCAATCAACCAGTGTTACATCGAGAACTATAAAATGTGGGGTGCGGGTATAATGTACTGTTTATTATGATATATTAATTTCATAATATGGCTTTCGTTTAAAAAATATGTAATAGTCATAACTACTTATTTTCTGGATTGGTGAATACTACTGTATAGCATGTTATATTGTATTTTTCTTACCTTTTTGAGTGGTGTTAGAATAGTCCACGATGAGGATGACTGATATTTATTACGTAATGGCTCTTTCTTATGATACACAACATACAGACAACAACATCTAGTGAAAGTAGTTCAATATAACCCGTATGCCTACAGAAGAAAAAATAATTGATTTTTAGAATGTGTACGATTCTAAGAAACGTTTCTGCGTCCCTCAGAATTTACCTGGAAATAGAAATATCTTTTCCTATTGCATATTAGTTTTTATTTGGATACTTTTTATGCTCTACAACGAATCGGTACGAGGTATTATAATACTATCGTAGTTTCTTTATATATCTCAACTTGTTTATGTTCTGTGGTTATGTCAGTGTTTGATACATTCTTAATCTCAGACATATGATAGTAGTTACGTATTGAGTTTCGTTGTGTAAAGCACCGTCCATTAAAAATAGTTCACTTTTTGCTTTAAAATTTACGCTTCGGTTTGTAGAAATGTCGATTTGTAACGCATTAACTGGCTTGACTCAGGAAACCTGGGTCTAATAATCACAATGTTTTGATGTCGCTAGATTTAAGAAAATCTTTAATTTCAGAATCAGTGAAACATATCAAGACCTAATCCCTTTTAAAGTATAATACGCATAATAAGCGAGAAACAAACTTTGGTAAAGACATCCTGTTATTACAAATGATTAAAAGTAACAATAAAAACAATTACGCTAGCTCCCCAAATATCATAGAAAAGCGTATCATGCAATGATAAAGTCATTAAAAAGAGTTTCATATAACGGTATGTCTAGACATTTTATATTCGCCCTAAATTATTGGCAAAACTGATTACAGTTATTTCAAGATCACTATTAGCTGATTATTGCAGTGGATATGTACGATTAAAGCCAAATCATTTTCCTGACCGACACTAGTGACTCGTCCATTTTTCTGACCGACACTAGTTACTCGTCCATGCATTACTCATATTCCTCATGGAAATGAACAAGTCAAATATAGAAAACAATTGAAATGTTTTCTTTATGGTCATCATACATAATATGGTAAGTTTCAAGATTTTTTTTACTACATATTTCTGCAGTGACAGCATGGTTTTCGAAGGAATGATTTCATCAGACCAATTTGAATTTGGGGTTCGATGTCATTAAGCTGTGTATTTTCATATCGGTCCCGTCCATATGTGTACATATGTGTATTTGTTAATCATATTACAAGGAGACCCCCCACAATTTGATCCATGGAATCGTCCAAACATGTACTAGCCACGCAAGATGCATATGAAAACCTATATGTAGATTCGTATTATAAAATATTCAATGATATTTCAGCAATTCAATCAAAATCTAATCTCAGAGTGCTGGTATAATTTAATACATTGCCTTTTGATGGCTCTACCGATACTTGACTAGCTTGAGGGACTTTGTTTTACATTTGTATAACACGATTTAAATACTGTATGTAAATAATGCATCCTAACGCGATTACTATTATTATATATCAAAATAAGCTGTGTGAAGAGGCAAGCTTCGTTTGCTACAAGTTTTCTCTTAAGCTGAATCGTTTGCTACAAGTGTTCTATTAAACTGAATCGTTTGCTACAAGAGTGTTCTATTAAACTGAATCGTTTGCTACAAGTGTTCTATTAAACTGAATCGTTTGCTACAAGTGTTCTGTTAAACTGAATCGTTTGCTACTAGAGTATTCTATTAAACTGATTCGTTTGCTACAAGTGTTCTATTAAACTGAATCGTTTGCTACAAGTGTTCTATTAAACTGAATCGTTTGCTACAAGAGCATTCTATTAAACTGAATCGTTTGCTACAAGTGTTCTATTAAACTGAATCGTTTGCTACAAGAGTGTTCTATTAAACTGAATCCTTTGCAACAAGTGTTCTATTAAACTGAATCGTTTGCTACAAGTGTTCTATTAAACTGAATCGTTTGCTACTAGAGTGTTCTATTAAACTAAATCGTTTGCTACAAGAGTGTTCTATTAAACTGAATCGTTTGCTACAAGAGTGTTCTATTAAACTGAATCGTTTGCTACAAAAGTGTTCCATTAAACTGAAACGATTACAGCAGCCACGGAAAAATCAGTTGGTGGTTTGCACGCGATTTACACACCTAGAGTGTGCTTGCTTAACTAAAGGGGGCAACAAATTCTCCATTGTTTAATATAAAAATATTTTCAAATCTTAGGTGTGCTTATCAGGTCGCAGATTTTTAACAATTACCTTTTACAGAAGGGTCGATAGTATTTCAAATTAATATTTTCATTATTAGACCTAAGCACCACCGAGGTAATTTGCATTAAAAAAATGTTGCTAATCTCATATTTATAAATCGAAATAAAATTGTAATTTTCAGAATTATTGTTATTAACCTGAGCTGAATGTATGAAATTCTTTCAAGGTGTATGAGTTTACCGATATTATAAAGTCTAAGTTCAAAAGTTATTATAAAGTCTGTCACCATATTCATTATAAAGTCTGAGACCAAAATTATTATAAGGTCTGATATCTAGGTATTATAAAGTCTGAATTGACGTTATTATAACGTCTGAGTCCATATTTATTATAAAGTATGCGTCCAAAGTTATGATAATGTCTGAGTCCAAAGTTATTATAAAGTACGAGTCCAAAATTATTAAAACGTCATTGTCCACAGTTATTATAAGTCTAAGTTCAAAAGTTATTGTAAGTCTAATTTTTAGGTTATTATACAATCTTACGTCTGAGTCCATATTCATTATAAGGTATGAGTCCAAAGTTGCTATAAAGTCTGAGTCCATAGTCATTATAAAGTCTAAGTCCAAAGTTGCTATAAAGTCTGAGTCCATAGTCATTATAAAGTATTCAGAGTTCACAATTATTATAAAGTATAAGTGATCATTATTATAACGTATGAGTCCAAAGTTATTATAAAGTCTGATTTCTAGGTTATTATAAAGTCTGAATCCATATTTATTATAAAGTCTGAGTCCATATTTATTATAAAGTGTATTTTCAAAGTCATTATAAAGTCTGAGTCCACGTTTATTATAAAGTCTTGAGTCCAACGTTATTAGTCTTGCTTGAGTCCATAGTTATTATAAAGTCTTGAGTCCATAGTTATTACAAAGTCTTGCGTCCACAGTTAGTATAAAGTCTGAGTTCAACGTTATTATAATGATTGAGTTTAAAATCTTTAATAAAGTCTATTTTCTAGGTTTTTATAAAGTATGAGTCCTTATTTATTATAAAGTCTGAGTCCATAGTTATTATAAAGTCTTGATTGAGTCCATATTTATTACAAAGTCGTGAGTCCAAAGTTAATAAAAACTAATAAAGTCCATAGTTATTACAAAGTCTTGCGTCCATAGTTAGTATAAAGTCTGAGTGCAAAGTTATTATAATGATTGAGTTTAAAATCTTTTATAAAATATGTTTTCTAGGTTGTTATAAAGTTTGAATTTAACGTTTTTATAACGTCTGAGACCAAAGTTATTATAAATTATTAGTCCACAGTTATAATAAAATCTGAGGGCAAAGTTATTAAAACGTCTTGAGTCCATAGTCATTATAAAGTCTGAATCTAAAGTTATTATTAAGTCTGAATCTTAAGTTATGATAAAGTCTGATTCTTAAGATATAAAGTCTGAATCTAAGGTTATTATAAACTATGACTCGTAAGTTATGATAAAATCTGAATCTTAAGTTATTATAAAGTCTGAATCTAAAGTTATTATAAAGTCTGAATCTTAAGTTATTATTAAGTCTGAATCTTAAGTTATGATAAAGTCTGAATCTTAAGTTATTGTAAAGTCTGAATCTTAAGTTATTATAAAGTCTGAATCTTAAGTTATGATAAAGTCTGAATCTTAAGTTATGATAAAGTCTGATTCTTAAGATATAAAGTCTGAATCTTAAGTTATTATAAAGTCTGAATCTTAAGTTATTATAAAGTCTAAATCTTAAGTTATGATAAAGTCTGATTCTTAGATATAAAGTCTGAATCTTAAGTTATTATAAAGTCTGAATCTTAATTTACTATAAAGTCTGAATCGAAAGTTATAATAAGGTCTGAATCTTAAGTTATTATTAAGTCTGAATCTTAAGTTATTATAAAGTCTGAATCTTAAGTTATTATAAAGTCTGAATCTTAAGTTATTATAAAGTCTGAATCTTAAGTTATGATAAAGTCTGAATCTTAAGTTATTATAAAGTCTGAATCTTAAGTTAAGATAAAGTCTGAATCTAAAGTTATTATTAAGTCTGAATCTTAAGTTATTATAAAGTCTGAATCTTAAGTTATTATAAAGTCTGAATCTAAAGTTATTATTAAGTCTGAATCTTAAGTTATTATTAAGTCTGAATCTTAAGTTATTATAAAGTCTGAATCTTAAGTTATTATAAAGTCTGAATCTAAAGTTATTATAAAGTCTGAATCTTAAGTTATTATAAAGTCTGAATCTTAAGTTATTATAAAGTCTGAATCTTAAGTTATTATAAAGTCTGAATCTAAGGTTATGATAAAGTCTGAATCTAAAGTTATTATTAAGTCTGAATCTTAAGTTATGATAAAGTCTGAATCTTAAGTTATTATAAAGTCTGAATCTAAAGTTATTATAAAGTCTGAATCTTAAGTTATTATAAAGTCTGAGTCTTAAGTTATTATAAAGTCTGAATCTTAAGTTATGATAAAGTCTGAATCTAAAGTTATTATAAAGTCTGAATCTAAAGTTATTATTAAGTCTGAATCTTAAGTTATTATAAAGTCTGAATCTAAAGTTATTATAAAGTCTGAATCTTAAGTTATTATAAAGTCTGAATCTTAAGTTATTATAAAGTCTGAATCTTAAGCTATGATAAAGTCTGAATCTAAAATTATTATTAAGTCTGAATCTAAAGTTAGTATAAAGTCTGAATCTTAAGTTATTATAAAGTCTGAATCTAAAGTTATTATAAAGTCTGAATCTAAAGTTATTATTAAGTCTGAATCTTAAGTTATTATAAAGTCTGAATCTTAAGTTATTATAAAGTCTGAATCTAAAGTTAGTATAAAGTCTGAATCTAAAGTTATTATTATGTCTGAATCTTAAGTTATTATAAAGTCTGAATCTTAAGTTATTATAAAGTCTGAATCTTTAGTTATTATTAAGTCTGAATCTAAAGTTATTATAAAGTCTGAATCTAAAGTTATTATTAAGTCTGAATCTTAATTTATTATAAAGTCTGAATCTAAAGTTATTATAAAGTCTGAATTTAAAGTTATTATAAAGTCTGAATCTTAAGTTATTATTAAGTCTGAATCTTAAGTTATTATAAAGTCTGAATCTAAAGTTATTATAAAGTCTGAATCTTAAGTTATTATAAAATCTTGAGTCCAAAGTTATAATAATTAAAACTCAAGAGATTAATGATTTCACCCCATCATGAACAGCTTTGCCAAGCCAGTTGCTAAAATAAGTGTGTGTGTGTGTGTGTGTGTGTGTGTGTGTGTGTGTGTGTGTGTGTGTGTGTGTGTGTGAGTGGGTACGTTTCATAACACATCTCAGTTGTAACAAGTATACGAAAATCGTCGCCTTTCATTTACTCGTGATTCTTTAGGCTAATGCAAACTCATTGCAATAAAAAAAAATGCATTCTCTTTCAGAAACTGAAAAACACAATATTCTGAAAAACTAATTATGAATTAAGTCTTGTTCTACGATTAACTATGACATAATGTAATACAATGTCCAGTGTTGTTGCCGTTCAAACGTCCGCTCCAGACAAATAGAGGCAGACATACCATTGTTATTAAAGTCTAATGCATGCTATGGACTGTCAGTTATGTGTCACAAATATAAATACTTTTGAAGGATTAAAATCTAGTGCATGCTATCGATGGTCAGTTATGTGTCACAAATAACATAGAAATACCATTATGAGATTAAAGGTTATTGCTACGTGGTGTCAGTCAGAGGCGTAGCAAGAGGAGGGCAGGGGGTACATATGTCCCCGGGCGCCAAGGTACAGGAGCGCCAAAATGAGGCTTACAACGTTACATTATAATAAGTAAGCAAGGGTAATAAATCGGTCACAAGATCAATGTTATTAAACGGGGAGGGAGAGGGGGCGCCAATTTTATAGTTCGTCCCCGGGCGCAAAATATCATAGCTACGCCTCTGGTGTCAGTTATGTTTCGCAAAATAAAATATAAACTCCACTTTGAGATTAAAGTCTAATGCTACGTGGTGTCATTTATGTGTCACAAATAAAAATACTATTGATAAATGTAGGTCCATTGCAAGCTAAGGGATGTCAGCTATGTGTCACAAAATAGCCTGGGCAATCGACAGATTGTGTAACGACAACCGAAAGAGAGATTAGGTGCAGATTAGTTTTGGTTGTCATGGCGTAGCAAAACAGCAGAGTTGAGAATTTACGTGCAACTCTAAATTTTGAGTATCTCTATGTGTAAGTGAGGTAGAATGAAAGTAACCGTTGCTTGTTGGTCTAGAATGGAGGGATAGATGCAATGTATGTGATACTGGTGGATTTATACTGATACGCTTAATACATTTAACAATGCCCCAGGAATAGATATAAGTCACATTCCATTTTCACGAAAGACAAACCTAAAAGGCTATCGTTTGTTTTTTAAGGGACTATAATAGTGTCAGATTCAGCTTCTATGAAAGTTTTTATATACAACGACGGTATGCCATTCTTTATAGCTAGTTTTTATATACAACGACGGTATGCCATGCTTTATAGCTAGTTTTTATATACAACGACGGTATGCCATGCTTTATAGCTAGTTTTTATATACAACGACGGTATGCCATGCTTTATAGCTAGTTTTTATATACAATCCGATTGAATTTGAACGCGCAGCAAATGTTCCTCTTCTGGTAACCTTTGGAATTTCACGTACACATAGATTCAATACCGATCAAGTTGAGAGTTATTGCCTTGGGAACAATATGTTCCGAGTATTTCCTGTTTTATTTTTTATTTTTAGAAATACGATATATGTAATATGACTGGTTCATCAAAATATGATTTATATCTATATGTTGTCTCTAGTTTCAAGCTATGCTATATGAAATCAGTCTGAAGTATCTTACCACGTCAGATTATATAAAAACAATGTCAGGTCATTTCAAGAAAACAATACGTCTGAATTATTCCCAAAACATACCCTTACTCACTCCAAACCCCGTTAAAACTATTTCCTTCAGAATACATTCACTTTTCAAATTTCATATCAAATTGTTGGAATTCATGGTCCATTACACACACACACACACACACACACACACACACACACACACACACATATATATATATATATATATATATATATATATATATATATATATATATATATATATATATATATATATAGTATTGCAAACTTTTGTAGATACTTTTGCAGAACATTTTGTCGTGGTCAGCGTGACACTTAACACTAATATTGACGTATTGGCTAAGCTCTCAAAAACGTGACAGCTCTTGATGGCTAACCTCTCTTGTCGGGAGGGGGGTGTCATAATTTATTTGTTTAAGTCCGTTCAATGACGGTGAGACAAATATATTAACGTAAAGTCATGTAGCGGAAAATGACACGGCTAAGACAAACCATAGCCAATACTGAGTGAAATCCTGGGCCATTTGAAACGGATGATATCCAATCACAGTTTTCAGAATAGTTATTTATTAGGCGGTCTAAACAGAATTATTCTGATTTCGATGGAAGTGTTTAAAGTTTGTCTGGTAGAGACCGTCAGTCCGGAATGGCTGAACTAAACAATTGGGGGGTGGGGGGAGTCTACACAAAATTTCATGGTTAAGTATCATGCAAGGAAGTTTTGGGCAGTCCAATCATTGTCTTTGCCGAAATGGGAATCTATCTAATAGATCAGTAAGATGTACCTTTCTGGATAAATAAATCGTCCAAGGAACGTGCTTCTGGAAGACTTTGACAGTCAATAGCACGCTGTTAAATTCAGTCAGTATAATCAGCATAAAGCACAATTGCTGAATATAAATCGGTATTTAACCATCATGGTGGAAGCTTTCATTCGGTATTTAGAGTGACAGTGATGGCTGCAAGTCATTAAGCCACGGCACACTATTAGAGGACTACTGGAGAATACTAAAGTGTGGGTACACCGCTATAAAAAATTAACTCTAGTACATGTAGCGAACATTATGGAGGCTACGAGAAGTTAAACATTGGCGTTTGATACGAAGGAGTCTAGGAACTTGAGTCTAGGAACTTGAGTCTAGGAACTTGAGCATTTATTCAGTGTTATGGGATCCACGGGAATTCAAAGTCAAGATGTCACTATGTCCCATGTTGACGATTATATTCATACTGGCATTGACTTCTAAACAAATTACTGACTACAGAGGGAAAGGGAAAAGTGATTAACATACTTAGACTTACGATCCAATACATGCATTACCCCTACACAAAAAAGGGAAAGAAAACGGTGAATCTTAGATTTGCTATCCAACCCACCCGTTAGATATCATAAAGGTAAAAAAACGATGGCTCTTAGATTTACTATCCATCCCACCCGTTACATATACAAAAAAGAAAAGAAAACGGGGACTCTTAGACTTATTATCCAACACACCCGTTACCTATGCAAAGAAAGAAAGAAAACGGTGACCCTTAGACTTACTATCCATCCCACCGGTAACCTATACAAAGAAAGAAAGAAAACGGTAACCCTTAGATTTACTATCCAACACACCCGTTACCTATAAAAATAAAGAAAGAAAACGGTGACTCTTAGATTTACTATCCAACCCACCCATTACCTATCAACAAAGAAAGAAAACGGTGACTCTTTGACTTACTATCCAACCCACCCTTGTTAATTCTGACAATTCCTAGTTGGGAAAAAAAATCGACGACGACGTTAAAACATTCAATATTATAAAAGTTTTTTTAAAGCATCATAAGATAATATTTAAGGCATTTTGACACATTTAACAAAAACACATCTTATTATTTGCTAATGTTACATCTGAAACGAGTTTGACACATCTAACAAAAACGCATCTTATTATTTGCTAATCTTACATCTGAAACGAGTTTGACACATCTAACAAAAACGCATCTTATTATTTGCTAATGTTAGATCAGAAACTAGTTTGTTTGACAAATCTAACAAAAACGCATCTTATTATTTGCTAATGTTACATCTGCAACGAGTTTGACACATCTAACAAAAACGCATCTTATTATTTGCTAATGTTAGATCTGAAACGAGTTTGACACATCTAGCAAAAACGCATTTTATTATTTGCTAATGCTACATCTGAAACGAGTTTGACACATCTAGCAAAAACGCATTTTATTATTTGCTAATGCTACATCTGAAACGAGTTAGACACATCTAACAAAAACGCATTTTACTATTTGCTAATGTTACATCTGAAACGAGTTTGACACATCTAACAAAAACACATCTTATTATTTGCTAATGTTACATCTGAAACGAGTTTGACACATCTAACAAAAACGCATCTTATTATTTGCTAATGTTACATCTGAAACTAGTGTGTTTGACACATCTAACAAAAACGCATCTTATTATTTGCTAATGTTACATCTGAAACTAGTTTGACACATCTAACAAAAACACATCTTATTATGTGCTAATGTTACATCTGAAACGAGTTTGACACATCTAACAAAAACAAATCTTATTATTTGCTAATGTTACATCTGAAACGAGTTTGACACATCTAACTAAAACGCATTTTATTATTTGCTAATGTTACATCTGAAACGGGTTTGACACATCTAACAAAAACGCATCTTATTATTTGCTAATGTTACATCTGAAACGAGTTTGACACATCTAACAAAAACACATCTTATTATTTGCTAATGTTACATCTAAAACTAGTTAGACACATCTAACAAAAACACACCTTATTATTTGCTAATGTTACATCTGAAACGAGTTTGACACATCTAACAAAAACAAATCTTATTATTTGCTAATGTTACATCTGAAACGAGTTTGACACATCTAACTAAAACGCATTTTATTATTTGCTAATGTTACATCTGAAACGGGTTTGACACATCTAACAAAAACGCATCTTATTATTTGCTAATGTTACATCTGAAACGAGTTTGACACATCTAACAAAAACACATTTTATTATTTGCTAATGTAACATCTGAAACGAGTTTGACACATCTAACAAAAACGCATCTTATTATTTGCTAATGTTATTTAAGGCATTTTGACACATCTAACAAAAACACATCTTATTATTTGCTAATGTTACATCTGATACGAGTTTGACACATCTAACAAAAACAAATCTTATTATTTGCTAATGTTACATCTGAAACGAGTTTGACACATCTAACAAAACGCATCTTATTATTTGCTAATGTTATTTAAGGCATTTAGACACATCTAACAAACACGCATCTTATTATTTGCTAATGTTACATCTGAAACGAGTTTGACACATCTAACAAAAACAAATCTTATTATTTGCTAATGTTACATCTGAAACGAGTTTGACACATCTAACAAAACGCATCTTATTATTTGCTAATGTTATTTAAGGCATTTTGACACATCTAACAAAAACACATCTTATTATTTGCTAATGTTACATCTGAAACTAGTTTGTTTGACACATCTAACAAAACGCATCTTATTATTTGCTAATGTTATTTAAGGCATTTTGACACATCTAACAAAAACACATCTTATTATTTGCTAATGTTACATCTGAAACGAATTTGACACATCTAACAAAAAGGCATCTTATTATTTGCTAATGTTATTTAAGGCATTTTGACACATCTAACAAAAACGCATTTTATTATTTGCTAATGCTATTTAAGGCATTTTGACACATCTAACAAAAACACATCTTATTATTTGCTAATGTCATTTAAGGCATTTTGACACATCTAACAAAAACACATCTTATTATTTGCTAATGTTACATCTGAAACGAGTTTGACACATCTAACAAAAACGCATCTTATTATTTGCTAATGTTACATCTGAAACTAGTTTGTTTGACACATCTAACAAAACGCATCTTATTATTTGCTAATGTTATTTAAGGCATTTTGACACATCTAACAAAACACATCTTATTATTTGCTAATGTTATTTAAGGCATTTTGACACATCTAACAAAAACACATCTTATTATTTGCTAATGTTACATCTGAAACTAGTTTGTTTGACACATCTAACAAAACGCATCTTATTATTTGCTAATGTTATTTAAGGCATTTTGACACATCTAACAAAACACATCTTATTATTTGCTAATGTTATTTAAGGCATTTTGACACATCTAACAAAAACACATCTTATTATTTGCTAATGTTACATCTGAAACTAGTTTGTTTGACACATCTAACAAAACGCATCTTATTATTTGCTAATGTTATTTAAGGCATTTTGACACATCTAACAAAAACAAATCTTATTATTTGCTAATGTTACATCTGAAACAAATTTGACACATCTAACAAAAAGGCATCTTATTATTTGCTAATGTTATTTAAGGCATTTTGACACATCTAACAAAAACGCATTTTATTATTTGCTAATGTTATTTAAGGCATTTTGACACATCTAACAAAAACACATCTTATTATTTGCTAATGTTATTTAAGGCATTTTGAAACATCTAACAAAAACACATCTTATTATGTGCTAATGTTACATCTGAAACTAGTTTGACACATCTAACAAAAACGCATCTTATTATTTGCTAATGTTACATCTGAAACGAGTTTGACACATCTAACAAAAACACATTTTATTATTTGCTAATGTTACATCTGAAACGAGTTTGACACATCTAACAAAAACGCATCTTATTATTTGCTAATGTTACATCTGAAACGAGTTTGACACATCTAACAAAAACGCATCTTATTATTTGCTAATGTTACATCTGAAACGAGTTTGACACATCTAACAAAAACGCTTCTTATTATTTGCTAATGTTACATCTGATACGAGTTTGACACATCTAACAAAATCAAATCTTATTATTTGCTAATGTTACATCTGAAACGAGTTTGACACATCTAACAAAAACGCATCTTATTATTTGCTAATGTTATTTAAGGCATTTTGACACATCTAACAAAAACACATCTTATTATTTGCTAATGTTACATCTGAAACTAGTGTGTTTGACACATCTAACAAAAACACATCTTATTATTTGCTAATGTTACATCTGAAACTAGTTTGACACATCTAGCAAAAACACATCTTATTATTTGCTAATGTTACATCTGAAACTAGTTTGACACATCTAACAAAAACACATCTTATTATTTGCTAATGTTACATCTGAAACTAGTTTGACACATCTAACAAAAACACATTTTATTATTTGCTAATGTTACATCTGAAACTAGTGTGTTTGACACATCTAACAAAACACATCTTATCATTTGCTAATGTTACATCTGAAACTAGTGTGTTTGACACATCTAACAAAACGCATCTTATTATTTGCTAATGTTACATCTGAAACTAGTTTGTTTGACACATCTAACAAAAACGCATCTCATTATTTGCTAATGTTACATCTGAAACTAGTGTGTTTGACACATCTAACAAAAACACATCTTATTATTTGCTAATGTTACATCTGAAACTAGTTTGACACATTTAACAAAAACAAATCTTATTATTTGCTAATGTTACATCTGAAACGAGTTTGACACATCTAACAAAAACACATCTTATTATTTGCTAATGTTATTTAAGGCATTTTGACACATCTAACAAAACACATCTTATTGTTTGCTAATGCTATTTAAGGCATTTTGACACATCTAACAAAAGCAAATCTTATTATTTGCTAATGTTACATCTGAAACGAGTTTGACACATCTAACAAAAACGCATCTTATTATTTGCTAATGTTACATCTGAAACGAGTTTGACACATCTAACAAAAACGCATCTTATTATTTGCTAATGTTACATCTGAAACTAGTTTGACACATCTAACAAAAACACATCTTATTATTTGCTAATGTTACATCTGAAACGAGTTTGACACATCTAACAAAAAGACATCTTATTATTTGCTAATGTTATTTAAGGCATTTTGACACATCTAACAAAAACGCATCTTATTATTTGCTAATGTTACATCTGAAACGAGTTTGACACATCTAACAAAAACGCATCTTATTATTTGCTAATGTTATTTAAGGCATTTTGACACATCTAACAAAACACATCTTATTGTTTGCTAATGATATTTAAGGCATTTTGACACATCTAACAAAAGCAAATCTTATTATTTGCTAATGTTACATCTGAAACGAGTTTGACACATCTAACAAAAACGCATCTTATTATTTGCTAATGTTACATCTGAAACGAGTTTGACACATCTAACAAAAACGCATCTTATTATTTGCTAATGTTACATCTGAAACGAGTTTGACACATCTAACAAAAACACATCTTATTATTTGCTAATGTTATTTAAGGCATTTTGACACATCTAACAAAAACGCATCTTATTATTTGCTAATGTTACATCTGAAACGAGTTTGACACATCTAACAAAAACGCATCTTATTATTTGCTAATGTTATTTAAGGCATTTTGACACATCTAACAAAACACATCTTATTGTTTGCTAATGATATTTAAGGCATTTTGACACATCTAACAAAAGCAAATCTTATTATTTGCTAATGTTACATCTGAAACGAGTTTGACACATCTAACAAAAACGCATCTTATTATTTGCTAATGTTACATCTGAAACGAGTTTGACACATCTAACAAAAACGCATCTTATTATTTGCTAATGTTACATCTGAAACTAGTTTGACACATCTAACAAAAACACATCTTTTCTATTTGCTAATGTTACATCTGAAACTAGTGTGTTTGACACATCTAACAAAAACGCATCTTGTTATTTGCTGATGTTACATCTGAAAAGAGTTTGACACATCTAACAAAAACGCATCTTATTATTTGCTAATGTTACATCTTAAACTAGTTTGTTTGACACATCTAACAAAAACGCATCTTATTATTTGCTGATGTTACATCTGAAACGAGTTTGACACATCTAACAAAAACGCATCTTATTATTTGCTAATGTTACATCTGAGACGAGTTTGACACATCTAACAAAAACACATCTTATTATTAGCTGATGTTACATCTGAAACTAGTGTGTTTGACACATCTAACAAAAACGCATCTTATTATTTGCTGATGTTACATCTGAAACGAGTTTGACACATCTAACAAAAACACATCTTATTATTTGCTAATGTTATTTAAGGCATTTTGACACATCTAACAAAAACGCATCTTATTATTTGCTAATGTTACATCTGAAACGAGTTTGACACATCTAACAAAAACACATCTTATTATTTGCTAATGTTATTTAAGGCATTTTGACACATCTAACAAAAACGCATCTTATTATTTGCTAATGTTACATTTGAAACTAGTGTGTTTGACACATCTAACAAAAACGCATCTTATTATTTGCTGATGTTACATCTGAAACTAGTTTGACACATCTAACAAAAACACATCTTATTATTTGCTAATGTTATTTAAGGCATTTTGACACATCTAACAAAAACGCATCTTATTATTTGCTAATGTTACATCTGAAACTAGTGTGTTTGACACATCTAACAAAAACACATCTTATTATTTGCTAATGTTACATCTGAAACTAGTTTGACACATCTAACAAAAACGCATCTTATTATTTGCTAATGTTACATCTGAAACGAGTTTGACACATCTAACAAAACGCATCTTATTATTTGCTGATGTTACATCTGAAACGAGTTTGACACATCTAACAAAAACACATCTTATTATTTGCTAATGTTATTTAAGGCATTTTGACACATCTAACAAAAACACATCTTATTATTTGCTAATGTTATTTAAGGCATTTTGACACATCTAACAAAAACACATCTTATTATTTGTTAATGTTATTTAAGGCATTTTGACACATCTAACAAAAACACATCTTATTATTTGCTAATGTTATTTAAGGCATTTTGACACATCTAACAAAAACACATCTTATTATTTGCTAATGTTATTTAAGGCATTTTGACACATCTAACAAAAAACGCATCTTATTATTTGCTAATGTTACATTTGAAACTAGTGTGTTTGACACATCTAACAAAACGCATCTTATTATTTGCTAATGTTACATCTGAAACTAGTGTGTTTGACACATCTAACAAAACGCATCTTATTATTTGCTAATGTTACATCTGAAACTAGTGTGTTTGACACATCTAACAAAACGCATCTTATTATTTGCTAATGTTACATCTGAAACTAGAAAGCATCTCATTCTTATGCTAATTTGACACCTGAAACAACAAAGCATCTCATTTTTGTAATAATGTGACACTTTGAAACATCAACACATCTCATTATTGTGCTAATTTGCTAAAAATAGGTGTGAAAAATAGTATGTATTGGCGGGGTAGATGAAGACAAAAACAGAAAAATCTTCTATGAAATGATCTCCTTATGAAAAGTAAAGCAGTTGTATACTCTTGAAAGAAAACCTTCGTACTTCTCACTATCAACACTAATTAGAAAAGAAAGAGTCAGCTGCGGTGGCCTGGTCCGCCTCGATGCGGGTAGTCGTTGGATAACGTCAAGGCCGGGTCATACCAAAGACATAAAAATGATACTAACAGCTGCCTCGCTTGGCGCTCATGATTCAATGGTTAGTGTTAGGACTGGTCGACATAGTGTCAGGATAATATGACTGGGTGGGACACAGAGGCGTAGCTGGGGGGGGGGGCAGGGAGGTACATATGTCCCCGGCGCCATACTAGTGGGGGCGCCAAAATGGGCTTTGAAATAGGTATGTAACGGGTAATGGTGATTTTATTGATGAAAATAATGGGTTTCAGAGTGGGGGGGGGGGAATGAATATTGTCCCCGAACGCCAAACACTCTAGCTACGCCTCTGGTGGGACATGGTGCTACATGTCAGTGGCATAATGTCCCAGTGCTCTACATCACAATAAACTGTCACGCCGTAGACATCGTAGAGATATAACTGAAAAATTGTGAAAGCTACGTTATAAATCCAAATCACAAACTCACACACGCAGGAATCCTGCACAAATATATAAAAATTAAAATTCAAGTAGCTAATGACGTTTGTGATAGATATTTTGAAAGATGTTGCTATTTTCTCACATATTGCTTATTTTGAGTCGATTTCTATTTTGGCACGAGATTCAAGCATTAACAGGTGTGATTTGACATTTTCCGTTTTCATTATTATAGTAATTTACCTTAATGAACGCAAACGGGCCAGAGTTGGTTTTGTTGAATATTATATTGACTGAATATAAATACGACCTATGTTCAGTTCTTTAAAGCTGGCCGATATAGGCCCCTTTTTGGCTTAGAAGTATGACCATTTTAGAGTTTGAATGGCCATCCGTGTTCCTTAATCGTGAATCAATGTGACATAAAGAATTCGACCGGCTATATGTAAATTAACATACATCTGTTATATTTCCTTTGCCACAAACAACTAATTTCTGTTTCATCAAATTGTTACAAGTTTTAGAATCTATTTAAACCTCCATGTCACAGTCTAAACCTATCCATGTGTATAAATGTGTTTTTAAATCGACACATTCTCAAACTGAATCTATCCATGCGTATGTATGCGAGTACTTAACTTTTGTAATAAGGATATCACCGCTATCTGCTTCATGGAATTCTCCAAACTAATGAGACACTTGAGAAAACCCTGTAGCAAAAACATACTGAACAACAATACTAGATATTTGATAATCACTAGGGAAAAAAAAGAAGGTGTTTGGCATCACGTTTATGAGTGCATGTTAAAAGATATTACGTTTCCCTCGGTGGCGTGTTCTACAATTCACTTGTAAGATAGTCTTCAGTTTATATTTCGATAAAATTACAAAATACATTTTATTGAAAGCATGATGATGATTATGCAGATGTACATGTATGTGAGGATAAAACATTATCGTAAGACAGAATTTGCTGTGGGAAAAGCTGACTTCATCTAATCCATTTTTAAACTAAACGTTTGTAGCTGAGGTAATCACGTTTATTGATTGGTGTAGATGAGGTAATCACGTTTTTTGATTGATGTAGCTAAGGTTATCACGTTTATTGATTGATTGGTGTAGCTAAGGTGATTGGTGGTTTGCACATGATTTTGTATACACTTGGCATGTGCTTGCTTCCAACACTTCCATTATTTGTTCTAATGTACGTTCAAACTTTAGATATGCATATCGATCTTAGAAAATTTAACCATTCTTCATTTGAGGTTTAAACTCTCTTTCTTTTCTTCTGTTAAACAGTTCCACTACTTGCTCTAATCGCTTCCCACAATCCCTTGCGTAGGACAATTTTTACTTGTTGAACTAATGTTGTTGTTTACAGGGTTTTTATAAATAAGTAAAGTACTTGAATTTCAAATTCTGAGGTAAATAAATTAAATTCTTTTAAAGTTGTCAGAGCTTAAGGTTAATATATACTCTGTAAATTGTAATCTACTTTGCTGGGTTTCCCATGCTTACCTATGTAATGTCCTAATGTGTCATCACTAACACAGGTTACTTGACATGGCATAACTATTCATTTTATCAGTAGAATTTCACACGTTATCACACAGCATGTTGCCAGTACCATGATTCAGTTGCCCCAGGGTAAGATAACTTATATTTTCCAGTTCACACTTTAAATATTAGCTCTCTTTAGAAAATAGTAGTAATGATTTCGAACAAAATTTGATTAGTCACTGGATAAGTGAAATCAGTATAAAATTTGATTAGTCACTGGATCAGTGAAATCAGTATAAAATTTGATTAGTCACTGGATAAGTGAAATCAGTATAAAATTTGATTAGTCACTGGATAAGTGAAATCAGTATATCAAACAAAAGTTTATTTCTTCAAACATTCAATATCACCCCAAGTTATACAATAGCGACAGGTGAATGAATTCACTCACCATTACATGAAATACCTTGCCAAAACAGTTAAAAAAGAAGTTGAGTTTCTTAGGACGGATACGTATTAAGACACATTTCAATTTGAAATAATTATAAGAAAATGACTGCCTTTCATGTGTTCCTGGCTCGTTAGCAGAAAACAGAAAGAAAAAGAAAAAAAAAAAAAAACAGTTGCAGATAATGGTGTGGTCTGGCACGAGGCTTGCAGAAGACTATAGTTTACTATTTCTTTGCTGCATTGTTACAATTTAGAGATATTCGGAATGAAGTATATCACTTTTATAAATATGTATGACGTAATATGATTGGTGAATGAAAAGGTTAATGGAGCATAGCTTCATATCAGTAACCATGACATTTGCTTACTATAAGATGTTGCGTTTAGTCGGACTGGTATTACATGGCATAGTAATAAAATGCACACCATTTTGATATTTTGACTCTGGGCCATGGTCACGTGATATGGGATAAGGTTTGGGTTAAAGGTTCATGGTCTTCCTTTAATGGTATAGGTTGACATACTTTAATGGTATAGGTTGACATACTTTAATGGTATAGGTTGACATACTTTAATGGTATAGATTGACATACTTTAATGGTATAGGTTGACATACTTTAATGGAATAGATTGACATACTTTAATGGTATAGGTTGACATACTTTAATGGAATAGATTGACATACTTTAATGGTATAGGTTGACATACTTTAATGATATAGGTTGACATACTTTAATGGTATAGATTGACATACCTTAATGGTATAGTTTGACATACTTTAATTGTATAGGTTGACATACTTTAATGGAATAGATTGACATACTTTAATGGTATAGGTTGACATACTTTAATGGAATAGATTGACATACTATAATGGTATAGGTTGACATAATTTAATGGTATAGGTTGACATACTTTAATGGTATAGATTGACATACTTTAATGGTATAGGTTGACATACTTTAATGGTATAGGTTGACATACTTTAATGGAAAAGATTGACATACTTTATTGGTATAGGTTGACATACTTTAATGGAATAGGTTGACATAATTTAATGGTATAGGTTGGCATACTTTAATGGTGTAGGTTGACATACTGTAATGGTATAGGTTGACATACTTTAATGTTGTAGGTTGACATACCTAAATGGTATAGGTTGACATACTTTAATGTTGTAGGTTGACATACCTTAATGGTATATGTTGACATACTTTAATGGTGTAGGTTGACATACTTTAATGGTGAAGTTTGACATACTTTAATGGTATAGGTTGACATACTTTAATGGAATAGGTTGACATACTTTAATGGTATAGTTGGACATACTTAAATGGTATAGATTGACATACTTTAATGGTATAGGTTAACATACTTTAATGGTAAAGTTTGACATACTTTAATGGTATAGATTGACATACTTTAAAGGTTTAGGTTGACATACTTTAATGGTATAGGTTGACATACTTTAATGGTATAGGTTGACATACTTTAATGGTATAGGTTGACATACTTTAATGGTATAGGTTGACATACTTTAATGGTATAAGTTGACATACTTTAATGGTATAGGTTGACATACTTTAATGGCCAAGGTTGACATACTTTAATTGTATAGGTTGACATACTTTAATGGTATAGGTTGACATACATTAATGGTATAGGTTGACATACTTTAAGGGTATATATTGACATACTTTAATTGTACAGGTTGGCATACTTTAATGGTATAGGTTGACATACTTTAATGGTATTGGTTGACATACTTTAATGGTACAGGTTGACATACTTTAATGGTATAGGTTGACATACTTTAATGGTATAGGTTGACATACTTTAATGGTATAGGTTGACATACTTTAAGGGTATAGGTTGACATACTTAAATGCTATAGGTTGACATACTTTAAGGGTATAAATTGACATACGTTAATGGTATATGTTGACATACTTTAATGGAATAAATTGACATACTTTAATGGTATAGGTTGACATACTTTAATTGTATAAATTGACATACTTTAATGGTATAGGTTGACATACTTTAATGGTATAGGTTGACATACTTTAATGGAGTAGATTGACATACTTTAATGGTATAGGTTGACATACTTTAATGGTATAGGTTGACATACTTTAATGGTATAGGTTGACATACTTTAATGGTATAGGTTGACATACTTTAAGGGTATAGGTTGACATATTTTAATGGTATAGGTTGACATACTTTAAGGGTATAGGTTGACATACTTTAATGGTATAGGTTGAAATTCTTTATGGGTATAGATTGACATGCTTTAATGGTATAGGTTGACATACTTTAATGGAATAGATTGACATACTTTAATGGTATAGGTTGACATACTTTAATGGTATAGGTTGACATACTTTAATGGTATAGGTTGACATACTTTAATGGAATAGGTTGTCATACTTTGATATAAAATGCAGTAAAGGTAAGTCATTTTGAGACATAATCCCTTTGACTTTGGGTTATGGTACCAGTAAAAAGATTTGTCAAATTTGTATTTGCTTGCAATTCGTAATCCTTTCGATAACGTCTGTTCATACTCATTGTGTCTCATTACGAATATTTTAAGAGAAAAAATCATTTTGCAACGCACTCTCTCAGCAGTCTGATATTGGAGTCAAATGACCACTATGTACAACAATGTCCTGTGCCTGGGTACATGAAGGGCCCCAGCTTTCTTCAGTTGATATATTTTGTAAATATATAGCCAGGCTTTATTTTAAAAGATTGTTTCAAAAATGGAAGTCGCTGGTTTACTAAGACTAAGACTATTGACTGGTTTACAGTCGCTATTGACTAAGAAGAGTACAATGTTGTTTCTCGGAAAATAATGCACAAAACTTTTAGGGAAGTTATTCAAATTTGATAAAGCATAGGTATCACTAAGACATCAAAATCTTCATGACAATAGCTTGAAATAATTGTCAAACGCTCCTGGAAAGTATAAATAGCCCAATCAGCTTTGCTCAGTGCAGTAATCCTTTGTCTGTTTGTTGACTCTTCTATTGTGTCTTAGGTCGGAATAAATGTATATCTCTGAGAGAAGGAGAAAGATGAAGTGAATAATATGCACTGCTGTGAGATGGGGTATTCCCACTTTGGAGTCCAGATGTTTAGGCAGATACGAAGCCTAGCCAGGTTTGTGTCTGAGAAAGGAATTTTCCTACCCGTCATTTACTAATATGACGGAATACTGTCATATGACAGTACTCATATGACGGATTACTGTTCTCTCAGTTCTCACTTTAATCGTGTTATAACAATAAGGGAAATAAAATTAGTGCAATACTACTACTACTACTACTACTACTACTAATAATAATAATAATGACTTTGTATAGCGCCTAATCTTTAAAAGCTCTATGTGCGTTCCAACGTACAGACAAAACACCATCACACAATTAGGAAACATAAAAAATGCTGAAAATATTTGAAATGGGAAACATTATCAGGGCGTTACCTTTGTTCTTGCAAACGCGAAATGTGAGTTTTAAGAGCAGTCATGAAAGGGATCACTGTCATTGTGTCAAATTTCAATGGGCAATTCATTCTACGTTGCGGGGCCCTGTTATGCAAAATAAAGTTGTCCATATGATTTCGTTTTCATAGTGTGAATGAAGAGTATACGATTATCAGACGAGGAGCGTAAATATCTTGCTGATGTGTACACATTGGTGATTCCAGATAGGTATGTTGGACTGGATCCCTTCAGTGAAACGTAGCACAGAGAACACATTTTGTGTTTGATTCCGGATCGACTGAATAATAAGTGTAGGATACAGAGCAGCGGGAGGTGTACTCTGATCGTGGCACTATAAGGATGATACGATCATCTGTGTTGTGAACTTTCGAAGTTTCTGGAGTAGATACTGTGACGAACCAGCCAGAATGAATTCAGCTACAGTAGTCAAGTCTTGAAAGTACTAATGAACACATAAATGTTTTAGTGGCATCAACTGAAAGATATTTGCGAATGGAACTGATGCGTCTCAGCTCAAGATGTGCAGCCTTCCATATGTTCATGACATGCTGGTGCAATGTGAGACTACTGTCCGGAGTAACACCTAGGACTCCTACTGACTTCGTGAATTTAATGTTGACATTGCTGATATTTATTCCTTGAGGTAAAGGGTCTGATTGAGAAATGCTTTGTGATGTGATCAGAATGGCCTCAGTTTTATCATCATTCATCTGTAGCTTGTTACAAGTCACCCATGATTATACAGCAGAAATGCACCTCTCTACTCCTTGGATGGTAGCAACAACTTCAGTTGGGTGGCTAGATGTATACATTTGGGTGTCATCAGCATATAACTGGTGAGACACTGGATTATTATCATTGACACTTGAGAGCGGCTGGGTGTAAATAATGAAGAGAACACACCCAAGAACAGAACCCTGTGGAACACCACATTCTTGATCAACTGGTTTGGATTGTATTCCATGTGCAGATACAATTTGTGTCCTGTAGACTAAATATGACTTGAAGCACTTTAAGGCTGTAATGGGAATGCCAAATATCTGCTGCAGATGGTGCAGTAATATATAATGGTCTATTGTGTCAATTGCTTCAGACAAATCAAGGAGGGCAAGAATTAATCTTTCCGCTATCCAGAAAGAATGTCATTGACTACTTTCAGAAGAGTAGTTTTAGTCCTGTGGCAAGGACGATATGCAGACTGTACATTGCTAATAAAACGTTTACTAAGATTTATTTTATATGAACGGGAGATTAGAAATTGGGCGGTTGTTCTTTAAATCGCTATGGTCGAGAGTTTGTTTCTTCAGCAGAGGCTTTACAATCGCAGTTTTGAAAAATGACGAGAATTCCCCGGATGATTGAGAGGTATTAATAAAATCAGTTAGTGAAAGCAATATTGGATGTAATAATAATAATAATAATAATAATAATAATAATAATAAAAATAATAATAATAATAATAATAATAATAATAATTGTAATAATAATAACAATACTAACAATAACAATATGGCATCAAAGCTGTACTGTTAAATCCATAGAAATACGGAGTACTCGCAAACATTTTCACTCGTTAGAAATTGAATTGTCATAAACAAGAATTGCATCGTATAATCTATAACTCACTATTCACAATACGTCACCTTTACTCCATGGCTCAATATGCGTTTAGAAATGTGATGCAAAGTATCCTTTATTATGTTTCACTGTAGAATAGGAAAATTCCGCCCTCGGAAAAAATATGGCACTTCGCAAGACTTCGTGTCTAAAACAAACTTCTGACCGTCAAGGGCATATCAAGATTCCAAACAATATCACATAAGTTCTCAAAAGTTCAAACCATGTCACACATAAGCAAATTGTACGGGAATGAAATAAATGAATTTCCGTTCTCGCTAATGTATCAGGTATAGTCAACACTGGATTTCCTTGCTATCATCAACATAACGTAAACCCTTACTGTCATTAAATCATATAGCCCTCACTGTCATTAAACCATGTAGTCCCTTTCTGTCATTAAATCATGTAGCCCTCACTGTCATTAAACCATGTAACCCTTGCTGTCATTAAATCGTGTAACCCTTACTGTCATTAAATCATGTAGTCCTCACTGTCATTAAACCATGTAGTCCCTTACTGTCATTAAACCAGGTAGCCCTAACTGTCATTAAACCAGGTAGCCATAACTGTCATTAAACCATGTAGCCCCTCACCATGTAGTCCCTTACTGTCATTAAACCAGGTAGCCCTAACTCTCATTAAACCAGGTAGCCAAAACTGTAATTAAACCATGTAGCCCCTCACTGTCATTAAACCGCATGTAGCCCTCACTGTCATTAAACCATGTAGTCCCTTACTGTCATTAAACCAGGTAGCCCCTCACTGTCATTAAACCATGTAGTCCCTTTTCATCAAACCATGTAGTCCCTTATTGTCATTAAACCATGAAGTTCTAACTGTCATCAGACAATATAAACACTTACTGTCATTAAAGTATGTAGTTCCTACCAGCAATGAAAACATAGTCCTTTACTGTCATTAAACCATAAAGTTCCTTACCGTCATCAAACCATGTATTCCTAACTGTCATCAGACAATATAACCAATACTGTAGACAGACAAAGTAGTCCTTTTCTGTCAGTAATTAATATAGACCTTCATTATACAATATTTACTCTCACTGTCATTAAACCATATAGTCCCTTATTGTCATAAACTCTCATCAAACCATATAGTCTTTTCTTTTAATTAAGCCACGAAATCCTTAACTTTTATTAAACCATATATATATATATATACACATATATGTGTGTGTGTGTCAACAGATAAAGAATATCTAGCTCATTCTCTCTTTCAAGGAAAACAGTCGCTTGAAATTTGTAAACGTCAAAAAAAAATTATATCCAAAAGCAATACAAAATGACGTATGTGTCAAATCATAACGGTAGGAATTCTTCAATGTGGCTTTCAAGCTGGCTTTACAGGAGTCCATTAATTTTTAAACACACTCTCATCATCAAGAACGCACTTTTTCTCGGCGCTTCTAGGGAGTGGTAACCTTAACAAGTCTTTGCATGTAATTTAGGAAACCAAGATAATAAAAGACATTCGGTAACTTCCTCATAACTCGTTAGCAGATAGAAGCCCTGACGTTTAATTCGTGAAATTGAAAGGCGCCCATTATTAGTGATAAAAATAGATCTTTTGAAAGACATTATGTCAAAGTATGTCCTTGTTGTTATCATTAATGACACACAAAAGTAAATGTTGCACATTTGGATATTTTCGAAAAGAATGATTTTATTCTGATGTTTAAGACAATATACAGTTAAAATTTCTTAGACGACAACTATGCGCTTTATTTGCAAAGTAGCTTCCTTTCAACAGTTTGTATTTTAACCAATCGACATTTACCTTTTGTCATACTATTTTATTCGACATTTACTTTATGCATCCCCTTTTTTGGCAAATAACAAAGCATATCTTTAACGTTTGTATACAACATAGACATATCGTTCTTTGTTAGAAGAAGAAAAGCTTACTTAAAATTTTATGTGAAACGGAAAGCATAGATTCAGATCTGCTTACTAATTTGTCGATGACAGACCCGAGTCGAAGTGTTCGCTAAAAGGTCTCTCTTAACGAATATTATATATCCAGGTTCACTTGCGTGTTTTGCGACACTCATATCTAAGTGCACACTATCTGTAGGATTGTGCGCGGTAAGCAAAAATTTGCATAAGTAAAAAAAAAGGTATCAGGTGAATAATTAAGATTTAATTTGCCTTCGATATTGTCAGCCCCTGAAAAATTCAAATCCAGTTTTTATCCCCTGAAATATTCAAATCCAGATTTTTCCCCCGAGATCAGGTCAAGAAGGCAGGTTTTTTACTCTGCTGACAATACTGTTACACGCACAGGGGTATTCACTTGACCGAGCGGTGTCAAAATCCTGGCGCGAGTCACGCTGGAAGTCATATGTTTTCCCCAAATTTCCAAAGACTTCCATACAACTTGAGTTGTAAAATGGAAAGAAAGCCGTGTCTGCTATATTTAATAATCTTTGCTCTAATCAATTGGCGACCCAGAGGAGACAACTTGCCCAAGAGTCCATTAACCGCACCTTAGCATGGTTTTTCTCCATTATCATCCAATTTCCGTACCGATAGCTTGTCATGCCATAGAAATTCCACTAGTATTCCCTTACTAACTGGGAAATATTTAACTGCGCGACCCTAGGCCAGTCAATCCACAGAATTTCCGGCGTATCACGCTCATATACATACGCCCATTTTCCACTATGGACACATAAACGGTACCTGCCAAGTTCCAACTTATTGATTCCATTATATTCCCCCCATAAATACTGCCATTTCAATCACATCACTTTTATACACCGCGGAATTTTAATATGGACTATGTTGCAAAAAGGGACAGTCATTTGGCTTGTACCCAAATTCACTACTAACGACCCAAGCATGGTTCAAATTCACTAACACTTACTCCAAATTTATTACAATACATTTTCATGTTTATGTTTAAATCATTAATATGGATTGCTGCCCGAAAATGTTTTTAAATAGGAATATGTTCTAAAACGAGCGTCAATAAATTAACTGCTTCCCCGACACTGTTGGATGTGCCAACTCAACGTAACAATCTAAAATTTTTGTGATAGAACGTACAATTCCACCGCTGCCACCAAAATTGTAACGTAATCGAGCTGACACCCTCTGAGACTGGGCTGGGTTTCAAGAAATAACAAACACGTATGTGAATGACAATGAAAATGTATTACACTCTCACACTAATGAGTAGGAAACACGCGATTAACATAAATACAAAGGTACATAATATCATGGATATAAAACAAATAGTTGGACTCAAAGACTACTATACCAAACTCATGTAGTCAAGCAGTACTGTATTAAATTCATGTAGTTAAACACTACTGTATTTAATTCATGTAGTCAAACTCTACTGTTATTCAATTCATGTATTCAAACACTACTGTAATTAATTCATGTAGTCAAACTCTACTGTTATTCAATTCATGTAGTCAAACACTACTGTTATTAAATTCATGTAGACAAACACAACAATGAAGCACTACGACGACATCATCACATGCGTATCCTCTGTTGACTCGGCCCGCTTTCCGGCACGGTCACTCCCACCCTCCAGACTTTCATGCACCTACACGAGGGCACTTTCCTGGCGGTCTAATATCGTAATGGTGCACCAGATATATTCATATTCACTCACTCATCTGGTTATTCACACTTAGTGAGCTGAATATGGAAATGAAACCAAACAGACTGCTTTATATTTAGCTACATGAAAATATATGACAGTTACAAATGGGTTATATAACCCGCCTGAAATATTCCACATGTACGACTGTGCCGTACGAATGGCGTGCCATTAAATCAGAATTATAATATACTAACACTCTAATACATACACAAGTCATACACCCTTGATGAATTAAATTACAAGTATGATAAAATAACGTAAACGTATAGTACATCATTGCACGTGTTTTACGAAACTGAATATTAGTTTCTTTTATAAAAAGGAGTTGATTAAAAAGCATACAACTCACCAACTCTTTGGCTCAAACTAAATGAAATGGCAGTCCCACCCCGACAGCTAAATATATCATGAGCTTCGCTCTATTGGCTGTCCTAGTCAAGATTTCTACATGGTATATATATATATATATATATATATATATATATATATATATATATATATATATATATATATATATATATATATATATATATATATATATATATATATATATATATATACATATATATATATATACATATATATATATACACACACATATATATATATATATATATATATATATATATATATATATATATATATATATATATATATATATATATAGGCGTGCGCATTGATATGTCACACGAACGTGCCGCGCAAGCAGTGAATCCGTCCCGTCACATGATACAAAGAAAAAGAACATTTATAAAATATTATGGCGAGCGAAACGCCATATCAAGCATTTCGTAACATTGGTAAACTGTGACTATAACACGATAAATACAGTGGCAAGTATCACTCATCTTGAATAAATTAATATATTGTTACGTGCTTAGGCTCGAATAAGCAGCAACACAGAAAGAGTGAAGACTAACAAGCTTGTATAACTTTAGCAATGATTTTATTAAGTACAATTATTTTCATAAAATAAATAAAATGTTCTAATAGTTCCAGGTTCGAATCTTGACGATGTAATCCAATATGGCTGACAATGTCACGTGATGCAGTTCTTGTTTAATTTATCATCCACATGAATTATGAGCACATGTTTTTCTCCTCCAAATAGATAATAAATCTTCTTTCTTCAATGAATTGACACAAAGTCCAGAACAAGATAACACTCAAACATGAAATACACAACTCAATAATAATAAAGCCCAAACATCTACTGAATCTCTCTTTCAGTACAATGATTTAAATACCCGTTTTTTATATGTAAACAAGGGATCAGTTGATTTTCTCGAAATTGATAGAAGGTCAGAGGAAGAGTCTACCTTCACCAAGTCATGTATTAATGGAATGATCTAGATATTTCCTACCCCCAAGAACTAAAAATAAAACGTTGTCCTTGAAATTAACCAATAGTTTTAGATGCTTGTTGACAATGTCTAAAGCAGGGTCAGATAAAGAGGTAACCAAGCCAAGGTCAGCCTGTTTACAACTAGAATCTAGGTCAACCAGAATTGTTTTAGAAAAAATCTCCCAATTAATGAATAAATATTAAACACTAAATGACAAATTTGGATTTAACAATAAAAAATAAATAAATTAAATCCAATAGCCGTAACAATATTAATAATTAATTAATTAAGATATCTACACGCTCTTAAACATTATAAACCTATTTGTATCTATTGCATCACACAAATAGTAGTAATGTTTTTTTTCTACAGTAAATATGGTGTATCAAGTTTTGAATAGAAAGAAAATGGAACGAAAAAGAAGGCAACACTCAAGGGTAAGAAATAAAAGTACAAACCTTGACTGTTTGATAGTAGATCTCTCATAGTCGAGATAGAAGAGATTACGCAAGAGACGGTATAGACTCAGTTTAACAAAGTCTGCAAGAAATTTCTTACGATTAATCATAAATAATAGGTAAGAAATTTCTTACGATTAATCATAAATAATAGGTAAGAAATTTCTTACGATTAATCATAAATAATAGGTAAGAAATTTCTTACGATTAATCATAAATAATAGGTAAGAAATTTCTTACGATTAATCATAAATAATAGGTAAGAAATTTCTTACGATTAATCATAAAGGTATTTGAGATTATTAAGCCAATTATTAATGTTGGCGAGTTTTGTAGAGCCGTATACGAGAACATCACATATCACAATCAAACATGACCAGCCCTAACTGGGACAGTTTGACAAATAATTAACAGTACTAGCTAGACCAGTTATACTAAAAACATATTAAGCAGACGAAGCAGCCTTAACAAAGGAAAACACTAATTGGATTTCTTGTTGTGTTTCTTTTTGCAAGTCATAAATATGGCATAAAGATTTATTGCACTGAATTGAAAATGTTCAGAGAGGTGATATAGTTTAACATGCAAACAAGAGATAAAACTAAAATCTAAGAGAGTGGTGGTGCAAAACAAAAAGAGAATACAAACGTGATTTAAAACCAGTTTCAGACATCGATAAGAGATGCTACAATACATTACAAAATAAACTGTTTAACATTTTACATTTATTGATGAAAACACAGAGATAAGTAACATTAACTTCAGTAACAAGATGCCTCAAACGGTGCAGTATTCGGACGAAATCCATTACATATTTTATCCGGTTAAAGAGACAATTTTGATTCGGAAAAACTTTAAAGTTAGTCTTGAAGATATAGTATGTTCAACAAGGTATTTTATAAGGATTAACAAATCCAGATATAAAACAAATCCAGATATAAAACAAATCCAGATATAAAACAAATCAAGCTATAAAGAAAAGCTATATTGAGTGACTGATTAATATGAAGGTTTAGTGAATATTAACTGTCTCTGATATAATTATGTAGATGATACACCTGACAACTGCTGCATCGTAAATGGCGCAATTATTAATTCTCGTGTTTTTGCGTTAACTTTCATCATTTTTATATTTATGTTTTGGTATTTCTTCATGCATTCTCTGTACTCGCCCCTTCCCCTTGTAGTGTTCTCTTTTTCAAGCACTATTCTTTGCAATTCTTGTTTCCATTTCGCTAATGGTTTTGATGCATCTTTCAAATCGATTTGAAATACTTATATTTAAGCTAATATCTTTCTAAACGATTTGTCTTAAACAACTCTAAGCTAAGTTATATATATATATATATATATATATATATATATATATATATATATATATATATATATATATATATATATATATATATATATATAGAGAGAGAGAGAGAGAGAGAGAGAAGAGAGAGAGAGAGAGAGAGAGATCTTCTCCACATCAAGTAAATGACAGAGAGAGAGAGAGAGAGAGACAGAGAGACAGACAGACAGACAGAGAGAGACAGAGAGAGACAGAGAGAGAGAGAGAGAGAGAGAGAGAGAGAGAGAGAGAGAGAGAGAGAGAGAGAGAGAGAGGGTGGTAGAGAGAGAGAGGGTGGTAGAGACAGACAGAGTGAGAGAGACAGACAGACAAACAGACAGAGAGAGGGGGAAGGCAGGCTGGACTAACGCATCCTGTCCTTAACAAATAATAACAAATAATTCCTTTGGCCAGACCATTATGAAAGATAAATTAAAAAACAACTCCTTCTCGACGAAACATGAACCTTTACTTGCTTTAGAACACTTTAATTTTACGATTTGACTGTGACTACTCTAATTAGTATATATTAATTCAACTGGATACCAGTCATCACTTGGAGAGATTTGGATTGCGTACTGTAATACTAAGGTTTCTTCTGTTCTTAAAAACGTATGATATGATAGAGCACATACATCAGATTGTTATGGACATCAACAAAACCAACACAACTAGGGAACACGGCTTTTAAGAAACTTGATTTTTTAAAAGTCTTTTACGTCAATCATGACAAGATGTTAATCCCAGTCATGCTTTCCTTTTCAGATATTAAATACCGATCCTTTAGTTGCACAGAGATATCGAATGAAACAAAAGCATTAAAAAATCTGTTTATCATGAACAAATTCAATATGCTTTTTAACAGTTTCATTTGCTTTTGAGCGGATTTTTTTAGGCGTTAGTAGGTCCGCCATCAATCCACCATATGACAGGCCGAACTATGCCTACTACCGTTCGTAACAGTAGGCAGTACTATATGTAACTGTTGACCAGGCACGGATAACCACTCCTGTCTTCCTGTGGAAAGTTCATTCTGGTGGATCAGGTGACCGAGTGGGCATGCTTATCTCCCGGCTGTAAATGCAGATGGCAATAGCTGTATGGACATCACATGATATTAAATATGGTGCAGTAGGAATTAATGGACACCAACGTCTTCCGGACTTGTCTCCAGACGTCTCAACATTGTCATGCCACTGGATCAGACAGACTTGGAGAATAGGGCAACTTTGCACAAGTTTCCCGTCAATTTATGTGCAAGCCACGACACTGTTCGCCTTTCCCCACAAGGGTTTTAAGTCCATTGGCGAAGTCCGAGCAGCAATTCAGCAGGCATTAAATCAATGGGAGATGTAGCTGCAGACCTGCACAAAGATGGCATCGGTGTCTTGAGCGTACACACACATTAATAGACAGTACATCAGCAAAAATACCTGAGAATGGAACAGTGCTAGCTGGTAGAGATATGACCAGATTAAACATCGAGATATAAGTCCTACGGGAAACTCGTCCAGATGAGGAAGGGCAATTCACTGAATACCATCTTCTGGAATGGCTATGGCATAAAGTAGTGACTTGAAGCTGCTGTTGAGTTTGCATCTTCACATGCCTCTAAGAGTGTATGCATGACATCCTAATGCAAATACGATTGGAAGCGTCTGGAAACAGACATGGAACTTATCACCAGCGCTTATCCTTAATAGAAATGTACCAACGGTTAACAAGTTAAATATCCTTCGCTACTTCAGTGCTAGACTTAGCATTGGCAGGTGTCATTGGTAAAAAATGACTTTAGCACATTTAACATTAACAGACTCTCAATGCGTTAAACACGACTTACCAATCACCAAACGATCTCCCGCCTGCCAAATCTCAAGAAGACATATTGGTTGCACACACTATCTATGCAATAGCATCATATTGATTAAGCCATTATCAAAAGAACAGACTGGTAGATATCCGAATGACGAAGGACAAAATTAGGGTAGAAATCTGGACTGACCACATGCTCGTAGTCTTCAAACTCAGTTAAGCACTGCCGACGACCTCAAGGCAAAAGAGTGCCCAAGAATCCCAATGTCTTCAATATGAAATAGGAGAATGCAAAACAAGCGAAGAACTGTTCAGCAAAGTGGACAAAATCACTAAGCGGTAAACTGGAATCTTTAAGAGACTTTGTTTACTAAACTGCATCCGAAACCCTGGTCCCACCACAAGTAAGATTGGTCTGATGATATCAGCCATGCATTGCATAAAACCTGTTTAAACAACACATCATCATCCAAGAAGACAGCTTTCAATAGCATACAAATGATAGACAAATACAAACTAAGTAGGCTCGCGCATGGCGCTGGGAACTGTATATATGAGAACAATCATTCATTTACTAACCACTTGGACAAAATCAAAAGCTTGGAAAAATCCCGCAACAATCATCAGAACATGTCCTTGCTTTACAAAGCCGGCATAATCCTCGCCAGAATTCGGCTGATGGCAAGATAGAGACTTGTGCCTGCGAGCTAGTGAGTCTCCATGAAAGGGGGTACATAGCAGCTTGTCCACTCCAGGAAAATGCACAGAACATAAATTCAAACTGTGCTCATACAGCAGACTATATTTTTTGACACCGTCAGCCATGGAGGTCATTTAAAGATCATGACAAAATTTAGTTGCCCAGACAAATTCATAGTGGTGGTTATGCAATTCCATGATTGCATGTTAACTCTTGTAGTGCATGAAAGCTAAAAAGCTAACACATCCTAGTCACAGTGATGTCAAGAGGGCCCCAACACTCGTCGTATTGTGTTCTCTATCATCCGCACGGATGCATTACGGGATTATGATACTGACAACAACATCATATACCGGACTGATAGCAAGTTCTTCAATCTTAGGAGACTACAGGCGACGAAGTGAAAGGAATGGACTTTCGTAATTTTCTGATTGCTGATGACTTTTCTCTGAATGCGAAATATTTCTGATATGCAATAGGGTATGGAACGTTTCTCTTCGGCTTGTGACAATTCTGGTCTCCAAATCAAGACAGGAATGCCTTGAGTACAGCTACAAGCATATTAACTTTGTAACCTTTCTAGCAGTTGACAAATTCACATATCTTGGCAACACATTGTCACCTGCATTCCAAGTCGATGATGGAACTAACCCCAGGATTGTAAAAGCATATGTTACCGTGTGCAGTATATGTACAAATGTGTGGGAGCGCTGATAGCTCAGTAGAAAAATATAAGTTCGGTCGGCTTTATCATTGTGCTGCCGACCCATTTGTATGCTTGAGAACTCTGCGCTGTGTACAGACGCCATGCCAATAAAAACTCAAATAGATTAATATGGACTGCCGGAAGAAACTGATGAGGTTAAGACGGCAATAAATGGTCCCGGAGTCTTGGAAAGATCTTCAACATGATCGCCCCACCTCGCGCAGTCTCATTCGTAAGATAGCTACAAACTTTGAACGGAAGAGTATTGCAGAGGAAGTGCGGAATTGTGTGCAACGTAAATATCATATCCAACAAACCAACGTTTCACAAAAATCAGATCAGTTAATTATGACATAGTCATCTTCGAACCCAAAGGAAGAGGCAACAAAAACAAGGTCCACCATTAACACTCTTATACTGGAGACCTTTCTGATAGTAAATGGACATTTATTCGACAAACATTTTAGAATTGTAATATAATAAATAAAAAAAGGATACGTAATGTTAAATGCTTTATCAATGTGTCTTATAAATAGCAAAGTCTTTACCTTAAGATAAATGTCAACTAATAACAAGATCAGCAACAAAATATACCATCTAAAGTGTTCTTACTGTGAATTGCAACGTGCTTTTGAGAACGTCGTTGAGAAAGTTAAAAGCATTTTAGCACAAACGCTAATACTTTGAACATGGAGATAATCGCTAACACTAATGTACTGTCACAGTTGCAGAAAATAAAGTAAAAAATGATATAGCTAATGAAACAGGACAACACAATGAACGAGTAGCACTATGGAAATAACACACCACGTATTTATGAAACACTTGGCAGAGAAGATCAATACGATGATAAATGAGAGATCGAATGAAATATCTGCAACATGTTCAATGTTTCGGTGAAACAATCTAAATCAGATAAGAAAGCATTATCAATCAAGTACTGTAGAATACTATCAGTGGGACGTAATATTGACACAATGGACAACAGATAAAACAAACGAGAGGAGATTGAAGTGATTTGGAACAAACGTTTTAAACATATACAGATATGTTTCGAATTGAAATTGATAAAGGACATCGGGGAAAAATGGTAGAATTAAAATGTAAGGTCGAAAATAAGACATTCCAAATTAAACCGAACACGGAAATGGGCATAAAGGGTATTGCATTAGACAATATAAAAGTTGAATGAAAAACAGAGAAAATTAAAAGAGTTTGAAAAACAAATAACTATTGGATGGCTAAAAATTGTTTTCCTAGTTAACGTACTAAGTCTTGAACGCCCAGAAAATATTTAAACATTTAAACATACCACAGCCTAATATTAAATTGAAAGATTCGGTTTGTTGGATGTTTCCACTTCTGAAAAAACAACTAAAATATGTTGATGCCTTACAGCAATAAGTTATTGAAATATATCAGTCGGCTTTACATATTCAATTAACATTGTTATATACTCAGGCAATATTATTGAAGTTTACATTGGATTGATGATAAAATAATATTTTGCAGATGCCAGAATAGGGCACGAATCCAATGTACACACTGAATCAAAACATGTACATGCGTTCCTAAGAGAAGATTGCTTCAGTAATCGGATAAAAAAAAGTGTCTTTATAACATACTAATTAAATTAAAAGAGTGTCTTTATAACATACTAATTAAATTAAAAGAGTGTCTTTATAACATACTAGTTAAATTAAAAGAGTGTCTTTATAACATACTAATTAAATTAAAAGAGTGTCTTTATAACATACTAATTAAATTAAAAGAGTGTCTTTATAGCATACTAATTAAATTAAAAGAGTGTCTTTATAACATACTAATTAAATTAAAAGAGTGTCTTTATAACATACTAATTAAATTAAAAGAGTGTCTTTATAACATACTAGTTAAATTAAAAGTGTCTTTATAACATACTAATTAAATTAAAAGAGTGTCTTTATAACATACTAATTAAATTAAAAGAGTGTCTTTATAACATACTAATTAAATTAAAAGAGTGTCTTTATAACATTCTAATTAAATTAAAAGAGTGTCTTTATAACATACTAATTAAATTAAAAGAGTGTCTTTATAACATACTAATTAAATTAAAAGAGTGTCTTTATAACATACTAATTAAATTAAAAGAGTGTCTTTATAACATACTAATTAAATTAAAAGAGTGTCTTTATAACATACTAGTTAAATTAAAAGAGTGTCTTTATAAAATACTAATTAAATTGAAACAAAAGCTATCTTAAGTATTTTCATCTAAAGAACACAGCCATGGTAAAGATAAAACATTTGCTGTGGTTTCTTGCAATATTAGTATTAGTAGCAGGAATAATGATTGGATGAGCTCTAGATAACGCACTGTTAGTTGCAGGAATAATGATTGGATGGGCTCTAGATAACGCACTATTAGTTACAGGAATAATGATTGCATGAGCTACAGATAACGCATTATTAGTTACAGGAATAATGACTGGATGAGCTCTAGATAACGCACTATTAGTTACAGGAAGAATGACTGGATGAGCTCTAGATAACGCACTATTAGTTTACTGGAAGAATTATCTGTCCATTTTATTTGATCCCAGTGGATCAGATGAATACTGACTGATACACAGCAAACTACTGAACCATTAATGGGAATAGCAGTATTGTTAAAATATATCACACTTGATTATATTAAAGATTGAGAGACGAAGGTCTAGTCATTTTTGTAATAAACAACATGTATGACGCCGTTGTCTCTATACACTTGTAATAATGCATCTACACATTCAGAAAGAAATGTAAAACTTTAAAACGACACACTGAATATAACACTTTCAATTAACATTTAACTGATTACGATTACCAGTATTCATTCCACTGTTGATAGGGGTTAATATGTCTGTTGGTGTGGCTTGAAAGTTTCTTTTAAAGTCTCCAATACTGTATTATGTAATGGCTGCTAAGTCATGAATCATCTGAGTTCGTTCGGATCGACATCGATGTACGACACATTGTACACGAGTTGGCAGATTTATTTGCTGCCAATTATCCAGTTTGCTATCGTGTTTATTCACAAGAATTTTGTATGGTATTTTAAATTACGATAAAAAGAGCTTACCATACATGGTACTGTGATCTCACACAATGTTTACTGTACATGGTAATTTGATCTCACACAAAGTTACTTTACATTGTACTGTTATCTCAATCACAGTTAATGTACATGGTACTGTAATCTCAAACACAGTTACTGTACATGGTACTGTGATCTCACACAAAGTTCGACAGTAATCACTGCGAAGGCACTTGATGAAAAAGTAAAGAAAATGATCTAACAATCTGGATTTTAGCGGTAGATATTTTGAAATACTAGTATTGGTCATTGTTGAAAAGTACAACTCTGTAATAAAAAGTAAGTCACAAAGAGCAGTGCAATCTGCGTTTTAATAAATCAGGTTATTTCAAACGAAAAGAAAGAAAAAATTGTAGATACTTTGAAACAGAATAAAATAAAATTACAATGAACCATGTATTTCCCTAAGAATACATTGTTCTTCATGTTTCAATACTATGGATAATGCTGTAAATCACTATGTTGTATCATATATGGATAGTATTACATGTTTTTATCATATATGGATAGTAATACATGTTTGTATCATATATGGATAGTATTACATGTTTATATCATATATGGATAGTAATACATGTTTATATCATATATGGATAGTAATACATGTTTTTATCATATATGGATAGTATTACATGTTTTTATCATATATGGATAGTAATACATGTTTGTATCATATATGGATAGCATTACATGTTTTTTTATCATATATGGATAGTAATACATGTTTGTATCATATATGGATAGTATTACATGTTTTTTTTATCATATATTGATAGTAATACATGTTTAAATCATATATGGATAGTAATACATGTTTATATCATATATGGATAGTAATACATGTTTATATCATATATGGATAGTAATACATGTTCATATCATATATGGATAGTAATACATGTTTATATCATATATGGATAGTATTACATGTTTTTATCATATATGGATAGTAATACATGTTTGTATCATATATGGATAGTATTACATGTTTTTTTTTATCATATATGGATAGTAATACATGTTTTTTTTTATCATATATGGATAGTAATACATGTTTATATAATATATGGATAGTATTACATGTTTTTATCATATATGGATAGTAATACATGTTTGTATCATATATGGATAGTATTACATGTTTATATCATATATGGATAGTATTACATGTTTGTATCATATATGGATAGTATTACATGTTTGTATCTTATATGCATAGTATTACATGATTTTATCATATATGGATAGTATTACATGTTTTTATCATATATGGATAGTAATACATGTTTGTATCATATATGGATAGTATTACATGTTTTTTTATCATATATGGATAGTAATACATTTTTGTATCATATATGGATAGTATTACATGTTTTTTTTATCATATATGGATAGTAATACATGTTTATATCATATATGGATAGTATTACATGTTTTTATCATATATGGATAGTAATACATGTTTGTATCATATATGGATAGTATTACATGTTTTTTTTACCAAAAATGGATAGTAAAAAAATGTTTATATCATATATGGATAGTATTACATGTTTTTATCATATATGGATAGTAATACATGTTTGTATCATATATGGATAGTATTACATGTTTTTATCATATATGAATAGTAATACATGTTTATATCATATATGGATAGTATTACATGTTTTTATCATATATGGATAGTAATACATGTTTGTATCATATATGGATAGTATTACATGTTTTTATCATATATGGATAGTAATACATGTTTGTATCATATATGGATAGTATTACATGTTTTTATCATATATGGATAGTAATACATGTTTATATCATATATGGATAGTATTACATGTTTATATCATATATGGATAGTAATACATGTTTATATCATATATGGATAGTAATACATGTTTGTATCATATATTGATAGTATTACATGTTTATATCATATATGGATAGTAATACATGTTTGTATCATATATGGATAGTATTACATGTTTTTATCATATATGGATAGTATTACATGTTTTTATCATATATGGATAGTAATACATGTTTATATCATATATGGATAGTATTACATGTTTATATCATATATGGATAGTAATACATGTTTATATCATATATGGATAGTAATACATGTTTATATCATATATGGATAGTATTACATGTTTATATCATATATGGATAGTATTACATGTTTATATCATATATGGATAGTATTACATGTTTTTATCATATATGGATAGTAATACATGTTTATATCATATATGGATAGTAATACATGTTTATATCATATATGGATAGTATTACATGTTTGTATCATATATGGATAGTATTACATGTTTGTATCATATATGGATAGTATTACATGTTTATATCATATATGGATAGTATTACATGTTTTTATCATATATGGATAGTATTACATGTTTATATCATATATGGATAGTAATACATGTTTAGATCATATATGGATAGTATTACATGTTTTTATCATATATGGATAGTATTACATGTTTTTTTTATCATATATGGATAGTATTACATGTTTATATCATATATGGATAGTAATACATGTTTATATCATATATGGATAGTATTACATGTTTTTATCATATATGGATAGTATTACATGTTTTTTTATCATATATGGATAGTATTACATGTTTATATCATATATGGATAGTATTACATGTTTATATCATATATGGATAGTAATACATGTTTATATCATATATGGATAGTATTACATGTTTTTATCATATATGGATAGTATTACATGTTTTTATCATATATGGATAGTATTACATGTTTATATCATATATGGATAGTATTACATGTTTTTTTATCATATATGGATAGTAATACATGTTTTTATCATTTATGGATAGTATTACATGTTTTTATCATATATGGATAGTATTACATGTTTATATCATATATGGATAGTATTACATGTTTTCATCATATATGGATAGTATTACATGTTTATATCATATATGGATAGTATTACATGTTTTTTTATCATATATGGATAGTAATAAATGTTTTTATCATTTATGGATAGTATTACATGTTTTTATCATATATGGATAGTAATACATGTTTTTATAATATATGGATAGTATTACATGTTTATATCATATATGGATAGTATTACATGTTTGTATCATATATGGATAGTATTACATGTTTTTATCATATATGGATAGTATTACATGTTTTTATCATATATGGAAAGTAATACATGTTTGTATCATATATGGATAGTATTACATGTTTATATCATATATGGATAGTATTACATGTTTTTATCATATATGGATAGTAATACATGTTTATATCATATATGGATAGTATTACATGTTTTTATCATATATGGATAGTATTACATGTTTTTTTATCATATATGGATAGTAATACATGTTTATTTCATATATGGATAGTATTACATGTTTTTATCATATATGGATAGTATTACATGTTTTTTATCATATATGGATAGTATTACATGTTTTTATCATATATGGATAGTAATACATGTTTGTATCATATATGGATAGTATTACATGTTTATATCATATATGGATAGTAATACATGTTTATATCATATATGGATAGTATTACATGTTTTTATCATATATGGATAGTATTACATGCTTATATCATATATGGATAGTATTACATGTTTATATCATATATGGATAGTAATACATGTTTATATCATATATGGATAGTATTACATGTTTATATCATATATGGATAGTATTACATGTTTTTTTATCATATATGGATAGTAATACATGTTTATATCATATATGGATAGTAGTACATGTTTTTATCATATATGGATAGTAATACATGTTTTTATCATATATGGATAGTATTACATGTTTATATCATATATGGATAGTATTACATGTTTATATCATATATGGATAGTAATACATGTTTTTATCATATATGGATAGTATTACATGTTTTTATCATATATGGATAGTATTACATGTTTATATCATATATGGATAGTAATACATGTTTGTATCATATATGGATAGTATTACATGTTTTTATCATATATGGATAGTTATACATGTTTATATCATATATGGATAGTATTACATGTTTATATCATATATGGATAGTTATACATGTTTATATCATATATGGATAGTAATACATGTTTATATCATATATGGATAGTATTACATGTTTTTATCATATATGGATAGTATTACATGTTTTTATCATATATGGATAGTATTACATGTTTATATCATATATGGATAGTATTACATGTTTGTATAATATATGGATAGTATTACATGATTTTATCATATATGGATAGTATTACATGTTTTTTTTATCATATATGGATACTAATACATGTTTGTATCATATATGGATAGTATTACATGTTTTTTTATCATATATGGATAGTAATACATGTTTATATCATATATAGATAGTATTACATGTTTTTATCATATATGGATAGTAATATATGCTTGTATCATATATGGATAGTATTACATGTTTATATCATATATGGATAGTATTACATGTTTTTATCATATATGGATAGTATTACATGTTTTTATCATATATGGATAGTATTACATGTTTATATCATATATGGATAGTATTACATGTTTTTATCATATAGGGATAGTATTACATGTTTTTATCATATATGGACAGTATTACATGTTTTTATCATATATGGATAGTATTACATGTTTTTATCATATATGGATAGTATTACATGTTTGTATAATATATGGATAGTATTACATAATTTTATCATATATGGATAGTATTACATGTTTTTATCATATATGGATAGTAATACATGTTTGTATCATATATGGATAGTATTACATGTTTTTATATCATATATGGATAGTAATACATGTTTGTATCATATATGGATAGTATTACATGTTTTTTTATCATATATGGATAGTAATACATGTTTTTATCATATATGGATAGTAATACATGTTTATATCATATATGGATAGTATTACATGTTTTTTTTTATCATATATGGATAGTATTACATGTTTTTATCATATATGGATAGTAATACATGTTTATATCATATATGGATAGTATTACATGTTTTTATCATAAATGGATAGTAATACATGTTTGTATCATATATGGATAGTATTACATGTTTTTTTTATCATATATGGATAGTAATACATGTTTATATCATATATGGATAGTATTACATGTTTTTATCATATATGGATAGTAATACATGTTTGTATCATATATGGATAGTATTACATGTTTTTATCATATATGGATAGTAATACATGTTTGCATCATATATGGATAGTATTACATGTTTGTATCATATATGGATAGTAATACATGTTTTTATCATATATGGATAGTAATACATGTTTTTATCATATATGGATAGTTATACATGTTTATATCATATATGGATAGTATTACATGTTTATATCATATATGGATAGTATTACATGTTTTTATCATATATGGATAGTTATACATGTTTATATCATATATGGATAGTATTACATGTTTGTATCATAATGGATAGTATTACATGTTTTTATCATATATGGATAGTAATACATGTCTATATCATATATGGATAGTATTACATGTTTTTATCATATATGGATAGTAATACATGTTTATATCATATATTGATAGTATTACATGTTTATATCATATATGGATAGTAATACATGTTTGTATCATATATGGATAGTAATACATGTTTTTATCATATATGGATAGTATTACATGTTTATATCATATATGGATAGTATTACATGTTTTTATCATATATGGATAGTAATACATGTTTATATCATATATGGATAGTAATACATGTTTATATCATATATGGATAGTATTACATGTTTTTATCATATATGGATAGTTATACATGTTTATATCATATATGGATAGTAATACATGTTTATATCATATATTGATAGTAATACATGTTTTTATCATATATGGATAGTATTACATGTTTATATCATATATGGATAGTATTACATGTTTTTATCATATATGGATAGTAATACATGTTTATATCATATATGGATAGTAATACATGTTTTTATCATATATGGATAGTAATACATGTTTATATCATATATGGATAGTAATACATGTTTTTATCATAAATGGATAGTATTACATGTTTATATCATATATGGATAGTATTACATGTTTTTTTATCATATATGGATAGTAATACATGTTTATATCATTTATGGATAGTATTACATGTTTTTATCATATATGGATAGTAATACATGTTTTTATCATATATGGATAGTAATACATGTTTATATCATATATGGATAGTATTATATGTTTTTATCATATATGGATAGTAATACATGTTTATATCATATATGGATAGTAATACATGTTTATATCATATATGGATAGTAATACATGTTTGTATCATATATTGATAGTATTACATGTTTGTATCATATATGGATAGTATTACATGTTTATATCATATATGGATAGTAATACATGTTTGTATCATATATGGATAGTAATACATGTTTATATCATATATGGATAGTAATACATGTTTATATCATATATGGATAGTAATACATGTTTTTATCATATATGGATAGTAATACATGTTTTTATCATATATGGATAGCAATACATGTTTGTATCATATATGGATAGTAATACATGTTTTTATCATATATGGATAGTATTACATGTTTATATCATATATGGATAGTAATACATGTTTTTATCATATATGGATAGTAATACATGTTTATATCATATATGGGTAGTATTACATGTTTATATCATATATGGATAGTATTACATGTTTATATCATATATGGATAGTAATACATGTTTATATCATATATTGATAGTAATACATGTTTTTATCATATATGGATAGTTATACATGTTTATATCATATATGGATAGTAATACATGTTTTTATCATATATGGATAGCAATACATGTTTGTATCATATATGGATAGTAATACATGTTTTTAATATATATGGGTAGTAATACATGTTTATATCATATATGGATAGTAATACATGTTTTTATCATATATGGATAGTAATACATGTTTATATCATATATGGATAGTATTACACGTTTATATCATATATGGATAGTATTACATGTTTATATCATATATTGATAGTATTACATGTTTATATCATATATGGATAGTAATACATGTTTATATCATATATTGATAGTAATACATGTTTTTATCATATATGGATAGTTACACATGTTTTTATCATATATGGATAGTATTACATGTTTATATCATATATGGATAGTATTACATGTTTATATCATATATGGATAGTAATACATGTTTATATCATATATGGATAGTATTACATGTTTATATCATACATGGATAGTAATACATGTTTATATCATATATGGATAGTATTACATGTTTTTATGATATATGGATAGTAATACATGTTTATATCATATATGGATAGTATTACATGTTTATATCATATATGGATAGTATTACATGTTTATATCATATATGGATAGTATTACATGTTTATATCATATATGGATAGTATTACATGTTTATATCATATATGGATAGTATTACATGTTTATATCATATATGGATAGTATTACATGTTTTTATGATATATGGATAGTAATACATGTTTGTATAATATATGGATAGTATTACATGATTTTATATCATATATGGATAGTAATACATGTTTATATCATATATGGATAGTATTACATGTTTATATCATATATGGATAGTATTACATGTTTATATCATATATGGATAGTAATACATGTTTGTTTAATATATGGATAGTATTACATGTTTATATCATATATGGATAGTAATACATGTTTATATCATATATGGATAGTATTACATGTTTATATCATATATGGATAGTATTACATGTTTTTATATCATATATGGATAGTAATACATGTTTATATCATATATGGATAGTATTACATGTTTATATCATATATGGATAGTATTACATGTTTATATCATATATGGATAGTAATACATGTTTTTATCATATATGGATAGTAATATATGTTTATATCATATATGGATAGTATTACATGTTTTTATTATATATGGATAGTAATACATGTTTTTATCATATATGGATAGTAATACATGTTTTTATCATATATGGATAGTAATATATGTTTATATCATATATGGATAGTATTACATGTTTTTATTATATATGGATAGTAATACATGTTTTTATCATATATGGATAGTAATACATGTTTGTATCATATATGGATAGTAATACATGAGTATATCATATATGGATAGTATTACATGTTTGTATCATATATGGATAGTAATACATGTTTGTATCATATATGGATAGTAATACATGTTTGTATCATATATGGATAGTAATACATGTTTTTATTATATATGGATAGTAATACATGTTTGTATCATATATGGATAGTATTACATGTTTTTTTATCATATATGGATAGTATTACATGTTTGTATCATATATGGATAGTATTACATGATTTTGTTTATTGTGATCCGTCACATGTTTATCGGAATAGTTAAAACTCATTTCCTAGAAATGTCTTTGTGATTAGAAATACAATATGTGTACATCTCAAATTTGACAATTGTTTCTGATTATACATTTTTGTATACCTTCACAAACATTATCTTTATCCGTCTTCAAGGATACAAATTTTGATCTTAGCCACAACGCCCTGCAACTGAACACCATGTAGGTGATCATAAATTGTTTACTGTTTTGTTAGATCGATGTAAAATTAAATATATTCAATTGATTTGATGCAGAGTAATTATATTTTCGTTGTCGTTGTAAAGGGCCTCTGTCACAAAAACCAAAGCATATAGAATAACTATCAGTGATGTACAGTTGTATTTATTCGCCGATTTATTTTTCAACTTATTATAATAAAATGTGATTATCACGCACTTTAAATCTACTGTACATTTCTTCTGGTTAGTTTTAATTTATTGTTCAAACTATTGTAATAAATTTTGAGTATTGTATTTGACAGCATCCCGTTTTTAATTTGTGCGAGTATTTGGTCTTCGGTGCCATGGAAACATTACTAGCCCGAAATAGTTAGCCAGTTAGTAGGAGCAAACATCACAGAGCCGAGTGTTTGTGAATTTGAACCATGCTGGGGTCGTTAGTAGTGAATTTAGGTACAAGCCGAATGACTGTCCCTTTTTGTAACATAGTCCATATTAAAATTCCGCGGTGTATAAAAGTGATGTGATTGAAATGGCAGTATTTATGGGGGGAATATAATGGAATCAATAAGTTGGAATTTGGTAGGTACCGTTTATGTGTCCATAGTGGAAAATGGGCGTATGTATATGAGCGTGATACGCCGGAAATTCTGTGGATTGACTGGCCTAGGGTCGCGCAGTTAAATATTTCCCAGTTAGTAAGGGAATACTAGTGTAATTTCTATGGCATGACAAGCGATCGGTACGGAAATCCGATGATAATGAAGAAAAACCATGCAAAGGTGCAGTTAATGGACTTTTGGGCAAGTTGTCTCATCTAGGTCGCCAATTGATTAGAGCAAAGGTTCTTAAATATAACAGACAGGTCTCTCTTTCCATTTTACAACTCAAGTTGTATTGAAGTCTTTGGAAATTTGGGGAAAACATATGACTTCCAGCGTGACTAAGCGCCAGGGTTTTGACACCGCTCGGTCGAGTGAATACCCCTGTGCGTGTAACACTATCTAGCACTACGTCATCATTAGCTACTGTTTTGCTGACAAATGAAAAACCGTTGTGATGTTTAAAGAATGTATTTTCTTCATATTTAATTGTTGTCTTAATCCATTTGTTATTTATCTATTTGTTATGTTTCACATCTTTCATCCAAAACAATGTTATTTGTAAATTTTGAAAAAGAAGAAATCTTTCTCGAAATAATTGTTTGCTTTTTTGTCTCACACATGTAATCATTTCGATGAAAGTGTTAAATAATGTGTGCTGTTCAAAGAAAACAACTCGATATAAGTTAATTTTTTCAACACTTTTGAATTTGTTTTCAATATGCATATCAATTATAGAACGTGTGGCTTTGAGCCTTTGTAATTATTTACTGATTTTTTCTGCAATTCTAATAAATCAAAGGAATTACATTTTTGGCCTACCTTGAGGTCATTAAAAATGCCGAGCAAGTGTAATGGAATCTCTAGATCCACATCTGTAATGTAACTGATATAATTTATGAATCCAATCGAGTAAACGTTTCTCTAACATCAATTTGGTATCAGATGCCAATAGGATGGGTTTACCTACTTGTACTGACGATTGATCCATTCATCAATATTGTAAGTATCATGACCATGACCTTGAAATGTCGTACTTGGAAGTCACAGTCATATTTTATCTGATCAGCGTTGTACTGGTAACATTCATGATCTTCTTCAGCGTGTCTTTAAGATATCTTGCTAAATCCTGCGTGTCTTTACGATATCTTGCTAAATCCTTCGTGTCTTTACGATATCTTGCTAAATCCTTCGTGTCTTTACGATATCTTGCTAAATCCTGCGTGTCTTTACGATATCTTGCTAAATCCTGCGTGTCTTTACGATATCTTGCTAAATCCTTCGTTTCTTTACGATATCTTGCTAAATCCTTCGTGTCTTTACGATATCTTGCTAAATCCTTCGTGTCTTTACGATATCTTGCTAAATCCTGCGTGTCTTTACGATATCTTGCTAAATCCTGCGTGTCTTTACAATATCTTGCTAAATCCTGCGTGTCTTTACGATATCTTGCTAAATTCTGCGTGTCTTTAAGATATCTTGCTAAATCCTTCGTGTCTTTACGATATCTTGCTAAATCCTGCGTGTCTTTACAATATCTTGCTAAATCCTGCGTGTCTTTACGATATCTTGCTAAATCCTGCGTGTCTTTACGATATCTTGCTAAATCCTTCGTGTCTTTACGATATCTTGCTAAATCCTTCGTGTCTTTACGATATCTTGCTAAATCCTTCGTGTCTTTACGATATCTTGCTAAATCCTTTATCGCTCTCAGTGAACAGGGATACTCCATAGCCTGCAAAAATATTCTAACTTTATGAGATGTTTTTAACGATTTAACATTTTCTAATAAGGGAGCACCGTCAAAGAGGCAAACGTCAAGTTTATAATTTTTCATATTTTAAAATCTGCTACATAGCCACAATGTATATATTTTACACAATAATATTGGTCACCTAATACTATTAGGAAGGTATTTATAATCGCCATTTAGTATACTGAAACCATTAAGTTGTAAGACTTTCTTGAAGCATAGATGTTTTATAAACGCTTTAACACTGTCCGAGTTAACATAGTGTACACATATTTTGTGCGCACCTCTCTCTCTCTCTCTCTCTCTCTCTCTCTCTCTCTCTCTCTCTCTCTCTCTCTCCCTCTCTCTCTCTCTCTGTTTTAGTCATTATATCTCAGTATATGCTATTTTAAAATGAATGTTACTTCTTATTCCTTTGCGAATACTATATGTTGTGCACTGTATGGTCAATATTCTTAGTGATTTTATTTTCAAACAAAATCTTTTTGCTTTAGTTCATCCATGACAGCTCATTCATCCGTTTCGGTATGCCGTCGTTGTTTCTCCTAAGAGGTTGATATCAATACATGTGCAATATTAAATAATATATTCTGTCAAGCATCTATTTTGTAATTTTGCTTTTTTATATTCCTATGTATATATATATATATATATATATATATATATATATATACATGTCACCAAATTCGCGTTTAGAATATCGACCCTGGTTCATGAGTACCATTGACCATTGTTACCAAAATAGTACAAATTACCTAGATAGTAGACAACGCGTTTGGTCCGGAATAAACAACATATAGATGTCACAAAACTATAATTCAATCATTTGTTCTTCAGTGATTGAAAATTAATTGCTGCAAAATCGTTACTTATTTTTGACTGTGCAATATACTTTGAAATGAGAAATAGAAACATTAAGATGTCTACTGTCTGCAATTTGACTAGAATCAAAAACAAGTTTCCAGTCTTGCTAATCGTTGATATCAAAAAGTCTATATTAATATATTTATTTCACAAACATATTAATGTATTTGCCGCTTTATCAATATTGACAGTATTATAGATCGTTTTGGCCATGATCTGTTATAAAATGTTCATTTATTGCAGAAATGATTTGCTGCAACTCGCTGCAAATAATCTGATGTAATATAATTATCGTTAGTGCTATTTGTACTTCGTCTCCGTTTATAGTTTTATTGCATCTTTACTGTTTTTTTTTTGGTTTTTTTGCGTTTTGGAGCCGGTGTTCGGAAGATACTTTTCATCCAGAATAATAGTCCAATTTCCAGAAACAGACGTCATAATGTACCGCATTCACGAGACATTATGACGCCATGAATTAGTTTCTTGAAATGAAACCTCCGTGCGTTCTTAGCAAATAGGATTACCTAAATATATTTAGATGTATCGTTTTCATATTTGGAGATGGGAATAACTATTTGTATTGTAGGCTGGGTCATCATTTGTGTTGCATGGCGGGAATTACTAGTATCTTGCCTAGAAAGGCTTACTAGTGAACCATACAAATGTGAAAAAAGAAAATCCAAGCTAGCGTGAAATTGAAGTTCTTTAATGTGTGATCATTAGGTGTTTAGAGGTAAATAATGTGTAGTATTAACGCTTTTATGAACCTCTCGGTCGACAACGACTTTTGTATTTCGTTCCATGGAAATATGGGAAAATAATTGGTCTAAAGCCAGACTAGCCCAGGTGTATGGTTCGCTCGATAGAGAGACCTCATGCATGTAAGACTCTCGTTTGGAAGGGGCGTTAATTAAATTTAATGCAGACAGTCTGACCAAAGGCCAACACCAGATCCTAGCAGACGACAATGTATTTATTGGCACTACAATCTAATTTCGTCTAGCAATTCGAATGATTTTCAAGTAATGTTGGTCTAGTCATTCCAAGTAATCTTGATTATCAATTAGTCCAAATAAATATACTACTATCATAATCGTGAACAGCACTATTAAAACGAAGAATCACGGGTTGAAGGTGAAACAGCATGCAATTTTGAGTCAGCCATTAAACTTTTGTAAACAATTCTGATTGGCTGTGATTAGTAACTTATTTTTCATAAGATATGTTCAAAACATAACAATCTCAAGACTAACCTATTTTCAATAGCGCCAACCGCGATCTAACGATTAAATAGTAATAGATTTAAGTTAACGTACAACTGACATAAATTTGGTCTTTGAAACGAGACTCACAACCATATTTATATTAAATTGGGAGAAAAAGTTATAAAATGCGCAGCGCAAAAGGAAACAGTAAACGTGTATTTGCCTCTTGGAAAATTATAGATTTTCGTGTCAAGTTTTTAAAGCAGTACACCACTCGAAATAACTTCAGATCTAATTGGCATGTAAAAAATTTTCTTATGGAACCCAGGCGTCTTAAGATGAGAACTTTTAATATATGATGTAGAAACCTTTGTATATGATGTGGAAACCTCTGTATATGATGTGCTTTTGTACTTACATGATGTGTAAACCTCTGTATATGATGTGCTTTGTACTTATATGATGTGGAAACCTCTGTATATGATGTGCTTTGTACTTATATGATGTGGAAACCTCTGTATATGATGTGCTTTGTACTTACATGATGTGGAAACCTCTGTATATGATGTGCTTTGTACTTATATGATGTGCAAATATCGTTATATGCGTATGCAAGTTCAACTTCCTCTAGCAGTTATAAACCCAAAAAGCAAAAAGTAAAAGCGTGATTAAATTTCATACGCTTTTTTGGTCAACTACAACTAGCATCAAAATATGATGGATAATGGACATTCGTCATATAAATAATTTTATATTTCATCTAGCCAATATTAAATAATATACATTTAGTTATTTCGTACCAAGAGTAAAACACGTGGATTTTGATTTGTAAAAAAAAAATATTAATTGTTTAATTCATTTCCTCAATTAATAAGCAACGTCATGATTTAATTTCTGTGATTTGCATAAAATATAAGCATTTGTCATATGAAACTGATTTGCAATTTGTCAAGAAAACACAACCAGAGTTGTTTCTTTCACTGTTGTTCAAAAACGCATTGATCAGGTATCCAAAGGTCATTACCGAATGTATAAATGAGTTGTGGAACAACATATATTAAGATAATTTCGACCCTTTGCAAAGCATCAAATATAAAAAGAAAACAATGTCATGAAAATACTGCAGTCGATCCTTTGCCAAACATCAAATATACAAGGAATGAAATGTCACGAAGGTACTGAGGTCGATCCTTTGCCAAACATCAAATATACAAGGAATGAAATGTCACGAAGATACTGAAGTCAATCCTTTGCCAAACATCCGCTATACAAGGAATGAAATGTCATGAAGATACTGAAGTCGATTCTTTGACAAACATTAGCTATACAAGGAAAGAAATGTCACGATCATACTGAAGTCGCTCCTTTGCTAAACATCAAATAAACAAGGACAGAAATATCACGAAGATATTGAAGGATAGTAGTATTATACGGGGATACTCTAGCGACAATGGGAAATCCAGCCAAAAAGGTCGTGTGAACATCTAGCGACAAGGGGAATTTAACATGGGGAAATGTAACATGGAACGAATGGGGAATTGAACATAGCGACAAGGATTGGGTCACTTCAGTGTCATTGGGACCTTAACGTTAAAAATGGGTATATCAAAATTAGTGTTAATGGGAATTTAATATGGCAATGTCACCTGGAGTTCTAAAGGAATTGAAAATTGGTGACTCCATTGTGTTTATAGGGTCAAAACTATTGATAAGGTAAAATGTACGTGTAGGGACAAAGGGCTGATAGGGATAAACATAGATCTACAGAAAGAAACAAATACACATTGAAACACACAAAAAAGAGGGTAGAGATGTTCTAAAGAAAGAAGGATAGTAGTAGTATATGGGGATACTCTAGCGACAATGGGAAATCCAGTCAAAAAGGTCGTGGGAACATCTAGCGACAAGGGGAATTTAACATGGGGAAATGTAACATGGAACGAATGGGGAATTGAACATAGCGACAAGGATTGGGTCACTTCAGTGTCATTGGGACCTTAACGTTAAAAATGGGTATATCAAAATTAGTGTTAATGGGAATTTAATATGGGAATGTCACCTGGAGTTCTAAGGGAATTGAAAATTGGTGACTCCATTGTGTTTATAGGGTCAAAACTATTGATAAGGTAAAATGTACGTGATGGGACAAAGGGCTGATAGGGATAAACATAGATATACAGAAAGAAACAAATACACATTGAAACACACAAAAAAGAGGGCAGAGATGTTCTAAAGAAAGACCCACAGATAATTATAGTCTACAATATGGGTTCAAAACATTTATTCAAGTATATACAATGGGCACCCTGGCCTGTGCTTTAGTTTAAGCACTATCCATTTAAAACATTCAAATCTGGACATGGAACAAACCTATTCACAAGTTATCTATTTCTTGGATCTAGAAAAATACTTACTTTTAAAATTAAAGTTTATGCCTTCAAAAAAAGACCCTACTTTACATACAACGCATAAGCATTTCATATAAGAATGACACTTTTCATACAACAATTAATATCCATTTTTAAGAAAAAAGCTAAACCAAAACAAGTAACAAACAATCAAATAGGAGAAAGTTCATATTGCTTTCAATATCCATCACACACATTGTTTAAAATCTGGTCAGCTATCGTTTGTGTCCCAACGTAGATGTTTCCCATTACGTACCCCTTTCATTCGTAAATCTGTTTGAGTCTTACGCTCGATACTTGGTGTGTGAAATGATTCATCTTTCTTGTTTGGCAGTGTTAGTCACAATGAACTATCGGTCTTGGACGATGTCCCTTTAATATGCTGACCATCATCGACGTGACCGTACGGTAAAGTGAAGTGATTGGGAAGCCGCACTCTCTTCTGGTACACGATTTGATAGACTTTTTCCAAAGACCTACTGACGATTTGGTGTGGGGGTAAACGTACGATCTTGTGCGGTTCGTGAATGGTCACTTTAAAAGTTACATTGTGTCCAGACTTCAAGGCTTCTTTTAGCATGTCAAAGTTCACCACTCGACTGGTGCCATAATTGAGAGTCAGTCCTTTCACTTTACATTCGGTGTGCATTTCTCCTTGACGGTTTCGGTATTCGTAGCCGTAATTTTTAGGACCGCCACTTGCAAAACTTAGAATCTTGTCGTCGGGATGTTCATCTGTCCAGGCTCCTAAACGGTCTCCATCGATGTCAGGGTGACGTTGACAGAGGCGATCGATGTAGATGCAACTGTCCGTGTCAAAATATAGGAGTTCTAACACTTCGTACAATTTTAAGCGAGCATGGGCTGTCACGTAAGCCGCAATGATGATATTTCCAAAGTTGTCGGCTTCTGCAAAGTCTAGTTCTTCTTCGTAATTGACTAAGATCAAGTCATCACGAATGACGTCCACGTGTTTGATGTATTTGGTTTTGTCGTGAATCATCTGGAAGTAGCGGGAAGGTTCGGACATATACTACGTCTTGGGTAAAGACGGTCATTGTGCCATTCTACCCCACCTGCAATTTAACATCACTTTGACAAACGATCCTTCGTTTTTCTCGATGTAGTCTAAAGTGATACCCTCCTGCTCCCTAAATTTTTCTTTGAATTTCTTTTGGTCTTCGGGAGTGTGGCACCAGAAAGGATAGCCGCTAGCTTCTTCTTTTAGTTTCAAAAAGGCATCTACGCAGTCTGCAAAAATACTATTCCGTGTCTCGTCGCACTTGCGGTATTGTTGTGTCATGGGAAAGTGGTAAATTTCGTGCATTTCTAAGAGTCGGTATCCCAGGTCCAGAGCTTTAAACAATTCCACGCTAACCTACGTTCCTATCAAGGAGCGTTCTTCCTTGTTGTGATGAGAAGGTTAGTCTTGGTTGCACGTTTCGGCACAAGTTCGACACAAAGGAAACATCAGTTTACCTTGGCATTGGTGAGGTAAAATGGGATGGTACAAATCCGTAGGAGGCAAGACATTGCACTTGATCAATCCCTCGTACTGTCGAATGCGGTCCAGGTAAATGTGTTCTGTCATCAATTGTGGATGCCCTACAGGAACGTGAAAATATTTGCAGACGTAAGAATACAGCGAACACACGTCCAAGTATTTGATTTCCTCTCCCTTCTCCTCGTCCGCCTGGTACAGCAAACAGGTGGCATTCGTTCGTCCTCCGTACAAACTATCCCGAGGGTTCAGTGGGTCCACCAACTTGTAACTTTCCGCAATGCGTTTAAACTCGGGATCGGTTTTCAAACGGTGATCGTACTCATGTTCCCACATTTCCACCACTTGGTATCATTGCTGTTCTAACTTCAAACGCCGCTGACAAGTTGTCTGGTATAAGTCTTCTATGGCCCATTGTAAAAACTGATTTTTGGTGTCACCTTGAGGGTAACACATGGGACATTCTAAGTCCCAGCCATACACCGAATACATTTTGATGGTCTTTCCGCCTGCTCCAATGTTGACAATGTATGAGACAAGGTCAAAGTGACCAAGGTTTTTATAGATTTTTGTAGTGGTTCATAGTGTTATGTCGACGACGAGGACGTGTACACGACAGGCCCTCCGTCTTGACACCTGTCGTAAAACAAATCCGTACGAAATCGCAAATAATCAGGGGTGGTGGGTTTTGAATCCAAGAGTAAATAGGCGTGTGGCGATTGAGTGGCATCATCGTACGCATGAGTCAGCCAAGGTGCTCCTAACTGTTTGGCTAAGACTTGCACTTTTGATTTATCTCGAGGACTTTTAAACAAGACCACGTAATGAGCATTGAGACTAATGGTACGATGGGCTTCACTTTGTTGAAATAAATTTTGTGTAATGTAAATGACACTGGCATTACGATGATGCCCTTTACGCGTAAACCACAGTTTAATTGCTTCTTCGTCTTCTCCTAACATTTCGTCAAAAATGACCCAATGAGTTTGACTAGGGTCAGACACAATCCCCTCGTCTTCTCTAGGAATACCTTCCACAAACACAATGGAATCACCTTGACTTTCTTGCAAGAGACAGTATGCCGATTGCCACTCTTTGTAACACCACACGATGCGTTGAGGTGGACGATCGATCAAATGATGTTTATGTTCGATCAAACGTTTGACAAATTCGGTTTTGCCTGAACCGCTCGGTGCAGCAGTTAACATGTTAAAAGGATGACGAAGATACAAGGCTTTCCAACTAGCATGATCTAAGTGTTCGCCAATAACTTTGAATGTGGAGGAGAAAGGAGTAGTAGAAATAACAGAGTTAGCCATAGTAGTGTAGGGTATGACACTATTGAACCAAAAACAGACAAGACAAGAGGCTTTTATACTTATTTCAAGACACGTTTATTTCAATGCAACACGAAAGACAAAAATACATAAAAGCCAAATGGATAAATACAGGGATAAAATAAACATGGAAACGATCAAAGTGGCATATAAACAAGTCTCTGTACAACATTGTTTGGGTAACGAAGGGATAAAATACATAGGGAAACGATCAAAGTGGCATATAAACAAGTCTCTGTACAACATTGTTTGGGTAACGAAGGTGTCCTAGAGGTAGTGTGCAATGTTCTAATAGTCTCCTCTACATGGGGTACAGTCACATACGTGTCTTCTCGAAAGGGTCTTAGTGGGGGAATGTCCATGACAGTTCTGCCTTGAACAGAGGGATTGTCCTGGGTGACAGATTCTTTCTCTTTTTCTTCTGGTACTGTCACTAACACAGGTTTAAAAGTGACTTTTTTCACTCGACGATGTATTTTAGGAACACAACGCTTCGGCATAATGGGATGCTTCGTTTGTCCAAGCCTCAAAATCCCAACTTTTCCAGTCACGTACATCTGTCCAATGAGGGTGTAAATAACAATCTACACACACATCTTCGTACACCGCTTCCGTACGTAAAAGTTGACGAATCTTTTTTTTCCTGTAGAGGTCGAGACGTATCCAGATGAAAGCGTAAGGCTTTAAACAGAATGAGTCTCTCGTGGACATTTAAAGGAGTCAACATACTGTCTTTTTTGGTAGGTAGTGTTCGTAAAGTGTCCACAAGGAATCGACAGGTAAACGAAATCCCAGAAAGCAAGTCACTAAAACACACACTACACGTCGACCCCAATTCATGGAGTACAATTCTTGCAATAAGTGTTCGTAATCTTTCACCGTGTGAATCTTCTCATTGACATCCTTCCACGGAATCTGTTTGACCACCAGTGATAATGGTTGTGGCATGGTCGATCTCTTTTATACTTCTTTTTTTTGTCGAAAACCATCAGTGTATATTCTACACAGAATCAGATCTGCTCCAAAAGCGATAGTGATTAATACAACGTGTAATTTCGTCCCACTGCCATTCAGGGTAACGGTTAAGAAGGATCAAAACATCTTCAGATGTAAACGTACTAAATTGGAAACAGAGCAAATAAATACCCTTGATCCAGAGAAATCTAACACTTTGGTTAATTTTTGTCACTTTCCTCTTGTAAATTTCACGACACAAAAGTTCTACAGTCACCCATTGAGATTTTTTTTTAGCAAGACCCTGCCAAACATCCTTGTAGATCTTCTCTTGCAATTCGTGTTGTAATCCTTGAATATTATGCTTTAGAGAGGGCTTATATACTGGTCTAGGTTTGTGAAACGACATGGAGCAGTAGTGTCACTTCCAATCACTAGGTCACACTAAAAGAAGGTATTGAAAATTCGGAGACCATCGAGCATGTTCCGGTTAAGCGGAATCTTTCTGTTCCCACTCATAAATGGATACACCACAACTGAAACACTTGACTTTATCCCCTTCTCCCAAGTAGAAAATTCCGTCTCTGGCTAATTCTTCAGGAGTTGGTCCAGGCAGATATTTTGGCCATTTATCTTTGAAGGTTTGAAATCGACTTTTAAAGTGACAGCATTCAGGCAAACTCGTCGGGAACGAATATTCGACTCTCCTCACTTCCATTCGATGCAGGTACGGTGAAATTCCTAGGAGTCCACGATAACGTGTGGCACCGCTTTCGCATCCCACAGGTTTGACACGCACAGCATCACTTTCCAGGGTAGATATAGGGGTAGTAGTCATAGCAATGTTCCCACGATATCCTGCTGAATCACCAAGGTCACCGCGCCTGGCATCACTACAATCGCAAGGTTTAGCATCGCATTCCACTTGAGAATTCCCAAATTTGAATGATGTCTGTTTAAATGGATTCATCTTCTTTTCCCTTGGTCGATGTTGCGACAAATGAACTATTGGTCTTGGACGATGTCCCTTTTTATATGCTGCCCAATTTTGACGTGACCGTACGGTAGAGTGAAGTGATTGGGAAGTCGTACTATTTTTTGGTACACGATTTGATAGACTTTTTCCAAAGGTCGGCTAACGATTTGGTGTGTGGGTAAACGAACAATCTTGTGCGGTTCGTGGGTAGTCACTTTAAAGGTTTCACCCTGTCCCGACTGTAAGGCTTCTTGTAGTATTTCAAAGTTCACCTCTCGACTGGTGCGATAATTGAGAGTCAATCCTTTCACTTTACATTCGGTGTGCATTTCTCCTTGGGGATCTCGGTATTCGTAGCCGTAATTTTTAGGACCGCCACTTGCAAAACATAGAATCTTGTCGTCGGGATGTTCGTCGGTCCAGGCTCCTAAACGGTCTCCTTCGATGGTAGGGTTACACTGGTTCGGACGGTGAATGTAGATGCAACTGTCCGTGTCAAAATACAACACACGATCTCCTAACAGTTCTAACACTTCATACAATTTTAAGCGAGCGTGGGCTGTCACGTAAGCCGCAATGATGACATTTCCAAATTTGTCGGCTTCTACAAAGTCTAGTTCTTCTTCGTAATTGACTAAGATAAAGTCCTCACGAATGACGTCCACGTGTTTCATGATTTTGGTTTGGTCGTGAATAATCTGGAAGTAGCGGAAAGGTTCGGACAAATACTCCGTCTTGGGTAAAGACGGCGGTTGTGCCATTCTACCCCACAAGCAATTGAGCATCACTATGGCAAACGACAGCCTTCCTTCGTTTTACTCGATGTGGTCTAAAGTGATGCCTTCCTGTTCCCGATATTTTTCTTTCAATATTTTTTGGTCTTCAGGAGTGTGACACCAGGAAGGATAGCCACTAGCTTCTTGTAGTCTGCAAAAATACCTTTCTGTGTCTCGTCGCCCTTGCGGTATTGTTGTGTCTTGGAAAAGTGGTAAATTTCGTACACTTCTAAGAGTCGGTATCCCAGGTCCAGAGCTTTAAACAATTCCACGCTCACCCACATTCCTGTCAAGGCGCGTTCTTCCTGGCTGTGGCAATGGTACAAGCTTTTTTCAAAGGATCGATCCCACCGTACTTCATGAACAATTCTCGACATCTTCCACGGCAACGTCGTAAAATGTCCACGTCAGATTGACAGTACTTTAACATTTCTTCTTGAAAGTCAAAGGGGTCCGAGGCGTGAGTCTGGTACCAAGCATGGAAAGCTTCTCGTTGTTCGGTGCGCATGTTGTCGGGGTCGTAGTCGTCAGCCTCATGCAAATGGGGTAGAACAGCATGTTGATTGGCGTCAGTATTGAAAAAATGTGGAAAATAACCTTTGGCCATTTCTGTCATTCCAAACGTTTTAGGCATGCGACTTAATGGCATGGCCAAGTAACTCATCGAATCTTTAAACTGCACTTGTCCTACTTGCATGTAAATGATTTTGGCTCCGTTCAAAGTCACTTTAGGCCGTTCGGTACTTTGTTCTGTATAGTATCTGAGCAGAAATTGCCCATCGTATCCCGAGAAATTGTGAGCCATGACCGTGGGATGGCGATGACAATCTCCGTAACGTTCGACGTCTTTTGGACTCCACGTTTCGTCGATGGGGTTTAGGATCCATTAGGCAAAATTGACTAGCGTGTTGTTCCCTCGAAAGATTTTTTCACGTCCTCCAGGAATCTTGCTGCAGTGAGAGCAATGACTAAAGTTAGGTTCTTGGATACACTGCTGACACGCACGGTGAGCCACGCAGAAATTAGGAATGTGAATACCAGTTTCTTGCATGCATTCGAAATCAAAAAAGATAAAATTTCTTTTCTTCTGGGTATCTTCTGGTTGGGGTTGGTATTTTTGAATGAAGCATTCGTGATCCAAATCCACGATTTGGTGACAAATGTGACATCGTTTCTTCCCTCGACAAACGTGAAATTTGGCACTATTGGTACGTATGCCTTGTCCACAAGTAGGGCACAATCTCAGAAGCTGACAAGTACTTTTCGGCTGTGATCTTTTCATCTGCAAATGTTGTTGGTAACAGGTAAGACTGACAAAAGTGCGCTGACAAACAGGGCAATGCACTCGTACTTGTCCTTTGTCCAGACAAGGTTGAGAGGCCAAACATCCCTCACATTTCGATTCACAATGCTTGTGTTGTTCTCGATTGTTATAACCATAGGCACATTTTTCACAGTAGTAACTGTATCCCAGAAATCCAGTGATACTAGTAATGGTATCAAAATGACCATCGTGATGATAGACTTGAATGTATTTTCCGTCTTTGAAATCATTGCCTCGAAACAAAAGAGGACCACGCACTTCTTGAGGGTGTACTTTCAAGGTGTAATGTGGATCCAAGGCACCTTGCAATTTTTGAATTTCTGGAATTCCGCAAGGGGTGTCTTTGGATATCCACGCTTGCTGTAACAGGAGTTCTGCTTCGCTTATTTGTTTGGCTCTGTCCGATTGCTGAATAGTTTTCCAGGCTCTTTTCCATTCTGCCGTGTCGTTCTTGTTGGCATACGTTCGTCCTACCACGACAGCACGGGCTAAACACATCTGATCTTGAGGAATGTTAATTCGGACGAGGTTTAGTTTGGTGTTGCGAAGGTTGTCGACTAATAATACTTTTTTGCGTCCTGTCCCCTGGGGAAGAGACACGTTGGTCATGAACAGTGTGGCTTTTCCGTCGGTGATGTGAAACTTGTCGTTGGATTGTTGCACATGTTGAATTTTGTCGATGACTTTGGAAGGTGTTAATTGTGATGGGCTAGTAAACTCGATCCAAACGGGAGACTTTAAATTATCGTGATGAATGGAAAGTCTCAAGCGATCGTCTTCTTTGGCATGACATTGCTGTTTCAGTGCAGTTAACACAGAATCTCACACCTCGGTAATGAACCCTTCTGTATTCTCCAAAGGTACATTGGACTTGAAATCTTTAAACTTTACGGCATACGTGTAAGCCGTTGTTCTAAATTTTCGAGAGGAACGCTTTTCCGTCTCTCGAATGTGATAGTAATTTTCAGGGTTTACTAAGGGTGGTACACTTTGCTTGGACGTCAATTGCCTGGGTGTGGATTCGGGCTCACTCATGTCATCTTCAAAATCACTGGCATGAATTTGAGCCAAGACTTCAGCTACTGTGCTAGGCGATACATTACATTTCTGTCTCTTACTGTCTTCTCCTTTCTCCACAACATGATGTGATCTTTTCATCTTGTCTGCAGAAAGTCAAATGACTACCTTTTAAAGACCATAACCCCCATATATTCATGTCCGATCCGTGAATATATAAAGGGTCAGTGTCTAACCTGTCAGTATTCATTTTATTCTCACATTGACCAGAACAATGGAAGAACCTACACAAGTGGAACTTCTCATCAGCGCTTTACGTGGGGTCATACGAAAGTTTTCTTCAGACAAGCCTACGGACTACTCTCCCTCCTTTTGAGATAAAAGTCAAGATACTTGCTATATCTGTAAGAAGAAAGGACATTGGGCTACAGAATGTCTAGATCGTGACAAAAACAAAAAAAGGTACCAATAGAGACAAAAGTCAAGATACCTGTTATTATTGTGAAGAGAAAGGACATTGGTCTCCAAACTGCCCTAAGAAACAACAGGAACAGAAGGAGGAAAGGAAAGGAAGCAGCAGGAAGGAATTCTGAACAGGAGGAGGAGGGAAAGGTACCCACCCCCAAGGAAGAACCCCGACACGTTCACAAAGACAAGAAAAGAAGACGAAACGAAAGTGAAGAGGAAGAAGAAAAAGAAAAACCTGTGACAGTAAAGAAAATGAAAAAAACAGAAAGAGTGAAACAGAAGAAACCTATGAACTTTTTTAAAGTGGTATTGTTTTATGTTATGTTGTGATATTGAATTGTAACGTTTGTACTAGAATACACCAGAGAGAAAAAAACGTAAGTGTCTCTTGGTTTTGATTTTATAGAATAAAAACCTAGACTCACACATTCATTCCTTCATTCATTCACCCACACGTACATCATGGGTTCAAAAAAAGAATAAAAAAGGACTTTTGAGTTTTCATTGAATTAGGCAATTGAAATAGTATTTCTTTTCGAATTAATTGGAATGGCCCTGAAAAGGACCGTTGGTGTTTTGTTTGTTTCAAAACAAAAAAAATCTCAGAAACGGGACGTAACCATCTTTAGCTGTCTTAAGCCTTTGCCACGGCCAAGGCCTACTTCGGGACTGGTGGTCAATGATTTGGTAGAAATCACTAACGGTGGTATGGTAGACGTAGTCACAGAGAGATTGGGTTGTTTAGCTCGAGAAGGTCTTTTTCTCTTCGGTCGTGATAAAGAAGTCTGATACATTTGTTTCAGACTCCTTAACTCTGCTAAAATATCTAAAAGTACCGTCGTGACCGTTTGATTTTCACTATTCTCTTTCTGTCCTTAGTCTTCTTTCTTCTCTGTTGCTGCTACTGTTTCTTCCTGGTGTTTCCTTCTTGCTTCTTCCTGCTGTTGAATAAGAAAAGCTTGTTCTTCTACGTTCTGTTGTTGTAAAAATCGCTCCAATTCTTCTTTTTGTCTTTGCTTAAAATCATCGACGTGTACATAAAAAAAGCAGAAGGCAGCGAAGGTTCCGGAATAAATTCTTGTGATGTTAAAAAATCCACAATATCCCAGTTAAAATCAACTTCTTCTGGATGTAGATTTGTCATGACTTTAATAGTCACTGCTGGCCCATGACTTGCTGTCTCTACTCCTGGCTCACCCCAATTCATCGTCTTCTTAGTGTCCGACATCATTGACAACTCTGTCGCATCGAATTGACTGCGCACAGACGATAGTACCTCTATATAGAAAAGGTGACGTCACAGACTGCTCTCTTCCGATTGGATGACTGTGACTGCCTTTTGAAACGCACGTTTGGATTGGTGGATACACTCAATCCGTTTCGATCCGCTCTTCCCCTATAAATAACCGCAGTACACGGCATTCGCTTCACCTGTTTCTCATCACAAGACGTGGACTAACGTTGAATCGTCTATTCTTGTTTCTACCATGCAGTTTCTGACTGATCTACCCATGTATGTCAGATCATCGTGGAGTGTCATTCATATGACGGATACAGCCTTTTGGAAGAGAAGGATCTATGTGGAAAGACAAGGTTGTTTAAAGAGAGTTCTCTTCTATGGTCCAACAGTGAGGAGAAGTTTAAGGAAGAGAAGAAGATCTGTGAGATGTCTTCTGTGTAAACAAGATACTGTTAACATTACACATAACGGCCCTTTTCAGGGCCACTCATAGGTCTCGAAAAGATATTAGCTTTCTTTGCCACCATTTTTCCTCTTGTCCCTAGACAGTCCCCTATACCCATACAAAAAATCATTTTTCCCATGTTCAATTCCCCTTGACGCTAGATAGACCCAAATAGTTCCCATGTTCAATTCCCCTTGACGCTAGATAGGCCCACCATGTTCAATTCCCCTTGACGCTAGATTAGCCCAAGCTGTTTTTGACTGGATTTTCCCTTTACGCTAGAGTGCCCCAATATACTATTTTTCACCCTCATAAGGTTTAAAAAGACGTTAGATTTGAATTCGAATGACATTGTGAGTGTGAAGTGTCGAATTTTGAAAGAACCTTAATCCTGAGAGAGAGAGAGAGAGAGAGAGAGAGAGAGAGAGAGAGAGAGAGAGAGAGAGAGAGAGAGAGAGAGAGAGAGAGAGAGTGTGTGTGTTAGATCTTTGATGTTACTACGTTTGAAATCTCTATGGATCAGGAACAAATATGATGTTGAACTTGGATGAATATGTGACTATTCTCGAATTTGCGATCTGTCTTTATGGTCAATACTAGAACTTATAAACTTAAAAAAGACCTAAAGACCTGAACATAATTATCAATGGACAATCTTAACATGGAACATTATATATATATATATATATATATATATATATATATATATATATATATATATATATATTAATTTAAAGACTATTATAATTACGTCTACGAAAATCTATACACTGCGCAGATAAACGGCAAGCAGCAGGAGACATAATATGGGTAAAAATGAGAAACATACAATTTATTAACTTTCGATACTAGGGGGTCCGTCAAATGATGTTAATCTGAGACGGACCAAAAAAAAAGAAACAGTAAGGACTCCAGCTATAGCAGTATGTAATTGTAAATAATGTCACGTTTATAAGATAACACTATTGTACTACCAAGTCAATTTCTGCATGATTTGTATATTTGGTTTACGCAGAATAATGTACACATTTCTATTATTGTTTACGATGAAGCGAAAGACTTTAAATTAGTAATATAAGGCTACATTTGTAATTAATGTTTAGTACAGTAGGATTCTTATCATGCAGGGTTAGGTTTATTTCTGAACTTGTTGTTTTGTAATCATTATACCTGTAATATAATCTGTTTAACTTACCATATATAACGTTATTATGTTTTATGCCCGTGTCATATATTTATATATATATATATATATATATATATATATATATATATATATATATATATATATATATATATGGAGTGTCCGGTGGTGTCCAAGTGACTAGAGGGAGCCGAGCATTCCAAGTATCAGAGGATTCGAGCTCTACGCGGTGCAAGCTGTAAAGCCAACCACATGAATTATTCATAGCAGCTGTGAAGCTTAACTTTAACAGCCGCGGAGCTTAAATGCAGTGTTCTGACAACGGTGTGTATTCCCTTGCATGTAATATTGTAGCTGTGGACTAAATGTTGGGGTTCGTAAAACCCATTGTATCTTTCGGGACTGTAAAGATAAGTTATATATTTGTGATTTTTCATTTGCATAATTTCGCTGAGTTAATTCATTTTATTATATGAATAAAATTCCACATTGTTTCCTTGCTGAGTAAGCTAAATCCATTGTTTAGTCACTGAATTATTCACGCCTTGTGTTTGCCTTTGTAGAGTAATTTGTTAGTATACATCTTTATTACATTTGTGCGTTATTATGTTAGTATACACACACGTATTCATAATTGAATTACCCATGCAAGTCATTTATTATTAAACATTGTATGTATATCATCGGCAAAGTGTTCTGGTGTGAATACGAAATATTTCACCCGGTTATCTTGCTACACTAATGTCAAGGAACAAATTTTCACCACTTCCAGCTACTCTCCAGTAGATCTTTCAAACTATTTGCAAATTTCTTCCGTGACAAAGTAAAATTCATCAGAGATAAGCTTGACAACACAATTTCAATTGACTAGTCGTCACCATCCAGTTACGTTATAAAATTTCAGCGACAACCATCAGGAGCATTTGATCCTGTCTCTATGGATTTAGTACGGACAATCGTGATGAAGAGTGTACCAAAGTCATGTCAACTTGATCCGATTCCAACATCACTGTTGATTGCGTGCTTAGACCCAATATAGCCTTCACTAACTGATGTTATTAATATCTCTGTCTCATCAGGGGAATTCACATCATTTATCAAAACTGCCAATGTAAAGCGTCTGCTGATGAAACCAACACTCGACCATAACGACTTAATAAACTACCGCCCAGGTTCTAATCTCCAATTCATATAAAAATTCTTAGAAAAAGTTTTTCTAACCTAGCTTTAATGACATGGAAAAAGTATGTGGAACCAGTGAGACTTCCAGATTACAAGACGTTAGCTTATGGACACGCTGATATCACCCAGTATAAAATTGGAACGACTTCCAAGAATGGCACCTCTTTGCAAGGACAAACTTCGAGAAAGATGGATCATTCTACGCAGATGAAAAATGCGAAAGAACAAACATCATTTACTTATTCACCATCATGCCGTCACAACAAAGGAGAAAAAGGATTGAGAAAATATAATACGAAAACTTACACCACACGGTGAAATTTAAAGACTTTGCGTATGACTTTTCAGCTAAGGAATCAGCAAGTTTCATTACGGACTTATTTGACTCACTATTAGAGGAACTGAAACGTTAGTTTCAAGTCAAAGATATAGGTCAGATCTTTTGAGCTTATCTATGTATCAAGACAGTCTGAACTCTTCTCTACGTCTCGGGTTAAGTACACCTGAAGAATTAGCTTCTTCCAAACTATTGAGGTCGATTGAAAACGTGCAGACGATAAGCGAAATAACTGACATCCCCGATAAAAAAAAGTGACCATTCATATGGCGTACGTTGCACCTCTATGGGAAGACAATAACCGCCATTAATCTGCTTATCGATAAGTTTACCTTGCACAATGGACATAACAGCAGATTTACGAATGAAAGAGGGTACGTAATGGGAAACATCAACGCTGGGACCCATGTAGTAGCTGACCAGATTTTAAACAACGTGTGTAACAGATATAGAGAGCAACATGAAATTTCTCCTATTTGATCGTTTGTTACTTATTTTGGTTAGTTTTGTTCTTAAAAATGGATATTAATTGCTGTATGAAAAGTGTCTTTACTATATGAAATGCATATGTGTTGTATATAAAGTGAGGTCTTTACTAAAGGCTTAAAATTTAGTTTTAAATGTATTGTTTTTTCAAGTTCCAAGAAATAGATAACATGTGAATAGATTTGTTCCATGTCCAGATTTGAATGTTTTAAATGGATAGTGCTTAGACTAAAGCACATGCCAGAGAACCCATGTATATACGTGAATAAATGTCTTGAACCCATATCATTTATCATGGACTTTTCCTATCTGTGGGTCTTCTTTAGAACATTTCCGTCCTCTTTCATGTGTGTTTGGATGTGTATTTCTTTGTTTATGTATATCTATGTTTGTCCCTATCATTCTTTGCCTCTACAAGTACATTTTACCCTATAAATAATTTGGACCCTATAAATACAATGATGTTACCAATATTCAATTCCCTTAGAACTCCAGGTGACATTCCCATGTTAAATTCCCATTGACGCCAATGTTGATATACCCATTTTATGGGTCTCTCTCTCTCTCTCTCTCTCTCTCTCTCTCTCTCTGGGCTTAGGACTTCAGTAGAAAATGGCTCTATCCCCGACAAAGTTTGAGACTTGTATAGACAAATAGTTATTTCTCACACAGGGTTTGAGATTGTGGAGAAAATAAATATATTTCCTAAAAGGTTTGAGACTTCTACAGAAATTTTCTATCTTCCTGACTGGTTTCGGGCTTACACAGAAAATTTTAAACCAAAAACCTGAACCATCGTTGATGACGAGGGAATGAGAACCACCTATATCTCACAATTTGCAAAGCTGGTGAAACAAAATGTCAGCTAGTGCAGATATTCAAACTGCGCTGGTGGTAATATAATTCCTCTTAGGTCTTGATAAGTACGTTTTTTAGACAAACTTTTTTTTTACACATAACTTTCTTTGCTAGATCCTTGTAACTTCAGATGTAAACGAACGAAAGATGCAATATGTGGGCTTTGCGTATATTGCTGAAATCTACAAAACTAATTAAATTCCCGCTGATCCGTTTGATGTAATATTAAATAAAACGTACATATCTTTGCGTAGCTTCCACGTCGTCTTAATACATTGATAATTGTTTTAGACTTTGCAACTCGGTACATTTAGGTATTTTTTTTTCTTTCTCTATAATGCATACGTGTGAAATAGACTCTCTCTCCTCTCCATTAGCATGTCTTATATTGAAGTATCTGAGATGTTGATAAGGTTATATTTTCATGGGCTTCATAATATGTGGCATTTAGTGTCCAGACATTTTTGGAATATGCCATCCTACGATCTGCAAAATGAATTTAAAAAAACGAACTATGAGGAAGCAGAGACACTCTATAAGCAAGTGACAATATTTTCAACAACATTCATTTTGAAAATTAAACGGTACAGACAAGATATGTAGAGTGTTTTCAAATATGACTTTATATCATTTATTATGTTTTGTTTTGGACAATTTAATTTCCTTAGAATACGAATGATACACCTGAAATTAGCCAACTTTACAAGTTTGCAAACCAAGCAAACCGGATAATCTTTAATAAAATAAATTATATAAAGAATGCAAATAAAGTCATTTGATAAAATTTTCAGTTTTCATCAGTTTCATGTATATCAGGGATTGATCACGATAGATACAATAACAACTAACAGTGCAAAACTAGTATCTAACTAGCCTGGGCGCTTTCGACTCTTAATGAGTCTTTTTCAAAGGCAAATACAAGACATAAACAAGATAAACAAATAAAAGAGAAAAACCGTTGTTTATGCAAAACAATGCATGACTATTTCTTTAAACCTTTAGGTGTTGTATGTTTAACTAGTTTATTTCAACTTGTTGACGATGCTGGCAAATATTTTATTGATCTAGAAATCGATGAGCCATAACGACATCTGTAATTTTATGTAAATTTTGTAAGCACAAATTATATCCTGTATATTTCATTTGTATAGTACTATGTATAGGTTGCTAAACAAATTTAGATAATTATTTAAAAGCAATGTGTCGGCTGCAACAGGTAAGTTTAATTATGCATGGTTATCGTTTCTCGTCTTCTTGGTTTAAACCTCATGATTTCAATGTTCTAAGGCGCCGTATCAAATAAGATTACTTTCCTTTCCTTGTTTCGGAACTCCAGTAGGGGTTTTGAGCTAACAAATCTCAAGAAAATTATAGTCAGGGCGAAGCAAATTCAATCACTAATCAAGACCACCCTAGTCAATATCGCCCTTGTGGCGATATAAGTTGCAAAACCCGTCAACATGATATAAAGACCATGACATTTCTAACACAGTGACTAGAGAAAAGTTAATCATACATCTTGAAACAAAACAGAGAAAGTAATTTATCTCATCACATGGAAGATCCGTAGCCTTCGGTATATCGGAGAAACTGAAAAGCTACACAAAAGGAACAACCTTCATAGATCTGATTTAATGAGAAAAAGCTGTACTTATGCCCGGTCTCAGAAAGCGTCTCCTCCCCAGACTACACATGTAGTGATCCAACACGTATAGCAATTGCTCACAACCTGAAACAACCAATTGCGCACAACTATGACAATGAAATATCCGAGCCATAATTTGTGGTTACATAAATTTACATATTAGAAAAATCAGATGTCGTTATGGCTCATTGATTTCTAGGTCAATTAAATATTTTCCAGCATCCTCAACAAGTTAAAGTAGTTGAAACATAAAAAATTTAAAAGTTTTATTCCTGTACAAACTGATTTCTTTCTGACAATTCTAAGTTGTATTCCAAATTTCCTAACTTAAAGGTCACTGGCCATACTCTGACATTTATATGTATATATCATATTTGCATTACGTGAATAAAAGTAGTCATATTCGCACAATTTAAAAAAAAAAACAAAAAAAACTATGAAGCATAAAGATGATATAATAATTTAATTACTGGAAAATTAAGTATAGAACGCTGTTGCCTCCCCTTAGATAAGATTTTCCACCTATAGAGAACGCCAACCGGAAATGACGTACATTTATCCCCAGAAGAGAAAGTACATGCTTCTTGTAACTATCATAATGTTATTAGTCCGATGGGCTAGTAAGTTTTGTTATCAACAGTCAGCGTTTGTTTACTCAATACCCTAATAAAGACGTGACTTCAGTATATATTCTGTAGAATCAACGCAGCGACCGTTGTAAATAGAGTCATAAAATATTAGAATGAGAAGATGAAGTAAATTTCTGCCTCAGAAATATGATTCTATTACAAAAAGCCATCTGATTTTGTGCATTTCGTTTAACAGCGTGAATCACGGTCCCGTCATTAACAACGGAAGTTTGGTAATTGATATCCTAATTAATCTGACAGCGAATTAAATGAAAAATAACCTGGTATCACACTGTATTCACGCGACCACAGTAACAAACTACAGCACAAAAGAGCAGACATGAACTATTCACAAATATTAGTTTTCATGATTGTTTGTTTCCTTTTTTTATTGCTTGCTAGCCAAACGCGCCAACAGTCACAAACGGGAAACTGTATAATTTACGTTTGCATCGAAATAGTTATAATAATTCGATCAATTTATTATGATCACATTACTTACACATCATTTCCATACAACTACTTTTTCTATGACAATAAAAATTGTTTATATATTTTTCCCATACAAGACAACAAATAATTGAATACACGTGGAGATATCCTAAGATAATGCCGTACATTTGTTGGGAATTAAATTCTCGCAGCATGGGCATGTAAGATTTGAACATTTTCCCGCTTATTATTAATTTCAACAATACATTGAGGTACGATAATTAGGAACACATACTAAACTTATGCTACGCTATTAATGCTGAGACCATAAGTGGAGCTGTTAAATACAACGCGCCAAGTCAGATGGCTTCTTTGACGGGAAAACATTTTCCAAGGTGAAACTAACATTATCTTTTGATGTTAATATTTTATAACAGTGTTTACAATATCCACTGCTTTTATGTTGCAGAACATCCGCTGAAGTCAAGACTTTATCAGGGAGAGGCCATTTAATGGGGAGGGGGGGGGGGGAGGCACGTGTTTTGAAACGTGTATTTTGCTCGGACTTTTTTATATTAAGGAAACTGCCATTCCTTTTTTTACTTTAAATAATTCGCGTCAGCTATAATGTAACATCTTTTATTTTAAAACGATATACAATTCCCGCCTGATAAGACAGGCTAAATGTGGCGTTTTATACTTGTTCAGCCTCCGGAAAAAAGCAAAAGTTGAATGAATATGATATAAAAGCACAGGAGTCTGACGTTTTATCAATAAAGTATGGCGAAATGTCTGACTAAATGAAATACCCTTATCAATAATATATATATATATATATATATATATATATATATATATATATATATATATATATATATATAACACATGGAGTGCCAGCGTTGCCACAACCCTTCGCTTGATTCGACATTTTCTCACGAGTCTTTTATCGCTTCAAAATCGCAAGAAGACTGAAACACTACATATATGCATTCAAACGACAGTTACTTACCAACACATAGTTCTTAAATGACCATGTCCTGAATCCAACCACCGAATTAACCTTTATTTTCACCAGTACGGTCACAATAGCCTCGCTATGAAATTTATCTGACGGAAGTAGCACATTCTAACAGTTTCTACAATCTAAGCCAGGGTTCTTTACTTGGCCAAGCGGTATCAAACCCTGGCGCGATTCCCGCTAGAAGACATAAGTTTACCCCAAATTTCCAAATACTTCCATACAGCTTAGGTTGTAAATTGTCCGCTCTACACATAAATGTTGCTCTAATCATTGCAAGACCACATATCTCACAAACGTGCCATATATATATATATATATATATATATATATATATATATATAATATTATATATATATATATATATATATATAGTATATATATATATATATATATATATATATATATATGTCAGGCGTATGAATTATACAACTATACCCTAACACAGGAAACTATTTCAACTACGCCACCTTAGGCCAGTCAAACAATGTTTCCAGGCACATTTCGCCAGTACCACATAATCATTAGCTACCATTTCTAAATAAACTGTATCTGCAGAGTCCCTTCTTATTGATTCCTTCGTGTAATTTATCAATTTCCCACCGTAAATATTGCCACTGCAGTCACGCCAGCAACATACACCACTATATTTTAATATGGACTATGTCACAGAATGAGAAGAAAAGCAACTTTTGTTCTGCCTGAGAAATATTTGATTATTTGTGCTATTCATGCGTACAACGTTATCTAGGATGAACAAGTGTTATTTCCAGACAAGCGACGGAACCAACATATGTGTCGCCACCGTAAACTACTTGCGGCTACAGACATCATAATCACGATATGCACGGGTATTTTACCCTGAATATTACTCACTGTCCTATTAATTTAAGCAAGATTAAGGTATAACCGACTTTGGTCACTTTGGATCTGTCGAGGAGAGTACACGTGGTATTTCTATAAGCCATAGGGGTGTGTGTTAAATTTATATTTTATATGATATGCGAAGTTTATTGAGTTTGTATATGGATCTGGAACTAGTTGAGAGCAGAACACTTTTACAAAAGCTAGATGAGGACTTAACAGCTGATGAAAGAGAGTTTATATCAACCATAAAGCATGAGTTCTGCACAGGTTCAAGCAAAGTTCCAGCTCTGGGTTTTGAAGAGGATCCACACATGACCTTTGTCCATAATGATCATAAATTCCACCCATCGGAACATACATGTGGCAACAACCTTGTTTTGTACGTGAATGACAAAACGACCCTTGACAAGTGTGCCTTTTTAAGATCACGGTGGAAACACTAATGAATGCAGAGAACTTTGGGTTTGACTGATTGTTATTTTTTGGTGGAATGTTTCTGGTACATGTGTACCTTCTCATGATTAAAATTGCTTTCATGTATTTTGTATGATCTTTTACTATGCAGTATACTTATTTGTTTTTGTTTTGTTTGCTTGCATACCATTCAGGGCTTGAAATGTTGTCCTGGAAATAAATGATTTTCAACCTCTTTATTATGCAGTGAAGAATAATAAAAGAAGACATATTTTTGCGTTTATAATGGCACTGCAGCGAGATGCATGGCCCTTTATAAAGTAATCAACTCTATTTTGTTTCAGTCTTTCTTTTCTTCTGTTCATATTCTGGTACTAAATACATTTTTGTCTGCCAATTGGCAGGTAAATTGCCTATTACATGTAAATATACCTGTTCAAGGGGTTTTTTTTAGGTCCCACGTTGGCATTGTTATTGCACTTTTTCCGTCAGTATTATATCGCCATGGACAGCGGCAGCTGCTCTATGTGCTCGGGAAATGGACGAACCCGCTCATACACGAGTCTCCTGCTGCCTTGCAGGTAGGCTTTGGTTAGCCAAACGCTAAGGGAGTAAACCCTAAAAGAAAATCCGGAGTGGAGACCCTAAGGCAATTGGACGATGTACTTCATCCTCTTTCTGGCAACTCCTTGGTCTGGCGAGGGATGGGCTCCGCCAGACGACTTTTGCCCAAGACACACTGATAATGCTGGACAAAACTGACGTTATAATACCGGATCGGCTGTCGCCCGGGTCAACAAGGACCGCGCCTGCCGTTGTCCACCATGACTGAGATGACAAGTGATTCATAGTTACCAAATACCATCTCATAATATGAATTCAGTATATAAGTGATAGATTTTATCCTATTGCTCATATGTCTTGCTTCTCTTGTGTTACTTCCGGTATCCTTGATTCTGGACCAGAACCACAATTAATTGTACTATATATTCGCCACATTTCTTTCTTAGCACTGAACGTTCCACTGTGTGACAATCAACGCAAATCATATTTTAGTCTAACATATCATCAAATAGGACTTCAGGGTGAAGTTCTTGTCATAGGTTCACCGGCATTTTGTTTTCGATATATATAACGCTTCCATCACCACTAAAATGAAAGAGGAAATACTCTAAAAATATGCTAGAATTACATTCGTGGATACTCAGTTGGAATTAGTAATTGTGACTCGATTCATCCGGGTACTTCCAAATCCGCTCCGTAGATACTTGCGGCACTGTTTACGTCACAACATAACTCCCAGATGCTCAACAAGTGTCTTCTCTCTCTCCGATCCTCGGTTGTCCACTTAATCCCAAGAGGAAAGCTTCCTGTGTAATTAGAAGGAACCCTTAATCCTGACTCATTGTCCTAATCTCAGGATGATTAATCCAACTCTCACAGACCTTTCATCAGAATAATGGCCTATAAATTAAAAGGTTCAACTCACGAACTCACATCTATTTATTCCATACACGCTTGTTTCTACAATAAGTGTGCTATAAGAATAACAATATTATCAACGTTTGTCCGATACACGCATAAACATCACTAATTGTTAACTTCTCGATATAGTTAAGTATATATCCTCTTCAACAACAATCATACACATTTTCTACCTTACGAATTATGAAAGACACATAAAAATACACAAATACCTAATTATATGTGCTCACGACCAACGATGATTAACTCTGCATATTTCATAATTTGTTTATTCGTATGCTAATAACCGCAAGACAAGTTCTAAAACAAGTGCATAGTCCAACAATCTACAACATTGTGTAACAGTTAAACAACAGACAGGCAGCTTCATTGTGTCCAGAATCGGAATATAGTCGTACTATCCTATAATACGTATTGGCATTATTCCGGGTACTCTTACTACGAATTAACTATAAGAACATATACTTATACATGTAGCATCAGCTAATTGTTCCCATAAAGTGACAACGGTTTTGATTAGAGTTGCAAGTTATATCCCCAACATTTGCCAATGCTTTACAAAATCTGGCAGGGATTTCTTTTTTCCCCAAAAATTCTCACTCACATGGAAATTATTAAAGATATTTCTTAATGATTAATCTGTGCTGATGAGTTAATATCACGCATGCGCATTTTGTTTCAATAACAACTTTCATGCTAAAGTGGTTAAATAATGCTTTATTACACCTCTTCATTGGATCACATCGTCAACACTTTGATGCGGAATGTAATGACTCCTAAATGAACAAACAAAAAGTACTTTTCTAGCTTCTCCACTGAAAAATGTTTTATCTGCTTTTTAGGGCAAAAGCATGTTACTCCTACATCTTATTTTGTGGGGAGACAGTGAGAATTGTATAATGTATACACATTCTAGTCTAATAAACGATGCGCTCGCAAAAAAGGTAATATGCTTATAAAATAAATACATCTTATGGTTAACTATAAATTAAAATTATCAGTTATCAGCAAGTTTGAAAATATATGTTTATCTCAATTTACAAACCAACACACACACACACACACATACACACATATACAGACATAGCTAGTTAGATAGATAGATAGATAGATAGATAGATAGATAGATAGATAGATAGATAGATAGATAGATAGATAGATAGATAGATATATAGATAGATGGATGGATGGATGGATGGATGGATGGATGGATGGATGGACGGACCGATGGAAAGATAAGACGCTGCATCAATCATGTACCACGAAATGTATATAATTTTCATTAAAAGGAAACGATGCTTGCCTACTATACATATATTTTATTATACCACATACAAATACGCATATTTGCCCTTCGAACGGAGTTAAGATTGACAACAGGCAATTGTGTATGGACCGAGTGAATGAACTCGTCACATCCCTGCCGAGCGTACTGCTACAAAATGTAAATACGTGCCTTTTGTGGAGATTCACAATCACCTTTGCACATTGATAAGTCGATTGTTTTCTTTCCTGAGTTTATATTTTATTTACATAGATTAAGTTGATATATAAGACACTTATGATCTAAACATGAAAGAAGGTTTTAATTAAGAAAGCAGAGCGTCTCTCTCTCTCTCTCTCTCTCTCTCTCTCTCTCTCTCTCTCTCTCTCTTGCTCTGTGCTAAGCGACAATGTCTCTGGACCCAGAATCATTACAAAATGTAGTGACACGAATCAACATAAAGAGATAGAAACAATTGCTTGGTTGGTAGCAATATTTATTAAATGATACTAATGACTTAGATGAACCATAAAGAGATTAAATGTCTGAATTAAATATTGACATCTCGTCATTTCATTTAGTTATGTTTTCAAACTCATTGAAATATGATAACCTGCATGTGAAAGTAGTTATAGTGCTCTACTTTATTCATTTAAACCATTATTTAAATAAAATTATAAGTGTGTTTTATAAATATGGAATCAACATCAATGAAAAAAGAAGTTCAAAAACCAAAACGAAGGATCGTATCAACTGATTATGTTTGTCCTGGGTTCTGCCTTCACCATTATTACTGGCCACCATGTATCGTGTGCTGAATAATGGCGTTAAAACCTACAACAGCAGCATCAACAACAAATAGAACGGAAAGTTCTATCCTATAAAAGAATGCTTGATACAAGTAGGCAAAATTAATATTTAATACAAACAAACAATACTAGCAAACTGTAAGAGATATTTTAATTCGTATTTTATGGAGATTCGAACCCAGCTCCGCGAGTAATCTGCACCCATCGCCTTGTTGCACACACGAGCCCATATTCCCTCACGACTAGGCATACAAAGCAATCTTACTTAATCGGTGTTTTATACACTTATATTGTAGCAGACACACTCGCATGACGACCTAGTATTTAATTATCATCATATGAAATATATTTCTTTGTTTTCTGTCTGAAACTTCTTTACATCTGAGCATTGTATCAGCCTCAATAATACCGTGCATCCAGCGGAAAAACGTCTGGATCGACAATCGATCCGAATCAAATGTTAGATTTTACTTGCTTTTTTCTTTTTCTTTACAGGAGAACGTACAGTGAATAAATGTAAGAACTGACTGATAATTGGCTACGGTTCTTCAGTAATTCCCTTTGGAAAGAGTTGTGGTGTAATGACCTTGTAAAGATCAATACTTCAGCTGATTAGTGGCAGATAGCAAGATGTTTCCAGTCAACCCAATGGAGGTCTCAGAATTTAAATAAGTAAGAAGGGCCTTATCGATCAAAATTTCTTTATCTCTTGCTTGTATATCGTCTGGTGGATTTACGCCTCACAATATCTGCCAACAAATGAAGTGTCAGATGAATCTGGTCATTCCCAGGAAGTACATCGACGTGCATCATAGTCACATCGGTTTTATTCACGTTCACTTGAACTTCGTTAAATTTTGCAAGCTTTGATAACCCTTAAGTTGCAAACAACCGTTTACCATCTAATCATGGATATGTTTTAAAAACAACAACATCGAATCCCTTCCCACTTTACATTGACCTCTAAGAAACCTGCATACCGATAATGCAAATGAATGTACTATTAGATGCTGTTGATACATTATGGATGCAAATACAGACTTCTAACATAAAATTGTATACTTTAAGGTGAAAGATAACGAATCAAAATTTAAATTATATTTGTTTGTTTAATGTTGTGGTATACGTTTAACAAAGAGTATTGTTGTGGATACATGGTACAAAAGATACAAAGATATAAGTCTAAGCCTTGATGTAAAAGTAGGCAGAAATTACAGCAAAACAAAAAAGAAAACTCTGATCCCATTTGATTGAATTTGGAGATTCAGTCATATCAGATGTTTTTTTTTTCTTCTGAAAGCTGTTTCTTTGTCAAGGCTGTGACATCAGACAGACAAAAATGTACTTAGTATCAGATGAAGATTGAGTTCGAATACATTGAGATGGTTTTAAGTTTTCTTCCGTTTATTAAATTTCAGTTCCATTAATATATTTTCGTCTTTTCTTTCTATGGAACTTAATTTGACGTATCAGCACAGTGATCACATGTTAAATACTGTTTTGGACCTCAACTGGAAAGGCAATCACAGCTTTCGAAATGCAAGAAAAATACATATTTTTCACTCTCTATCATTTACTGAGAAAGTTGATATAACAAAGTAGATGTTTTTCCACCAAGATAAAGTTCTTGTCAAAGATGTACCACCAAGATAAAGTTTGTGTCAATCATCAAAACCTAAATGTTTATAATTGATAGCTTTTGAGAGTTTATATTTGCTAGCGTCAGTATTCATTCCAAGCTTAAAGATAACTATGTCGAATCTCGGTTTGGTACTTGTGGCATCTGTTTCATGATGGATATAATATCGTGACAAACCTTAGAACTGAAAGACTGACACACATTTATAATTTATAATTTAATATTTACAAGGTTAGACAGGCTGTAAGCAGTTTTCGCCTCTGCCAGTAACAAGAAGTACAAGAAGTTTAAAAGACAAAAATCTATATTCAAGCTATCTAGCAGTTGCATGTGAGTGTATGCTCAGTAAGAATGGGTCCTGCCACTATCTTTCTTATAATTTCATTACTATCTAACAAGTAGCTTTTTACTCGGTTATATAGTCTTACCCTTGAAACAACCAATGGTTCCTCATGACCTTAGAGACTTTATAAAGGGGGTATATATATATATATATATATATATATATATATATATATATATATAGTGTTTGTGTGTGTGAAAGAAGAACGTTTGGCTTTTTAAATGTTCTTCTGACGAACCCCATACTACATATTTCATCATATCATCTTCATATAAACCATTGGTAAAGCTAATTATTTCATATGTTTTTAAGGTACTCGTTTTTTATTAATTGATATACGTATACGTATAGGTTTTAACACACTCATTTTTATCAATTGATATACGTATAGGTTTTAAAGTACTCATTTATTATCAATTGATATACGTATAGGTTTTAAAGTACTCAATTATTATCAATTGATATACGTATAGGTTTTAAGGTACTCGTGTTTTATTAATTGATATACGTTTATGTTTTAAAGTACTCATTTTTATCAATTGATATACGTATAGGTTTTAAAGTACTCATTTATTATCAATTGATATACGTATAGGTTTTAAAGTACTCATTTATTATCAATTGATATACGTATAGTCAACACAAATTTTAGTGTGTCAGATTAGAGGATGAATATTAATAGATATTATCTTTTCCTCTAATAGTTGGAATTAGTCACCCAGAAAATGACAAAAGCAAAGTCAGTGAACTTAGCCCATTCGTGAGCATGTGCTCGCGACAAAACATTCCTTTTGCGCTCCAGTGGCCTAGTGTTTAATGCATCTGTCTCTAAAGCGGGAGATTTTAAGTTCGAGTCCCGGCCAAGTCATACCAAAGATTTTAAAAAATGGTACTAACAGTAGCCTCGCTAGACGTTTGGCATTAAGAGGTAATTGTTAGGACCGATCGGCCTGATTTTAGGATGATTTCACTAGGTGGGACATCATGGTACATGTTTGTGACATGATGACCAAGTGCTAGACATCACTATAAACTGACACACTGCATACATGAAAACGATATGACTGAAAGCTTGTTAAAGCTACGCTACAACTCCTAATCACACTCACTCTCTCTCTCTCTCTCTCTCTCTCTGTCTCTCTCTCTCTCTCTCTCTCTCTCTCTCTCTCTCTCTCTCTCTCTCTCACACACACACACACACAGGAAGCATGATGGGATATTCGACATTGACCTATCATGCTGGGCATAGGATTACATCAGTCATCATACCTTGTTTGTTTCCTCCAAACGTCTCATACTCCTAACATTCAGTTACCTACCTCGTATGGTACAATCGCCTTGCTATAAGGTTGTACATTCAATGACACAAACAAGCAGAAAACCGTACTCATTGACATCTGCATTTGAGTCCCTCTAGATCTCATTTGTGATCTCTTCTACACTAGCTTTAGTGCCAATAACGTAAGAGGAAATAATCATGATTTTTTTTTTACTTGCCTTGATTGAATACATAGCTGAGGATCTTACAAAAGTGTCATCAGGGCAATATCACAACCAATAGCGTCAAAATGAAGTGCTTTTTAATCGCCATACGTTATCTTGTTATTTCCCTTGATTTTCATTCAATTTTAGTCTTTCGCCTGCCTAAACTCGCAAGCGAATGATACAGACATATTTCTAGAAAATATGACTCCCCTTTTGTTAGTCGGTGGCATCAAGACAGTTACGTCATTCCAAATACGGCTTGATAATGGAAGTGCTATATTAAAACGATTTGTTTAGTTATTGAATGCTATTGCAATCCGAAATGAACGCCATGTACAGCTAGCCAGTTAAGTTATCAAAAACAACTTCTTTAAATTTCACGAGTTTTCAAAAAGGCGCTGTTTACAGAATTGACTGGAAGCCTAAGATTCATATATGATATGGACATACACCAAAATTAATTTTACTATATGTTCTCTACATATATTTGTCAGTACTGACCTTTCAACTGTCTGACAATCAATACAAATCATATGTTAATCTAAAATACATCCAAAGATAACTTCACGGTGAAGTTCTTGTCAGGGGTTCACTGGCATTTTTTTTGAGCCGCTGCACTGTAAACTGAACAGCATGAACACAGTACACAGATTGCACTTCCAGATCATCATCAAGGCCTTATTACTCAATGTGCACTGTCGCCAAATTACACACTGACAACCACTCTCTCAGCTCATATTCTCAAGAATAAACAATTACCTTTTAATCCCTACCAAAAATGCATCCATAAAACTCTTCTATCACCACCAAAATGAGAGGACAAAATGTTCTAAAAATAGACTAGAACTATATTCGGGTACTGAACTGGAAATGATAATAGTGATGTGATTCCATATGATATTTTCAATACACGCCACAGTTAAAAGCATAATCTGCGATCGGAATATCACTCGGACCTAGTTGCAGTGATACACATCAATATAATATGTTTAACGAGTCGCCGCTGGTGTAGTACATCACATTTGGGGCTATTCCGACTGAAAATTGGTCGACTTCCGCCAAAATGTTGTTTCATGTGCACGAAAGCAGTTCTGGGTATTTTTCTTCAAGGCGACAAATTACACGGGACTTTTTCTTTCTCTACTTGACGGAAACATCAAGGTTGTTCCGACTGAGTTCCGCAACAGAATATGCAATAGACAGTTCAGATAAAGTCAATAGGTCTAGACCAGGTCGTCAAAAGAATAAAATACCTAAAAAATTTAACAAAACAATACATTGTTAATCCTGAAATACATGTTTCTTTAAAGCGTACACCTTCTAGACGTAGGTTAAGAAGCGGATGTTGAAATGTCCTATGTGAACTGAACTAAGTGAAGTAAGTTATCACATTTGGTCTAAATGTCAAGGGTCAGAGGGCATATGCTATAATGCCGATTAAGCAAAATATTGTAATATTGGGTTGAACCTTATCTCAAAATAGGATGCTTAAAGTAACTACTAATTTTCAATTTTTGCTGTTTGTGGGAAGGTAAGTCCATGAAAACGCATGCGATCAAAACTGTTGGCATACGTTACTTCTCTCCGTAACCCATGTCGACAGGGCCTTATCAAACTGTACGTCAGTGCATTTTTCCATCACACATTGATTTAATTTTGTGTTTTAGATGTTTTCAGGAACTACGGTGAAGCATGAACAGGTTTCATTCTCATTCATTGGCTATAGTTATTTTATTACGAAAAGATGGCCGCTATCGCATAACCGGCATGAAGAAGCTCGTCCGTTGTTTTGCTGTTTTTAATGATATATGTGCTTGTTGTCTATCTTGGTCTACATTATTGTGTTTCATCATGCATTGGCTGTTTAATTCGTATGTGTTTCTTCTCAACTCTCTTGCTCATCTGTTATAACATCATTTGTTCTTGAATAAACCGTCATCACGTAATCGACAGTCGAGCCGTTTATGCTATGATGGACCCTCATTAATTGTGTTAAATGACCACTCCTTGGCACTTCATATTACATTGTGCTCAGGACTAATAAACATACTGGGACTATATTCATCTTTACATAAATGTAATCGGAAGCGAAGAAAGAAATGTCATTTCAAAGCTAACCGGCAGAGAATAGGAAGGATAGATCCAGTTATCTCCCTTTCGACAATTCCAGCTAAACAATTTAAATATTTGGCAGTTAAATTAGATAACCACGTGCAAATCCCTATTAAATCGCCAACCGCTGTGTCAACTGTCCCAGAGATAGCCCTCGGTATTGCATTATTCAACGCCCAACCAGTACTACCATCAGAAAAGCGAACAGAAATAGGTAATTTTATCAACGATCAGAATATCGACGTCTTCTTCTGACAGAAACATGGCTAAGACGGGCGATGAGCCCAACTCTACGGATCTAACCCACACCCGCTACTCATTCATTTCGTTTCCCCACCACTCTCGCCGAGGAAGAATTTCTGTCATGACAAAGAATTCCATGATAAAATGTCTTGAATACAACACAACCATCCATTTCTCCGACACATCGTTTGAACTAGCCCAAACAGTATTCACATTGGAACAAAGGTCAGTCCATTTTTCTTCCTCTACCGCAATACTCCTGGGAGAAAAATAAGCCGACCGAACCTCTCTGTTTGGAGCTGTTTCCGAATCTCCTGGAGTATGGAAATTCGATAGGAGGCAAACTCATTATTTTTGGAGATTTCAACTTTCCCTTTGACTATCCAGGAAACCCATACACATCAAAACTCCTAGATTATATTCATGTTTTCAACCTTAAACAGTCTGTTAACCAACCCACCTATAAACGTGGTCACCTTTTAGACTGGATTCTTCATAGTCCTGAGAATAATATTCTACAATCCACCCGTGTAACCCACGGAATTACATCAATTCACCACTGCATTATATGCCATGTAGTCCCTAACCCTCCACCTAACCCTCCGTATGATAAATAAAATCAAACTAATGCATGACAGCTAAGCTAACATAACAACTTGTGTAACTCCTTCAGCAGAACAACTCTATAACTGTCTGCGTTCATTGCTTGAAAAACATGTCCCAGCCACCAAATGCAGAGTATCAATTAAAAAGTGTTCTCCGTGGTATAGAAGTGTTAGGGACCAGCTTCACACTGCTAAAAGAGACCACCATAAAGCAGAGAGGCTTTGGCTATCCACCAGACTCACTGTTCGTCAACAAATCTATGAAGCCGTTAAGAAGAATGTTACATAGTCCATTTAGCCAAATAACTACAGTACTAAGATTACGGAGAGTGCCAGCTGCAAAGAGCTCTTCGAGATAACTAACAAACTAATGTCAAGGAACACATGTACACCACTTCCAACTACCTACTCTCTTGTCGACCTTCCGGACCTGTTTCCAAATTTCTTCGTGATAAGGTACAAACCATCAGAGATAAGCTTGAAAACACAATTTCAATAGACTCGTCGTCACCACACAGTTACCATACAGAATGTTTGCAGCAACCGTTAGCAGCGTTTAAACCTGTCTCTATGGATTTGGTACGGACATTCGTGATGAAGAGTGCACCGAAGTCATGTAAACTTGATCAAATTCCAGCATCACTGCGGCTTCAGTGCTGAGATCCAATATTTATTTCAATAACTGATGTTATTAATACTTCTTTCTCTCTCATCAGGGGAACACCCATCAATTTTCAAACCTGCCATTGTGCAGCCTTTGCTTTAGAAAACAACACTTGATCATAGCGATGTAAAGAACTAGCGCCCAGTTTCTAATCTACCATTCATATCTGTGAAGTGCCAAATTTCCGGTCGAATCTATTAAATAACTATTAGTTCTAGCCAGCTAGCCATTAGTTAAATTTACGACACATCGTGCAGGAGGGAGTGCCTGGAAATGCTAGCCGACTGCAGTACTAATTAACATGTTGTTTATACAGGAGTCAGCACTGACCGACGTGACCTTCTGAAATTTTCATTTTATCACGAAAATGTCAGGATTGATTGAAAACAGAGAGTTGTTACTGAAACCCTATGATGATGTAAGCGACTTTTAAAAGAAAGCGCGAGAAAATATATTTGTTCTGATTGGCCACGGTTGAATACGGGGGGTGTTTTACACGAGAAACCTTTATAATATAATATCTTACTAACTAAATTAGATGTTAGACAGAAATTTGCCCTGCAAGAGAGCCAGTGTAAAATTATTATTATCTTTGAAAAAGGACTCCGGAGCGTATTTTAGAGAAGTACCTCCTTAACACAGTAGACCAGGGAAAAACCGCCAAAAACAACGGTTCAGAGAGACACCAAACACACGAGGTATTTGTCTCAATTCCACGTTTATTTTGATGCAACTTAGTTTAGAGATTTACATGATTCTGTTGATACATTTGTATGATTAGTTTCATTTGTTACATTAATTGAGTAATGTGCTTTTGAATTATGAATTAGAATTCTTAAATTAATTCGTAGTTAAGAATGATGTAGTGTTAATTTATGTCGTAAAAACACTATGTTGAGTTATGATAGGAAGTGTTACGTTAATTCTTGAATTTATCATATTGTTCGAATAATGATTTAATGTCTTACTTTAATTAATGATTTACAAGAATACATGTGAATTCACCGAAATTTGCTGTCGTTGATAATTTAGCGACAGTGTATAATGTATTAGGTCAAGGCAAACTGAATTAACATATGGTTTTAGCTGTATTGATTTGAAGACATGTGTAGTTAATTACTAGCCGTAAAATTGTTATCACTGATAGTAATATCTGATTGTTAGAATCAGGAAAACGGACAGTCTCGACTATTAACAGTGTAACTAGAGACTTAGGTTCTTTTAATTTTCTTTTTGGAAGGAAGAAAATAGTTTCGGGGAAGACGTCAATTACAGTAATAAAGACAGTACAAGTACGGGAAAAGGGAATTGTGAAGTTCAAGTGGAACATCCACGAGGGAAAAGTATCTCGAGAGACAGTAACTTCTAGATCAACATTGGATTGAGCAGAGAACGTAGTTTGAGGATAACAGGTTATGAAGATCGAACAAAGCAGATGATTTTGATTGGACACTCGATCCTATGATGACATTTAACTATCAGTAATATAACGGCTAAATTTGTGTAATTCTATTTCAATCTATTTGTAATTCGGTGAAAGTTTAATTCAAACCGCGTGTATACCTAATGAAAGGGAATTTCATTGTGTATGTATTTGATTAAATTGTTTATTTATCTTTACGGGGGCTCGTAGCTGTTTTGTTCAATATAGCATCTCAGGTTACCATATACATTCTATACTCGAACCGGGCAATTATACCGTGAGCGGTCATCTCTTAGATAGCGAGTATCAGAGTGGGGTGGGTTATAGTGTTGTTATTATATGTTTGTCACAGAATTAGGCGAAAATTGAATTTATTTCTTCTTGAATTACAAACTAATTTCACCATTTTTATTTTGTTTCGTCGTACATGCGTTACCTGGGGTGAATAAGTGTTTTTCAAGGTAAGCGACGTGTAACGATTTACATGTGCCTGACTACGAATCACTTGAAGGTAGGAACATTAGAATCACCGGGTTCACGGGAATTTTGCCGTGAATTCTGCTCACCTATTTGAGGATATATCAGGCAGAATAATTCTGATAAGATTACGAGTCCAAAAGAATCTTATCAAAGGAGAGATAGCTCGTCATTCTGTCTCCAGCCAAAGGGGTGAGTGTTAAATTTATATTTCGTTTTATTGTGAATTCTATTCAGTTTATCATTTCATGTAATGATGCCTTTAATACAATGCAGATTTAAAACGTTGAATATTTGGAATTACTAGTCACTATTAGACTTTAAATGCAATAGCGTAATCTAAGTTTTAGATTGTTTTAGAAACAACTATTATTAGTTTGGTTTCTTTATTGTAGCTGATTTGTAGCGGAACGTCTCTGAATTGTAGCTGAACGTCTCTGAATGTCTCTGAATGTCTCTGAATTGTAGCTGAATGTGATTGATTGTGCTGTGATTATGCTGTTTAATTGTGCAATCAAATTGAGGTATCTGACTGTTTGTCTGTCGGATTGTCTGTCCGTCTACGTCTGTCGAGATGTGTAAATATCCGGAAATCTAGAAGTCTAAATGTCCGAGTGTCGGAGCTGTCTAGAGGTGTAAACGTCCGGGGTAGTTATCTAGTGTTTGGGACCGATGGTTCTAGTAGATGCTGTATGCTGTCTGTACGTATAACTGTAGTGGATCCATGAAGGGCAAGTGACCGATAAAAGTATTGGGTCAACCCTAGGTATTCGGAGAAGCTGGGCGGCGATTCAACAGTTGGTAAATCGTACGGTTGTACAGGGTCGAGACACATGTGTGTGTTGCAATTGTAGTTACAATTGAATACATTGTTATATTTACACAGTTACTTCGAATCACAGTAGTATTTCAAGGGAATCTCAATAAAAGTTAGCAACTGGATAAAATACATGTAGATGTTCGTGCTAGTTGTCGCAATCCATACGTGCGATAGTATAGTTTGATGTTTGTATTTGTTATCGCAATTTATACTTGCTTTAATACAACTTTTGTAAAGGTTCCATTTTATGTGAAACATTTGTGTAGTCCAGGGAATTCCTTGGATCTGTGTTTAGTCCAGGAGATTCCTAGGTTCTGTGTTTATTTTGTATTAATATTTAATTTATTGTTGAATTGTGAATAGTTGTAAAGCGGGATTGTGGATCGAATGCATGAGTTATTGTGTTGATACATCATTATTTTTCATTAATAATTTATTTCATAAATTTACATTATCTTTCACGTATTGTGTTTGTGTTGTTCATTTAATCCACCATCCACTCGGTAACAATTCTGTTACAATGTTGTGCAATACCCTTTTACAAAGTGGGATGTAACGCTTACCCTTTGACAAGTGGGGCTTATACAATATTATACAAATAACACTCATGACCCGCGAGAATCTGACGATATCAAAACTCTTATAAAAAGTTGTTCTAATCCAACTTGTATGCTAATCTGAATTCAAACAGTCTTTTAAGCAATGTTCAGTTTGCACATCGCCCTTGCCACAGGACTGAAGCTACTCTTCTGAAAGTAGTTAATGCCATTCTCTCTGCTTTGGATTGCGGAAAGATTACAGTTCTATCCCTCCTTGATCTGTCTGCAACATTTGACACTATAGACCATGATATATTAATTCACCGTCTCCAGCATGTATTTGGCATGCACAATACAGCCTTACTGTGGTTCACGGCCTAGTTTGTCAAAATGACACAAATTTTATCTGAATATGGAATACACTCCAGCCCAGTTGATCATTGCTGTGGTGTTCCACAGGTGTCTGTTCTTGGACCTCTTCCCTTCATTCTGTACACTCAGCCCCTCGCAAGTGTCATAGATTATCATCCAGTGTCTCACCAATTGTACGCTTATGACGCCCAAATATATAAATCTAGCCACCTTGCTGAAGTTGATGCTACCATCCAAGGAATTGAGAGATGCATTTCTGATGTGAAATCATGGATAACATGTAGTAAGCTGCAGATGAATGATAAAGACACTGATACTTTCTCATTCACATTCTTTACCTCAGTCAATAAATATCACTAACATCAACGTTGAATTCACAGTTAGTACGAAACCTTGGTGTTACTCTAGACAGTACTTTTATATTGCACCAACATGTCATGTACATATGCAAGGCTGCATATGTTGATCTGAGACGAATCCGCTCCATTCGCAAATATTTTTCAGTTGATTCCGCTAAAGCAATTGTGTGTTCATTAGTACTTTCCAGACTGGACTATTGTAACTCTCCAGAAACTTCATAAAGTTCAAAACACAGCTGCTTGGATCATCCTTAGAGTACAGCGATCGGGGCACACCTCCCTGCTGCTCTGTTCCCTATACTGGCTATCCATTCGATCCAGAATCAAACACAAAACATTTGCTCTCTGTGCTACCTTTCACGGACGGACTCTAGTCTAACATAACTATCTGGCCTCACCTATGTTAACACACCATCAAGATACTTACGCTCATCTTCTGATAATCGTATACTCATTCTTCCCACTTTGGAAATGAAGTCATATGAACAACGTTCTTTTAGCATACCAGGGTCTTAGAACGTGGAACGAATTGTCCATTGAAATTTGACACAAACACACAGTGATCCCTTTCAGGAGTGCTCTTAAACCATTTTCGACTGCAAGAACAAAAACTTAAACACTTAATGGTTTCTACCTTAAATATTTTCAGCACTTTTTATGTTTTCCAATTTCGTGTTTTTTTATTTTTTAATTTTTGTAGGCATATCAATACACATGTTATAAAGGGCTTAAAGCTTCTAAAGATTAGTCGCTATACAAAACGTCGCCACTATTATTATTAATTATTATTATTATTTATGCACAAGGAGTATATATATATATATATATATATATATATATATATATATATATATATATATATATATATATTGTTACAAGTACATCGAATCGATTAAGAAGGATTGTTTTAATTCCACATCTAAAAAAATATATTAAAACGAATGGGTTTACATATTATTAACTTGTGAGTAGTTTGCAAGTAAGAAAAGCAAGCACAAGAAATACGCATAAACAGATGTTTCCTGGTAAAAGAGGTAACCGCATTTGCACCCTTTAATTTTACAGTATGTTATTAACTACTGCGCTACTTTCACCTGAGGCATCCGAATGGCGCCCAACAAGGCATACACTGTTCACTTCTGGGTCAACTGATGGTTCACTTTGTTGCCTACATGATATGAATCAGCGCTTAAAATATACAGGAAAATAAGCATGGCTGACTTGTTTGAAAACAATGCAGGCTGACCGACAAAGCACGAATAGCTTTACTGCAGCATCGCCAAAGTGACAGCGTTGACATTAATTGCTACCATGTGTATCACACCGTTCGTCTCTAACCTAGGTCAACACTGCATCCATTGCTTTGATATATAATTATTATCCATAAAATTTTCAAAACATTGCCACCAGCTCAAAGCAATTAACATTTTCGTAATTTTCAAAACATTGCCACCAACTCAAAGCAATTAACATTTTCGTTACAAGAAACACTAAAACTATGCTAGGATATCTAACAATTTCTTTCCTTGCATTGTCGTCGTGTTGCGTTACATTTCGACTCTAAGATACAAAAATAATATGACGCAAATATTTCAAACAAAAGCATTATGGTTACTATTACATCAGTTTCACTCGTGAATTATCAGGTATTGTCCTTACTCATAGTGTGACAATTTATGTTTGTATTTACCATCTTTGAAAATATAGTGCCTTATTCGCAGTATTTGAAATGCAGAAGTTCATTATTTTTCAGTCTGTGAAAATTATGAAAGCTACGGTTGCTTCTTCCAATCAAACAATTTGTTCTTAGAATAAATATAATATTATCACATGTTTCATTTGGCAGCCTGTATCTTTATAAAGGTTACCCATTTTGGGCGGATAAAAACGTTTAATCTTCGACTATTCTCGTGGGTATCACCGATAATTACACGGAACACAAAGACGCATTTTGAGCGACGTCTCAGAGCTCTTAATAACTATAAATAAAGATCATGAAGTCGTGAAACGTACAGTATTTGTGACAAAATAGATAATTGGGTAGCGTGGACTCGTTTGTGTATTAAAGTTTGATGTGCCACACATCATTGATTGATGTCAATCGAACCAACCATATCGTGTGATGCATACTAAAGAGAGCTGTATGGACCAAGAGAGTTCAGTATCTATTTCAGAATATAATTGCTACTGTCAAACAATGGTTTCTATGTCGTCCACTCTCAGTCGTCAGTAGACTACTGCCGTTATCCAATCTAAGTCATCAGCACGACCCATCGTCTTTTTCTGAAATAAGCAGGTCTGGACTGACGTTATTATAATAGATGGCGTGACCTCTCAAACCGTACATGTTAGCGCCATTAACCGGAACAAGACAATGGCTGCCCTATGCAAAAATTCACTTTTTCCTGTGATGTTAAATGCAGGGTGGCGAATTTATTCTCTATTTTGAAGATAATCAGGAGTGTTATTTTAACACAGGTAATGTACTTCTTCAGAAATAAAACGTTTGGTCAAGTAATGACCGGATTGGTATTCGTCATCGTTTCTTTAGTCTGAAGATAATCATTTCATGAAATAAAGTGAAATGTATTAATGCCACATTGAAAGCTAATATACCAATACACTCAGTACCGGATTACCCATTAAGCACACTAAGCACTTGACTATGGCACCACCCCAACCGGGGCCCCTAGGACAAGTTCAAATTAATGGTTGTTGATAAAATCGAATGCATTATATATGATTATTCGAGATTCATGTATGAGAATTTTGATTTAGAATCACGCCAACGTTGATATTTTCACACCTTTATAGCTTTTACTATGGTTTTTCGTTCTACTGAGTTTCACATTTTGTAAGAAGGGGGAGGGGCATAATAATTCCAGTGTTTAGGGTCCTGGAAAGCATTATTTCTGCACTGACTACATATTGTTATGTTTGGTCTAATATGTTTTAATGTAAATCGATTTATTATTTTAACGCTCAGTGCATTTAATTTTAAGTTTCCATGCTTATTCAAACTTCGATTCGTCACATTGTCCTTATATATGAATATATACTATCATTATTACATAGGTTTTAAAATATTGATAGTATAATGGGTCACGTTGCCCGTACGAAATTATTACTAACCTCGGTGAAGGATGTACAACAATATAAATGTTAAATAGCTCAGAGCCCTCAGTCATCAACGCCAACGGTGTAGGTGTTAAAATATAAACATTAATAAGATGAAACGCATAATAACTGTATATATATATATATATATATATATATATATATATATATATATATATATATATATATATATATATATATATCCTGTGTAGCAGTTCTCCACAACTACAATTTATCAACGCAATTACTTCCAATCACTACACGACCTATCCAAATTGCTAATTATTTCATTACGCAAAATTAATGGTGATTGTTTACTTCCCGTGTCCCTTCTATGTTATTCAGCTGTAACTTCCGCCTTGTATTCATTTCCCGCCTCTCCTTGTCGGAACTTCCATCAAACTCGTTTATGTTCTCTCGGCCTCCTTGTCGGTATTTCCAGTACTCAACATTCCGTTATCCCGCTCTCCTCTCTACTGTTTTGGTGGCGTCCGTTCCCACCCGGAAGGCTTCATCAGCAGCTTGTGTTCCAATCTCATCCCAATTGTTCCTTGAACAAACTTCCTGTCTTATTAACTAGCACAAACATTTTTTTTTTTTAGGGGGGGGGACCAGACAGATGCCTCTCCCCCTATTTTAAAAAACTAATAAAGTCTTTTTATGTTTGAGTATATGCCCCCTGATATGTAGTTTTTGTGTTTTTTAAGGAATTCCATTTAAATTAACCTAACCTTAAGATTGTCCCATCGGGATTATATGAAAATAGGAGGATATTTGGTCCCTAGTGCTTTCTATGAAGAGGTTTCACGAGCTCAAAGGCCCATCATGGGTCTCCTGTCTTCTTTACTTTTCCTAAGTCAACCCTGGCTAGGGGTTTCCTATATCCTGTGTCTGTTATTTGTGTTGTGCTATTTGTATGTTGCTAAATATATATATATATATATATATATATATATATATATATATATATATATATATATATATATATATATATATATATATATATATATATATATATATATATATATATATAGTGTATCATGTAAGGATAGCCTTTCTATATCAAATTTCCCAGTTGTTTGAACATATAAAGACCCCTAAACGGTCTTCATTTATTTGTATATATATCTTTTAACTTTTTTATTTTAAGTTTTTGAATTTTGTACAAAGCATGGTGTATTTCCAGGCTTTGTTTTAATGCTCGTTCTATTGTGTTCCATGCCTTGTAATCTTCCTTATTTATACAATAGGTCTACTTGGCTCGATAATGGATCTGTACATTTTTTATTCTATTTGTAATTCACCATTCTCGATCTTTTTTCGTCCTGTATGTATTTATCTTATTTATTCTATTCCGTTCCAAAAAAACATTTGTTTATTTTCCCTCTAAATCGGGCTTTCTGTATAGTTCATATGAACTATACAGGGTATACATCAATTTGGGTCACCAGTGTCTTGATATGAGAGCATGCTTATTTAACTTCACGTGCAAACAGGTAACTATTTCATTTAGGCTTCCTAGTGTGTTTAAATTGTGTTGTTCTGCTTGATTTCTCTAGGTGAGTATTTCTTAGCTCTTACACGGGCCTTCCCACTTCGCGTAGCGCCGTGTGGTATCGCCCCATGTTTTCCTTGTAATACTTCTCCTCCTGAGTACCCTGTTCCCCTTCTATCTATTTTTTCTATAATAATTACCTGCCCGCATGCTCTCATATTGCTAACTATATAGTCCGCCATTCCATTTAGTATTTTTGTATTATAATTTCCATCAAGGTATACAATCTTATTTGTAATTATATTGCTGTGTTCTTTCAATTTCTCTGATAATTTCCATTCTTTCTGTTTTATTTTTCTCACAGTAGATCATTGTGTGTAATGTTTTTTTTAAAAAAAAGATCTTAACACAGTGGTCATTTTGGCGATACTCTGACCAAATGCCGTCGCACTACGAAATCTCCTGTCAACACGCATCATGCATGTATTTGAACAGGATACTTTTCATTTTAAGTGATTTAAGTCTGACCCAGTTTCCCCAGGCCCTACCCCAATTTACAGTTATGTGTTTCTGTTCTATATTATTTTTTTCCTTATTTATAATGTGATCTGTTATCCATTTGTATGTTGATTTTGTGTCGATTTCCCATAGTTCCCTAGCATCCCTATATTTAAATTTCTTTTATGGATCTTAATTTCCTTGGCATCTCTACTAACTTAACTAGTTTATTGTTTCTGTATATGTCTGTTCTCTGCTTCACAGAGAACCCAAAATAATAGATGTAGAGACCTTGCCAAGCAATTTTTGGCTCTGCTTTAATTTCCTTAAACCTGTTCAAAATGTCAGTGTATTTAATTAGGGTTGGATGGGGGAGGTCTAAGTCCCTCCTCTTTTCCTCCCTATACTGTGTTTCCTTGTTTATGTAATGCATTTTAAAACCCCACAAATATTTAATAATTTCGTTATCTATGTTTTTAAATGTTGCATTTTGAATGTCTACTGATTTTAATTTAAAATTAAGGTGCACATACATATAGTTTTTTGCTACCTGTGCCCGTTCCAATATGCATAATGGCGATAGTGCCCAGATTTTTATATTTTCTTGAATTTTTTCCTTGATTTCTTTGAGGTTTTGTTTGTCCTCATTTTCCCCAAAATTAACCCCTAATGTTTTAACTCTGTCTTTAATTAAACCAGGAGGGAGCCCATGGCGCTTACCTCTCCAGTCACCTATCAATAATATCTCTGGTTTGTCGGGGTTTATTTTAGAACCCGACATTTTACCAAATTTGTTAAATTTCTTTACCAATTCATTATAGGAATTTCTGTCTTGTATAAAGTTAGTGCAATCATCAGCGTGTTGTAGCATTTTCGCTTCCTCTTTAACATTTGGAACTTTAATTACCTTAATCTCTTGGGTTTTCCTAATATTAATGCTCAGTATTTATATTGCTATTACATATAATAGCATAGATAGTGGGCATCCTTGCCTCACTGATCTATGAATTTCAAATTTTTCCGTTTTGGTTCCATTAACCTGTACACATGAGCTTATGTTTTTGTACAGGGTTTTAGTCCAGTTTATAAAATTGTTTCCAAAACCAAATTTCTCTAGTGTTTTGTATAAATAGTTTTGTTCAAGTCTGTCAAAAGCTTTTTCTTGGTCAATTAGTACCACAGCACTATTCGTATCCTTAATATTTATGTATTCTATTATAGTTTTAATGTTTAAAATGTTATTCTGTATTTCCCGCCCTTTCGGGCCACTAGCTTGATTTATATTAATAATTTTATCAAGACACATTTTGACTCTCTCTGCTAATATTTTACTTATAATTTTGTAGTCTATGTTGAGGAGGGAGATGTGCCTCCAGTTTTTTAGTTCTTCCCAATCTCCTTTCCCTTTGTATTTTAGTGTTATTATCCCTTCCTTCATTGTGTTTGACATGTCTGATTTTCGTAGTGCGATATAATTATATAACCATTCTAGTGTGGGCGACAGTTCCAAACAGAATTTTTGGTAGAATTCCGCGGAGATTCCATCTTTCCTGGTGCCTTATTCTTTGATAATTTTCCTATTGTCTCTATAATTTCTTCTTGTGAGATAAAATCCTCACATTTATTTCTATGTTCTGAGGTTATTATCTCACAATTTGTCTCACGTAGGTATGTTTCTATATCTTCGTCTTCTATGTTCTGTGAAGTATATAGGTCCTTATAGTAGCTCTGTTTAGTGTTTTAGTTTTGTCAGTCGTTGATTCCCTGTCTATTTTTAGTGATTCAAATATTCCCCCCCCCCTCCTCTTCTTAGCTCCTCCCTTCTATATAGGCCCTCTGCATTTTTGTATAAATGTGTAAATTTCCCCGCTTTAATCTCCTTTCCCTTTTCTAATTCTTTTTTTAGGTTTTTAAGTTTTTCTTCTAGTGTTATTTTAGTGCCCTGCATTGTTATTGTTTTTATATGATTTTCTAAAGCTTCTATATCTAATTTAATTTTTTAACCCTCATTTTGGAATGATATATTGCTGCTTTCTTGAAGCTCCCTTTTGATTTATCCCATTCCGAAATAATATATAGGTTCCCTTGGTTTTTAAATTTTTAAATTTCCCTTTTGATCCCCCCCCCCGAATTCTTCACTTTCCAAAATTTTATTTATCAGTTTCAGCAGCAGGAGGAGCGACGGTGACAAATCCCTCCCCAATTTACAACTTTTAGTCTCCATTTCGAAATCTGAGACTTAACAAAAAATCTCTAACTCGTATTTTGCTGATCTGAGACTTAGTGATTTTTGCCTCCAATATTGTGAACAATCATTAAGAATATATTCGATCAAGTCCGATTCGGTATCGTGTCCGCGGATCATGTATCGCTATTGTGACAAATCCATGAGGGGTTCGCTGAGCGTTACTGAAAAAGTTTTTAAATTGATTAAAATCAAAATCTCCACACCATGTTTGCCAAATATTTTTTAGTGTGTGTGTATCCACACCATTAAACACACTTAACAAATTGCAATTATCTCGAATTACTTTAGGAATTTGTGTATATCGCTGAGTAAGATAAATAACATCAGCGTTTTTATGTCGTCCACGCGAGAAAATAAATGCAGGATTTATTTGTTTATTAAGCATAACATCATCGTATACCACAAGATTATTTACCTCTCCATCTAAATCCTCTACACTTGGAGCTTCATCAATATCAGTTATTATATTAACAACATCTTCTCCGACAATTTCAGATGCATTTTCGTTATATTCTTTAAGCACCTGATAGCATCGCTGATCATCTACACTTGGTGCGACTAAATATAATTTATCCCACTTTAAATATTTCATTATCAACGTCAACAATAATTGTGTTTTACCACTTCCGGATGGTCCGATAATTATCATCCTGATAGAATTCGGTAGCATCACATTATGTTTAACTGGTTGTTTTTTCTTTGTAGCACTAAAATCAATCACTTCCATTTATTGATATGTGTTTATTTACTATAAAAGTTATGGATTTATATTGTGTGAAATGTAAGAAACGTACACCAACAATCAACGAAACAACAGTTACAACTAAAAATAATCGATTAGCACTTTCAGGTAACTGTGAAATTTGTGGTATAAAAAAATTTAGATTCATAAAAAAAAACAGCAGGAGATATAGCCGCTAGTTTAAGTAATCTTCCAGGACTTCCTTGGGCAAAATATCCAGGAGAAAAACACCTTCTAGGATATAGTTATTGTGGACCTGGAACTCGATTAGATATTAGACTCAATAAAAATGATCAACCAAATCCAGGTGAAGATCCAATTAATGCTATTGACGAGGCTTGCCGTGTTCATGATATCGCATATCGAAGTAATGATATTCAGCAGCGTCATCTCGCAGATGTAAAATTAATTCACGCGTTAAATGCAATTCCAGATAAAAAATTCAAAGAAAAGTTAGCTTCTTTGTTGATAAAAACCGCTATGAAAGGTAAAATAATGTTTGGTAATTGAAAATCTAAATTATTTTACAATAACATGGAATCTATTTATTACTCTCCTAGAGGATATTGGAAAGGTTACGCAGCAATTAAAAAACTCGCTAGCGCCGCATCAGTGAAATATAAAACCGCGAAAGATTGGTTATCCAAACAGGCGTTATGGCAAATTTATCTTCCGGGTCCTAAAAAAATTAATTATTCTCATTTTGATGTTTTTGTACCAAATGAAGTTCATCAAGCCGATATATTATTTCTTCCTTATGATAACGGTTACAAATATGCATTAACTGTAGTTGATATATGTAACGTGGGCACTGCTGGCGGGTGATCAAAGTGTTATTAAGACAATATTGCACAAGGCCTGACCAGAGGTACTGCGCAACTTGGAAACAACACTTGATACCGCCTCCCACTAATTGGCGTTTCTAGGAGATGATCGCTACGGTGTGATATGCCCGGTCAGTGAGTATAGTAATCCGAGATGGTACTTTGAACAAGACAATACACGAGCCCCCGTAAAGATAAAATATGAATTTAATCAAAAATACAAATATTGAAGCTTTAAAATAATGGATACATTCAAAGAATCCAAACACTGATGAAAATAAATGAAATTAGCCGTTAATACTGATTGTAAATTTCATCAAGGAATCGAATGTTCATTTAACATTTGACTGTTGGTGATTCAACATGACCTTTTCCGTCGACTGGTTTCCTTTCTTTTCCCTGCGTGCGTCCGTCTGCAACTTGCCCTTTAATTGAACGGGAATTCCACACTCTGACTTCTTATTTCTTTCCTTTCTGACTTTCCGCTGGTTCTCACTCTTGCCCAGAATAAACTATTGCCTTTGACTTCTCGCTGATGCTTACTCTTGCCAAAGTAAACTATTTTTCCTTTTAAAAGAAAAGGGTAAAACGCCCTAAGTATCTCGCTACTTTCAGAATTGCGATTGTTCGTCCGTCTTCACGTTCGAACAATCAGATCTTACTATCAGTGTTATCATTCATACGGCTAACAATTTCTATACATGTTTTCAGATCAATAGAGCTATACTGTTAATTATCGACATCAGAATTCGGGAAAGTCATATTCCCGTAAATCATTACGTAAAGTGAAGCAATATAACATAACACACAATTCATATTTACTTAATATGATAAATTCAAATTAATGTAACCTTTCCAATCATACATGTACACGGCGGGTTTCCTACCTCACCTATTTGCCTAACTAAGTAATAAGGTAAAAATGCTAATTCAGAATTCAAAATACATTATTAAATCACTGCAAACCGACTATCCATACAAAATATGAACACATCATGCATCTGTAACAAAGAAACATATCAAAGTACGTTATTAAATCAATGTAATACGGAACTATTTGTAGCGTAGAATCGATACATTATGCATTTAAGACAAAGATAAACAGCATATACATTACATCATAATAAATGTGAATTTGAGTTAGATACCTTTTTGTGTTTTGGCGTCCTACAATCGTTCCACATTCAGTTCCCTGGAACCCAATTAATTTACGAACGTCTTTCTTTCAAAGACGTACGGAGTCTTCTCCGGTGTTGGAATCAATTATTCTGACCGTCTCTTTTCCAGACGTCTTGCTAGACTGCCTAACATCGTTTGATACGAACTATATATTTCCCGATTCTGGGTTTCGACCCAACCCTCTGTCCTGTACATTTGACCAATCGGCATAACGCTAGTCTTACTGACCTTATGGAAACCGTCTCTCACGATGTCAAACATGTCTCTTAGGGTCGAGACGTCACATTATCGTTTGTCTTAATCATTTTTGAAAGCTCTACGTGAGTATTCCCATAATTTTAAGCGTGTCAAACAGCCAGTCCGTTTTCACTTTAATTATTGTACCAAGCCTGACCAGGTTTAAGAAAACATTTTTTTTTTTTTTTTTTTTTTTTTTGTCCAAACCCTACTCCAAGATAATTAATTGTCGGCTAGCCTATGAATTAATTACTGGATGTCACTGACGAAAAATTTGGCACTTGACATTACCCCCTTTCTAAGAGAAAAATCGGTATTTTTACTCTCCCAAATTTTTCGGTGATCTATACTGCTCCCGTTACATGTCCTTAGGTGACCTATTCACTTTAGCCATTCCTAACCGACTTAAACAATCCGCTCCTACATTATCTCTACCTTTGATGTACCGCACTAGAATCTGATACTGTTGTAGGAACAGCGACCATCTCATTAATCTACCGTTAGTTAATTTCGCCTGGGCCAAATAAGCCAATGGTTGATGATCTGTTTCTAAAGTAAACTTCCTACCATACAGATACCGTTGGAACTTAGTTATTCCAAATATAATTGCCAAACATTCTTTCTCCGACACTGAATAATTAATTTCTGCATTTGACAGTTTCCTACTTCCATAAGCAACTGGGAATAAGCTTCCCTCGTGCTCTTGCAGTAACACTGCCCCTAAACCTCTATCACAAGCATCTGTCCTCAAAATAAAATCCCGTGTCACATCAGGTAACTTAACTATGGCAGTAGTTAATGGGGATACTCTAGCGACAATGGGAAAATCCTATGTAAAACAGCTTGGGAACATCTAGCGACAAGGGGAATTTAACATGGTGGGACTATCTAGCGACAAGGGAAATTGAACATGGTGGGACTATCTAGCGACAAGGGGAATTTAACATGGTGGGACTATCTAGCGACAAGGGAAATTGAACATGGTGGGACTATCTAGCGTCAAGGGAAATTGAACATGGTGGGACTATCTAGTGTCAAGGGGAATTGAACAGAGTGGGACTATATAGCGTCAAGGGAAATATAACATGGGAAATAAAACAAGGAAAAAAAGGGGTGGCAATGAAAGCTACTATCTTTTCGAGACTTATGAGTGGCCCTGAAAAGGACCGTTAGGTGTAATGTTAACGTTGTCTTGTTAACACAGAGGACATCTTACAGATCTTCTTCTCTTCCTTAAACTTCTCCTTACTGTGGGTCCATAGAAGAGAACTCTCTTCAAGCAACCTTGTCTTTCCACATAGACTCTTCTCTTCCAATAGGCTGTCTCCGTCCTATCAATGACACTCCATGATGATCTGACATACATGGGTATGTCAGTCCTAAACAGCATACTTGACACAAGGGTTGACGATTCAACATTAGTCCACATCTTCTGATGAGAACAGGTGAATTGAATGCCGTGTACTGCGGTTATTTATAGGGGAAGAGCGGATTGAAACGGATTGAGTGTATCCACCAATCCAAACGTGCGTTACAAAAGTCAGACACAGCCATCCAATCGGAAGAGAGCAGTCTGTGACGTCACCTTTTCTATATAGAGGTACTAGCGCCTGTGCGCAGTCCATCGATTCAAGAGAGTTGTCAATCATGGCGGACAGTAAGAAGACAATGAATTGGAGTGAGACAGGAGTAGAGACAGCAAGTCATGGACCAACAGTGACTACTAAAGTCATGACAAATCTACATCCAGAAGAAGTGGATTTTAACTGGGATATTGTGGATTTTTTAACATCGCAAGAATTTATTCCGGAACCTTCGTTGCCTTCTGTATCTTCTTATGGACACGTCGATGATTTTAAGCAGAGACAAAAAGAAGCATTGGAGCGATTTTTACAACAACAGAAAGTAGAAGAACAAGCTTTTCTTATGCAACAGCAGGAAGAAGAAGAAGCAAGAAGAAAACACCAGGAAGAAACAGTAGCAGCAACGGAGAAGAATGAAGACCAAGGACAGAAAGAAAATAGTGAAAATCAAACGGTTACGACGGTACTTTTAGATATTTTAGCTGAGTTAAAGAGTCTGAAACAAATGTATCAGACTTCTTTATCACGACCGAAGAGAAAAAGACCTTCTCGAGCGAAACAACCCGATCTCTCTGTGACTACGTCTACCTTACCACCGTTAGTGATTTCTACCAAATCATTGACAGGAACCACCAGTCCCGAAGTAGGCCTTGGCCGTGGCAAAGGCTTAAGACAGCTCAAGAGGATTTCATCCCGTTTCTGAGTTTGTTTTGTTTTAAATACACAAAACACCAACGGTCCTTTTCAGGACCACTCCAATTATTTCGAAAAGAAATACTATGTCAATTGCCTATTTCAATGAAAACTCAAAAGTCCTTTATGTTTTTAAAAACCCATGATATACGTGTGAGTGAATGAATGTGTGAGTGTAGGTAATTATACTATCAAATCAAAACCAAGAGACACTTACGTTTTTTCTCTTTAGTTTATTCTAGTACAAACGACACAATTCAATATCACAACATAACATAACACAAGACCACTTTAAAAAAGTTCATAGGTTTTCTTCTGTTTCACTCTTTCTGTTTTTTCATTTTCTTTACTGTCACAGCTTTTTTTTCTTCCTCTTCACTTTCGTTTCGTCTTCTTTTCTTGTTTTTGTGAACGTGACGGAGTTCTTCCTTGGAGGAGGGTACCTCTTTCTCCTCCTGTTCAGAATTTCTTTCCTCCTCCTCCTCCTCCTCTTCCTCCACCTCCTCCTCCTCCTCCTGCTCCTGTTGTTTCTTAGGGCAGTTTGGAGACCAATGTCCTTTCTCTTTACAATAATAACAGGTATCTTGACTTTTGTCTCTATTGTAGCCTTTTTTATTTTTGTTACGATCTGAACATTCTGTAGCCCAATGTCCTTTCTTCTTACAGATATAGCAAGTATCTTGACTTTTATCTCGATAGGAGGGAGAGTAGGCTGTCGGCTGGTCTGACGAAAACTTTCGTATGACCCCACGTAAAGCTCTAATGAGAAGTTCCACTTGTGTAGGTTCTTCCATCGTTCTGGTCAATGTGAGAGTGAAAGGAATACTGAACCGTTAGACACTAACCCTTTATATATATGCACGGATCGAACATGAATATATAGGGGTTATGGTCTTTAAAAGGTAGTCATTTGACTTTTTGCAGACAAGATGAAAAGGTCACATCATGCTGTGGAGAAAGGAAAAGACAGTAAGAGACAGAAACGTAATGTATCGCCTAGTACAGTAGCTGAAGTCTTGGCTCAAATTCATGCCAGTGATTTTGAAGATGACATGAGTGAGCCCGAATTTACACCTAAGCAATCGACGTCCAAGCAAAGTACACTACCCTTAGTTAACCCTGAAAATTACTATCACATTCGAGAGACAGAAAAGCGTTCCTCTCGAAAATTTAGAACAACGGCTTACACGTATGCCGTAAAGTTTAAAGATTTCAAGTCCAATGTACCTTTGGAGAATACAGAAGGGTTCATTACTGAGGTGTGGGATTCTGTGTTAACTGCACTGAAACAGCAATGTCAAGCCAAAGAAGACGATCGCTTGAGACTTTCTATTCATCACGATAATTTAAAGTCTCCCGTTTGGATCGAATTTACTAGTCCATCAGAACTGACACCTTCTAAAGTCATTGACAAAATTCAACATGTGCAACAATCCAATGACAAGTTTCACATTGACGATGGAAAAGCCACACTGTTCATAACCCACGTGTCTCTTCCCCAGGGGACAGGACGCAAAAAAGTATTATTGGTCGACAGCCTTCGCAGCACCAAACTAAGTCTCGTCCGAATTAACAATCCTCAAGACCAGATGTGTTTAGCCCGTGCTGTCGTCGTGGGACGAACGTATGCCAACAAGAACGACACGGTAGAATGGAAAAGAGCCTGGAAAACTATTCAACGATCGGACCGAGCCAAACAACGAAGTGAAGCAGAACTCCTGTTACAGCAAGCGGGGATATCCAAAGACACTCCTTGTGGCATTCCAGAAATGCAACAATTACAAGACGTCTTGGCTCCACGTTACACCTTGAAAGTACACCCTCAAGAAGTGCGTGGACCTCTTTTGTTTCGAGGCCACGATTTCAAAGACGGAAAATACATTCACGTCTATCATCACGATGGTCATTTTGATACCATTACCAGTATCACTGGATTCCTGGGATACGGTTACTACTGTGAAAAATGTGACTATGGTTATAACAATCGAGAACAACACAAACATTGTGGATCAAAATGTGAGGGATGTTTAGCCTCACAACCTTGTCTGGACCAAGGAAAAGAAAGAGTGCATTGCCCTGTGTGTCAGCGCACTTTTGTCAGTCCTACCTGTTACCAACAACATTTGAAGATGCAAGGTTCACAGCAGAAAAACACTTGTCAACTTCTGAGATTGTGCCCTACTTGTGGACAAGACATACGTACCAATAGTGCCAAGTTTCACGTTTGTCGAGGGAAGAAACGATGTCAAATTTGTCACCAAATCGTGGACTTGGAACACGAATGCTTCATTCAAAAATACCAACCCCATTCAGAAGATACCCAGAAGAAAGGGAATTTTATCTTTTTTGATTTCGAATGCATGCAAGAAACCGGTATTCACATTCCCAATTTCTGCGTAGCTCACCGTGCGTGCGAACAGTGCATCCAAGAACCTATCTTTAGTTATTGCCCTCACTGCAACAAGATTCCTGGAGGACGTGAAAAAATCTTTCGAGGGTCAAACACGTTAGCCAAGTTTGCCCGATGGATCTTAAACCCCATTGACGAAACGTGGAGTACAGAAGATATCGAACGTTACGGTAATTGTCATTGCCATGCTACGGTCATGGCTCACAATTTTTCGGGATACGATGGGCAATTTCTGCTCAGATACTATGCGGAACAATGTACCGAACGACCTCAAGTGACTTTGAACGGAGCTAAAATCATTTCTATGCAAGTAGGACAAGTACAGTTTAAAGATTCGATGTGTTACTTGGCCATGCCATTGAGTCGCATGCCTAAAACGTTTGGTATGCCAGAAATGGCTAAAGGTTATTTTCCACACTTTTTCAATACCGAAGCCAATCAATATGCCGTTCTACCCCATTTGCCGGAGGCTCACTATTACGACCCTGACAACATGCGTACCGAACAACGAGAAGCTTTCTTCGCTTGGTACCAGACTCATGCCTCGGACCTTTTTGACTTTCAAGAAGAAATGTTAAAGTACTGTCGATCTGACGTGGACATTTTACGACGTTGCTGTGGAAAATTTCGAGAATTGTTCATGGAGTACGGAGGGATCGATCCTTTGAAAGAAGCTTGTACCATTGCCAAAGCGTGTTCTTTAGTGTACCGAAAACGCTTTATGCCTGAAAATACTCTAGCGGTCATCAGTCCTCAAACGACGAACTTTGTTAAACGTCAATACTCAGTCAAAGCCCTGCGCTGGCTCCATTACTTGTGCGACAAGGAAGACAAATGGATCCAATACGCTCGCAACGGAGGAGGCGAAAAGATTATTGGAACGTATTCAGTGGATGGTTGGGACTTAGAAAACCCTCAGATCGTGTACGAGTTTAACGGATGCTTATTTCACGGATGTCCTATGTGCTACCCTCAGCGTGACATCAAAAATCAGTTTTTACAACGAACTATGGAAGATTTGTACCAGACCACGTGTCAGCGACGTTTGAAGTTAGAACAGCAAGGATACCAGGTAGTGGAAATGTGGGAACACGAGTACGATCAGCGTTTGAAAACTGATCCCGAGTTTAAACGCATCGTAGAAAGTTACAAGTGGGTGGACCCCCTAAACCCACGGGATAGTTTGTACGGAGGACGAACGAATGCTACCTGTTTACTGTACCAAGCGGACGAGGAGAAGGGAGAAGAAGAAATCAAATACTTGGACGTGTGTTCGTTGTATCCGTACGTGTGCAAATATTGTCACTTTCCCGTAGGGCATCCAGAATTGATGACAGAACACATTGATTTGGACCACATTCGTCAGTACGAAGGATTGATCAAGTGTAAAGTCTTACCACCCACAGACTTGTACCATCCCGTTTTACCTCACCATTGCCAAGGAAAACTGATGTTTCCTTTGTGTCGCACATGTGCTGAAACGTGCAACCAAGACCAACCTTGTCATCACACTCAGGAAGAACGTACCTTGACAGGAACGTGGGTGAGTGTGGAATTGTTTAAAGCTCTGGACATGGGATACCAACTGTTAGAAGTGTACGAAATTTACCACTTTCCCAAAACACAACAATACTGCAAGGGCGACGAGAGACAGAAAGGTATTTTTGCAGACTACGTGAATTCCTTTTTAAAACTAAAACAAGAAGCTAGTGGCTATCCTTCCTGGTGTCACACTCCCGAAGACCAAAAGATATTCAAAGAAAAATATCGGGAGCAGGAAGGTATCACTTTAGACCACATCGAGAAAAATGAAGGAAGGCGATCGTTTGCCAAAGTGATGCTCAATTGTTTGTGGGGTAAAATGGCACAACGTCCATCTTTACCCAAGACGGAGTATTTGTCCGAGCCGTCTCGCTACTTCCAGATGATTCACGACCCAACCAAAGTCATCAAACACGTGGACGTCATTCGTGAGGACTTGATCTTAGTCAATTACGAAGAAGAACTAGACTTTGTAGAAGCCGACAAATTTGGAAATGTCATCATTGCGGCTTACGTGACAGCCCACGCTCGCTTAAAATTGTACGAAGTGTTAGAACTGTTAGGAGATCGCGTGTTGTATTTTGACACAGACAGTTGCATCTACATTCACCGACCGAACGATTGTAACCCTGTTATCGAAGGAGACCGTTTAGGAGCCTGGACCGATGAACATCCCGACGACAAGATTCTAAGTTTTGCAAGTGGCGGTCCTAAAAATTACGGCTACGAATACCGAGACCCCCAAGGAAAAATGCACACCAAATGTAAAGTGAAAGGATTGACTCTTAATTATCGCACCAGTCAAGTGGTGAACTTTGACGTGCTTCAAGAAGCCTTACAGTCGGGACAGGATGAAACGTTTCAAGTGACTACCCACGAACCGCACAAGATTGTCCGTTTACCCACACACCAAATCGTTAGCCGACCTTTGGAAAAAGTCTACCAAATCGTGTACCAAAAGAGAGTACGACTTCCCAATCACTTCACTCTACCGTACGGTCACATCGAAATCGGGCAGCATATAAAAAGGGACATCGTCCACGATCAATAGTTTATTTATCACTACAACGACCCAGCGAAAAGAAGATGAATCCATTTAAACAGACATCATTCAAGTTTGGGGATTGTAAAACAAATGTACCTTTCCAGAGTGTGAAAAGTACTGGATGGATAAGACCTATGCATTGCAACGGAAGTTGTCCGGAAGGAAACTGTAAGTGTCCTTGCGGTATGCACTGTAATTGCGTTACAGAGTGCGATGGTGAACCTTACGATTGTAGTGATGCCAGGCTCTGTGACGTTAGCGATTCAGCAGGATATCGTAGGAACTTTGCTATGACTACTACCCCTATATCTACCCTGGAAAGTGATGCTGTGCGTGTCAAACCTGAGGGATGCGAAAGCGGTGCGACACGTTATCGTGGACTCCTAGGAATTTCACCGTACCTGCATCGAACAGAAGTAAGGAGAGTCGAATATTCGTTCCCGACGAGTTTGCCTGAATACTGCCACTTTAAAAGTCGATTTCAAACCTTCAAAGATAAATGGCCAAAATATCTGCCTGGACCAACTCCTGAAGAATTAGCCAGAGCCGGATTTTTCTACTTGGGCGAAGGGGATAAAGTCAAGTGTTTCAGTTGTGGTGTATCCATTTACGAGTGGGAACAGAAAGATTCCGCTTACCTGGAACATGCTCGATGGTCTCCGAATTGTCAATACCTACCTTTAGTGGGACCTAATGATTGGAAGTGACACTACTACTCCATGTCGTGTAACACACCTAGACCAGTATATAATATAAAACATAATATTCAAGGATTACCCTACGAATTGCAAGAGAAGATCTACAAGGACGTTTGGCAAGGCCTTGCTAAAGAAAAATCTCAAGGGGTGACTGTAGAACTTTTGTGTCGTGAAATTCACAAGAGGAAAGTGACAAAAATTAACCAACGTGTTAGATTTCTCTGGATCAAGGGTATTTTTTTGCTCTGTTACCAATTTACTACGTTTACCTCTGAAGATACTTTGATCCTTCTTAACCGTTACCCTGAATGGCAGTGGGACGAAATTACACGTTATATTAATCACTTTCGCTTTTTGTGCAAATTTAATTCTGTGTTTAATTCTGAGTTGAATCTACACTTGTAATCTTTGACCTAAAGAAGTATAAAAGAGAACAACCATGCCACAACCTTTATCATTGGTGATCCAACAGATTCCGTGGAAGGATATCAATGAGAAGATTCACACGGTGAAAGATTACGAACACTTATTGCAAGAACTATACCCTATGAATTGGGGTCGACGTGTCGTGTGTGTTTTAGTGACTTGCTTTCTGGGATTTCGTTTACCTGCCGATTCCTTGTGGACACTTTACGAACACTACCTATCAAAAAAATAAGACAGTATGGTGGTTCCTTTAAATGTCCACGAGAGACTTATTCTGTTCAAAGCCTTACGCTTTCATCTGGATACATCTCGACCTTTCCAAGAAAAAAAGATTCGTCAACTTTTACGTACGGAAGCAGTGTACGAAGATGTGTGTGTAGCTTGTGATTTACACCCTCATTGGACAGATGTACGTGACTGGAAAAGTTGGGATTTTGAGGCTTGGACAAACGAAGTATCCCATTATGCCCAAGCGTTGTGTTCCTAAAATGCATCGTCGAGTGAAAAAAGTCACTTTTAAACCTGTGTTAGTAACAGTACCAGAAGAAGAAGAAGAAGAAAAATCTGGCACCCAAGACAATCCTTCTGTTCAAGACAAAACTGTCATGGACATTTCCCCACAAAGACCCTTTAGAGAAGACACGTATGTGACTATACCCCCTGTAGAGGAGACTATAAGAACATTACATACTACCTCTAGGACACCTTCGTTACCCAAACCACGTTGTACAGTGACTTGTTTATATGCCACTTTGATCGTTTGCCTAGGTATTTTATTCCTGTATTTATCTATTTGGCTTTTATGTTTTCGTGTTGTTCGAATTTAAACATGCATTGAAATAAACTTGTCTTGAAAAAAGTATAAAAACCTCTTGTCTTGTCTGTTTTTGTGTCAATACTGACATACCACTACACGACTATGGCTCACTCTACTCTTTCTACTACTCCTTCCTCCTCCACATTCAAAGTCATTGACGAACACTTAGATCAGGCTAGTTGGAAAGCCTTGTATCTTCGTCATCCTTTTAACATGTTAATTGCTGGACCGAGCGGTTCAGGCAAAACCGAATTTGTCAAACGTTTGATCGAACATAAACATCATTTGATCGATCGTCCACCTCAACGCATCGTGTGGTGTTACAAAGAGTGGCAATCGGCATACAGCCTCTTGCAAGAAAGTCAAGGTGATTCCATTGTGTTTGTAGCAGGCATTCCTAAAGAAGACGAGGGGATCGTGTCTGACCCTAGTCAAACTCATTGGGTTATTTTTGACGACATGTTAGGAGAAGACGAAGAAGAAATTAAACTATGGTTTACACGTAAAGGGCATCATCGTAATGCCAGTGTCATTTACATTACGCAAAATTTATTTCAACAAAGTAAAGCCCATCGTACCATTAGTCTCAATGCTCATTACGTGGTCTTGTTTAAAAGTCCTCGAGATAAATCACAAGTGCAAGTTTTAGCCAAACAGTTAGGAACACCTTGGCTAACTCATGCGTACGATGATGCCACTCAAACGCCACACGCCTATTTACTCGTGGATTTAAAACCCACTACCCCTGATTATTTGCGATTTCGTACCGATTTGTTTCACGACTGGTGTCAAGACGGAGGACCTGTCGTGTACACGTCCTCCTCGTCGACATAACACTATGAAGCACTAAAAAAATCTATAAAAACCTTGGGTTACTTTGACCTGGTCTCATACATCGTCAACATGACGTCCCTTCAGTCTCATCTTCCCATCAAATTGATTCGTGCCTTGTACGGCATCAGTCGCGAAAAAAATCCACAAAGACGTGCTCACGTCTTAGAAGCCAGTCTCAAAGAAGTCTTACGATGGTTTACGGTGACAGCACGTCAAATACTGCAAGGCATCATTCACCTTCCACATCAAACCAAACGCTTTTTTGACAGAAACAAAGTAGCCTTGACGCAACTGGCCAATCCTCGCATTGACACTCACACCAAAAAGCAAATCATATTGAAACCTGGAGGCAGTGGTTCTCTAGGAGGTGTCATCATTCGTTCCCTTTTAAAATGGGATCCCAATACTCCCAAAGTTCACCCCAAGAAGAAAACAAAAAAAGCCAAACAAGCCCCTAAGAAAAAGAACAAGGGTACCAAGACCAAAGCACAGAAAAAGAAAAGTCCACAGAAAAAAGCGGTCACCCGCAAAAGAGGCACTTCGGCCAGGACACAACCTTACCTTCGTCAACCACGACCTGTAAGAAAAGATCTACAAGGACGTTTGGCAGGGACTACGTTGCCAGTAGCCTCAGGGGCTGCCACTTCTCCGTTGCGGGTGATGCCAGCCAAACCCAATTTGACACCCGTTTTTCCTAATTTGATGAAACATTGGAAATCTGCGTCTCCCAAAACGTCTCCTCCACCGGAGACACCCTCGTCCACCTTAGCGTCAGTAGCAGCTGCTCATAAAGTACCTGCCCCCAAAGTCAAAGTCCAAGAAAGATCTGGCATGTTAAAGAGTTTACTAGATTTGTCCAAACAAGAACTGTCCCGATTGAGTCCATTGCGAACTCCTTCACGACGTGTGTTACCTGCCATGAAGTTGATACGACGCAAAGATAATCAGTGGCGACGCATTCCAGTATAAAAATATGACTTGAAAACCACGATGTCAATCAGTATTTTTTCTGTACCACTGATGAACACTCAAGGATGCCTCCTCAAAAACGTGCACACCATCACCCTCGACGTTCTACCGTCCAAAAAGGAAAAGGAACAAGACAATCTCGTCATCTCACCAAAAGCTTTAAAACCAAACATCAACGTCCTTCCCTCCAAAGACGTAGACCTTTAAAGAAAAAGAAAAGACACCAAAAAGGAGGATCCTTTGACAATTTTGGGAAACACATTGTTACCTTTTTGACAAAGCGCTAGTTCCCAAAAAAAAGTAAATAAAAGAGAGTGTATACCAAGTCATTGACACTAGTGGTATTGTGAAACGAACAAGCAAAGATGTCACCTCGCAGAAAACATTTTTCTACACTCCACAAAGGAAAGAAAAGGAAAGGACGTTTAGCCAAACATCGACACGTTCTTCGTCAAAGGTCACAAAAGAAAATACCCAAACGTCAAAAGAAAAAGAGAAGTCACCAAAGAGGAGGCATATTTACTGGTTTTATTAAAGGTATGCAGAAACTAGACAAAGCAGCTAATAACCGAACTGGTATCTTTAGCCCTGCTTTTGAGGATTTAGCGAAGCATGCCGTTACCTTTTGGAGAAGCCAATAGGAAAAAGAAGATAAAAGAGGGTGTGTACCAAGTCTTTGACATCAGTGTATTTCTGAAACGAACAAGCAAAGATGTCACCTCGCAAAAAACATTCTTATTCACCCCACAAAGGAAAGAAAAGGAAAGGACTACCTCCTCGTTTAGCCAAACACGGAGACGTGTTGTCCGTCCTGTCCAAAGCCTCTCCGTCCATGCGAAAACAAATCATTAAAACAGCCTCCAAAGATGTCATCGATACCGTGTGTGAATGTTGTTTGAATGTTTTGAAAGGCACGATACCTTTGTCTCCACACAAGAAAAAATGCTTATCCAAACATCGACACGTTCTTCGTCAAATGGTTCAAAAGAAAATATCCGTCCGTCAAAAGAAAAAGATGTTGGTGCAACGCGGAGGATTTTTACCCTTTCTTGCTCCTTTGTTGACAGGCATAATACCAGGTTTGCTACAAGGGGTGACCCAAGGGATATCCCAAGGGTTTAACCAAGGGATGGGTAGAAGATAAAAGGACACTATGGAGCACCACAATCTCAGACATAACCTTTGAAAGCCCATGGAAGGACGAAAACTAACTTTGGTTCCTTACAAACGATGGATGGAATACCATCATTGGCAAGAACAACGATCCCCCCATTTACCGCCCAATCCCAATTTGGCTGAGATGTCGCAATTACAACACGAATTGCAATCCTTGATCCATCGCCACGATTTATCCGAAACCGAAAAATCACAAAAGTACGGTCAACTCTTGAAACGGCTACAACTCTTTCATCAGAAAGCTGTGGAACAAACAGCTCAACCCACTTTGTCCGATTTTAAGGCTCTAATGAATAACCCGGCACCCTCACCCTCACCCTCTACAGTAGTTAAAACAGACGTTACCCCACCATTACCCAAGGAAGAAGAACCCCATGATCTCTTTCAAACACCTACTGCTACTCCCATTCCGAGTAAGATTGCTGCTTCCTTGTTGACCCCTTCCCCCACTCCCCCACGAGAAGAACTCAAAACTTGGGTTAAAAAGATGATGGCTACTCCTTCTTCGACAGATGTGAAAAAGAAAGAAAGGAAACCAGAAGTGAGAAAAGAAAAGAAGACCAAAGAAGCTATCCCATTACCTCCGCCACCACCATTACCCTCGACGTCATCTCCTGTGGCACATCGGACACGTAAAACCGTTTCCAAACAACCCACATTTCGTCCCACCCAAAGCAATATCCTCGAAGAGTGGGTTCCTTATTAACAAAAACCATGGAGAAGGTCTTAGCCAGCATTTACTACGATCCAGCTCACCCTGCAGGTTACGGAGGCATTCAGAAATTGTATCGTGCTGCCAAAACTCGCCTGAAAAAGCTCCGTTTACCAGCAGTACAACGATGGTTACAAGAACAAGCGACGTACACTTTACACAAACCCATTCGACGAAAATTTCACAGAAGTCGCACTCAAGTGGAAGGCATCGATCATCAATGGCAAGCCGATTTAGCTGATGTCTCTCATTTAGCCACCTACAATCGTGGCTACAAATATTTGTTTTGTGTCATCGACGTCTTTTCTAAATTTGCCTGGGTCGTACCATTGACATCCAAATCGAGCGGAGAGTTAGTACGAGCTTTGCAACTGGTGTTGAAACAAAGTGGTCGTCACCCTCTTCGATGGCAAACCGACAAAGGCACCGAATTTCTGAACCAAGCTTTCCAACGAGAATTAAAAAAACGTGACATTCATTTTTTCACCACCGAAAATCCTGAAACCAAAGCCAGTATCGTGGAACGTTTTCAACGTACCTTGAAAGAACGCATGTGGAAATATTTTACGCATCAACACACTCTCAAGTACATCGACGTCTTACCACACTTAGTCCAAGCCTACAATCAATCTTACCATAGAAGCATTGGACGTGCCCCACAAGAGGTGACACCTGACAACGAAGTGACTGTTTTTGAGCGTCTGTTTGGTACGTCCCGGACGAGGGCTGTCCCCAAGAAAGGTAGAGAAGTGTTAACCCCGGGAGATTGGGTACGCATTGGCAAAACCAAACGCACTTTCGACAAAGGTTACTTACCCAACTGGACCACCGAATTGTTTCGTGTGACTGGACGAGTGCGCGATCGTCATCCTACCGTCTATAAATTGGAAGACATGAACGGAGAAGTATTAAAAGGAACGTTTTACTTGCCTGAGTTACAACGTGTCACCAAAAAAGAAGACGACGTGTACGACATTGAAAGCATTCTCGAACGAAGAACCCGTAAAGTAGGAAAACGTCGTGTCAAAGAAGTCAAAGTACGTTGGAAAGGATATCCTCCTAGTTTTGATTCTTGGATTGACGCTTCGCAAGTCATCGACTATAAAAAGAAGTGACCATCATGCCCTTCAATACAGCTTCAGCAACCACAGTGACTACTCCTTCACCCACGTCATCTCTGCAAGATTTACAAAAGCAACCCTTGTGGGTGTGGTGTGGAGAACGTGTCCCTAAAACGCAAATCGTTTTTTTCTGTCAAATCTTTGTGGTATATTGTGTCATTGGTGCAGCCATTGCTAATTTGAGTTTGCAACAAGGAGACAAACAATTGTGGACCATTTTACTCAGCAGTTGCATCGGGTATCTTCTTCCCAATCCTTCCCTGAAATACTCTTACAACGGGAACAACAGTAACAATATTGGGAGTCTGGCGGCCAACGTTAGTCCTTCTCCTGACAGTCACCCTTCCAATCACAATCCTCTTTTAGATACTCCTTTAACCTCGAGTGACTCCTCGGACAGAAGAACATTGGAAATATGAACAACACTATTAACCAATTTTACTTAACGTTACCCAGTGACAGTTCCATGGAGGTGTTTCCTAACAACACATTGTGTTGTTACACGTCTAAATTACCTCAAGCCATGCATTTGGATCAAGATGATCACTGGGAAGCAGCTTTAGTGGAAATAATACACCCGACACAAATCAAAAACATTGTCGAAAATCAAAACTTTTTCACAGTTGAAGTGTACGACAAGCAATTGCAACAAGCCTTAGATGAACGAGGCATCACTGGCATTGACAACAAGAAATCAGATGGACCCGCAACTAAACAACTGTCCACTCATGTGTTGACCATTCCTGCAGGCTACTATTTTAGCGGTCAACATTTAGTGACTACGATTGCAAGCAGGTTCAATGTTGTGTTTGGTAAACCCCTGGAGAAAATCAGAGAAAGTGTTACCTTTGAGTACATTAAAGCGGCTCGCCGCTTCATGATCAAATTTTCAGAGAAGAAAATAATAGCCATTACCTTTTGTCCAGAATTGTTTGATATCTTAGGTGGAGACCTCAAGATGCTCCCGAACAAAAAAGAAATACCAGGCATAGCCAGTAACTTGGATTTTACCAAATATTTTCGATCCCCTGTAGAAATGAACCAAGGACTCAATTTGATGTTTGTGTACTCCGATGTGGTGGAGTACAACGTGGTAGGACACACCTCTGTACCGTTACTGCGTGTCATTCCTTTCAAAGTGGATACCACTACCGCTGAAGAAGAAGGTGGAAATACCTATCACGTTCACCGCGAATTTGTACATCCTCATTATTTACCCGTCAGTAAGTCGTATTTCGACAGTGTCAACATTACTATAAAAGGAGAACTAGGTCAAAATATTCCATTTACCAAAGGGAAAGTCACAGTGAAACTCCATTTTCAAAAACGATTCTCCAACAACTGAAAAAGTGATGTATCCTGTGTACCAAGGAGTCACTCGACAACGAGGACATGGTTTAGGAGATATGTTTAAATCAGCCTTTCGTTCCGTAGTCCCTGTTTTGAAACCAATGGTGACACGAGGATTGCACACCTTAAAAGATGCCGCATTGACTCACGGCAAAGATTTTCTTTACAATGTTCTCATTGACAAACAAAACCCAAAAGAAGCTTTTTTGAGAGCAGGCAAAAATACCTTGCTTCAAACGGGTAAAGAGCTTTTGGGTCGACGAGAAAGTCCTATAAATGCTCTGAACGGTACCACGTCTGACATTCCTACTTCCCTGACGACACAGCAAGGACAAGGTAGAAAGCGTCGACGAAGACACCCTTTCAAAAGTCTCCGTACCTCAAAAGTTCGAAAGACAAAGAAAAAAAGAACCGCTCGAGACTTAGACATTTTTGATTATTAAAAGTGAAGAAAAAAAACCTAAAGAAAAAATGATGCACCAAGAATCTTGTGCCTGTTCCAAGTCGGAACTGGATCTCTTTGCCATGCCACCCACGATGATGACCATGCAAGAAGCTCAATGGGTCGAATTTCATCCCGTCTCCTCTTTGACGGATTCAGCTCCCATCGAATTTGAAATCAAAGGACAACCCGAAGATTACATCGATCTCAACAACAGTTACTTGTATTTGAAAGTGAAAGTAACCAAAACAGACAACACCAATCCAGAAGTCAATGCTAGAGTAGCTCCTGTCAACAATTTCATGCATTCCTTGTTCAGCGATGTGGATTTGTACATGAATAACAAACTGATCAGCAGTAGCATGGATACTTACCCTTACCGAGCGTACCTCGAAAATCTCTTGACGTACGGAAAAGAAGCCAAGAACACTCATCTAGATGCTTGCGTGGTATGGAAACCTGACACTGCAGATAAGTTTAACGACACAGAATTGACCGCAGCCGCTGTGGGTGACAATCCTGCCAATCCTCACAATGAAGGTTTTAACGAGCGTCGAAAGAAAATTTTGCAAGGACGTAGTTTAGAACTGTTCGATCGTTTGCATTTGGACATGTGGTTTCAAGAGAAGTATTTGCTGAACGGAGTAGATATTCGCTTGAGACTGAATCGAAGTAGTACTGCTTTCCATTTGATGGCTCATGCCAACGAATACAAAACCATTATCCAAGAAGCCAGGTTATACGTGCGTCGTGTGGAAGTGTTACCTAAAGTGGGAAATGATATCAGTCACACTTTGAGCAGAACAACAGCCAAGTATCCGATACGACGCGTGGAAGTCAAAACTTTCACCATTGCCGCTGGACTCCGATCTAAGATCGAAGATCATCTGTTCCAAGGACAGTTACCCAAACGTTTATTCATTGGTATCGTCAGCAATGCAGCCCTCAATGGTGCCCACGATGAAAATCCTTTCCAGTTTAAGCACTGCAGAGTATCCAAAATTGAAGTCAGTCGCGATGGCAAAACTTTGTGTACCAGACCCTTTGAACCCGACTTTGGCGAACAGAAAAATTACTTGAGGTCGTACTTGTCACTGTACGAAGCCACAGGACAGTTAGGAACCAACACCAGTCACGGTATTTCCTACGACGACTATGCAAGAGGTTACACGTTGTGGGCTTTTGATTTCACTCCAGACCAAGGCAGCGACGAGGGACATTTTCACCCTATAAAATCTGGGCAACTGCGTGTGGAACTTCAGTTTGCAGCACCTCTTCCCGAAACGGTGAATATCATTCTGTATGCTGAATTCGATAATACCATAGAAATTAACAGTTTGAGAGAAGTCATTCTAGACTATTAGACATTATGGAAGGCCCTTGTCCTTCTTTGAATAGTGGAGAATCCATGGAATGGGAGGTTACAGAAAAAGCAAACCCTCAAGACCAAAAAGAAGAGGTAGTGATCATGCAATCCAGATGGCCAGAACAGGAACAACAATTAGTGGCTTGTTTTGCACAACACTTGGAAGATACAATGAGGGACCTAATTAAAAAAGATTGTTATGGATGTCAAATCGATCATCCCAGTCAAATTCAACACGATAAATGTATGATGATGAGTCAAGAAGAAAAATTGGACAATTATCTGAACGAAGCTTGGAGTCTCATCTCCGAAGAAGCTGTGTTACTTCAGTGGTATAAAGGCTTACGTGATCATTCCTCTCCTCCATTGTTTGCTCGAGAAATCGATCGCATCGAAGCTCTCTTGGCCAAAAGTAAAGAGACGAAGCAAGCCATCAGTTACTTGTCAGACCGTTTCAAACAAAAAGTCTGGATTGAATTGATGACTTATTATCACCAGTGAAGAAAGGAGAGAAAAAAAACAAGGCGACACAAAACAAAAAAATGGATACTTGGGAACTTTATTATCTTTTGAACCGTAGTTCGTACACTGCTTCTTGGAATCCTGTGGTTTGTGCTAAAGATGAACTACCTCATCGCAAACCTCAAGAGAATCAAGCTTATGTCATCAACACAGATGACAGTCATCTTCCAGGAACTCACTGGGTAGCAGTCTACTTTCCTCAAAAGGGTTGTGCGGAGTATTTTGATTCGTATGGATTGCCTCCTTTCGAAGATGATATCATTGACTTTATGAGAAGAAATGCCCAGACGACACGATTCAATAATGTGAAATTACAAAGCACAGATTCTATGGTGTGTGGACAATATTGTATCTATTATCTGCATCATCGCAGTCTTGGATATTCTTTAGAACATTTAGTGACTTATTTTGATCGTCATTCGTCTCGAAACGATGACAAAGTAGATCGATGGTTTTGTGACCATTATGGTTATCTGTTGTCTTTAGCTAGGAAACGTAGTGTACATCAATCGCCCAATGATTTCCAACGGTGGAAATCTCAATTTAATTCACAACGTTGTCAACCATGTCAAAGATAATGTATTGGTGTTATGGAAGAAAAAAAATGTTTTTTCTTTGAAATAATGTTTGTTCTTTGAAATAATGTTTGTTCTTTGAAATAATGTTTGTTATTTGAATAAAAATGTTGTGTTTTGAAAACCAATGCGTCTGTCGTTTGTTTTACATTTGTATTCATATAAATGCTCTTTGACTTTTCTTTCTATCCCTCACATCAAACTATCTAAACGTTTCAAAACCCTAAACCGCAGAGGGGTGTTTTCCATCACGTCCGCGCTTGAACCATATAAAGCAGGGGTAGTCTCCAGTCTGGCCATCCATTGTTTGACTCATCCTCCTACGAAGATGTGCTCAAGACTAGCTAAGCTGAACGAAGCTTATGTCACTCTGCATCGTATCAGACACAATCTGATGCCAAAGCCTGAAGAGATTGAGAATGTAAGAATGCTACAAGTAACGGAAGACCTCATAGAAGAACTCTTCAGAGAGGAAATTCAAAAAGAGAAAGAAGAATGGACTGAGAAGTATCGACTTCGAAAGCAGCAGAGAGAGCAGAGAGAACAGCATCAGCAGAATCAGCAACAGCAGCAGGAACCAGACAGAAGTTTTGTCGACTGTCGTGTGGACACGAAAGAGTTCTCTTTCTCTTTCCGAAGAAGCAGACCCTATCGTGTAGCCAAACGAGGACGCAATCTTAGACGATAAAAGATTGTCATCCTTCCTCGTACACACAAACACAAAAAAACAGCCCTTTTCAGGGCTACCCAAATATTCTCGAAAAGAATTAATTATTCAATTTGCTTATGGTATGTGAGGAAGTTAGAAAAAAATTAGAAGTGAGTCTATAATCACTGTCTCATTTTACTTTTGTTATGAAGTGCGTCTATAAGCACAACGTATTTTTTCAAAATAACTTGTTCAATGTATAATTAATAGGAGACAAGTATAAAAGAGAGTGTTTTATTTTAAAAAAGTCAGCTTGTTTTGTTTTTTTGCTAATGATAGGAATAATGTAAGTTTTTTGGATCTAGGGGTGTTTTCCATCACGTCCGCGTGTTTTGGTAATGATAGGGATACTGTAAGATTTTTGGATCTAGGGGGTGTTTTCCATCACGTCCGCGCTTGAACTATATATAAAGAAGCACTCATCAGTCTGGCTACCCATCGTTGGTGAATCAAAGAAGATGAGCAGAGTTCAAAAGTTAAGAGAGCTTCAAATGCATCTGGAGAATGCTAGGCGTCTCCTGGACGAACTGGCTATGGAGGTCATAGCAGAGCAGGCCAAAATTGAAAAAGAAGAGGAGGAAAGAAAAAAGAAAGAAGAGGAGGAGAAGAAAACTCCCATCTTACCTCACCGAATGATGAGACAGACTAGTGAAGTCAAACCCATGGTGAGGACACCTTCACCACCAGAACCAGTTCGTCCACTACAGGTTCAGCCCCCACTGCCTCAGACGCAACAACCACAGACTCATCCACGGTTGCGGAATAGAGGCAGAAATGAAGAGACTTTCACTATCCCTCAAACAGAAGATTGGGATAGTGAAGCCACTCATTCTCCCTCTGCACTCCCAATCACAAGGGTGAATTGGGAGAATGATTGGAGTAGGAGATGTGTGTGTGGGGCTAGACCTGGGAGATGCCAGCATTAGCCAGGTGCAATTTGAAGTTTTAAAAATAGCCCTTCTCAGGGCTACCCAAATAACAAGAAAAGAAATACTATGTCAATTGCCAATGGGTGTGAGAGAGGAGTAGTGTGATTATAAACACTGACTCTGTTTAGATGGTATATGGTGTGATTTTGGATAGTATATGATAGGGTGTGTTTTGGCTGCTTCCCCGTGTGTGTGGTTAGTATAGGGTGTGATTTTGGATAGTATATAGTAGGATTTGTTTTTGGCTGCTTCCCCGTGTGTGTGTGTGTGTGTGTGTGTGTGTGTGTGTGTGTGTGTGTGTGTGTGTGTGTGTGTGTGTGTGTGTGTGTGTGTGTGTGTGTGTGTGTGTGTGTGTGTGTGTGTGTGTGTGTGTGTGTGTGTGTGTGTGTGTGTGTGTGTGTGGTTAGTATAGGGTGTGTTTTGGATAGTATATAGTATGGTTTGTTTTTGGCTGCTTCCCCGTGTGTGTGGTTAGTATAGGGTGTGATTTTGGATAGTATATGATAGGGTGTGTTTTGGCTGCTTCCCCGTGTGTGTGGTTAGTATAGGGTGTGATTTTGGATAGTATATGATAGGGTGTGTTTTGGCTGCTTCCCCGTGTGTGTGGTTAGTATAGGGTGTGATTTTGGATAGTATATAATAGGATTTGTGAATAGTATCTAATATGACAAGTGAATGTAGGGGTGTTTACTTTCACGTCCGTGCTTAAGATATATATACTCAAAGTGACTGACATTAGAACCATTCCACGGAATAACCATAGAAGATGGCAAAAGCATCAAGTTTATTCAACAATTTAAGACACAGCTATTTCTGGATATTAGACGGGGAATATGAAGTGGAAAAACTACATCATAAATGGAAGATTGCGAAGAGTTTGGACTTTGCAAAAAGACTGAAAATAGCCAGGGAGCTCTTAGGAGGAATGCTAGAAGAAGAAGCCAAAAAGTTACGAGGCTGCATTAATCCACCCTATGTTAGAGTGGGGACATTGAAGCAAGTAATAGATATTGTCGAAAACGTCAAGTGTTTTTTGGATAATATCTTGAAAGAGTACCCCCATGTCCAAAAGGGTTTGGACCCGCTCAAGAAAGCTGAAGAACTGATGAGAAAGGAACTATTAGAAGAAGTGAAGAAGATAAAAGATAACTGGAGTAAGGAGAGAAAGGAAAGAAAGGACAATGAAAACCAAAAAAAGAAAGAGGACTTTGAAAAATTAAATAACAATTGGATAAAGATACAAGAGAAGTTTAGAGCTATGGGGCATCCTGACTGGATTCCCGACGAAAAGAAGAAGAAGGGAATTATTGGTAAAATCAAAAGGTGGTGGAACAATGGCAGAAAATAAAAGAAGAAGAAGTATCCAAAGGCCCTTTTCAGGGCCACTCATAAGTCTCGAAAAGATAGTAGCTTTCATTGCCACCCCTTTTTTTCCTTGTTTTATTTCCCATGTTATATTTCCCTTGACGCTATATAGTCCCACTCTGTTCAATTCCCCTTGACACTAGATAGTCCCACCATGTTCAATTTCCCTTGACGCTAGATAGTCCCACCATGTTCAATTTCCCTTGTCGCTAGATAGTCCCACCATGTTAAATTCCCCTTGTCGCTAGATAGTCCCACCATGTTCAATTTCCCTTGTCGCTAGATAGTCCCACCATGTTAAATTCCCCTTGTCGCTAGATGTTCCCAAGCTGTTTTACATAGGATTTTCCCATTGTCGCTAGAGTATCCCCATTAACTACTTATGGCGTCTGACGTCAGTCTGTCTTTTAGCGTCTGGAATGCGCGTTCACATGCGTCTGTCCATACTACTTTGGTCGGCGCTTTTTTCCGAGTCAAGTCAGTCAATGGACTTGCAATAGCACTAAAATTTGCCACATATCTCCTATAGTATCCTGCCAAACCTAGAAAAGATCTAACTTCAGTCTTAGTAGTTGGTCGTAATGCGTCCCTAAGTTGTTCGACCTTTGAACTCTCTGGTTTTAACGTGTCCTCGCTGAGGGTATGTCCTAGGTAGTCTAATTGTCTGAACCCTATATGGCACTTCGATGGTCGTGCGGTCAGTCCGGTTTGTCGTAGTCGTTCTAAAACGTTTTTCAGCAAAAGTATGTGTTCTTCCCATGTAGCTGTAGCTAATAGAAGATCGTCCATGAAGTTGGAAACTCCCATCCCCCGCAATGGTTCAAGGAATTTCCGCATCATACGGGTGAAGACACTGGGCGCGTTCTGCACCCCGAATGGCATGACCACCCACTGGTAAGTCCCATCTGGAGTTGCAAAGGCGAGTTTTGCTCTGTCTTCACTGCGGACTGGAATTTGCCAGTATCCTTTGGACAGATCGATCTTAGAAAAATATTTAGCATGGGTTACTCCTGCGAAAATAGACTCAGGGTCAGGTAAAAGTTCTACCTGGAATTCTGTAATGCGGTTTAACTTCCTGTAGTCGACACAAAATCTGTGTGCCCCATCCTTCTTCTGGACTAGTACAACAGGAGAGCTATACGCCGACTCGCTTGGTTCGATAATACCCAAGTCTAACATAGTTTCAACTTCCTTACGGACCGCTTCTAACTTCGCGTACGGCAACGGATATGGTCTTAACTTTACTGGGTTATCGTTCAGCAGCTTCAAAGAGAACTCCTCCAGCTCTGTCCTCCCCGGTCTTTCTGTTAAGACGCTCGAATATTCTTGAAGTACCGACTCCACCTCTTTACGTTGGTCTGACGTTAACGTAACGTCAAGTGTGACGTCGACGTAGGTCTCCTCCCTCGTCAACGGACAACTAGGGAGTACTTCCGCCTGCCCTGCGTTGTCGTCGGATTCTTCCGTCACGACGGTAGCCACCACGAACTCCGTGGGTGGTTCTCGCACACGGTACCGCTTCAAAAGATTTACATGAAACAACTTATCCTTATCCCCTACTCGGATACGGTAATTTTGTCCACCTTTCTTCTCTGTTACAACAAATGGCCCCCTCCATGAGACTTGCAGCTTGTTGTGCTCCAATGGCAACAACAACAACACCTTGTCACCCACCTCAAAGTGACGTTCCTTCGCCCTTTTGTTGTAATACTTGGCTTGACGTCCCCTTGCGTCGCAAAGATTTTCCTGAGCCAATTTACAAACTTCTTCTAGTTTGTTACGCAAGTCGACAACATATTGGTATGTTGTACGCACTTCTTCGGATGCTTGCTCATCCGTCCATAACTGTTTCAAGACAGCCATGGGTCCCCTTACCGTCCGCCCATAAACTAATTCAAAAGGTGAAAAACCCAAACTTGCCTGCGGTACTTCACGATACGCGAACAGTATCGCCGGAAGGTATCGATCCCAATCCCTAGGTCGACCTTCACATAGCTTCTTTAAAGCCTGTTTCAATGTCCCATTGAAACGTTCTACCAACCCATTACACTGCGGGTGGTACGGGGTAGTCGTCAGGTGTCTAATGGAGAGTAATCGATTTACCTCTTCCATCACCTGGCTCACGAACTGTGTCCCTTGGTCGGTCAGTATCTCGTCTGGAACTCCGACTCTCGACCACACCCCTAACAAGGCCTCAGCCACCGTGACTGAGTCAATGTTCTTCAAGGCCACTGCCTCCGGGTACCGGGTAGCGTAATCTACGACCGTTAATATATACCGATTTCCACTTTCCGCCGCCGGCTTAATCGGACCTACTAAATCCATCGCCACTCTCGAGAAAGGTTCATCTATTAGTGGGGTGGTTCCTAGTGGCACTGGGCGATGGGAGGTTTTCGGTGCCACTCGCTGACACTTGTCACATGACAAACAAAACCTCCTCACATCCCCATGTACACCTGGCCAATAAAACTCCCTCACCAACCTATCTCTGGTCTTCGCCACGCCCATATGGCTTCCGAGAAGACCCTCATGTGCTAACCGGAGCACTTCGTCGCGCTTCCCTACGGGTACCACAACTTGTTTAAACGTATCGACCCCTTTCTTGGCGTAGCGATACAAAATACCGCGCTTTGTCGCGAACTTAACCTCGCCGTCTGGCAATTTCCGTACGGACCCGTCCGTCGCGTACCTACGTACCTTGTCAAGAGATACATCTTCCTTTTGAAGCTTCTCTAACTCACCAGGTACCAAAATGTCTATGGGCGAAGTCACGGATCTTAGCGGCTTCGACCCTGACCTTCGCTTCATAGCCCTCGTCTCCACTGACCCGACATGTATAGGGTTACACGTCATAGGGTTAGGTTGGGGCAACACATACCTACACCCTAATATTACGTCATGAGACAGTCCCGACAAACACGCTGCTTGAATTCGCCCTTTTACATATGGCGAATCAAGGTCTATGCTAACGACCGGAAGCGAATCCTTCGTCCTGTTAGCAAACTGTACTTCCACCGTCTCACCTGTATAATCTCCAGGTTTAACGTATCTACGGTCTACCAAGGCCGGGTAACTACAGCCGGTGTCATACAGCACCGTGGCTTCCTCACCATTTACCGTAGCTCTCGCTATATTCGTAGACTCCACTGTTTTCCTTTTCTTAACAGTATTCGGAGTTACCGAATTAACCGTTGTCGGACGATACTTTCTACAGTCCTTGACAACATGGCCTGGTTTATTACAGCCATAACACACTGGCTCACCTCTTCTACCCGAGGTATCCCTATCTACCCCTTGAGTCTTTCCCGACCCACGGAAATGTACTTGGCTGGGATTTCCGGCCCCTGGCCTCCCACCATTTTGACCATTTCGTCTATGGGTTGCCACCTCAGTGGTCTTTCTAAGCTCACCGATTCCAGGTCGGTCCCTACCATTCCAAGTAGTTGGACGCGCATGCGCGCTCTCATAGCGCTCGGCCATTATGCTTATCTCATCCAAAGTTGAGAATTCGCGCTCCGCCAAAAACACAATTAAATCTTTTCTGTAGGTACTTAACACATGTTCCTTTAAAATCTCTTCGCGAATACCTTCGTACGTTAACGCGGTGCCAGACATTTAGATCCATTTATCAAAAATCACGCGCACTCGACTGTGAAATTGCGCGTGTGTTTCGGTAGCCCTTTTTGACGATTCCCTAAAAAGTTTTCGGAACGTTTCCGCTGATAACTCATAGTGGCGAAGTAGAGCTTTCTTCAGCGCGTCATAATCGTCTATGTCGGTTGGGGTCATGTTGTGGTACACGTCTTTCGCTGCCCCCTGCAAAAAGGCTGAAATATTGATGGCCCACTGGTCCTTAGGTATTTGGTGAACCAGGGCCAACTTTTCAAACTGCGTCAGAAAGTTGTCAATTATTTCGTCCTTGTCATTAAACATCGGCATGGTTACCTGTATGGGTCGTCTGTCTTCCACGCGACTACTCGGGGTGTCCGGACGTACGTTCGATTCTTCACCCCTCCTGAACTCGGCTTCGAGCCTTAGTCTCTCCATGGCTAGCATATGATCCCTTTCTCTTACCTTTTCTTCTGCTTGTAGTCGCGCGAGTTCCATTACTTTCTCCCTCTCCTTCTCCTCAGCCTGTAGTCGGGCTAATTCCATTTCTTTCTGTTTCTCCTTCTCTCGTTCCCTGGCTTTCTCTTCCTTGTGTTCTTTCAAACTTCTTTCCATAAATTCAGTTAGTCTTTCACCCTCATACCCAAGTTCGTCTTTTCCAATGGATTTAAATTCCTTTAGTAACTGTCTGTCTGTCGCCATTACGTATGTTTTGTCTTTCCCTTTTCTCTAGAACTATGTCCTTAACTGACCTACAATCAGGGGTTTTTCCTACGAAAATAGTTTGACCTAAAATAACCTTATCTGCAGCGAGATGGGCAGGTCGAATCAGCCGCAATTAATTGACCAGACCGAAATTCCAATAACAGTGGGATACTGCTAACGAGACGTGACTAATTGCTGTCTAAAATACAGTACTGCCCAAATAATTGGTTCTTGTCTCAAGACTATTTAGGTAGTACCACTTTTAACGCTTATAATAATTTCACACAGAAGGTATAAATCTCAAATTCTACAAACCACTTTTAACGTAAACAATTTGCATGCAAGTATACAAAATAATAGACAATGTTTGATTCATTCGATTCCTACTTAATAATAATAACAAATTTATGCCTTTGTTCAAAATACGCTCCGATTACTTCAAATCACAATGAAAATTTCAAATCCCGGACGAGCCCCCACTTTGTAACGTGGGCACTGCTGGCGGGTGATCAAAGTGTTATTAAGACAATATTGCACAAGGCCTGACCAGAGGTACTGCGCAACTTGGAAACAACACTTGATACCGCCTCCCACTAATTGGCGTTTCTAGGAGATGATCGCTACGGTGTGATATGCCCGGTCAGTGAGTATAGTAATCCGAGATGGTACTTTGAACAAGACAATACACGAGCCCCCGTAAAGATAAAATATGAATTTAATCAAAAATACAAATATTGAAGCTTTAAAATAATGGATACATTCAAAGAATCCAAACACTGATGAAAATAAATGAAATTAGCCGTTAATACTGATTGTAAATTTCATCAAGGAATCGAATGTTCATTTAACATTTGACTGTTGGTGATTCAACATGACCTTTTCCGTCGACTGGTTTCCTTTCTTTTCCCTGCGTGCGTCCGTCTGCAACTTGCCCTTTAATTGAACGGGAATTCCACACTCTGACTTCTTATTTCTTTCCTTTCTGACTTTCCGCTGGTTCTCACTCTTGCCCAGAATAAACTATTGCCTTTGACTTCTCGCTGATGCTTACTCTTGCCAAAGTAAACTATTTTTCCTTTTAAAAGAAAAGGGTAAAACGCCCTAAGTATCTCGCTACTTTCAGAATTGCGATTGTTCGTCCGTCTTCACGTTCGAACAATCAGATCTTACTATCAGTGTTATCATTCATACGGCTAACAATTTCTATACATGTTTTCAGATCAATAGAGCTATACTGTTAATTATCGACATCAGAATTCGGGAAAGTCATATTCCCGTAAATCATTACGTAAAGTGAAGCAATATAACATAACACACAATTCATATTTACTTAATATGATAAATTCAAATTAATGTAACCTTTCCAATCATACATGTACACGGCGGGTTTCCTACCTCACCTATTTGCCTAACTAAGTAATAAGGTAAAAATGCTAATTCAGAATTCAAAATACATTATTAAATCACTGCAAACCGACTATCCATACAAAATATGAACACATCATGCATCTGTAACAAAGAAACATATCAAAGTACGTTATTAAATCAATGTAATACGGAACTATTTGTAGCGTAGAATCGATACATTATGCATTTAAGACAAAGATAAACAGCATATACATTACATCATAATAAATGTGAATTTGAGTTAGATACCTTTTTGTGTTTTGGCGTCCTACAATCGTTCCACATTCAGTTCCCTGGAACCCAATTAATTTACGAACGTCTTTCTTTCAAAGACGTACGGAGTCTTCTCCGGTGTTGGAATCAATTATTCTGACCGTCTCTTTTCCAGACGTCTTGCTAGACTGCCTAACATCGTTTGATACGAACTATATATTTCCCGATTCTGGGTTTCGACCCAACCCTCTGTCCTGTACATTTGACCAATCGGCATAACGCTAGTCTTACTGACCTTATGGAAACCGTCTCTCACGATGTCAAACATGTCTCTTAGGGTCGAGACGTCACATTATCGTTTGTCTTAATCATTTTTGAAAGCTCTACGTGAGTATTCCCATAATTTTAAGCGTGTCAAACAGCCAGTCCGTTTTCACTTTAATTATTGTACCAAGCCTGACCAGGTTTAAGAAAACATTTTTTTTTTTTTTTTTTTTTTTTTTTTGTCCAAACCCTACTCCAAGATAATTAATTGTCGGCTAGCCTATGAATTAATTACTGGATGTCACTGACGAAAAATTTGGCACTTGACAATATCGCTAGTAGATATAAGCAAGCAATACCATTAAAAACAAAGTCGTCAAAAAAAGTCTCCGATGCATTTGAAAAGATTTATCGTAAAGGTCCACTAAAATGGCCAAATCTATTACAAGTTGATCCGGGTAAGGAATTTCAAGGTGTTGTTACATCTACGATGAAAACTCATAACGTAGCTATACGACGAGGACACATTGCAATACACCGCGATCAGGCAAGCGTTGAGCGATTTAATAGAACTCTCGCTGAGCGGTTATTTGGATATCAATACGCGAAAGAATTTACTCAAGAAACTCGCTCTCGTGAATGGGTCTCAAGGTTACCAAAAGTAGTATCCGCGTTAAATAATGAAATAACTCGTATGATTGGCATCAAACCTAACATCGCAATAAAAAAAAGTATGTACCTAGCATTTCCACTAACACTTCTAATTTCCAACCAATTCTTAGTAACGTCACTGTAAGATATTTATATGAGCCAGGTGAACTCGAAGGTGGTGGCGCAAGAGCCACTGATCCTATTTGGAGTATCACTACACATAAAATATCATCGTCGACACGATCTTTTAGTGGAAACGCTAGTGTTTCTAGACCAGCAATTTATAGATTAGATTCATCCGCACCTCAGCGAGGATTTACGCGCGAACAACTACAAGTTATTCCTGACGACACTCAATTACCACCACGAAAAATTAGTTAGCGTGACGTACATTACACGCGAGACAAGTTAATCTCACATTGCCAATAATATGCCCTAAATTATTATCAGTTCTGTCAACGGTAAATTGACGACAATCTCCTGGATGAAATCTCCAGTGCATTAAACAATTGCAAGCAGCGCAGTGATTATCTTGTTGTATTTTCAATGATAAAATCAATTTCGAGTTAATATTAAAATTTCTATTTTTTTTCTTATCTTGCTGTCGATATCCCGATAATTTTTTCTCAACAACGTAAATATCAACATCAGAACTACTTGCTGTATCTTCGATGTTAATTCGACGTAATTGATTTATTCGTCTAGCTCTAGATACCGCTAAATAAACTAAATTTGACCACTCAATACGATTATCTACGATCCAAATAATTGTATCTGTGATTGTTAATCCTTGTGATGAGTGTATTGTGACAGCGTATCCTAACACCCAAGGTGAATTTTCAGCGTTTAATGCGTCCTCAACTACATCAATGTCCACGTGTATAATTTCATTTACCACTAATTTTTGTTCTTCGGAAACGCTAGTGTTTCTACTTGGAATTTTAATATTAATATTTTGTTGTCGTGTATCAGACGGTCTGTAACATAGCGGCACTTTTACCTCAGGAAATTTTTCTTTATGTATCTCAAATAATCTTCGCTGAATATCATCACGAGTTATTTTTCTACTTGCAAATACTATATCAGCAGGTGTCCAAGATTTCCAGAATTCCTCCTCAGGAGTTTCATCAATAACTTCTCTGAGAATTCTACATTGCTCGTAATCAGATTTCCGGCGGATTCTAGATTTTAAATCTTTTATTTCATTATCTAGTGATCTAAAATCTTCTGTGGTTTCCTCATAATAATCTACAATTTCTTTCAACCACTTATGTGGTGATTCTCCCCAAAATGGTGGTGGTTGACCATCATCACCACACATTATCACCTTAGTGTTCTTCGTGGATAACCAACCTAGAAACTGTTGTAATATTTTTAACGGTACTGTACACACTTCATCCCAAAGAATTATTGGTGGGATAAATTTATTGCCCATTCTTTCTGGAGTCCACGCATCACCTTTCCACCTAAAGAAACTGTGATAAGTACTAGCAGGAATTCCACGCTCTATTATATCTTTCTTTAGTTTGTGAGTTGGTGTTAGCGCTTTTATGTTAGCATTTCCATTTCCATTTTTATATAATCTAATAACTCTTTCAGTTTTTCCAGAACCTCCACAACCGTTTAAGTAAACCGTTTTATATCTCGTTATTGGATCAAACACCGACGGGGATAAGGAAAAGCCTAATTTGATATTTTCTGGATTTTTTCCTCGGTAACTATCAAGTATCTCAACATCTACATGATGGTTATAACAGTGTAATCGCTCTTTTTTAATTCTCCAAGTTCCCCAACCACCAGTTTCACTAAGAAATTTCTTGACAGCATTAATATGTTTTTCATGAAAGTACATAGAATCCGTGGCAACTCTTACAGCAATATCTGGAAATCTATTTATCATCGAGAATAAATTAATACTTGTATACGCTAACATGGAAGATCTTAAATGTGTATATTGAGCACTTTCTCCATCTATGTAAGTTATAACAGTTCCGTATTCTTTTCCATTTGATAAAAATGCCTTTCTACTCGTTACAAACCTGTTATTGTTAGTGAGATGTTTAATAATAATTTGTTCTTCAATCGGATCAACCACCAATCTAGAAGAAGTTCTAGCATTATTAAATCTTCCTCCCTGAGTAAACTTTCCAATGATTTTTCGTCCTAAATCTTTTGCTGATTTCTCTCTGTCACAATATATTTGTTTAGCCATTTCCATAATTTGTTCTTCGTTGTATTCCGGAAAATTATTTCGTACTTTTTCAATTTCTCTATCTAAATCCGGTGTTGGTAACCAAACATCCTTTTGGCACCTATAACTTATTATTGCTTCACCAACGGTCAACGACGTTAACATACCACTATCTAACATATATCGCAATAACACTATTGAAGTCCAAGCTTTCTCAGACATATGTTTGCCAAGCCAGCAATAACTACAAGGATGTAATCCATCGCGTAGTTTAAAAGAAATAACTTTAGCAAATCCAGTTAAATCAAAATCGGGTAAATCCCCGTTAATAGCAACACGCGTCATCTCATGTGTTGGGTGTCCAAAACGGTTGAAATATTCAGCGCACTCTCCCATTCCTAAAAACCCTCCAGGATAAGTAGCGCTCATATCGGCGGAAATTAAATTATTAATATTATACTCGGTGTTATACAAGCCGCCATGTCCGTATGCAACACAACTTAATTTTACATCGTCAAGAAATATTTTCGGGGTTTTTCGCCAAAAATTCTTTTCACGGGCGTAATGAGCAACCACTGATGATACTGTAAAAGAATTACATAATATATTTTCATCAAAGTTTTCCACGAAATTCTTTGCAACATTCTTCATACGTGAATCTAATTGCTGCTCGCGATATAATTCTCCGTTAGTTTTCACAAATTGATCAAATTCCATTTCAGGATTTTCATCACTTTTAAATAACCATACTCCGGTTGGATCATCTTTGTGGATCTCCGCAATTGCATCAAATAAGTTACCATCAAACTCTTTAGGTATATATTTTACAACCTTTGATGGAGGAAATTCAGTAATACCAGAATTCCAGGCGTGTCTGTTGTGATCAATAATTTCAATTGGTACTTTATTTGACTTATATTTACAATTGTGTAATATTTCTCCGGTTAACGTCTTAACTGTAATTGGGTATCTTAAAGATGTTTCTAACTTAGCAACATCACTAATTGAGGCCCCACCTTTTTCCATCATCTGTTCATCCCAGGTTGTTATTTTTTCACGTCGTTGTTTAGTTAATCCATTTCCTCGTGAAGAATTTTTAAAATGTTCCATAACTCGTTCGGCCACGCAATTTATGGACAACGTTCTCATCGGATACATTCTATCATGATCAATATCTGTATAAATTCTATATAACCCGTACATCACAACAGTTACAGGGTAACGATTATTATAGTAATGGCTATCAATTCCAACTAACGCTCCTGGATTCATATCACGACTGAAAATTACATTTCTACCATCTCTCATCACCGGGTTATAATTATCTCGGATAACCCAACGATGAACTTCGTCATCCCACTTTATCCATTTTATTCTACAGTAGTATCTGTAATTACCTAGCAGCGATATTATATTCATCGCGCGAACTTCATCTATGGGGTAGTCATAAAGTTTTTCCTCATCATTTATTCGGTAACTGCTAAACATACCTAAGGCTCCGTCGCGGCGAAATTCTTTCATGGCGTACTTTCTCATTTTTTTAAGTTGTCTATCAAGTCCTCTCAATGATAATCCGGATCTTGCATCGAGTGAAAAATACATTTTACTCATTATATTAAAGCAAATATCTAATTCAAAAAAATAATTAAAACAATTCTTTAAAATTTAATTAAAAATATGCGTAATTATATAATGTACAATTGTAAGTGGCTGCTAATTGGTTCGACGGACAAGTGTAATAAAAAATCGAAAAAAGAATATTGTGGTCAGCATCAAGTATTAATTCGTCGTGGTAGTACAGGCCCTAAACCTTGTATTGTGTGTGGCGTTGGAGTACGGGGTGAAACTCAATTATGTCTGGAACATGGTGGTAAGCGATACCGAGAATTAAAAAGATATTATGATGTTTATACTCATGTTAATCACCGTACTCCGGTTATCCAGACTCCAGAGGATTATATAAACAAGCCAAGATAAAATAACATTTAGACAAATAAATTCTATAGAGAATAAATGAATTCGAACGAATATCGTCCGCACCCGATCTACGTACAGTACGAAGCGTCTCGAAATGGAGTTGTTAGATATCGTCGAACAAGAAAAGAAATTGGATATATTAGTGATAATGGTTATTTACGTGTTACGGTATATTCACTAGAAGGAAAACAAAAAAAATATCTCGCTCACAGATTTATTGTTGAGACTTTTATAGGAGAAATTCCTTGGGGTTATGTGGTTGATCACATCGACAGAAATAAATTAAATAATCACATTGAAAATTTGAGAGTTGTTACTCAAAGTAAAAACTGTCTTAATACTAGTTATGATCATAAAAAATGTAAACCTAAACCCGTAACTGCATTTTATAATGATGAAATTATAAATTTTCCATCAACGTATTCTGCCGGGAAATATTTCAATATCAATAACGCTTCTATACAGCGGTGTGCAAATGGTATATATACATCATCATACTCTGATAAATTTAACTTTAAAGTTTCATTCACGTGGGGGTAAAAAAAAATAATCACAAAGATATTTACAGAAATTCTACAATAATTGCAAAATGGGTATTTTCATTCATCCCAGCTATTATCAAATTCCTCAGCGAATTGAGCTATATTTTTTTCTTCCTCAAATACATCACCAATGGATTTCAATAACGGATTCAAAAGTTTAGAAAGTTCAACAAGTTCATCTAATAGATTATCGTTGTTATTTAACTTAAGTTGATAAATTTTCTGATTTCGTTGTCGTATTAGCGTCTTTGCTACACGGTACTCCGATCGATATGTTGGATAATCCTTAGCTCGTGCAGATTCAATCTTACGAAATTCATCTACAAGGTAATCAGCGTTAAAATGTAGTATTTTTTTTTTCTGTTACGATTGCAGCGATTTTAGGATTTTCATTTATACGGTTAAGTTGCGTTACGATTTCGTCGACGATATTTTGATTCATTATACATATATAAATTTAATTTTTAATTGTTTTTCAACAAAAGCAATTTCAATTTTATAATAAAAAAATTATTTTATAAAAATCTTTCATTTGCCATTTTTGTGCCATTTTTATGTGTTTTTGTGCCATTTTGTGTCATTTTTACGCTATTTTTGCGCTAAAAAATGAAAATCTTACAGGGATTCGTAGGGTCAAGTGGTCGATTTTCAATGTTAATTTCCATATACGTTTTCACCTAAAATCCATTTTTTGATGATTTTTCAACAATTTTACTGACTTTTTGAAGCTTTTAGATGATTTTTGAAGTTTTTCAACAAAAAACTCCCGAGGGTCAAGTGGTCGATTTCCTATGTTAATTTCCATATACTTTTCCACCTAAAATCCATTTATGATAAAAGTCTACGACGAAAATCCTTAAAAATTGCAAAGCAATTTATGATTTGACATCCAGTGTGATTTGTAATGTTTCTCCGCGAAGATCCAACAATGAAAAATCTTGATCAGTTATTCTAAAGAACATCTTTGTGTTATACGGGTTAGCTGTGTGTAGATAGGTTGCTGGAGATGGATTCTTCACAATTAAGCTGCCAGGAGAAACGTTCGGTGAAAACGTATATAAGATATAACCCTGCGCTACATTATCAGATTTGTCAACATCAATCGTGTAACTACCTAATACCGCATCACAAATAACATGAACAGCAATCACTGCTGATATATTAACGTTACGGGGAGATTTGTGTTTATGCTTACTTCTCGGTGAATTGTTATACGTAAGTAATTCATTTACCGGAATAAATTTAAACCATAACGCGTGAATCTGTGGAGCAGCAGAGAGGGTGAACCCTACAACGTTTTTAGACAAAATTTTGATTGAAATCTTAAAACGAGCCTTCCTACGATCTCATTTTAACCAAAAAAAAATGTCTCAGGGGCAAACCCTACAACGTTTTCAGACAAAAAATTGATTGAAATCTTAACGAGCCTTCCCTACGAAATCTCATTTTAACTAAAAAAAATGAAAACGGAGACTTTTACGATTTTTTAATTAATTTTGGTCGCAACTTGTTGTCATCCACCCTCTCTGCTGCTACAGGTTAACAAAAAATAATAAATGATTTGATCCAGTCTTTATGATGAAAGTCCTTAGGACGAAAATCATTTATGATTTCACAAACAAACTAATCGCTAACACCTCTTCTTGTAAATCAATCAGATTATTTGACTGGTCGGTGAGTCGGAAATTAATTCTCGTTAACGAATTATTATGGCATCGCATGTAGACAGGATTAATTGGGTTTTCAATAATTAGGAATCCTGGAGGAGCTGTTGGTGCAAATGAATAAAGAATATATCCCTGCTGAGCTTGATTTGATTGTTCTAGATTAATTTGATAGCTTCCTTCAATTACATCACATACTAAATTAAGCGCAATCACCGTTGAAATATTCACATTTTCAGGAGCAATATGCCTGCCGCCACCGTCTGGGTCATTATTATACCTGAGGAGGACAGTTGAATCTGATTTTTGTAGCGCTTTGATATCGGTTTTAACAATTCTTGCTAATTCATCAGCGTTGTATTTCGGAAACTTGAAATTACGCAGATTGTCTTCTGTGATATTGTAATCGGTTAGGAATCGTTGTTTATTGTCGCTGTTGTCATTAATTATTGTTTGAATAATTAGTTCATAGATATATTCCATGTCCGATATAAGTTGATTTATTATTTCAACGTGTTTTTGCGATCTTGTTTTCCGTAGTTGTTCTAGTTGTGTGTTATATAATTGTTTAATCTCATTAAAATAACCACGGACGTCAGTTAGCGTAAATGAAATAGTAACAGATGAGTCGGTTGTTCTTTTAATGATAAAATCCCATTGCAATGTGTCTTTGTTGGTGAATATAAATCTATCGGCGATTTTTCCTTTTCTTATATCAGATAAATTATCTCGATAACTGGGATTGATTTCATGATATGATTCTACGTCCGTGGTTAAGTCGGTGGTGGATTTTTCCGGTGGTTTTTCAGGCCATCCTAGTACGGTTCTAATAGAACTCTGATAGATATCTATGACGTATCCTTCTGTGCGTATCTCAATTGCGGATGATAGCGTCGGCTCATGAACTGTTATAGCGATTTTCGATTCTGTTCCAGTAATCGATTTTATTCTACGCGCGAATTCATTATTGATTTGTTCGATTTGGTATGATCCGGTTGGTATGGAAACAACGTTCCAGTCTGGGGTTCCGTCGGGTTTATTCTTATTTGCAAACACTAAAGAATTATTGGGTTGTTGACCACCAAATGATTTTGATCTGATATTAGGCCAACTGTGATACACTCGTAGTTTTGCTAGCGCTATCTCCTTCACGGGGACTGGGCTAGGGAAATTCACACTAAACTCGGGTTCCGTTGATGTTATTGATATCATGCTTGTTTGTACTGGGTTCGTGTTCTCCACTATTTGTTGAAGTAATTCCATCGGTGTCGTCATTGTTATTATACTCATGTTGTATTTCTAATTTTGACACCGCGGAATCATAAATACTGACCATCACTGAGAACTAACAATCTGGTATGGTTGAGATTATTGAGATCATTTTGGTTTTTGGGTTCGTGTTTTCCAATTCCATCGGTGTTGTCATTGTTATTATATTCATGTTGTCGCTCTAATTTCGATATCGCGGAATCAAAAATACTGACCATCCCTGAGAAATCACTATCTGGTATAATCGTATTATCGAGTGACGACGATATCATCAGGGATAACTGCGAATATGCGGTTGATGCAATATGAAATTAAATTAAGTAATTCTGCAGTTTACTCTGGCTGCATGATGATATCTTTTTGCTATCCCGGTTGATATACCCCCGATTGTAGCCACCGCAGAAATGCAAATTGGAACTACGACCGGGGCAATCATTGTAACCGATGCAAGTATTATTCCGGCGCCAGCGAGAACGCTTGACACCGAGTACATAGTAATATCAATTGCGGTGATTCTTCGTCGGTATTTTTTTATTTTTATTTGATACTCCTCAGTGAGGGTTTTGAGTCTAGTCTGAAATTCTCTGACCTGATCATAGCGACATTGCGTTGATGAAATCATTTTTATTTTAAAAATACTAGTGTTTTCAATTGTGTTTTCAAGTTCGCGGAAAGTAATTTCAAATTCGCGGAAAACTCTTTCACGGTGTCGAATCGATATTACGACGATGATGGAATCATTGTTGTTATTTTAAACCAACTAGTGTTTTCAATTATCCCATCAACGAAGTGGTTTTAGGATCGGATGAGGGGACACCGGATACAAATTCTATTATCCAGGGTAGTGGCTCCCTACTCACAGACTCGTCGGAATTGCTTATAACAATCGGAAATGGGACTGGTATAGAGGGTGGAGGTGGTGGTACTTTCTCTAGTATATACATCAATGTGTTAACACCTCTGATACCTGTGTTGCTGAATTCCAAATCAAATTTACGGTGATGTATTATTGTAAGTCGGTAGCAACCTGGTACACCAGTATGTCTGTGGCCAACATAAAGATAATTTCTGTTTCCTCGGATCCAATCAAAGGTTCCACTATCAACCGTGTACACGATGTTATTAACGGCGCTTACACTATGTGGAATTTTTACCTTATTGATAGCCGCGATAGTTTCAACGAGAGTCATGACTGCCACAAGTGGGAATCCAAAGAACTTATCAACAATGTCATTGACTGGTTTTTGATTTTCTTTTAGTCTAAAAACTTCATTATAAATCTCGATATAATTTCCCCTGATTCTGCTAGAATCTATCATCCCCCTCCGGTCAGAAAAGAATGAAATCAGAAGGTCTCTGATTCCAAGCTCTGCTTGGTCTTTAATATACCAGTCGATTTTAGAAAATTTTGTCGTGATATCTTGGGGTTTACTGCCCTCAAAGAACTTATTAACAATTTCGCTGGTGAGCTTTTGTTCGTCAATAGCGCTTTTAACTTCAGCGAGGGTCGGGCCTGTCAACGATGTGGTTTCAGACACAGGTGTTCTCCCTAGAAATCTATCAACGAGGGTATTAAGTGTTGTTTGTCTCACCATAAACATATTAATATCTTTGAGAGTCATCGTAGATGTAGCCGGGACACCAAAGAAACTATTAGCGATGTAGGCATTGTGAGTGTGCTTGCCGATAAACTCACTGATTTCAGAGAGAGTCATTCCTGACACAAGCGGGTTTCCAAAGAACCTACCAACAATGTCATTAGTGGGTTTTTGATCTTCTATTAGTTTAGAAATCTCGAGATAATTTGCCTTGATTTCTGAAGCAGTCATCATCCTTCCAGCTTCCTTGTTAGCGAAGAATGAATTCAACAAGTCTTTAATTTCAGCGAGAGTCATGCCAACCACAAGCGGGGTTCCAAAGAATTTATGTACGACATTTTTGCGAAAAGTACTATAACCTCGTATATAATCCTCCTGATCACGTTTGTGGGCGTCAATCGCGTCGGTGATCGTAGACACAAGTGCGCCTGGTTTAAGCTGTCCACCGTTGGAATATAGCGCAATAGAGTTTTCAGCGGCGTCGCGCTGCCGTATCAAAATGTCATTCAATGACACATCACTGGATTTCAATTTACCCTGTTTGTCCTGAAATACAACTATTTCGTTCGGGTCAACATTTACTAAATTTAACGTCTCAGCGATTTCATCTTTGATTAGTTTTTTTACATCACCGGTTGCAGTGTCATCGGGTTTGGGTTTCAAAGATCTCCCCCAAATATCAATCATGTTATTGTAAAACTCTTTCTCTCTCTAAAATCGTTTTTGACGACTTCGTTGAAAAATCTTCGATTTTCTCCAGCGATTACTAGTGTATTCATTCACGACAACATGTGGTGGTTTTCCGCTTGGGTTACTCAAGGAGTTAGAAATAGCGTTAAGGACATTTAATACTTCGCTGCCACATATTGGTGGGTCATTCATTTGTTGTGTTGGTAGCGTAGAATACCCAGTCTTCATTGAAAGGGTTTTTATATAACGCATAAACTCTTTTAGTGGGGCTAATCCATATGAATCAAAATAGACAATCCCACGTGGATCAATAGCGTATGCAACCCAGTGAGTTCCGGGTCCGGCGCTGTTATCTAAATTAATGATTCCGGTTTCAACGCTGTTTGGTTGATGTGGTAATTGATCTTTCATAAAGACACCTCTGAAGTTTTTAATCGCGAGTTTTTTAGCAGCATCGAGTAAATCAAAATTGGACATGGGAACCATAGGTTCCTGAGTCATAGACTCTCCAATTAATAAACCGGTCCTAGTCTTAGACCCTTTCCGCTGTACCACGAATACGGGGTTCCTGGTAGTCTTAGACCCTTTCCCTTTGTTTTATATCCTTTCCCAGTTGCCTTCTTTAGTGCCATTCCTGCTGCAGTACCAACGGCTCCTAACGCTGCCGCTTTAGCCACCGCTGGGGCTGCTGCTGCAATCAATGCTGGTATCGCAGCTAACAACGGGAATATACCGCCTGTTTTAATCATATTTTTTATAGCAGCCGCAGAAAGAGTAATCTGAACACCCTTTTTTGCTACTAGTGCATCATTGAAATGTTTCACCTGACGAGTTGTCAGCGATAGTTTATTTGCACCACCAGTCATTTGGTTGGGTTTCAACGTGATTGTGGTTCCACATTTTTTAGCTGATTCCGATTGCAATTTTTTTCATTGACCGGGAGTTAACGCAACACTAATATTACTATATGACATTATACATAATTGATTGATTCTAAATCGTTTACAATTTCAATTACATGTTTTCCACTGGTGCATCTACCACTCTCATTCTTCCACCAACACCTTCAAGTAGCATTGATTTGTCGCTGAGAATGACAGCAACCACTCTATAATCAGCAATAGCACCACGAGTCACATTAGCTCTAAAATGTATATCAACAACAGATTGTCTCATCAAATCGAGATGTTCCAGTGAGAAGTAATAGATTGGATACAGATTTTTAAAATCATATTGTAATATTTGCAAACCAGTATCCACATTTTGATCACGTGCCATAAATGACAACAGACGATGATAAACTCGTGCAATATGATTTTCTGTGTAATTAAGTTGTATATCCTCGGATGGTTCCTGTTGGCCGTTTATTCTCAGTGAGACGTCTTTCACACCTAATTGATCAAATATCATATGACTGAAACGTTGATCGCCAACTCGTGTGTTATCTTGTAACGCAATAAATATATGACGTGGCGCAGAAACGCCTTGTTTTGATGCTAGATTCCACGTGAATAACCCGTTCAGATTTGATTGCTTCACATCTGTACTCACGGTTAGCCAACTCAACAACGACTTTCCTCCTTGGTCCATAAATGATAGTAATCGTTCTTCTGCGGTGATTGCTGGAGTCAACACTGGCATCCACAATGATATTTTTGTTAAATTGACTTTACCGGCATCAGCATTTGGATTTGCATTGTCTGCTGGAATCCTCCAGATTGCGTCACTATCATCACTCTTTCGTTCAAGCGATACTGTATGCTTCGCTCCATAAATAACTTTTCGGACGTTTCTACAGAATCCAAATATATGATGCAGTGGAATCGCGCATGAAAATGATTTACGCGCTCCTTGCAACATTGAAATACGTGTTGCAGCTCCTAGATTGAAATTAACATCGTTGTTTATAATCATATCTTCGGCATCAATATTAGCGGTGCCAGCATTATTCTTTGGTCGTCTTACAACAAATTGTTTTCCTCCAGCGGTATTTGTAGCATCTTTTGCAAACATCATAGAAGGTCCTGCTGATCTTGTATAATCATCGGAATATCTCGCTAACCCGATTATTGTTGTAGCCACATCAACATCGCGATCTATCGCCTCAATTTCTTTTCCATCAATGAGATATTTTGCACTCTCAAATAACGCCATGATACCATTATTGACAAAACCGACTTGAGTACCAGCTGGATACGGTGCTGGTACAGCAGAAGTATCAGCAGCTGTTACAATTTCTCCTTCTACTTTAATAAACGCTTCAGCGGGTAGAAAGTATTTACTGGTATCATGGACTTGAAGATCGATTCTTGCTCGACTATTTGGGTCTATTGCATGATAGGCGCAATATTGATAATCGCGTACAGAATCATCCTTGCCAACTGGGGCGTCTATATCAAACGCTGGATCATGTGACTTTTTGAACATTTTATTCTATTTATCAGAGTCTAAATCGCGATTTTCCATTTTCATCGTCGTAGTTTTTTAAAGCCACTTCCTGCTATCATATTTGCAATATTGCTTTGGTCGGGGGTTAAAACCATCGACGCTAATTTTTCATCTACTGCGTTATTTATGATTCTACTAACACTTGCAGGCATTTTCGCTGTAGACGGTAACGGTTTTGAAAATCCTTTGGATTTCATCCGTGATTTCACTAATGATGTTAATTTATTCTTCGCAGTTGAAAACGCTTTTCCAGCAAGATCTCCAACAGCACCAATACCCTTATCACGAATAACATCAATTGCTTTCATTCCTAATTGTTTAGCCAACGGCATCACTTTTGGAGCCATTCTCGCAAATAACCCTGCAATGGTATTACCTAAACCATCTCCGTAGTATGCTCTATAAACCGGAAACCGTGAATTAACTACGTAGACGGGGGCTGGTTTATCATGATTGTAGTGTATGATCTTTATTTAAAATCAGAAACAATTTTTCAATTGTTATTTATCTAATCAATTGACTTTTCAATTCAGTCACTATGATACCCACTTTCCACTAACTCGCCAATGAAATCTCGATATGTGCTGATATCCATGATACCACCCTGAAATAATCGTCTACAGATATCAGCTGCTTCATTAATTATTTCCGGTGAGTTATTTCCGGCTCGGAACCCTCCTACAAGAACCTCTAATCGTGATATATCACTGAGAACACTACCAGGACATGAAACGCTAGCGTTTCCAACTAGACCACTCCCCAGAAATTTCTTCTCATCGTATGGCTGTCTTATTTGGAGTTGAAATTTTCTCTTGAAGTCTCTGTATTCCTTCATCCTTCTATCTAAACCCCCAGTATTTATTTCATACACTATATCAGCCCATTCATTATGTGACATTCTATAATCCGAATAATTGTCCGTGAAAAACTTGTCTTGTGAATCATAGCTTTTAGCAGCGAATTCACCTAAATTGTCTATATCCTCGTTGAGAATTTGTTGTTTAGCGCTCTCGGTAAATATAATTGATTTAGGTAGTCCACTAACTAGTTCTTCCTGAAATCCTTTAAATTTTTGTTTCGAAGCGGTTGATATATCCTGAGGAAGTGATTGCAAGAATTTTTTTGTTTGTTTAGTTCTTTTTGCTATTTTTTCTAACACAGGAATAAGACCCTCTTCTTTTCTTTTACCGTCAGGATCATCTCCCAGTATAGCACGCTCTATCTCCTTCGTTGCTGTGGTTACTGGTTTAAACAATTCTTCAGATCCCGCAGCAAAATCAGTCTGAAGACTCTGTCGTTGTTGTAGTTTATTCCGTACAGAGTCACGAATTGGTACAAATCTCCTGATTGCATCCAGTCGTTCACGAGCCAATCGGGTTGTTAATGCTTCATTGACCATTATTTGAAATCAGAAACAATTTTTCAATTGCAAAACACTTTTTCAATTGTGAAACAATTTTCCCGAACCCGACCTAACACCATCGTGGAAGTGTTAAGGGCGTTATCATTGATGTTTAAAGTGTCATAATTGCTATAAAAATAATTAATATCACACTTTCAACATTTTATGACATTTCGGATGAGTTTTAATACCACCGTGGAAGTGTTATGTCATCGTGAGACACCTTCTATCAGGTATGTGGAAAGTGTGGAAATCCTTATAAAAATAATTAATACCACACTTTCCACATTGTTGTTTTTATTGATCAATCTGAACCGTCCATCAATTTTTATTCAGTGTGAAATATTTTCACTGTTTTTGACATTATCAATCAAAAAATGCTAAAAAAAATTAAAAACTCTATGAGGGACGGTCACAATCAAATAATGATAAATGGTCAATCAAAATTGTTCATTTTCTTGAATTAACGCCCGTAGGTTTCTAACTTTAAAATTAACCTCCTTTTTCAATTCGTATTCGTACCCCAATTCTTTTCGTATTCGTTCTACGATGGTATACAACGGAGCGAACACACTTACGTCACTGGAAAATGCGAGAGAGTCCCGAATAGAATTCTGAATTCTCTTGATGAGCGCATACTTCTTTGGTAGCATATATTTATTGTTGTTAACTCCGTATTCTATATCCTGAAAATCAGACATGATTTGATCAGGATTTAACCCATCTGATAGTTCAATATCCCAACTTTTCAATTTTGAAATCTCGGATAAAATGCTATTCATGTTTTCAGAATTCATTATTCTATAATAATGATATATTTCTAAATGAAAAATATGACGCATTAGACATAACTAAATTGAACTTTTTGTCCCGTCCTTTTTGAAATAGCCGATCGATAAATCCCCTCTGCAACAAATCGTACTGAGGGTGAACAAATATCGAAATGCCTACCGGCGCTGGTTATTGATTGAAATATTTTTTCTTCGTTAGTTATCGTATTCAAAGATTTCACAGGTCTCTTCCCAACCGTTTTGCATTTTCCAGTCTTTCCTCATTTGGTATTCTCACTTTGAGTAACAGCCTGCAGATTTGATAAAGAATTGTTTTTCGGATTAGAATCCTTGTGATCAATGACAGAATCATCCTCGATCAATCCATAAAAACATTCAAATGCGAAACGATGATTGAGATAAGTTTTCTTCCCAACAGTAAACATCAAGTACCCTTGATTATTCACAGCAACAACTGATTTCTTCAGTCTACAGTGTCTTACAACACCATCACTGGATGCTTCATCATTTGTAATCAAGGGATGGTGTCTGAATTCTTGGTTCATTCGTATACATAATACTATTGTTTGTCTAATTCATTGTTTGGTTTAATGATGAATCTTTCGATGTAGTCTTGAGGAGTTCTTATGATTTTGTCAGGGACGTTGTCAGTGTCAGGGACTTTTTCAGGGTCATAATTTCTGATTGATTGTCCATTTTTTATTCTTTTATCATAATAACGCTTCAACTCCCTGTATCGCTTTCCAGCGCAATTCAAACACAACTGAGATTTTCCCCTAACCCCAACCCCACATCGTATGCAGGGTAACGGGCCAAGGCTTCCACGTCGAAAGCTTTGCATATGATACCCACAAAACTCATTTCTGCATGATTTGTTACACGGGGTTACTGATCCAATCATAAGCCACTTGCAGTGATTCATTATATATAAATTCTTCATTTAAATGCTTGTTTTAATTATAGCATGAGGGAATTAAGGAGAACGCCTTCGAAAAATGCTGAATTCAATGCTGATAAGGAGTTTAAAAGATTATTGAAAATTAATCCTAAATTTAATCTCGATAAACCAAAAAAACGTAACAAAATTAATCCTAAAATTAATCTCAAACGTCCAAGAGACGGAAACATGAAAGAGTTTAAGAGATTATTAAAAATTAATCCTAAATTTAATCTCGATAAACCAAAAAAACGTCCAAGAGACGGAAACATGAAAGAGTTTAAGAGATTATTAAAAATTAATCCTAAATTTAATCTCGATAAACCCCAAAAACGTCCAAGAGACGGAAACATGAAAGAGTTTAAGAGATTATTAAAAATTAATCCTAAATTTAATCTCGATAAACCCCAAAAAACGTAACAAAATTATCCTAAATTTAATCTCGATAAACCAAAAAAACGTTTAATAGACGGAAACATGAAAGAGTTTAAGAGATTATTAAAAATTAATCCTAAATTTAATCTCGATAAACCAAAAAAACGTCCAAGAGATTACCCTGGAAAGATGCTCAATTCAATCTCGATATAGTTTCTAATACACCAAAGAATACAATTCTTGATAAAGCCATGATTAGTAAAATCAGAGACTGTTTTAATGAATTCAAGCGTGATGGAGCATCTTATTGTTGGTCAACATTTCGAATTGATGGTGTTGTTGATGCTACCATGACTGATGAAAAAGCAGCAGTGATAATTTCACGTGTTGGGGAAAAAAAGTATTTTTTCCGAATCAAATTCATTATCGAAGTCGATGGCAAATGGATTATTAAGGATAAATTTGAACCAATCCTCAAGAATAAAAAAGCTGTCATTTTGAGTAGAGATTCCAAACCAGGAATTCTAACCGGCATTGACAAACCATACTACGAAAGATCTTACCCCGTAACAGCAATGGTTTATGGGATATATCCGTTAAATGATAAACCCGATATCGCAAAACTAGCTCCTATGAAATATTCTAGTTCACTGAATTGCGTGGCAACACGGGTAATGGAACACTTCACAAATGCATCCCGAGGAAATAAACTAACTGATCTGCGACGTAGGAAAATAACCGAATGGGAACTGACAGTGAAACAGCATGGTGCAAAGATTTCTGATCTAGCTAAATTAGAAACATCATTACGATTCCCAATAACCGTTATGACGATAACCGGAGAGGTTTTATACGAACCGAAATATAACAAAAATGGAGCGCCAATACAGATTATTGATCATAACAAACACGCGTGGACACCTGCGGTAACAGTATTTCCACGAGAACGAACCGTGAAATATATCCCTAAGGAGTTCGTCGGGGATGTTTTCTATGAAGAGAAATTATTCGATGCTATTCACGCGTTGTGTAAAGATGATCCTGTGTCAGTGTGGTTACTTAGAAGTGATGAAGATCCCGAAATAGGATTTGATCAATTTGTAAGACCAAATGGCGAATTATATCGCGTTGAAGAATTAGATAACAGAATGAGAAAAATCGCTAGTGATTTTTCACCGGAGAATTCCCATGAAAAACTACTCACGGATAGTTTTACTATTCCATCAGTGGTAGCTCACTTCGCAAGAGAAAAAAACTCATGGCGTCCAACACGAAGTGATTTTCTCGAGGATGTTAAATTGAGTTGCGTCAAATTTGGTCATGGAGGACTGTGGAATACGAAATACTCACGTGATGGTATGATTTCAATTGATATATCCGCGTGTTATCCCGGAAGTTTTCTCGGATATGGGGAATGTGCTGAGTACTTCAAACGATTTGGACACCCCACGCATGAAATGACTCGTGTTGCGATTAATGGACCATTGCCTGATTTTGATTTAACCGGATTCGCTCGTGTGATATCATTCGAATTAGCTACAGGGTTACATCCGTGTAGTTATGTTTGGCTCGGCAGACACCTATCTGAAAAACACTGGATGCCAATAGTGCTATTGAGATATATGATTGATTGTGGTATGCTAATATCGTTGATTGTTTCCGAGGCTATTATATGCTATCGAGCTCAGAAAGAAGTTTGGCTACCACAACCCGATTTATATCGTATAATCAGCGAACAGCGAAAACAATTCCCTGATTTCAATGAAGAACAAATCATGAATCGGTCTAAGAAGTTATTTGAAATTAAAAAAGAACAAGCAAAAGATTTCGGATGAAGAATAATCGGTAAATTTACCCAGGGTGGACGATACGACAATGCAAAATATTCTTCGCGGTTGATCATAGATATCGCTGAATACGATTTTATTGTAACGGATTTAATGAAACAGGGAAAACTTGTATCCCGTAAGGATGCTTTTCTATCCAATGGTGAGAAATTAGGTACGGTTGTTACCTACTGTGATGGATATAATTCCCAGTATACACATTTAAGATCATCTATGCTAGCCTATGCTTCTATTAATCTATTTTCGATGATAAATAGATTTCCTAATACCGCGGTTAGAGTGGCCACTGATTCGATGTATATACACAATAAGTACAAATCAGCTGTAGCGGCATTCACAGATCCCGAAGAAAATTGGGGGCGTTGGCGATTTAAAAAGGAGATGCTACATGAGTATTGTGAATCCGCAGACGTTGCCATGGATGATAAATATCTTTGTTGTAACCGTATTGAAATTCAATCAGAATTTTCTAATGCACCACCGGTATCTGATCCAGTATGTAGATACAAGACAGTTTATTTAAACGGTTGTGGTGGGTCAGGAAAGACAACTCGTGCAATTGAATTATTTCGTCGGTCAACCATGATTGTGTTAACACCGACTCACAGACTCGCCAGAGAGATGATACAGCGAGGGGTAAATGCCTGTACTTACCATAGTTTCTTTCGATGGAAGGGTGACATATGGACTCCTGAGCGTATGGGTGATAAATTCATTCCTGAAATCATAATTTGGGATGAAATATGCACAGTGTCATTAGATGTATTACAAACATTTCTCGAGTGGTTGTTAAACAAAAACACAAAAGTCGTCATGTGCGGTGATCACGGCCAACCACCACCATTTGTCGGTGCATCTCCACATGAATGGCTAAGGGGTTTTGTAGACTATTATGAAGAAATTACCACTGATTATAGATCAATTGATGAACGATTACGAGAATTCAAAGCGCTAATTTGATTACAACCGGATAGAATCCAATGCGAAATAGCGCGTGAAGTGATTTCAGAAACTCCAATGAATGATTTCTGGGAAACATGGAGACCAAATGATTTGATAATTGCAAGTAGAAAAATAGTCAGGGACACACTTCAGATGAAGTTATTTGAATTGCATAAAGAAAAATTTGCAACGCTTCCAGTACCCCTTTGTTATAGGCCATCGGATACACGAAAACAGAACATTGAAGTTGATATTCCAGGACAGAACGAAAAACAAATTCTCGTATTAAATGATATTGTGCTGGTTGATATCAATGTCGTTGTAGATGCATTGCGTGCTAATAAATCCCCGTGGACGCTAGGATACGCAGCAACAATACACTCTTCACAGGGATTGACTATATCGGATACAATTGTTTGGATGGTGGATAATCACATCGAATGGTCGAATTTAGCAGTATCCAGAGTACGAAAAATAAATCAACTTCGAAGAGTTGTTTTCGATGATAATGACACAACAATGGATGATATTGATGTTAAAATTATTGATAAAAAACTCTCCGGTTACAAACAACAGGACAAAAAAAAACAACGAGAATTTGATATTGATGCTGAATTAATAATCACTTTGAAGAAACAACAGAATAATCACTGCGCGAGTTGCAATTGTATAATGCGTTGGCAGTATTCGGATAAGGATCCTCGCCAATTTACCGTAGACAGAAAAAATAACAGTCTCGGTCATGTCAGAAACAATGTGATGTTGACTTGTCTTGAGTGCAATAGACGCAACGGTGCTAGTTAAGACCATGCGGTGGCAATTGAGTATCCTCGGGAATTACCTGTAGTTGTTGTCGAGTAAAACTCGCTGAGGGGCAGTTGAATCCAGTTTATAGACTGGATGTCTACCCGTAGATCGTGTTATACTAGATATCTTGTGTGCAGTAACACTCCAAATAGGATCAGTAGCCCTTTTTCTACCCCCTTCAAGCTCTCCTGGTTCATATAAATACCTAACAGTGACATTACTACCAAGAATTGGTTCTTTGAAATCTTTTTGTGGTTGTACGGGTATAGACTTCTTTTTAATCGCGTTGATAGATTTCATGTTGATTTTTCTAGTAATCTCGTTATTCAGTGCAGTAATCACAGATGGTAATCTTTTAACCCATTCACGGGATCTTTTTTCTTGGATGAATTCTTTTGCGTATTGATATCCAAATAACCGCTCAGCAATCGTCCGATTAAATCGTTCTACAATGGCCTGATCGCGATGTAGCGCAGTATGCCCTCGTCGTATGGTGACATTATGATGTTTCATTGTAGATAACACTGCACCCTGAAATTCCTTGCCAGGATCAACCTGCAATAGATTCGGCCAGTGCAGAGGACCTCGTCGATAAATCCTTTCAAATGCAGAAGCGACTTCAGTGGCTGATTTTGTTTTTAACGGTTCTGCTTCTTTGTATCGACTTGCAATATCAGCTACGGTTAAAGCGTATTTGTAACCACGATCATGTGGCAGAAATAATATATCAGCCTGATGAACTTCATTAGGAACTGTCACATCAAAATGCGAGTAATTAATTTGTTTAGGCGGCGGTAGATAAATTTGCCATAGTGCCTGTTTGGATAACCAATTAGCCGCAGTGGTTTTTTCACTTTTGCAGCGCTAGCGAGTTTATGGACTGCTGATTTACCCCTCCAGTATCCTCTTGGGGAATAATAAATTGATTCCATATTATTAATTACCGGCACCTAACATCAATTTACTTTTCATAGCCGATTTTATCAAAAAGGAAGCCAATTTTTCTTTGAAGGATTTATCAGGAATAGCATTTAACGCATGAATTATTTTCACATCCGCGAGATGCCTGTGTTGCAGATTGCTGCTTTTATAAGCAACATCATGAAGGTGACAGGCCTTATCAATGGCGTTTATTGGTTCTTCACCGGGGTTGGGTTGATTTTGATTATTGAGTCTGATATCAAGTCTGGTTCCCGGTCCACAGTAGCTATATCCTGGAAGGTGCTTTTCTCCGGGGTACTTTGCCCATGGGGTTCCAGGGAGCTTTGCCAATTTGGCTGCGATATCACCTCCTCGTTTTTTTTTAAAACATCTCCGAATTGTAAAATCTTTGATTTTGTAGAAACAAATCTGAACTTTTTAATACCACATGTTGCACATCTACCAGTAAGTGCTGATCTGTTATTTTTAGTTGTAACCGTCGTCACATCATTTGTGCTAGTACGCGTTTTACACTTCATACAATATAGATCCATAATTTATGTATAGAAATATGGATATAATTGATTTGTCAGCGACTAAAACAAGAGAACCAGTTAAGCATCATGCAGCGCTACCAAACTCTATCCGGATGATTATAATCGGGCCATCTGGATCCGGTAAAACGCAATTGTTACTCAATTTAATAATGAGATGGATGAAGTGGGATAAGTTGTATTTAATTGCCCCTAGCGTAGATGATCAACGATGTTATGAAGTGCTAAAAGATTTTAACGACAGCGCGGTAGAAAAATCCGGAGAGGGTATTATTGAGTTTATAACCGATATCGATGAAGCACCGAGCATTGATGATATTGATGGAGATATTAACAATTTAGTCGTATACGACGATATAATGTTAGATAAGCAAAAAAATCCTGCTAGAATCTTTTCCAGAGGCAGGCATAAAAACATTGACGTGATATATGTCACTCAACGCTACACTCAGGTTCCAAAAGTTATCAGAGATAACTGCAATATTCTTGCTGTATTCAACGGAGTTGATACTCATACTCTTAAAAATATATGGCAGACATGGTGTTCTGATATGGATTTCAATCAATTTAAAAACTTCTTTAGTCATGCTCAGTCAACCCCGTACGGATTCGCAACAATAAATTTGCATGATCCTCGGACACGATATCGTATCGGACTTGATCAAATATTCGGTTAAAATCATTTATTATTTTTTGTTAACCTGTAGCAGCAGAGAGGGTGGATGAAATCAAGTTGCGACCAAAATTAATTAAAAAATCGTAAAAGTCTCCGTTTTCATTTTTTAGTTAAAATGAGATTTCGTAGAGAAGGCTCGTTAAAATTTCAATCAATTTTTTGTCTGAAAACGTTGTAGGGTTTGCTCCTGAGACATTTTTTTTGGTTAAAATGAGATCGTAGGAAGGCTCGTTTTAAGGATTCAATCAAAATTTTGTCTGAAAACGTTGTAGGGTTCACCCTCTCTGCTGCTTGTGGAAAGTACTCGTCAACCAGTTTTCGCTGCATAATCATTAATTCAGGTACGCACCAACCAGGGAATTTATAACTCTGTACTGTACTTTCAGTGGTGGAAGTTAACTTCATGAAACTTTCTCAATGATTATTAATTGATATATCTAGCAGCGATTGATTGAGAAAATTCATATCCGCGATAATTTGATTAAGAATTCTATTATTTTTTACAATTGTGTCTCTGGTAGTGATCACATCACTAAATTCATGGGCGGTATTAATTATATTCACAAAACAAGATCGTTGCTGTTGGATTCGTTGAGTAAACTTTTGTCTCATCATATTAAAAATCTGAGGTAATGATTTCCATGTTATTGAAAACTCCCACGGTGTTGCTTGCTGCAGCTCACCCCACCATGATATCGGACCTTCTTGTGGATACTCAGACATTTCCGGAGTTAGCATACGAGAGCGTTTTGGCATTTGAGGTAGTGATAGCGCGTACACATTACTGTTGTCACTATAATTAAATTCAGGAAATAAACGCGGATTAGCCACAACACCCTCCGGAAATATTGTCAACTTATCAATGAAGTCAGATAATTTTGGCTCTGGTAATCTATGATGCGTTGCAGGAAGACTATCAAGCCATCGTCGGTGAATCACCGGAAAGAATTCGGAGATAGTGTCGCTGAGTTTTCCTCGCTGCCATGGCACATTATATCCGGGATACTTAAAATGGGGGATATCTTCAACACGAATATTATATGTTGTTGCAAATTTTTGTTTAGCCTCTGGAGTAAGCGCTGTGACGGTATCAATTGCGTGTCGATTATTATCTTCAGCGTCCGCGATTATCTGATTAAGTATTTCAACGAACTTGATAGTATCATCGCGATATGGTGGAATTGCACCTATCGCAGACACCAATAAATTTATAAACCGATTAAAATCAGAATTTATTAACGCAAGATTTCCAGAGATATTTGGAATATCAGCCTCACCTATCACAGTTCCACGCCGTGTATACGTAAATTTAGGAATATCATCAACATCGCTGTAATATAATCCGTGATCACTTCGTTTCTCAGATATAAAATCAGACTTTAATGGCTCAGTTGGTAGTGATGCTGCATCAATTGTATCTATGAAAGATTCGGGATATCCTAATAACGTCCTTATACTACTATTGTAAATATCTACGGCATAATCAGGTGAATTTACTTCGATGATAGAACTTAGCGAAGATTCTTTAGCGTGAATTTCAATTGGATGTTTATCGTCGGACTCAGTAAGAGTACCTTTACCCTCTACGATATTCTCCCCGGTTATATGTTCAATCTCTTCGATGATTATTTCACTGATATCCTCGATATCATACGCACCTGTTGGTATGTGGATTGTGTGCCACTTGGTTGTATCAGCGATAGAACCATCCGGATTTTGTTTATAATTGGCAGAAAATGTGAAACTGTTATTAGGAAGTTTACCCTTATACGGCTCTGACCGCACATTTGGCCAGCTGTAGTAACACCATAATTGAGTTAGTGCGATTTCAGATGCCTTCAACGGAGGACTAAATTCAACGGTGAATTCCGGAGTTTTCGTTGTAATATTTATCAGTGATGTTTTCATTGAGGTTGTATTATTCGCGATTTGATTTAATATTTCTTGCGACATTATTGTAAACCGTCTCGCAATTTTTAAATTGTAAAATCTAATTTAGAAATTTAATCCGTAAAATATTTTACATCATTATCAAAAGCTTCAACATCATAATTACCCTCTGTTAGAAACCTTATACCATCCTCATCCTCCGGCCAGCCTAATATACTTCTAATACTACTTTGGTAGATATCAACAACGATTTCCGGAGCTATTATAAATATATTGCCGGGAGATATTATAATTTTTGGTATGAATTCTGAAAGACTTTTATCTGTAAGACTTTCATTCATAATTACAGACATATTATTATTTACTTGTTTGTTAATTTCTTTCATGGTATATTTACCCGGTGAGATTCCAACGGTATACCATTCGATGGGATACTTCCAAGAGAAAACGATTGAATTATTTTTTTTCGTTATTGTATAAGTCTTTGGATTTTTCATTGGAGAGCTTTGGGAAGTCATTATGTATATTGTCAGTATTTAATTTCTTCATCGCAGAATTATAACACTCAGTGATATGTGAAAATTCATTCTCAGTTATCTCACTATCACTTATTGCTTTAGAAATTAATGCTGTTATTTCCGTGTATGTATTAGTTGCTGTATTAAGTTTTAACGTGTAATCCCGTAATTTACTCGAAGAACACGATGAGATTTTCTTTGACACTCCAGTAAAAACTCCAACTAATGTTGTAACCGCGGAAATAACGATTGGAATTACAACAGGAGCGGTCATTATCACTGAAGATAATATTATTCCCGTGGATACAATTACACCGGACACTGTATATACAGTTATATCTATTGCGGAGATTCTTCGCTGATACTTTTTCTTTTTTATTGTATAGGTATTAATGAGATCCTGCAATTGTTGCTGATATTTCGATACAGTATCATAGCGATATTGTGACGGTGAAACGTCAAGCGGAAATTGTTTGATTTTAAAATTACTTTGCAATTTTGGCGGCATTTATTTGAAAATGCTAGCATTTCTATAAATAGATTTCCATTTTCAATTAAAATATTGCAGATAAAAATTCTACAATCCATGGTATTGATGCTCTAATTACAGTGGAATCAACGGGATTTATACTTATATTAGATGAAATATTTGAATAATTAATCTTTATCAATGCTGTATTATTAACACCCGGGTGAAAAAATTCCCCTTCCCCTGAAAGACAAAATTTATGCGAGGAAAATAATGTAAATCGATAATAACCAGCTACATCAACTGAAAAATATATATCACCTGTAGTAGGATAGTTATTAGGGTTAATATAATCATAAATCCCCTTATCAACCACATATGTAAGATTTTTAATTTGATCTGCTGTGTGAGATGTTTTTACTTTATCGGTAGTTGTTTTAAGATCCTCAATTGATTTTTTATTAATCGTGATTAAATCTGAAATTGATTTAGTATCACGGACAACACCTAACCGGGAATTAATCGCAGTTATATCGTCGATGGATTTTTGTTGCCCGGTTATAATATCAGTGATGGTTGTTGTAATATCATCCGGTTTAACATTTTTTTTACCAAAGAATTTCTCAATCGAGTTATCGGTGGCATTAAAGTTTCTCCGGAGTGAAACAAAATTAGTTATGTGAGTATCATATTCAGTTCGTAATCGCGCTAAATTATCTATTGCGGCTTTTACGTGCGCGATTTGTAAATCTAGTGTTTGTCGTGGAATACCAAAGAATCTATTTAGGTCAGTATTGATAAATGCTATTTGATTATTAATTTGGTTTATTTCACTAAATTTATCTGTTATTGTTGTAAGGGTTTCACCTGCTGCGAGCTTACCTTGTTGGAATACCACAATGGAGTCGTCGGGAGCGGTTGGTTGTTTTGTTAAGATATCATCCAGTGATAGATTACTGGATTTTAATTTGCCATTTTCATCTTCAAAAACAACTAATTCTCCAGCATCTACATCAACGAGATTTAACCCCGATGTATACCTTTTTATCATATTTATTATTTGTCGGTGGGATAGAGATTTCTCTCGTCGAGTTGTTGATCTTCCAAAAATATCTGACTTGTTTATATTAAAAGATTTTTTCCATTTTTAATTGTGGTATATTCATGGATTGCTTTATGAGGAGGAATATTAGTGTTGGATAACACCGATAACGCGTTAATAGTTTCTCGTCCACATATCGGAGGATCATTTATTGTTTGTGTTGGGAGTGTTGAATACCAAATTGGAAATCCTTTGAATTTCTTCACATAATTGATAAACTCAATTGGCGGTGGTAACCCGTATGAGTCAAAATAAATAATATTACGCGGACTAATTGAGTAACAAACCCAATGAGTTCCAGGCCCGGTGTTGTTATCGAGATTAATTATTCCAGTCTCTAGAATTTGTGGGTGATCCGGTAATTGATCTCTCATAAATACACCTCTAAAATTTTTTATTGGAAATTTAGTAAATTTTGATTTTTCAACCGCGTTGATGAGATCGTAATTTGACATCGGTGGAATTTGTACCGCGGTTGGTATCTCGTGAATCGGCTCCCTGGAAGTCTGAGTCCTTTTCCCTTTTTTTTTCGTCCTGATATACCCTTTCCGGTAATCTTATCAATGAGAAAACCACCCAACGACCCAAGAATTGGGGCGAGAGCTGGTAACGCGGCCGCAAGTAATGGAAGAAATCCTCCAGTTTTAACCATATTAGCGATTGCAGCCTTGGAAAGAGTAATTTGAGCTCCCTTCTTATTTTTTAGTGCGGTATTTATTTGCTTTATCTGAGTATTAGTAAGAGATAATTTATTCGGTCCACCAGTTAGCTGACTGTGTTTCAACGAAATTGTGATTCCGCATTCTTTAGCTACCGATGACTGTAATTTCTTTATTTGACCTTGAGTCAATGTGACGTTGATAGTGTTATATGACATTGTTATTGGAAATTGTTTCACAATTTTAATTGCTGTATAAATTCGAAGAATTTTTACTAAAGATTTTCCACTGGTGCGTCAACGATTCTCATTCTTCCACCTCCTCCTTCGAGCATCATAGATTTGTCACTAAGAAGAACTGCAACCGCCCTAAAACCATTAGGTGCGTTTCTAACATTAGCCTGAAATTTAACGTCAACGGTTGAGTGTTTAGATAGATCAAGATGTTGTAGTGAGAAATAATAGATCGGATATAATGTTGAAAAATCATGCTGAGATATTTGTAGACCGGTATCAACATTCTGATCACGACCCATAAATGATGTCAATTGCTGATAAACTCTCGCAATTTGATTAGTATTGTAATTGAGAGTAAGTTGTTCCGCTGGTTCTTGTTGATTACTTACTCGCAGTGAAACCTCACTAACATCAAATTTATCGAATATCATATGAGAGCGAAGTTGTTGACTCCCAGCCGCAGCAGTAGTTTGAGTTCTGTTTATATTTTGTAACACAACAAACACATACCTAGGGGATGAAACATTCTTTGTCAGTGCGAGTTGCCAGGTGAATTGTCCGCCGACTGAATTAGTTGTTGTAGCTGTTGTAACATCACACCAACTTAATAGTGTTTTTCCACCATGATCCGTAAAAGGTAACAATCTGGTTTCAACTTCTAGCGATGGAGTCATCACCGGCATCCACAATGCTAGTTTTGTGAGTAGTATACGACCGTTATTAACAGCTTCAGCAGCAGTACTTCTCCATAACGCATAATCGTCAGTTGATCTTCTTGAGAGGACTACAGTGTGACTAGCACCATAGATAACCTTTCTCACGTCTCTACAAAATCCAAATATATGAGATAGCGGAATTACACAAGAAAATCTACCAGCGTCATCTATGTTCTTTTTACGTGCTGCAAATCCCGCGTTGTAATTAGGATTATTACTCATAACAACAGCTTCAACATCTGCATCATCAGCGGCAGCTGTATGCTTTTTAGGCCGTCTTAACGTAAACGGATTAGGGTCGGCGTAATCAGATGTATCTTTCGCAAACATCAATGAGTGACCGGCAGATTTAATAAAATCATCAGAATATCTAGCGAGTCCGAGTATTGTTGTTGCAACATCAACATCGTTATCGATAGCTTCAATTCTATTTGTGCCAATTATGTATTCAGCAGATTTAAATAGCGCCATAATCCCATTATTGACAAAACCAATATTGAGATTTTTGAGATTATCAACTGCCGGATCATAAGCTGTATTATCACTCTTTCTCAATTGTCCTTCCACTTCAATGCAAGCTTCAGCCGGGAGAAAATATTTAGAGGTGTCATCGAATCTAAGTTCAATTCGTGAACTCGTATTTGGATCTTGAGCGTTATATGAAAAAAATTGATAATCACGAATTGAATTATTTTTTTGTACCTTGGCATCTATGTCAAAGGCGTCATCGACTTCATATTTAAACATTATATTTATTTGATAAATCTAAATAATTAATCGTTTTAGTCCGGAACCGGAAATATGTCTTAAACGAGCTTGAACCATTTTATTAATTGCACTACCGGTTTTGGGTGGCATATCATTTATTGATTCCAATTTTGCTTTTCTTCTTACCAAAGATGCAATTTTACTTGTGGCTGCATCAATTCCACGAATTGCTAGATTGCCAAGTTCTGTGCCAGCCTTATTAGTTAACATCCCGATAGCTTTAGACCCGATTTCTTTACCGATAGGAAGTAATTTTGGGGCAACTCTAGTAACAAAACTTGTGAAAACATCACCAATTCCATTTCCGTGTCTAATTTTATAAACAGGTAATCTTGAATTCATAACAAAAACGGGTCTAGCCCGATTCATACTTCGATATATTATCATTATTGGAAATCATAAACGATTTTCTAAATGATGGTGAAATTAAAACTCTTTGAGTTGGAAATCTAAAAGATTTCAGTCGCTGTAATAGTCTGTGTCAATAAGCTCATTAACTAACTTACGGTATAGACCCATACCGATTACTTTCCCCTGAAACAATCGCTGACAAATTTCAGTGGCCTCATTGATGATTTCCGGAGAATTATTTCCAGCCCGTTTTCCACCGATTAGAACTTCAAGTCGTGATACATCATCATCAATAGTTCTTGAACAGGGGATAAATCTAGAGTTTTTTACTCTAACGTTTCCACCGCGATATCCTTCTCCGGTTGTTTTTTCTTCAGGATCTTCTTCAATAACAGGATCTGGTTGTCTTTTTGGTGGTCGTCCTCGTTTTTTTGGTTCTTCTTTCTCTTTTTTCTTTTGTCCAGCTTTTTGTAAAACAACACCATCAAATCCAGCTTTAAAACTTCTATAATTTACGGTGTTTTTTGGTATATTTCGGAGAATTTCTTGATTAATTTTATATACTGCATCAGCCCATTCAGGTCTAGTCATCTTCTCTCCCTTATATTTATCATCTAAAAATTCATCCCTGAATTCATAATTTTTAGCAACAAAATCACCAAATGAAGAAAAATGATCGGATTTGACTAATTTAAGCTCTCTAAATTTGTTTTTAGCTTCTTCAGTAAATTTATCGATAAGAGGAATTTTTGGCGGTTTAATTACGGGTTCAACTACAGGTTTTAATCCTTCTACCGCGGTTACAACTTCTTTTGTGGCTTCTGTGATCGGTTTAAATAATTCTTTTGTTTCATCGGTATATCCCATTTTTTCTTGTTGTCGTGCCTGTAAATTATTTCTGAAAGAATCTCTTACCGGAAGAAATTTCTTAATTGCGGCTAATCGTTCCCGAGTTAATCTGGTTATTTGTGCTTCCCCGATTTTTGACATATTATTGTAAGTTATAATCATTTTTTAAATTAGTAAATTTGATAATTATTCCAAGTAAGGTCTTTTATTTTTTTCTTTAATTCTCTATTTTCTTTTTGAAAAATAAGTTTTTCATCCTCTTCATCTCCGAGCTCCCTTTTAGTATCCCGTAATTCCTCCTCAAGTTTTAAAATCTTATCAGTTAACTCAATGATTTTAGGGTTAATAGAAGTATTTGAATTTAGCGAATTAATCTCATTAACACATTCCTGATTTTGAGATTTTAACGAATTAATCTCATTAACATATTCCTGATTTTGAGATTTTAATTTTTTAATTGTATTAACTTGCCCTTGATTTAACTCGAGCACCTTATTAAACTTGACAACAGGAACATAAGAATTTTCAATTTACGATTTTAATGAATTAATCTCATCAGATTGTTCTTGATTTAAGGTTTTTAATGAATTAATCTCACCATATTGTTCTTGATTTAAGACTTTTAGTTTATCATATTCAGCAGAAACATTACTACCACCACCTAACTTTTTAAGTTCTTGTAATTCTTCAGATAAATCATAATTTTTGTTTTGTAATAAACTTAAACTTGAGGATAAACTACGATTTTGTGTAAGTATCGAATTAATATATTGTTGGTGTTGGCGATCTTTATTTACTAACGAGTCTATATGTTGTTGATGTTCCTTTACTAACGAGTCTATATGTTGTTGATGAGATTGTTCTTTTGCCTCAGCATCTATACATTTTTGACACGGTAAAATCTCTGGTGTAGAATTCTTTGAATTTTCATTTTCATTTCCTCCTCCGTGAAAAATTACCCCGGGAATTTTTTTTTTTTGCTCTCTCGCGTGAGCCTGAGAGTTTTCAATAATATCAAACATACGATTTAATATTTTATTAGTTACGTGTTTATTTATCGGACCACCCCAAATCGAGTATACTCGTTGCAACCCGATATGATATTTTGCCTTAATTTCCGATATTGGAATTTTACCTTTCATCGCGATAATATCTTCGATGTCTTGTTCAGATAATGGAGTTGATTTTATTGGCATACCTATATAACAAAAACATAAAATACTTTTAAAAAACACGAAAATACTTGAGTAACCTTGAGTATATACTCGGATCGGACTTGATCGAATATATTCTTAATGGATTGTTCACAATATTGGAGGCAAAAATCACTAAGTCTCAGATCAGCAAAATACGAGTTAGCGATTTTTTGTTAAGTCTCAGATTTCGAAATGGAGACTAAAAGTTGTAAATTGGGGAGGGATTTGTCACCGTCGCTCCTCCTGATGCTGTTTCCATTGTCCCCTTCCCAATCTTTTTCTTTAATCTTTCCCTAGTTCTGCAAAAATTAATTTATGGTCTGAAATTTTATACTCTAGTATCCCTGCTTTAATGTATTTACTTGTGCCCAATTTAGATCCCCAAAACCTATCAATCCTACTTCACCTGTCCCCCTTATATTCAAATGTATATTCTACACTTATTATGTTTAGCTGTCTATAAATATCAATCATGTTTTGTGATTTTATAATATAGTCCATTTGTTTTTTAAACATTTTGTCTGTTTTTGATAGTCAGCCTTTCCTGTCAATGTCGTCCCCCACAAACATTCGGCAGTCTAGTCTTTCCGATTTAACTATGATCTGTCTCTTCAATGTCTGGACGTAAACTGATTCCTGCACAATGGATTTACATAATAATTGCTGGCTGCGTGAGAACCCTGCCCAACATTCGATTACTTTAGTTCTGATTGGATTCCGATGGTTTCTTTGAAAACGGTCTGATGTGGTATCACTGAGGTGTTACACTGTCAGGTTTGCGGCCTCCACGCCTAAGCTGACCTTTGATATCACTGGTAATTGCAAAGAACAGAGTTTCTCTCGCAGTGGCAAGATCTTCATAGGATGTAACCAAGAATTTAAAGATAACGCAATAGCTAATTCGCAAACAAGTATTTTCTTTGTTTCAGAATCGGTCTAAGGTCGTACTATTTGGTAACACGTACTGACAATGCTCAAAGTACTTTCAATAACAAATTATATCAGAAGACATTTGTAAACTTGAGCAAGACCTGTTAACAAATTTTCTCACACAAAGTGGCATACTGTCATTATTGCATAGCTGTGTAAAAATGTCTATAATATACTGTCATTATTGCATAGCTGTGTAAAAATGTCTATAATATACATGTACTGTCATTATTGCATAGCTGTGTAAAAATGTCTATAATATACTGTCATTATTTCATAGCTGTGTAAAAATGTCTATAATATACTGTCATTATTGCATAGCTGTGTGAAAATGTCTATAATATACTGTCATTAATGCATAGCTGTGTGAAAATGTCTATAATATACTGTCATTATTGCACTGCTGTGTAAAAATGTATATAATATACCGTCATTATTGCATAGCTGTGTGAAAATGTCTATAATATACTGTCATTATTGCATAGCTATGTAAAAAAGTCTATAATATACTGTCATTATTGCATAGCTGTGTGAAAATGTCTATAATATACTGTCATTGTTGCATAGCTGTGTGAAAATGTCTATAATATACTGTCATTATTGCATAGCTGTGTGAAAATGTCTATAATATACTGTCATTGTTGCATAGCTGTGTGAAAATGTCTATAATATACTGTCATTATTGCATAGCTGTGTGAAAATGTCTATAATATACTGTCATTATTGGATAGCTGTGTGAAAATGTCTATAATATACTGTCATTGTTGCATAGCTGTGTGAAAATGTCTATAATATAGTCATTATTGCATAGCTGTGTGAAAATGTCTATAATATACTGTCATTATTGCATAGATGTGTGAACATGTCTATAATATACTGTCATTATTGCACAGCTGTGTGAAAATGTCTATAATATACTGTCATTATTGCATAGCTGTGTAAAAATGTCTATAATATACTGTCATTATTGCATAGCTGTGTGAAAATGTCTATAATATACTGTCATTATTGCATAGCTGTGTAAAAATGTCTATAATATACTGTCATTATTGCATAGCTGTGTGAAAATGTCTATAATATACTGTCATTATTGCATAGCTGTGTGAAAATGTCTATAATATACTGTCATTATTGCATAGCTGTGTGAAAATGTCTATAATATACTGTCATTATTGCATAGCTGTGTGAAAATGTCTATACTATAGTCATTATTGCATAGCTGTGTAAAAATATCTATAATATACATGTACTGTCATTATTGCATAGCTGTGTAAAAATGTCTATAATATACTGTCATTATTGCATAGCTGTGCAATGTTCCCATTTCTAATATTTGATATATACGACATGCATAGATGTTCCGTTTAATCTGTATAAAAATCATAATTGTAATAATTTAATAATTACATTAATTACCCTTGGCATTAACCCATTCAGATAGAGTAATAAAGATTTACAGGAAGAGGTGATTCAAAGATTATTGGGAACTAAACTGCAACCAGCTTGTTGGTTACCATCCAACACACACCCTTCTATCCAACAACTGCATTTCATTATAATCCAAACACACACTTCTACACTAAAGCGAAAAGGGCAGTATGTACACCCATACATGTATGAACACTCAAGCATACCATCATGCTAAGGTGAAAGCTTTTTAGACAAACTACGATATCATCTTATGCAAACTATCGCAAGTGAAGGGGTAAGGGGTTTGACGTTTAATTTTTGTGTGAGAATGGACAAAGACATGCGCAAAACATAAATGTTGGGCAAATGTGATTAGTATCTCTCTTTTTTGCGTTTTAGGCTGCCATGATAAGGGCAGTTGGTGTTCTGCTACAACAGGCTGCATATATTTGCCCCCTCGAAGATGTCTTGATGTCTTGGTGGAGACCACTAACCTAGCATTAGGCTGTTTGACCACCTTCCTTAGTTTTCCTTCGCCTCCTCATAGATCCAGTCTGGATTGACAATTTCCCGAATCTTTCCGGGATCTTTCTTCTAGATCTGGTTCAGGTGTTGGAATTGCCTCACATGCTCGCTGAATCTTTTTCTTGCGCCCATACACTGTTGATCTTCCTCGTCTATTCATGCATAAGCTCTTTGATTAACTCTATTGTTATTTTCGAAGAGGTGATTTTCATCCTCATTCGTTCATGTGAGGTTAACATTTAATATCCTGGTGGATATATGAATTGCTGTACGCTCCATCAAGCTGATGGCTTACATTACGACTTCTAACTCGTTAACTTACCTAATTTTGATTATTGTCGTTTTCGCCAAACAAATCATGTACGACTAAGTTTTGTACACAAAGAATACTTCTTAATGCATCGTGTAGGACGGGGCAAACAGCAGAGGGGGCGAATCCGACAACTTTTTATAGGCATCTGTTTGGCAAACTGAGGCTTCCTCGAAAAGTGAATCCGACAGGCGTCGATTCGGCAAACTAAGGCTTCCTCGAAATCGTAAAAAAAGGCATGCTTGAGATGTTATGGTCGTTGTCGCCGCCCCCTCTGCTGCTATGAGTTAACCGAATATTTTACGATGAAAGTCCTTAGGACTTCATAAACAGACTAATTTGTAAGACTTCGTCTTGTAAATTCTTGTAAATCAATTAGATTATTGGATTGATCAGTGAGTTTAAAATTAATTCTCGTTAGCGAATTATTATGACATCGCGTATAGACTGCATTAACCGGAGACTCAATAATTAGAAATCCTGGAGGAGCTGTTGGTGCAAATGAATATAGAATATATCCCTGCTGAGCTTTATTTGATCGCTCGAGATTTATTTGTTAGCTTCCTTCAATAACATCACATACTAAATTCAATGCTATCACCAAGGTTATATTCACATTTTGAGGAGCGATATGCCTGCCACCTCCGTCTGTGTCGTTATTATGTTTGAGTATTGTTGGTGGTAGCTGCAATTTTTTCCACGCTGCTAGTATTTGGGGAAAGTATTCATCGAGGAGATCATTGGTTGATTTTTTTAGTTCTGGAATATTATACTCAGGAAACTTAAATGTCGGAATATCTTCAACGCGTATATTATATTTCTTTGCAAATTCTATCTTCTCAGAACTGACCCTGGCATATAATACTCCTTGAATAATTCGTATGTGAAACAATTTTATATCGTGTACAATTTGATTTAATATTTACGTGTATTTGATAATTAAAGTTTTCGACGATTGTTCTTGAAAACTCTGCCGTAATTTATCTAAATAATTCTTATGTTCTCGTTTAAAAATATTAAAATTTTCCGAGATGTTATCTGAAGAAATTTCGATCCAACCACCATCCCGCTGTCCAAAGAACCATATTCAATTACTGTAAATAACAGGCTCTGTTAAAATTTTTGTATAAGTAGAATCGATTATTCTGGGTTTAAAATCGTGATATTTATTGTCTGTGATATAATCAGATTTTTGTGGTTCGGGTATTTGAGATGCTTCTGGTGGGATTTCAGGCCATCCTAGTACGGTTCTTATAGAACTCTGATAGATATCTACGACATAATTTGGTGAGTTTATCTCGATCGCGGATGATAACGTCGGCTTATGAACCGTTATAGCGATTTTCAATTCTGCTCCAGTAATAGATTTTATCCTACGCTTGAATTCAGCATTGATTTGTTAGATTTGGTATGACCCAGATGGTATCGAAACAACATTCCAGTCTGGAGTCCCGTCTTCGCGATTCTTATTTGCAAATACTAAGCTGTTATTCGGTTGTTGACCGCCAAATGCTACTGACCTAATATTAGGCCAACTGTGATATACTCGTAATTTTGCTAACGCGATTTCCTTCACGGGGACTGGGATAGGGAAATTTACACTGAATTCAGGATTCGTTGATGTTATTGAGATCATGCTGGTTTTCGGGTTTGTGTTCTCCACTATCCGGGCTGTGTTCTCCGTTATTCGTTGAATTAGTTCCTGTGGTGTTGTCATTGATAATATATTTATGTTGTATTTCTAATTTTGACATCGCGGAATCATAAATACTTATCTTCACTGTGAACTCACTATCTGATATTGTTGAGGTTATTGAGATTATGCTGGTTTTCGGGTTTGTGTTCTCCACTATTCGTTGAAGCAGTTCTTGCGGTGTTGTCATTATATTCATGTTGTATTTCTAATTTTGATATCGCGGAGTCATAAATACTTACCATCGCTGAGAACTCACTATCGGATATAAATGTATCATCGAGCGACGACGATATCAACGAGGACTATTGCGAGTACGCGGTTGATACAACATGAAATTTAATTATGTAATCTTGCAGTTTACGCTGGCTGCATGATGATATTTTTTTGTTATTATCGAAATTATTCCCGCGATTGTTGTCGCAGCGGATATACAAATTGGAACAGCTATCGGAGCAATCATTGTCACCGAAGATAGTATTATACCAGCTCCGGTGATTACACCACTCACAGAGTACACGGTAACATCAATTGTGGTGATTCTTCGTCGTTTTTTAAAAATATTTTTGATACTCCTCGGCGAGGGTTTTGAGTCTAGTTTGAAATTCTCTGACCTGATTATAGCGATATTGACATACGGAAGGTACCGTTGATGACGACATTTTATTTTTAAATCAGTTTACGATTTCAATTGAAACCGCTAGCGGTTTAATTGTTTACTCAAATCCGCTACGAATTCCACATACCATGATACCGAAACTCTAACCAAATTTGTATCAGTGGATGCTATCGTGAACTGTTCAGTTGTATCCTTGTCGATGATCGTTGATATCATATTGCTGACCCCAGATGAACTCGACGATGATATATTAAATTGAATTGGTGTCACTAGTGTTAATCGATAAATGCCTTTGACGGTTGCAGTGATATCTAATTTGTTGTTTGTGGGTGTCCACGCAAATGATCCGTGTTGGATCGTGTATACTACGTTGTTGGTTTTCGCATGAGGGATTTTTGTTTTTTCAACGATTGTTATCATCCTCGTTGCATATTCCCTGATTGCCTCGATGGTGTTTTTCATATCATCGATGGATTTTTTAATATCAGGAAGTTTTATATAAATTTTATCCAGCGTGGTTGCAAAAATTTCTCAATGATATTTTTACGAAATGATGTAAATTTTTCAACGTGATCTGCATATTTGCTTTGAAGTGTTGCCAGTTCCAACATAGAATCTTTTATCGTTGTGAGCTTCGGTGTGGTCACAGGTGGATTTCCAAGGAAATCTAATAACGGTTTGCCAATATTGTTAATTTGTTCCAAGATAGTTGAAACAAGTACACCCGGTTCGAGTTTACCCTGATCGGAAAACAACGCGATAGTGCCTTCGGGTACACCACTTTGTTTAACTAAAATATCATCCAGGGAAATATTACTAGATTTCAATTTACCCTGATCGGAAAACAACGCGATGGTTACGCCATTTTGTTTAACTAAAATATCATCCAAGGAAACATAACTAGATTTCAATTTACCCTGAAGATCTTGAAATACAACTATTTCATTGGGATCAACACTTGCTAAGTTCAACGTCTCAGCTATTTCATCTTCGATTTTTTTTTATATCACCAGTTGCAACGCCATCGGGTTTTTTTGACGGTAATTGAGGTCGTCCCCAAATATCAATCATGTTATTCTATATAATCTCTCTCTCTAAAATCTCTTCGTTGCAAAATCATCGATGCCGCCAGCGATTACTAGTGTATTCATTTACGACAACATGTGGTGATTTTCCAGATATTGAAATAGCGTTGAGTCCATTTAATACTTCACTGCCACATATTGGTGGATCATTCATTTGTTGTGTTGGTAGCGTAGAATACCAACGCCTCACTATGTGAGGGGTTTTTAAGCGGCTTATATAACGGTTAAATTCCTTCGGCGGCGCTAATCCATATGAATCGAAATGAACAATCACACGCAGATCAATCGCGTATGCAACCCAGTGAGTACCAGGTCCGGTGCTGTTATCGAGATTAATAATACCGGTTTCAACGCTGTTTGGTTGTGCCGGCAATTGATCTTTCATAAAAACGCCTCTGAAATTTTTAATCGATAGTTTTTTAGCAGCATCGAGTAAATCAAAATTGGACATTGGAGTCAAAGACTCTACAGCCATAGGTTCCTCAGTCAAAGAACCTCCAACTAGTAAACCGGTCTTAGTCTTAGACCCTTTCCGCTGTACCATGAATACGGGGTTCCTGGTAGTCTTAGACTATTTCCCTTTTTTTATATCCTCGCCCAGTTGCTTTCTTTAGTGCCATTCCTGCCGCGGTACCAACGGCTCCTAAAGCCGCCGCTTTAGCCACCGCTGGGGCCGCTGCTGCAATCGATGCTGATAACGCAGCTAACAACGGAAATATACCGCCGGTCTTTTTCATACTGGCAATTGCAGCTGCAGAGAGAGTAACTTGAACGCCTCTTTTATTTTTGAAAACATCATTGAAGTGTTTTACTTGACGAGTCGTCAGCGACAATTTATTCGCCCCGCTAGTCATCTGATTGCGTTTCAGTGTTATTGTAGTTCCACATTTTTTTAGCTGATTCCGATTGCAATTTCTTGAGTTGACCGGGAGTTAACGTAACACTAATATGACTATATGACATTATACAATAACAGATTGATCTAACTGTTACATGTTTTCCACTGGCGCATCTATCACTCTCATTCGTCCACCAACACCTTCAAGAAGCATTGATTTGTCGCTGAGAATAACAGAAACCGCTCTATAATCAGCAATAGCACCACAACGCACATTTAGCTCTAAAATGTATATCAATGACGGATTGTCTTGTTAAATCAAGATGTTCCAGCGAAAAAAATAGATCGGATATAGATTTCTAAAGTGATATTGTGATATTTGCAGACCAGTATCGACATTTTGATCACGTGCCATAAATGTTAATAAACGATGATACACGCGGGTAATATGGTTTCGACCGTAATTAAGTTCTACATTTTCGGATGGTTCCTGCTGGCCGTTTATTCTCAGTGAGGCGTCAGTAATACCAAGTTGATCAAATATCATATGGCTGAAACGTTGATCGCCAACTTGTGTGTTATCTTGTAACGCAATAAATATATGACGTGGGGCTGAAACGACTTGTTTTGATGCTAGGTTCCACGTAAATAACCCATTAATATTTGATTGTTTAACATCTGTACTCACCGTTAGCCAACTTAGTAATGATTTTCCACCTTGGTCCATAAATGATAGTAATCGTTCTTCTGCGGTGATTGATGGAGTCAGTACTGGCATCCACAATGATAGTTTTGTTAAATTGACTTTACCGGCATCATCATTTACATGTGCTGCAGCTGGGTTTGCTGGAATCCTCCAAATTGCGTCATTATCATCATTCTTTCGCACGAGTGCTACTGTATGCTTTGCTCCATAGATAACTTTTCGAACATTTCTACAGAATCCAAATATATGAAGCAGTGGAATCGCGCATGAAAATGATCTACGTGCTCCTTCCAACATTGATATACGTGTCGCAGCTCCTAGATTGACATTGGGATTGTTGTTTATAACTACAGCCTCGACATCAGCATCATTAGCAGAAAAGGTAACTAATTTTGGTCGTCTTATAATAAATTGATTTCCTCCAGCAACATTTTTATTATCCTTTGCAAACATCATAGAAGGGCCTGCAGATCTTGTATAATCGTCAGAATATCTTGCTAGCCCTATTATTGTTGTGGCCACATCAACATCACGATCTATCGACTCAATCTCTTTTCCATCGATGAGATATTTTGCACTATCGAATAACGCCATGATCCCATTATTGACAAATCCGACTTGAGTATCAGCTGGATACGGTGCTGGTACAGCAGTAGTATCAGCAGCTGTTACAAGTTCTCCTTCTACTTCGATAAACGCTTCACAAGGCAAAAAGTATTTACTGGTATCATGAACTTGAAGTTTAATTCTTGATCGACTATTTGAGTCTATCGCTTGATAGGCATAGTATTGATAATCGCGTACAGAATCATCCTTGCGTACTGGGGCTTCCATATCAAACGCTGGATCAGGTGACCGTTTAAACATTTTATTATATATGTATTGATCTAAATCGTAAAATCGGTAGGATTTTCATCGTCGTGGTTTTTTTAAGCCACTTCCTGCTATCATATTTGCGATGTTGCTTTGGTCGTTGGTGTATGACGGAGTGATCAGCGCCGCTAGTTTTTCATCTACTGCGTTATTTATAATTTTACTAACACTCGCAGACATATCCGCTGTAGATGGTAGTGGTCCTGGTTTTCTTCGCCGTCGAACTAGCGCTGTTTGTTTATCCCGAGCGGCTGAAAACGCTTTTCCGGCGGTATCTCCAACAGCGCTAATACCCTTATCACGAATAACATCAATAGCTTTCATCAATAACTGTTTTGCTAGCGGCGCTACTTTTGGAGCCATTCTCGCAAATAACCCTGCAATTGTATCACCGAGACTAAATCCGTATTTTGTAAGTAATCAAGAGTATCATCTCGATCATCATCATCATCTCGATCAGATGGTATATACAATGATCCAAGCGAAGCTTGGGGTGGTAGTTGTTGTTGAGATTCTTCTTGTTTTCTAGGCGAGAAAGATCTTTTCTTTGAATGTTGTTGTCTTCTTCTTTGCAATTTTTGCGGTTTTTGTTGTTGTTTTAGTTCTTCATATTGATTATACACTATATCCACTGCCTTGATATATGCTATGTATGATGCATCTTTATTCTTATAAATTTGATGTTTTTCAGTTTTGATTTTGTAGAATACATCAGCCCAATGAGTTATATCTTTAATATACTTATGATGTTCTGGTTTCAACATTTTTTTTCTGTTTTCATAAGTCGTAGCAACAAGCGCAGGAATTTCTGCTAGACCAGTCTTATCAATTGTTGCTAACCCTTCCTCTTTAAATCTCGCGCGTAAATCATATACTGTTCTTTTTGATTCAGGTGGTTCACTAACATCACCGTGGAGTTTTTGTACAGCTTGTTTTGTTTGTTCAGTTTCCGCTGCTATTTTTTCAAGTTCACCAATAAGAGGTTTTTCTTTTCTTTTTCCCTCGTCTCGGGAACATTCCCCCCATATAGCACGCTCAGTAGCTGATATTACCCCCTTCGTTGCCGTGGTTATTGGTTTAAACAACTCTTCAAATCCCACAGAAAAATCAGTTTGTAAACTATGTCTAGCTTGCAGTTTATTCCTGACAGAGTCGCGGATTGTTATAAATCTTTTAATCGCATCTAGTCGCTCATGAGTTAATCTAGTCGTTAATGATTCATTAACCATTATTAAAAATCGTAGATTTTCAATTGTTTACAATTTTCCAATTAGTGTACGAAGAGATCTCAATCTAATACAGTGATTTTGTCACCCGAAAATAATTTTAGATGAAAAGTCTACGAGAATTAACATAGAAAATCGACCATTTGACCCGACTGACACCAACAGTCATTTTTGGTCGTTTTTGTCGTTTTTTGGTAATTTTTTAGTCATCATTGCTTGATTTTAGTCAGTTTTTTTTTACCTAAAACATCATAAAAATAATTTTAGGTGGAAAAGTCTACGAGAATTAACATGAAGCAACGACGTTTTGACCCGACCGACATCACTTAAAATCAGTCCAAAAATGGCTAAAATCGGTCAAAAAATGACAAAAATCGGTCAAAAACGACTAAAAAAAGTACTTACTATGAAAATTTCAGTAATAAAAAAATATTTTACAACTAGTAAAACACTAATTGATAAATGCCAGTATATAATTTCACCGCTATTGTTGACTAAAACAGACTATCCGAGGGTTTTTTTCGTTTTGTTCAATTAACAATCTTATATTTCTGATTTTTGAATTAATTACTCTTTTTGTTTCATATTCCTTCCCTAATCGATTTCTTTTTTTTTCCACGATAGTAAATAATGGGACAAACTTACTGACGTCGTCACATCATAACAGGGAATCGCGAATTGAATTCTGAATTCGTTTTAATAGTGCATATTGTTTGGGTAGTACGTATTTGTTATTGTTAGCGCCGTATTCAGTATCCTAGAAGTCGGATATTATTTGATCGCAGTTTAAACCATTTGATATGTAAATCCCCTGAGATTTCAAATTTAAAATTTCGGTTATAACCTCATTGATATTTTGAGAATTCATATTATTGATAATTATATACTTCTAATATATAGAATTATATACTTCTAATATGAAAAATATTTGTTTTTCAAAAATGAACCCTGTTCGTGGACGTCTGTGCATAAGCGAATTGAATCCTTTGCCCGGTCCTTTTTAAAATCGCAGATCGATAAATTCCCTCTGCGACGAATTAAACAGAAGGTCGACAAATATCGAAATACCTACCGGCCTCAGCTATTTATTGAAATACTATTTCCTCGTTATTTGTTGTATTAAAAGATCTTACAGGTCTTGCTTTTTTCGAGTGTTGTCCAGTCTTTCCTCGTTTTAAATTTTCGCTTTGTGTAACAGCCTGCAGATATTAAATAAAGAATTGTTCTTAGGATTGAAATCAATGTGATCGATAACAAAACTATCCTTGATCAATCTATGGAAACATTCATATATGATTCTATGATTAAGATGATTTTTCCCTTGAGCGGTAAGCATCAAATACCCTTGATTATTCACAGCACCAACTGGTTTCTTCAGTTTACGATGTCTGACGATACCATCACTGGATACCTCATAGTTGTTGATCACGGTATGTGGTCGGAATTCTTGGTTCATTTGTATACATAATACTATTTGTCTAATTCATTGTTTGGTCTAATGATTATATTTGGAAATCTTCCGATGTAGTCTTGAGGAGTTCTTATGATTTTGTCGTTGACGGAGTCAAGGACAGTGTCAGACGTAGAGTCATTGATGGAGTTCTTAGTGGAATCTTTGATGGAGTTTTTAGCTTTCTTATCATAATAACGCTTCAGCTCTCTGTATCTCTTCCCACCGCAACTGAGACACAGCTGTGATTTACCACGCACCCCTACCCCACATCGTATACAAGGGATCGGGCCAAGGCTTCCACGTCGAAAACTTTGCATATGATGTCCACAGAACTCCTTTCTGCATGATTTGTTACACGGGGTTACTGATCCAATCATAAGCCATTTGCAATGATTCATTATATATAGATTCTCTATTTAAATACTTGTTTTAATTATAGCATGAAGGAATTCGAGAGATTATCGAAAATTACGCCAAGGAAAAATGCTAAATTCAATCTCGAGAGTCTCCGTAACACCAAAGAGTAAAATTTGTGATAGAACCATGTTTGGTAAAATTAGCGATTGTTTTAATGAATTCAAGCGTGATGGAGCATCTCACTGTTGGTCGACATTTCGAATCAATGGTGAAGTTGATGCTACCATGAACGACGAAAACGCAGCAGTGATAATCTCACTCCTTACCCGGAAAAGGTATTTTTTTAGAATGAAATTCATTATCCGTTCAGACACCGGAGATTGGATAATCAGGGATAAATTTGAACCCATCTTGAAGAATAAAAAAACTGTCACTGTGAGTCAAGATTCCAAACCAGGAATTCTGACTGGAATTGACAAACCGTACTACGAGAGATCTTATCCTGTAACAGCAGTTGTTTACGGGGTATATCCGTTAAATGATAAACCTAGTATTGAAAAACTAAAAACCATGAAACTGTCATTGATGACTTCGTCATCGACTTCGTCAAGAAAGAATTGTGTAGCAGAACGAATAATAGAACACTTCACAAATGCATCCCGGGGGAACAAATTGACTGATCTAAGACGCCAAAAAGTAAATAAATGGGAATTAACAGTTAGGAAGAACGGAGCATCAATTCAGGATATAACCAAATTAGAAAAATCATTAAGATTCCCAATAACCGTAGCGATAATAACCCGTGAAGTATTACACGAATCTAAATATAAATCAAATGGAGCTCCAATCAAAATTATTGATCATAACGAACATGCATGGACACCTGCGGTAACAATATTCCCACGAAATAGAACAATAAAGTATATACCCGAAGAATTTTCCGCTCCAGAATTCTCTGAGAAAAAATTGTTCGATGCTATTTACCAGTTGAGTAAAAACGATCCTGTGTCATTGTGGTTACTTCACAGCGCTGAAAACCCCGAGGGTGGATTCGATCAGTTTGTAAGACCCAATGGAGAATTATTTCGTACCGAAGCCCTCCATGACAAGATGAAAAGACTAGTTGGTAGTTTCTCAAAGAGTTTCGACGACGAACAATTATTAACAAATTCCTTTGCAGCTCATTTTGCGAGAAACAGAAACTCGTGGAAACCAACGCGAGCTGAATTTCTCACATACATCAAATCAAGCTGCATCGAATACAACCACGGCGGATTATGGAATACAAAATATAACCCTGAAACCATTATTTCAGTTGATATAGTCACGTGTTATCCAGGGAGTTTTCTCGGGTACGGAGAATGCGCTGAATACTTCAAGCCATTTGGACATCCCACCCATGAGATGGCACGTGTTGCGATTAATGGACCACTACCCGATTTTGATTTAACTGGATTCGCTCGTGTGGTATCATTTGAATTGGCTAAAGTACTTCATCCGTGCTGTTATGTTTGGATTGGTAGACACATGTCTGAAAAACATTGGATGCCAATAGTGTTGTTACGGTATATGATCGATTGTAGCATGTTGATATCGCTGATTGTCGGTGAAGCAATTATATCATATCGAGCACAGACTGAAGTCTGGTTACCACCACAACCTAATCTAGATAGTATAATCAGCAAACAACGACAACAATTCCCGGATTTCGACGAAGAATATATCATGAATTGGTCCAAACTGTTATATGAAATCATAAACAAAGACGCAAAAGATCTCGGTAGAAGAATAATCGGTAAATTCACTCAGGGTGGCAAATACGACAATACAAGATATTCTTCACGGACGATTATAGATAACGTCGAATACGATTTTGTAATCGCGAATGTAACATCTAAGGGTATATATGTTGATCGTAAAGATGCTTTCTTGTCTGATGGAACCAAATTAGGTACAATTGTTACTTACGCAGACGGACAAAAACTTCAGTATACACATTTGAGAGCATCTATGCTGCCTTATGCTTCTATCAATTTATTTTCGATGATATATAGATTTCCTGACACCGCAGCTAGAGTAGCTACTGATTCATTTTACATAGACATGAAACACAGCAAAGCAGTGGCCGAATTCACAAATTCCGACGAGAGGTGGGGATCATGGAGAATTAAGCGGGAAATACCGTGTGATTATTCAAAATCAGCAGATGTTACGACTGAGGATAAATATTTGAAAAGTAATCAGTGTTCAGAACTGTCTAACGCACCGCTGATATCTGATCCAATATGTAGATATAAAACAGTTTATTTAAACGGTTGTGGCGGGTCAGGAAAAACGACTCGTGCGATTGAATTATTTCGTGGGAAATCAAACATGATTGTGTTAACACCAACACACAGACTCACCAGAGAGATGAAACAACGAGGTGTAAATGCTTGTACTTATCATAGTTTCTTTCGATGGAAAGGTGACGAATGGACTCCAGATCGATTGGGCGAGAAATCTATCCCGGCGTCATAATTTGGGATGAGATATGCACGGTGTCATTAGATGTATTACAAAGATTTCTTGATTGCTTATTACACGCGACAACAAAAGTCGTCATGTGCGGCGATCATGGCCAACCACCACCATTTGTCGGTTTATCCCCACATGATTGACTAAAGAATTTCGTAAACTATTATGAAGAAATTAACACCGATCATAGAGCACTTGATGAACAATTACGAGAGTTCAAACATCTAATTAGATTACAACCGGATAGAATCCAATGTGAGATAGCGCGTGAAATAATTTCGGAAACTCCCATGAATGATTTTTGGAAGGCGTGGAGACCAAACGATTTGATAATCGCAAGTAGAAAGATAGTCAGGGACACACTTCAGATGAAGTTATTTGAAATGCATAAAGAAAAATTTACAACACTTACAGTACCGTTATGTTATAGACCTTCGGATACAAGAAAACAGAACATCGAAGTTGATATTCCTGGCTTGACAGAGAAGCAAAATTTAGTGTTAAATGATATTGTACTGGTTGAAAGCAGCTTCGTCGAAGATGCATTACGCGCTGATAAATCCCCATGGACGCTAGGATACGCAGCGACGATACATTCTTCACAGGGATTAACTATATCCGATACAATTGTTTGGATAGTGGATAATCACATCGAGTGGTCAAATTTAGTTTATCTCGCAGTGTCCAGAGTACGAAGAATAAATCAGCTTCGAAGAGTTGTCCTGACAGAGTTAGGAGATGATAATGACACTACAATCAATGATATTATCACATGTGATTTCATCACTAAGGATATAATCAGAAAAAAACTCGCTGGTTATAAACAGCAGGATAAAAAAAAATAACAGAGAATTTGACATTGATGCCGAATTAATAATTACGCTGAAGCAACAACAGAATAATCACTGCGCGAGTTGTAATTGTATAATGCGTTGGTGTTGGTCGGATAAAGATCATCGCCAATTTACCGTAGACAGAAAAGATAGCAGCCTAGGTCATACCAGAGATGATGTGATGCTGACTTTGTCTTGAATGCAATAGACGAATAGGTGCTAGTTAAGACCATGCGGTGGTAATTGAATATCCTCGGGTATCACTGAGGAGCAGTTGAATCCAATCTATAGATTGCTGGTCTACCCGTAGATCGTGTTATACTAGATATTTTATGCATAGTAATGCTCCAAATAGGATCAGCAGCCCTTTTTGTGCCACCTTCGAGCTCTCCTGGTTCGTATAAATAAATGTTTTGAAAAATCTTTTTGCGGTTGTACTGGTATATACTTTCTTTTAATCGCGTTGTTAGGTTTCATGTGGATTGTTCGAGTAATCTCGTTATTCAGCGCGGTAATCACATCTGGTAATCTCTTGACCCATTCACGAGATCGTTTATCCTGGATGAATTCTTTCGCGTATTGATATCCAAATAACCGCTCAGCAAGTGTACGATTAAATCGTTCAACAATTGCCTGATCGCGAAGTAAGTGCAGTATGCCCTCGTCGTAACTCGGTATTATGATTCTTCATCGTTGATAGAACCACACCTTGAAATTCCTTGCCAGGAGCAACTTGTAATACATTTGGCCAACGCAGAGGACCTTGCCGATAAATCCTTTCAAATCCTTTCAGTTGATGATTTCGTCGCTAGCCGTTCTGCTTGTTTATATCGACTCGCAACATCAACTATGGTTAGCGCGTATTTGTAACCACCATCATGCGGCAGAAATAATATATCAGCTTGATGAACTTCATTAGGAACGGTCACATCAAAATGCGAGTAGTTAATTCGTTTAGGTGGTGGTAGATAAATTTGCCATATCGCCTGTTTGAATAACCAATTAGCCGCGGTGGTATTCTTCACCTTCGTGGCGCTAGCAAGTTTACTGATTGCTGCCTTACCCCTCCAATATCCTTTTGGAGAATAGTAAATAGATTCCATGTTGTTATTAATTACTGGCACCTAACATCAATTTACCTTTCATCGCTGATTTTACTAACCATGAAGCCAATTTTTCTTTAAAAGATTTTTCAGTGATAGAATTCAACGCGTGAATTAATTTTACATCTGCGAGATGTCTATGTTGCAGATTGCTGCTTTTACAAACGACATCATGAGCATGACACGCCTTATCAATGGCGTTTATCGGATATTCACCCGGTAGGGGTTGGTTTTGATCATCAAATCGGATATCGAGTCTAGTCCCGGGTCCACAATAACTATACCCTGGAAGGTGTTTTTCTCCTTGATACTTCGCCCGTGGTGTTCCCGGGAGTTTAGTTAGCTTGGCTGCAATATCACCTCCTCGTTTTTTTTAAACCCTTTGATTTATCAGGGGAAACAAATCTAAATTTCTTTGCACTGCATTGTACACATTTACCAGAAAGTGCTGATCGGTTATTTTTATTTGTAATCGTCGTCAAGTCATCTGTGCCAGTACGCGCCTTACACTTCACACAATATAGATCCATAATTTATATATAATAACATGAATGTAATTGATTATTCAGCTACCCGACGACAGGAACCCATTAAACACCATGTGATGTTACCGAATTCAATTAGAATGATTATAATCGGACCATCTGGAAGTGGCAAGACACAACTGCTACTTAATTTAATAACGAGATGGATGAAATGGGACAAGTTGTATTTAGTCGCTCCAAGTCTAGATGATTAACGATGAAGCAGCAGAGAGAGTGAACCCTACAACGTTTTCAGACAAAAAATTGATTGAAATCTTAACGAGCCTTCCTACGAAATCTCATTTTAACTAAAAAAATGAAAACGGAGACTTTTACGATTTTTTAATTAATTTTGGTCGCAACTTGTTGTCATCCACCCTCTCTGCTGCTATGGGTTAATAATTCTTTTACGATTTTAACTGAATATTTGATCGAGTCTTTATGATGAAAGTCCTTAGGACGAAAATCCTTTCAGGATCTCACAAACAGACTAATCGCTAACACCTCTTCTTGTAGATCAATTAGATTATTGGACTGATCTGTGAGTTTGAAATTAATTCTCGTTAACGAATGATTATGGCATCGCATGTAGACAGGATTAACCGGAGACTCAATTATTAAAAATCCTGGAGGAGCTGTTGGTGCAAACGAATAAAGAACATATCCTTGCTGAGCTTGATTTGATCGTTCGAGATTAATTTGATAGCTTCCTTCGATAACATCACATACTAAATTGAGCGCAATCACCGATGAAATATTCACGTTGAACGGAGCGATATGCATACCGCCACCATCTGGATCATTATTATGTTTGAGGATTTTTATTTCCTGTGATGCTGTTTTTTTCCATGCATCATGAATTATTTTAAAACCAACATCGATGGTGTCACTGAGAAGTTTTTTTAGTTCCGGTACGTTATATCCCGGTAGTTTGAATGTCGGAATATCCTTCACGGGAAATTTATATTGTTTTGCAAATTCTGTTCTCGATAAGGGATTATCGTCATCTAATATATCCTGAATAATTTTCAGATTAAATGTTTCCATATCGTCGATAATTTCGTTGCATGTTTCTACGACGCTGATAAATTCATCTCGGGTGAGAGAGCCGGATTTAAGAGATATTAACAACAGTGAAAAATCATTATTCATTGCTGTGAAATTTTTAACGATTTTAGGTTCTTCAACAAAATGATATCCCTCTATTCTATCCCCTGGCCTCTCTTCTCCAGTTGATCGGTATCCGAGACCAAAAAAATCTAGAGTAAATCTATGATCTTTATAACTCTTTATTGGATTATCAGGTTTTATTCTGTCGGTGATATAATCAATTTTTTGTGGTTCTGGTAAATCAACGGTTTTTCCACCGGGTGGTAATTCAGGCCATCCCAGTACGGTTCTAATAGAACTTTGATAGATATCTACGACGTATCCTTCTGTGTTTATCTCAATTGCGGATGATAGCGTCGGTTCATGAACTGTTATAGCGATTTTTGACTCTACTCCAGTAATCGATTTTATTCTACGCGCTAATTCATTATTGATTTGTTCGATTTGGTATGACCCTGTTGGTATCGAAACGACGTTCCAGTCTGGGGTACCGTCGTCTTTATTCTTATACGAGAACACCAGTGAATTATTCGGTTGTTGACCACCAAATGATTTTGATCTGATATTAGGCCAACTGTGATACACTCGTAGTTTTGCTAGCGCTATCTCCTTCACGGGGACTGGGCTAGGGAAATTCACACTAAACTCGGGTTCCGTTGATGTTATTGATATCATACTTGTTTGTACTGGGTTCGTGTTCTCCACTATTTGTTGAAGTAATTCCATCGGTGTCGTCATTGTTATTATACTCATGTTGTCGCTCTAATTTTGACACCGCGGAATCATAAATACTGACCATCACTGAGAACTCACAATTTGGTATGGTTGAGGTTATTGAGATCATTCTGGTTTTTGGGTTCGTGTTTTCTAATTCCATCGGTGTTGTCATTGTTATTATATTCATGTTGTCGCTCTAATTTCGATATCGCGGAATCAAAAATACTGACCATCGCTGAGAATTCACTATCTGTTATAATTGTATTATCGAGTGACGACGATATCATCAATGATAATTGCGAATATGCGGTTGATGCAATATGAAATTGAATTAAGTAATTCTGCAGTTTACTCTGGCTTCATGATGATATCTTTTTTGCTATCCCGGTTGATATACCCCCGATTGTAGCCACCGCAGAAATGCAAATTGGAACTACGACCGGGGCAATCATTGTAACCGATGCAAGTATTATTCCGGCGCCAGCGAGAACGCTTGACACCGAGTACACAATAACATCAATTGCGGTGATTCTTCGTCGGTATTTCTTCATTTTTATTTGATACTCCTCAGTGAGGGTTTTGAGTCTATTTTGAAATTCTCTGACCTGATCATAGCGACATTGAGTTGATGAAATCATTGTTATTTTAAAAACGCTAGCGTTTTCAATTGTGAAATCCGAACGATTTTTCTTTCAATTTAGTTATTTACTTAAATCCGCTACGAATTCCACATACCAGGTTGTTGAAACCCTAATCAAATTTTTATCAGTAGCTGTTATAGTGAACTTTTCAGTTGTATCCTTGTCGATGATCGTTGAAATCGTATTATTGACCCCGGATGAACTGGACGATGAAATATTAAATTGAGTCAATGGTGTTACTAGTGTTAATCGATAAATACCCTTAACGGTTGCAGTGATATCTAATTTATTGTTTGTAGGTGTCCACGCAAATGATCCGTGTTGGATTGTATATACTACGTTGTTGGTTTTCTCATGAGGAATTTTTGTTTTTTCAATGATTGTTATCATCCTCGAAAAATCACCTTTGATGGCTTCGATGAAAGTTTTTGTCTCATCGATGGATTTTTTAATATCCGGGAGTTTTATTTCAATTTTATCTAACGGGGTTCCAATAAATTTATCAATGATATTTCTACGAAATGATGTAAACTGTTTTCCGTTTTCTTCAATTCTAGATTCAAGTGTTGTTAGTACAAACACAGAATTGTTTAACTCATCGTTGAGAGTTTTTAATCGATCTGTAATCGTCGAAACGAGTACACCCGGTTTGAGTTTACCCTGATCGGAAAATAGCGCGATAGTATTCTCGATTGCGTTTCGTTGTTTAACTAAAATATCATCCAGAGAGACATCACTAGTTTTCAATTTACCCTGATCGGAAAATAGCGCGATAGTATTCTCGATTGCGTTTCGTTGTTTAACCAAAATATCATCCAACGACACATCACTAGTTTTCAATTTACCCTGATCGGAAAATAGCGCGATAGTATTCTCGATTGCGTTTCGTTGTTTAACTAAAATATCATCCAACAACACATCACTAGTTTTCAATTTACCCTGTTTGTCTTGAAATACAACTATTTCATTAGGATCAACATTTGTTAAGTTCAACGTCTCAGCGATTTCATCTTTAATTAATTTTTTTATATCCTTGACAGAATCAAGCGGTGCAGTGCCATCGGGTTTGGGCTTCAAAGATCTCCCCCAAATATCAATCATGTTATTGTAAAACTCTTTCTCTCTCTAAAATCGTTTTTGACGACTTCGTTGAAAAATCTTCGATTTTCGCCAGCGATTACTAGTGTATTCATTCACGACAACATGTGGTGGTTTTCCGCTTGGGTTACTCAAGGAGTTAGAAATAGCGTTAAGGACATTTAATACTTCGCTGCCACATATTGGTGGGTCATTCATTTGTTGTGTTGGTAGCGTAGAATACCAAGTCTTCATTGGAAGGGTTTTTATATAACGCATAAACTCTTTTGGTGGGGCTAATCCATATGAATCAAAATAGACAATCCCACGTGGATCAATAGCGTATGCAACCCAGTGAGTTCCGGGTCCGGTGCTGTTATCTAAATTAATGATTCCGGTTTCAACGCTGTTTGGTTGATGTGGTAATTGATCTTTCATAAAGACACCTCTGAAGTTTTTAATCGCGAGTTTTTTAGCAGCATCGAGTAAATCAAAATTGGACATGGGAACCATAGGTTCCTGAGTCATAGACTCTCCAATTAATAAACCGGTCCTAGTCTTAGACCCTTTCCGCTGTACCACGAATACGGGGTTCCTGGTAGTCTTAGACCCTTTCCCTTTTTTTTATATCCTTTCCCAGTTGCCTTCTTTAGTGCCATTCCTGCTGCAGTACCAACGGCTCCTAACGCTGCCGATTTAGCCACCGCTGGGGCTGCTGCTGCAATCAATGCTGGTATCGCAGCTAACAACGGGAATATACCGCCTGTTTTAATCATATTTTTGATAGCAGCCGCAGAAAGAGTAATCTGAACCCCTTTTTTTGCTACAAGTGCATCATTGAAATGTTTTATTTGACGAGTTGTCAGCGATAGTTTATTTGCACCACCAGTCATTTGGTTGGGTTTCAACGTGATTGTGGTTCCACATTTTTAGCTGATTCCGATTGCAATTTTTTTAATTGACCGGGAGTTAACGCAACACTAATAACACTATATGACATGTTATACATAATAGATTGATTCTAAATCGTTTACAATTTCAATGAAAAATCGAGAAAATCAATCAAAGATTTTCTACTGGGGCATCTACCACTCTCATTCTTCCTCCAACACCTTCGAGTAGCATTGATTTATCACTAAGAATGACAGCAACCGCTCTATAATTAGCAATACCACCAGGACGGGTTACACGGGCTCTAAAGTGTATATCAACAACAGATTGTCTCATCAAATCGAGATGTTCCAGTGAAAAGTAATAAATCGGATAGAGGCTTTTAAAATCCAATTGTGATATTTGCAAACCAGTATCCACATTTTGATCACGTGCCATAAACGACAATAGGTTATGATATACACGTGCAATATGGTTGTGAGTGTAATCAAGTTGTACATCTTCAGATGGTTCCTGTTGTCCGTTTATTCTCAGTGAGACCTCTCTAACACCTAACTGATCAAATATCATATGACTTCGTTGTTGATTACCAACTCGTGCATTATTCTGTAACGCCACAAATATATGACGTGGAGCTGAAACCCCTTGTTTTGATGCCAGATGCCAAGTAAATATATCATCAACATTGTCTTGTTTAATATCCGTAGTCACTGATAACCAACTCAACAATGATTTTCCTCCTTGGTCCATAAATGATAACAATTTTTCTTCTGCTGTGATTGATGGAGTTAACACTGGCATCCACAATGCTAGTTTTGTTAAAATGACTTTACCATCAGCAACACCAGCATCAAGCCATATTGCATCATTATCAGTACCCTTTCGTACAAGCGCTACTGTGTGTTTAGCTCCATAAATAACCTTCCGGACATTTCTACAGAATCCAAAAATATGATGCAGTGGAATTGCACATGAAAACTGTCGACGCTGTCCATGCAACGTTGCTACGCGTGTTGCAAACCCTAGGTTGTAGTTAATAATATTATTTATGACATCAAAATCACCAGCTGGTCTTGTATATCCGGCTGGTGCTGGATTAACTGAAGAAGCATGTGTTGCCTTTACTCTAGAATACTGGTTGTGTTCAGGGTGATCAGTAATATCCTTAGAAAACATCATAGATGGACCAGCTGATCTTGTATAATCATCAGAGTATCTCGCTAACCCTATGATTGTTGTGGCCACATCAACTTCACGGTCAATGGATTCAATTTCCTTTCCATCAATGAGATATCTAGCGCTTTCAAATAACGCCATGATCCCATTATTAACAAAACCAACTTTGATAGTTGGGTTATTGTCATATGGTGGATCATCATGAGCAGCATCATTTGTTACAAGTTCTCCTTCGATTTCGATAAATGCCTCACACGGTAGAAAATATTTACTGGTATCATGAACTTGAAGTTCAATTCGCGATCGGAGATCTGGTTGTACTGCGTGATAAGAATAAAATTGAAAATCGCGTACAAAATCATCTTTACGCACTGGGGCATCCATATCAAATGCTGGATCAGGTGACCTTTTGAACATTTTATTCTATTTATCAGAGTCTAAATCGCGATTTCCCATTTCATCGTCGTGTTTTTTTAAAGCCACTTCCTGCTATCATGTTTGCTATCATGTTATTTTGGTCCCCTTGATTTATCAAGGGAGTTACCATCGACGCTAATTTTTCATCTACTGCGTTATTTATAATTCTACTAACACTCGCAGGCATTTCCGCTGTAGACGGTAACGGTTTTGAAAATCCTTTGGATTTCATCCGTGATTTCACTAATGATGTTAATTTATTCTTCGCAGTTGAAAACGCTTTTCCCGCAAGATCTCCAACAGCACTAATACCCTTATCACGAATAACATCAATTGCTTTCATTCCTAATTGTTTAGCCAATGGCATCACTTTTGGAGCCATTCTTGAAAATAATCCTAATATGGTATTACCTAAACCATCTCCGTAGTATGCTCTATAAACTGGAAACCGTGAATTAACTACGTAGACGGGGGTTGGTCTATCATGATTGTAGTGTATGATCATTATTTGAAATCAGAAACAATTTTTCAATTGTTATTTATCTAATCAATTGACTTTTCAATTCAGTCACTATGATACCCACTTTCCACTCACTCGCCAATGAAATCTCGATATGTGCTGATATCCATGATACCACCCTGAAATAATCGTCTACAGATATCAGCTGCTTCATTAATTATTTCCGGTGAGTTATTTCCGGCTCGTTTCCCTCCGATGAGAACCTCTAACCGTGATATATCACTGAGAACACTACCAGGACATGTCATGGTAGAGTCAAAGACTCCAGCGTTGAAATCCTTTGGATTTCCAATCGAATATCCTTTTTCGCTTGTTTCCTCAGTTGTACCAGTTGCGCCCTCACTATCATCAAGTAATTGCCTTTGTCGGCCTCGACCTTGTTGTTTTTGTATACCATAACTATCAACTCCTGCTTTAAAAGTTCTGTACTTAATTGTATCCCTTTTCAAATTACCAGTAATATCCTTGTTTATTTTATATAACCAATTAACCCATTCATCTCGGCTTATTTTATTGTTTTTATACTCGTCTTTTAAAAACTCTCCCTTTGAATAATATTTTTGGGCAGCGAAAATGCCAAAATCTGCATAATCTTCGAGTTTTATTAATTGAGATTCTTTGATTTCTTTTATAGCTTCTTCGGTGAATTTGTCTCTAAAGGGAATACCTCTTGGGGTGACGACATCAACAGGTTATGGTTCAGGTGTGGAAACTCTTTGAGTTTCAGGCGCAGAATCATCAATATCAGCTAATCGTTCATACTCGCGCTGAGTTTTTATATCACTGGATAACTGTTGTATCCCTGCGCGTGTTTGTCCGGTCTCTGCTGCTATCTTTTCAAGCGTATCAAGCAGCGGCGCCTTCTTTACTCGTTCTCGCTCAGGAATATCTCCGTATATGGCTGCTTCAGTTAACTTTTTCACATCTTTGGTCGCACTTGTTATCGGAGTAAACAGTTGTTCACTTGACACAGAAAAGTCAGTCTGCGCTTGTTGTCGTTGTTGCAGTTTATTCCGTATAGAGTCACGAATTGGTACAAATCTCCTGATTGCATCCAGTCGTTCACGAGCCAATCGGGTTGTTAATGCTTCATTGACCATTATTTAAAATCAGAAACAATTTTTCAATTGCAAAACAATTTTTCAATCCGACCTAACAGACGAAAACACTTTTTGTTACATGTCAGACATGTCAGTTAATTTTTAACACGATCATAGAAGCGTTATTTCATCCTATAAGAGCTTCGTTCATCGATGAGGGAACTATCAAAATTGTATATAAATAAATAATACTGTTAGTTCCCTCATTCTATTTTTGATCAATCCGAACCAGCCGTCAATTTTTTATTCACTGTTTTTGACATTGTCAATCAAAAAATGCTAAAAAAAATTAAAATCTCTATGAGGGACGGTCACAATCAAATAATGATAAATGGTTAATCAAAATTGTTCATTTTCTTGAATTAACGCCCGTAGGTTTCTAACTTTAGAATTAACCTCCTTTTTCAATTCGTATTCGTACCCCAATTCTTTTCGTATTCGTTCTACGATGGTATACAACGGAGCGAACACACTTACGTCACTGGAGAATGCGAGAGAGTCCCGAATAGAATTCTGAATTCTCTTGATGAGCGCATACTTCTTTGGTAGCATATACTTGTTAGTGCTAACTCCGTATTCTATATCCTGAAAATCAGACATGATTTGATCAGGATTTAACCCATCTGATAGTTCAATATCCCAACTTTTCAATTTTGAAATCTCGGATATGATGCTATTCATGTTTTCAGAATTCATTACTCTATAATAATGATATATTTCTAAATGAAAAATATGATGCATTAGATATAACTAAATCGAATTTTCTGTCCAGTCCCCTTTGAAATCGCAGATCGATAAATCCCCTCTGCAACATATCGTACTGAGGCTCTACAAATATCGAAGTGCCTACCGGCTTCATTCATTTATTGAAATATTTTTTCTTCGTTAGTTATCGTATTCAAAGATTTCACAGGTCTCGCTTTTTTTGAGCAAATGCCAGTCTTTCCTCGTTTGGTATTCTCACTTTGTGTGATAGCCTGCAGATTTGATAAAGAATTGTTTTTCGGATTAGAATCCTTGTGATCAATGACAGAATCATCCTCGATCAATCCATAAAAACACTCATACACGAAACGATGATTGAGATATCTCTTCTTCCCGCCAACAGTAAACATCAAGTACCCTTGATTATTCACAGAACCAACTGGTTTCTTCAGTCTGCGGTTTCTTACAACACCATCACTGGATGCTTCATAATTTGTGATCACAGGGTGTTGTCTGAATTCTTGGTTCATTCGTATACATAATACTATTGTTTATCTAATTCATTGTTTGGTTCAATAATGAATCTTTCAATGTAGTCTTGAGGGGTTCTTATGATTTTATCCTTGATGTTGTCAGGGTCAAGGACCTTTTCAGGGTCAAAATTTCTGATTGATTGTCCATTTTTTTATTCTTTTATCATAATAACGCTTCAATTCCCTGTATCGCTTACCACCGCAATTTAGACACAACTGAGTTTTCCCCTGACCCCAACTCCACATAGAATACAAGGTAACGGACCAAGGCTTCCACGACGATAGCTTTGCATATGATACCCACAAAACTCATTTCTGCATGATTTGTTACACGGGGTTACTGATCCAATCATAAGCCACTTGCAGTGATTCAGCAGCAGAGAGGGTGAATTTTACAACGTTTTTAGACAAAATTTGATTGAAATCCTAAAACGAGCCGTCTTATAATCTTATTTTAACCAAAAAAAGGCGAACCCTACAACGTTTTCAGACAAAAAATTGATTGAAATCTCCCTACGAAATCATTTTAACTAAAAAAATGAAAACGATTTTTTAATCAATTTTGGTCGCAACTTGTTGTCATCCACCCTCTCTGCTGCTATGGGTTAATAAAAATAATAAAATGATTTTAACCAAATATTTGATCAAGTCCGATACGATATCGTGTCCGAGGATCATGTAGATTTATTGTTGCGAATCCGTGTGGTTTTGACTGAGCATGACTAAAGAAATCTCGAAATTGATTGAAGTCCATATCAGAACACCATGTCTGCCAAATATTTCTAAGAGTATGAGTATCAACTCCGTTGAATACAGAAAGAATATTGCAGTTATCTCTGATGACTTTTGGAACCTGAGTGTAGCGTTGAGTGACATATATCACGTCAGTGTTTTTGTGACGCCCACGGGAAAATATTCTAGCAGGATTCTTTTGTTTATCCAACATTATATCGTCGTATACGACTAAATTGTTAATATCTCCATCAATATCATCAATACTCGGTGCTTCATCGATATCGGTTATAAAATCAATGGCGTTCTCACCCTTAATTTCTGATGCATTCTCGTTAAAATCCTTTAACACTTCATAACATCGTTGATCATCTACGCTAGGGGCAATTAAATACAACTTATCCCACTACATACATCTCATTATTAAATTGAGTAACAATTGCGTTTTACCGGATCCAGATGGCCCGATTATAATCATCCGGATAGAGTTTGGTAGCGCTGCATGATGCTTAATTGGTTCTCTTGTTTTAGTCGCTGAAAAATCAATTATATCCATATTTCTATACATAAATTATGGATCTATATTGTGTGAAGTGTAAAACGCGTACTTGCACAGATGACTTGACGACGATTACAACTAAAAATAACCGATCAGCGCTTTCTGGTAAATGCGTGCAATGTGGTACAAAGAAATTTAGATTTGTGTCTATGAGATCTGATTTTAAAAAAAACGAGGAGGTGATATCGCAGCCAAATTGGCAAAGCTCCCTGGAACCCCATGGGCAAAATACCCCGGAGAAAAGCACCTTCCAGGATATAGCTACTGTGGACCGGGAACCAGACTTGATATCAGATTCAATAATCAAAATCAACCCAACCCCGGTGAAGAACCAATAAACGCCATTGATAAGGCCTGTCACCTTCATGATGTTGCTTATAAAAGCAGCAATATGCAACACAGGCATCTAGCAGATGTGAAATTAATTCATGCGTTAAATGCTATTCCTGATAAATCCTTCAAAGAAAAATTGTCTTCATTTTTGATAAAATCGGCTATGAAAAGTAAATTGATGTTAGATGCTGGTAATTAATAATATGGAATCAATTTATTATTCTCCGAGGGGATACTGGAGGGGTAACGCTGCAATCAATAAACTCGCTAGAGCTGCAAAAGTGAAAAAAGCCACTGCGGCTAATTGGTTATCCAAACAGGCACTATGGCAAATTTATCTACCACCGCCTAAACAAATTCAATTCTCGCATTTTGATGTGACCGCTCCTAATGAAGTTCATCAGGCTGATATATTATTTCTGCCACATGATCGTGGTTACAAATACGCGCTAACCGTAGTTGATGTTGCGAGTCGATACAAAGAAGCAGAACCGTTAAAAACAAAATCAGCCACTGAAGTCGCTTCTGCATTTGAAAGGATTTATCGACGAGGTCCTCTGCACTGGCCAAATCTATTGCAGGTTGATCCTGGCAAGGAATTTCAGGGTGCAGTGTTATCTACAATGAAACATCATAATATCACCATACGACGAGGGCATACTGCGCTACATCGCGATCAGGCCATTGTAGAACGATTTAATCGGACGATTGCTGAGCGGTTATTTGGATATCAATACGCAAAAGAATTCATTCAAGAAAAGCGATCCAGTGAATGGGTTAAAAGATTACCATCTGTGATTACTGCACTGAATAACGAGATTACTAGAACAATCAACATGAAACCTATCAACGCGATTAAAAAGAAGTCAATACCCGTACAACCACAAAAAGATTTCCCTAGAAACGCTAGCGTTTCCCAACCAATTCTTGGTAGTAGTGTCATTGTGAGGTACTTATACGAACCAGGAGAGCTTGAAGGGGGTAGAAAAAGGGCTACTGATCCTATTTGGAGCGTCACTACGCATAAGATATCTAGTATAACACGATCAACTGGTAGACCTCCAGTCTATAAACTGGATTCAACTGCCCCTCAGCGGGGTTTTACTCGACAACAACTACAAGTGATTCCCGAGGATACTCAATTGCCACCGCATGGTCTTAACTAGCGCCGTTGCGTCTATTGCACTCAAGACAAGTCAACATCACATTATTTCTGACATGACCGAGATTGTTATTTTTTCTGTCTACGGTGAATTGGCGAGGATCCTTATCCGAATACTGCCAACGCATTATACAATTGCAACTCGCGCAGTGATTATTCTGTTGTTTCTTCAAAGTGATTATTAATTTAGCATCAATATCAAATTCTCGTTGTTTTTTTTTGTCCTGTTGTTTGTAACCGGAGAGTTTTTTATCAATAATTTTAACATCAATATCATCCATTGTTGTGTCATTATCATCGAAAACAACTCTTCGAAGTTGATTTATTTTTCGTACTCTGGATACTGCGAGATAGACTAAATTCGACCATTCGATGTGATTATCCACCATCCAAACAATTGTATCCGATATAGTCAATCCCTGTGAAGAGTGTATTGTTGCTGCGTATCCTAGCGTCCACGGGGATTTATTAGCACGCAATGCATCTTCAACGACATTGATATCAACCAGCACAATATCATTTAATACGAGAATTTGTTTTTCACTATGTACTGGAATATCAACTTCAATATTCTGTTTTCGTGTATCCGATGGCCTATAACAAAGGGGTACTGGAAGCGTTGCAAATTTTTCTTTATGCAATTCAAATAACTTCATCTGAAGTGTGTCCCTGACTATTTTTCTACTTGCAATGATCAAATCGTTTGGTCTCCATGTTTCCCAGAAATCATTCATTGGAGTTTCTGAAATCACTTCACGCGCTATTTCGCATTGGATTCTATCCGGTTGTAATCTAATTAGCGCTTTGAACTCGCGTAATCGTTCATCAAGTGATCTATAATCAGTGGTGATTTCTTCATAGTAGTCTACAAAACCCTTTAGCCATTCATGTGGAGATGCACCGACAAATGGTGGTGGTTGGCCGTGATCCCCGCACATGACGACTTTTGTGTTTTTGTTTAACAACCACTCAAGAAATGTTTTTAATACATCTAATGACACTGTGCATATTTCATCCCAAATTATGATTTCAGGAATGAATTTATCACCCATACGCTCAGGAGTCCATTTGTCACCTTTCCATCGAAAAAAACTGTGATAAGTGCAAGCATTTACCCCTCGTTGTATCATCTCTCTGGCGAGTCTGTGAGTCGGTGTTAGCACAATCATGTTAGAAACGCTAGCGTTTCCACGACGAAATAATTCAATTGCACGAGTTGTCTTTCCTGACCCACCACAACCGTTTAAATAAACTGTCTTGTATCTACATACTGGATCAGATACCGGTGGTGCATTAGAAAATTCTGATTAAATTTCAATACGGTTACAACAAAGATATTTATCATCCATGGCAACGTCTGCGGATTCACAATACTCATGTAGCATCTCTTTTTTAAATCGCCAACGCCCCCAATTTTCTTCGGGATCTGTGAATTTAGCTACAGCTGATTTGTACTTATTGTGTATATACATCGAATCAGTGGCTACTCTAACCGCGGTATTAGGAAATCTATTTATCATCGAAAATAGATTAATAGAAGCATAGGCTAGCATTGAACTTCTCAAATGTGTGTACTGGAAATTATATCCATCACAGTAGGTAACAACCGTACCTAATTTCTCACCATTGGATAGAAAAGCATCCTTACGGGATACAAGTTTTCCCTGTTTCATTAAATCCGCTACAATAAAATCGTATTCAGCGACATCTATGATCAACCGCGAAGAGTATTTTGCGTTATCGTATCGTCCACCCTGGGTAAATTTACCGATTATTCTTCTTCCGATATCTTTTGCTTGTTCTTTTTTAATTTCAAATAACTTCTTAGACCAATTTATGATTTCTTCTTCACTGAAATCTGGAAACTGTTTTCGTAGTTCGTTGATTATTCTATCTAGATCGGGTTGTGGTAGCCAAACTTCTTTCTGAGCTCGATAGCATATAATAGCCTCGGAAACAATCAACGATATTAGCATACCACAATCAATCATATATCTCAATAGCACTATTGGCATCCAGTGTTTTTCAGATAGGTGTCTACCGAGCCAAACATAACTACACGGATGTAACCCTGTAGCTAATTCGAATGATATCACACGAGCGAATCCGGTTAAATCAAAATCAGGCAATGGTCCATTAATCGCAACACGAGTCATTTCATGCGTGGGGTGTCCAAATCGTTTGAAGTACTCAGCGCATTCCCCATACCCGAGAAAACTTCCGGGAAAACACGCGGCTATATCAATTGAAATCATACCATCACGTGAGTATTTCGTATTCCATAGTCCTCCATGACCAAATTTGACGCAACTCAATTTAACATCCTCGAGAAAATCATTTCGTGTTGGACGCCATGAGTTTTTTTCTCTTGCGAAGTGAGCTACCACTGATGGAATAGTAAAACTATCCGTGAGTAGTTTTTCATGGGAATTCTCCGGTGAAAAATCACTAGCGATTTTTCTCATTCTGTTATCTAATTCTTCAACGCGATATAATTCACCATTTGGTTTTACAAATTGATCGAATTCTTCATCACTTCTAAGTAACCACACTGACACAGGATCATCCTTACACAACGCATGAATAGCATCGAATAATTTCTCTTCATAGAAAACATCCCCGACGAACTCCTTAGGGATATATTTCACGGTTCGTTCTCGTGGAAATATTGTTACCGCAGGTGTCCACGCGTGTTTGTTATGATCAATAATCTGTATTGGCGCTCCATTTTTGTTATATTTCGGTTCGTATAAAACCTCTCCGGTTATCGTCATAACGGTTATTGGGAATCGTAATGATGTTTCTAATTTAGCTATATCAGAAATCTTTGCACCATGCTGTTTCACTGTCAGTTCCCACTCGGTTATTTTCCTACGTCGCAGATCAGTTAGTTTATTTCCTCGGGATGCATTTGTGAAGTGTTCTATTATTCGTTCTGCTACACAATTAAGCCCTGACGAATATTTCATAGGAGCTAGTTTTGCGATATCGGGTTTATCATTTAACGGATATATCCCATAAACCATTGCTGTTACGGGATAAGATCTTTCGTAGTATGGTTTATCAATGCCGGTTAGAATCCCTGGTTTGGAATCTCTACTCACAATGACAGCTTTTTTATTCTTGAGGATTGGTTCAAATTTATCCTTAATAATCCATTTGCCATCGACTTCGATAATGAATTTGATTCGGAAAAAATGCCGTTTTTCCCAAACACGTGAAATTATCACTGCTGCTTTTTCATCACTCATGGTAGCGTCAACAACACCATCAATTCGAAATGCTGACCAACAATAAGATGCTCCATCACGCTTGAATTCATTAAAACAATCTCTGATTTTACTAATCATGGCTTTATCAAGAATTGTATTCTTTGGTGTATTAGAAACTATATCGAGATTGAATTGAGCATCTTTCCAAGGGTAATCTCTCTTGGACGTTTTTTTTGGTTTATCGAGATTAAATCTAGGATTGATTTTCAATAATCTCTTAAACTCTTTCATGTTTCCGTCTATTGGACGTTTTTTGGGTTTATCGAGATTAAATCTAGGATTGATTTTGTTACGTCTTTTTGGTTTATCGAGATTAAATTTAGGATTGATTTTCAATAATCTCTTAAACTCTTTCATGTTTCCGTCTCTTGGACGTTTGTTACGTTTTTTTGGTTTATCGAGATTAAATTTAGGATTGATTTTTAATAATCTCTTAAACTCTTTCATGTTTCCGTCTCTTGGACGTTTTTTGGGTCTATCGAGATTAAATCTAGGATTGATTTTTAATAATCTCTTAAACTCCTTCATGTTTCCGTCTCTTGGACGTTTTTTGGGTCTATCGAGATTAAATCTAGGATTGATTTTTAATAATCTCTTAAACTCCTTATCAGCATTGAATTCAGCATTTTTCGAAGGCAATCTCTTGAACTCCTTCATGCTATACTAAAAACAAGTGTCTAAATGAAAGGTTTATGTATAATGAATCACTGCAATGGATCAGTCAATGAATTAGACAAATAGTATAGTATACTAATGAACCAGGAATTCAGACCACACCCAGTGAGTACAAATTATGAAGCATCCAGTGATGGTGTTGTAAGACACTGTAGACTGAAGAACCCAGTTGGGTGGGATAATGGTATGGGGTATTTGTTCTTTACTGTTGGAAAGAAGAAATATTACAATCATCGTTTCGTATTTGAATGTTTCAATGGATTGATCAAAAATGGTTTTGTTATCGATCACAAGGATTCTAATCCAAGGAACAATTCTTTATCAAATCTGCAAGCAATCACACAGAGTGAGAATTCCAAACGAGGAAGGACTGGCATTTGTTCAAAAAAAGTGAAACCAGTAAAATCTTTGAATACAACAACTAACGAAGAAAAAATATTTAAATCAATATATGAAGCCGGCAAGTATTTCAATATTTGTAGAGCCTCAGTACGATTCGTTGCAGAGGGGGTTTGTCGATCGGCTATTTCAAAAAGGACGGGACAAAAAATTCAATTTAGTTATGTCTAATGCGTCATATTTTTCATTTAGAAATATATAATTGTTATAGAATAATGAATTCTGAAAACATGAATAGCATTTTATCCGAGATTTCAAAATTGAAAAGTTGGGATATTGAACTATCAGATGGGTTAAATCCTGATCAAATCATGTCTGATTTTCAGGATATAGAATACGGAGTTAACAACAATAAATATATGCTACCAAAGAAGTATGCGCTCATCAAAAGAATTCAGAATTCTATTAAGGACTCTCTCGCATTTTCCAGTGACGTAAGTGTGTTCGCTCCGTTGTATACCATCGTAGAACGAATACGAAAAGAATTGGGGTACGAATACGAATTGAAAAAGGAGGTTAATTCTAAAGTTAGAAACCTACGGGCGTTAATTCAAGAAAATGAACAATTTTGATTGACCGACCATTTATCATTATTTGATTGACCGACTATTTATCATTATTTGATTGCCCGACCATTAATCATTTTTTTTTAGCCGACCCTCAAGGGATGTCAAAAATCGATGGTGTTAGGTCGGGATTGAAAATTGTTTTACAATTGAAAAATTGTTTCTGATTTTAAATAATGGTCATTGAAGCATTAACAACCCGATTGGCTCGTGAACGACTGGATGCAATCAGGAGATTTGTACCAATTCGTGACTCTGTACGGAATAAACTGCAACAACGACAACAAGCGCAGACTGACTTTTCTGTGTCAAGTGAACAACTGTTTACTCCGATAACAAGTGCGACCAAAGATGTGAAAAAGTTAACTGAAGCAGCGATATATGGAGATATTCCTGAGCGAGAATGAGCAAAGAAGGCACCGCTGCTTGATACACTTGAAAAGATAGCAGCAGAGACCGGACAAACACGCGCAGGGATACAACAGTTATCCAGTGATATAAAAACTCAGCGCGAGTATGAACGATTAGCTGATATTGATGATTCCGCGCCTGAAACTCAAAGAGTTTCCACACCTGAACCACAACCTGTTGATGTCGTCACCCCAAGAGGTATCCCCTTTATAGACAAATTCACCGAAGAAGCTATAAAAGAAATCAAAGAATCTCAATTAATAAAACTCGAAGATTATGCGGATTTTGGTATTTTCGCTGCCCAAAAATATTATTCAAAGGGAGAGTTTTTAAAAGACGAGTATAAAAACAGTAGAATTAAACGAGACGACTGGGTAGATTGGTTGTATAAAATAAACAAGGATATTACTGGTAATTTGAAAAAGGATACAATTAAGTACAGAACTTTTAAAGCAGGAGTTGATAGCTATGGTATACAAAAACAACAAAGTCGAGGCCGACAAAGACAATTACTTGATGATAGTGAGGGCGCAACTGGTACAACTGAGGAAACAAGCGGAAAAGGATATTCGATTGGAAATCCAAAGGATGTCTTTGACTCTACCACGACATGTCCTGGTAGTGTTATCAATGATATATCACGATTAGAAGTTCTTGTAGGAGGTTTCCGAGCTGGAAATAACTCACCGGAAATAATTAATGAAGCAGCTGATATCTGTAGACGATTATTTCAGGGTGGTATCATGGATATCAAAACATATCGAGATTTCATTGACGAGTTAGCAAATGGGTATCATAGTGACTGAATTGAAAAGTCAATTGAAAAATTGTTTCTGATTTCAAATAATGATCATACACTACAATCATGATAAACCAACCCCCGTCTATGTAGTTAATTCACGGTTTCCAGTTTATAGAGCATACTACGGAGATGGTTTAGGCAATACCATTGCAGGGTTATTTGCGAGAATGGCTCCAAAAGTGATGCCGTTAGCTAAACAACTAGGAATGAAAGCAATTGAAGTTATTCGTGATAAGGGTATTGGTGCTGTTGGAGATCTTGCTGGAAAAGCATTTTCAACTGCGAAGAATAAATTAACATCATTAGTGAAATCACGAAGTGATTTACGAAAAAAGAAACCGTTACCATCTACAGCAGAGATGCCTGCAAGTGTTAGTAGAATTATAAATAACGCAGTAGACGAAAAATTAGCGTCGATGGCTTTAACTCCCGACCAAAGCAATATTGCAAATATGATAGCAGGAAGTGGCTTTAAAAAACTACGTCGATGAAAATCGTTTATGATTTCACGATTTAGACTCTGATAAATAGAATAAAATGTTCAAAAAATCACATGATCCAGCATTTGATATAGACGCCCCAGTTGGCAAGGATGATTCTGTACGCGATTATCAATATTACGCCTATCATGCCATAGACTCAAACAGTCGAGCAAGAATTGAACTTCAAGTCCATGATACCAGTAAATACTTTTTGCCCTGTGAAGCGTTTATTGAAGTAGAAGGAGAACTTGTAACAGCTGATGATACTCCTGCTGTACCAGCACCGTATCCAGATGGTACTCAAGTCGGTTTTGTCAATAATGGTATTATGGCGTTATTTGAGAGTGCTAGATATCTCATTGATGGAAAAGAAATCGAGTCGATAGATCGCGATGTTGATGTGGCTACAACAATAATCGGGTTAGCGAGATATTCTGATGATTATACAAGATCAGCAGGACCCTCTATGATGTTTGCAAAAGATGGTAAGAATACCGCTGGAGGAAATCCATTTGTTGTAAGACGACCAAAAAAACGTGATAATAGTGATGCTGATGTCGAGAATATGATTATAAACAACGATGCTAATTTCAATCTAGGAGCTGCAACACGAAACTCAATGTTGCAAGGAGCGCGTAAATCATTTTCAGGCGCGATTCCACTGCATCACATATTTGGATTCTGTAGAAACGTCAGAAAAGTTATCTACGGGGCGAAGCATACAGTATCGCTTGTACGAAAGAGTGATGATAGTGACGCAATCTGGAGGATTCCAGCAGATGTTGCAAATCCAAATGCTGATGCCGGTAAAGTCAATTTAACAAAAATATCATTGTGGATGCCAGTGTTGACTCCAGCAATCACCGCAGAAGAACGATTACTATCATTTATGGACCAAGGAGGAAAGTCGTTGTTGAGTTGGCTAACCGTGAGTACAGATGTGAAGCAATCAAATCTGAACGGGTTATTCACGTGGAATCTAGCATCAAAACAAGGTGTTGCTGCGCCACGTCATATATTTATTGCGTTACAGGATAACACACGAGTTGGCAATCAACTCTCCAGCCATATGATATTTGATCAGTTAGGTGTGAAAGACGTCTCACTGAGAATAAACGGCTAACAGGAACCATCCGAGGATATACAACTTAATTACACAGAAAATCATATTGCACGCGTGTATCATCGTCTGTTGTCATTTATGGCACGTGATCAAAATGTCGATACTGGTTTGCAAATATCACAATATGATTTTAAAAATCTGTATCCGATCTATTACTTCTCACTGGAACATCTCGATTTAACAAGACAGTCCGTCGTTGATATACACTTTAGAGCTAATGTGACTCGTGGTGCTATTGCTAATTATAGAGCGGTTGCTGTCATTCTCAGTGATAAATCAATGCTACTTGAAGGTGTTGGTGGAAGAATGAGAGTGGTAGATGCCCCAGTAGAAAACATGTAATTGAAATTGTAAACGATTTAGAATCAATCAATTATGTATAATGTCATATAGTGTTATTAGTGTTGCGTTAACTCCCGGTCAATTAAAAAAATTGCAATCGGAATCAGCTAAAAAATGTGGAACCACAATCACGTTGAAACCCAACCAAATGACTGGTGGTGCAAATAAATTATCACTGACAACTCGTCAAATAAAACATTTCAATGATGCACTTGCAGCCAAAAAAGGTGTTCAGATTACTCTTTCTGCAGCTGCTATCAAAAATATGATTAAAACAGGCGGTATATTTCCGTTGTTAGCTGCGATTCCAGCATTGATTGCAGCAGCAGCCCCAGCGGTGGCTAAAGCGGCAGCGTTAGGAGCCGTTGGTACTGCAGCAGGAATGGCACTAAAGAAAGCAACTGGGAAAGGATATAAAAAAAAGGGAAAGGGTCTAAGACTACCAGGAACCCCGTATTCGTGGTACAGCGGGAGATCCGTGAACGGATCGGGTCTAAGACTACCAGGAACCCCGTATTCGTGGTACAGCGGAAAGGGTCTAAGACTACCAGGAACGATTTATTAATTGAGGAACCTATGGTTCCCATGTCCAATTTTGATTTAATGGATGCTGCTAAAAAACTAGCGATTAAAAACTTCAGAGGTGTCTTTATGAAAGATCAATTACCACATCAACCAAACAACACTGAAACCGGAATCATTAATTTAGATAACAGCACCGGATCTGGAACTCACTGGGTTGCATACGCTATTGATCCACGTGGGATTGTTTATTTCGATTCATATGGATTAGCCCCACCAAAAGAGTTTATGCGGTATATAAAAACCCTTCCAATGAAGACTTGGTATTCTACGCTACCAACACAAACGATGATTGACCCACCAATATGCGGCAGCGAAGTATTAAATGTCCTTGACGCTATTTCTAACTCCTTGAGTAACCCAAGCGGAAAACCACCACATGTTGTCGTGAATAAATACACTAGCAATCGCTTTTTAGAGAGAGAAAGAGTTTTACAATAACATGATTGATATTTGGGGGAGATCTTTGAAACCCAAACCCGATGGCACTGCACCACCTGATTCTGTCAAGGATATAAAAAAAATAATTGAAGATGAAATCGCTGAGACGTTGAACTTAACAAATGTTGATCCTAATGAAATAGTTGTATTTCAAGACAAACAGGGTAAATTGAAATCCAGTGATGTGTCATTGGATGATATTTTAGTTAAACAACGAAACGCAATCGAGAACACCGTTGCGTTATTTTCCGATCAGGGTAAATTGAAAACCAGTAATATTTCTCTGGATGATATTTTGGTTAAACAAAAAAACGCAATCGAGGATACTATCGCGTTATTTTCCGATCAGAGTAAACTCAAACCGGGTGTACTCGTTTCGACGATTACAGATCGATTAAAAACTCTCAACGATGAGTTAAAAAATTTTGTGGTTGTACTAACAACACTTGAATCTAGAATTGAAGATCACGGAAAACAGTTTATATCATTTCGTAGAAATATCATTGATAAATTTATTGGAATCCCGTTAGATAAAATTGAAATAAAACTCCCTGATATTAAAAAATCCATCGATGAGACGAAAAACTTCATCGAAGCCGTCAAAGGTGATTTTTCGAGGATGATAACAATCATTGAAAAAACAAAAATTCCTCATGAGAAAACCAACAACGTAGTATATACAATCCAACACGGATCATTTGAGTGGACACCTGCAAACAACAAATTAGATATCACAGCTACTATCAAGGGTATTTATCGATTAACGCTGGTAGCACCAATTCAATTTCATATATCATCGTCGAGTTCATCCGGGGTCAATAATGTGATATCAACGATCATCGACAAGGATACAACTGGAAAGTTCACGATAACATCTACTGATAAACATTTGACTAGAACTCTGGTATCATGGTATGTAGAATTCGTAGCGGATTTAAGTAAATAACTAAATTGAAAGGATTTCACAATTGAAAACGCTAGTGTTTTTAAAATAAAAATGATTTCATCAACTCAATGTCGCTATGATCAGGTCAGAGAATTTCAGAATAGACTCAAAACCCTCACTGAGGAGTATCAAATAAAAATAAAAAAATACCGACGAAGAATCACCGCAATTGATGTTATTATATACTCGGTGTCAAGCGTTCTCACTGGTGCCGGAATAATACTAGCATCTGTTACAATGATTGCCCCGGTCGTAGTTCCAATTTGCATTTCTGCGGTGGCTACAATCGGGGGTATATCAACCGAGATAGCAAAAAAGATATCATCATGCAGCCAGAGTAAACTGCAGAATTACTTACTTCAATTTCATATTGCATCAACCGCATATTCGCAGTTATCCCTGATGATATCATCGTCACTCGATAATACGATTATATCAGATAGTGAATTCTCAGCGATGGTCAGTATTTTTGATTCCGCGATATCGAAATTAGAGCGACAACATGAATATAATAACAATGACAACACCGATGGAATCAGAAAACACGAAACCAAAAAACAAAATAATCTCAATAATATCAACATTAGCAGATTGTGAGTTCTCAGTGATGGTCAGTATTTATGATTCCTCGATACCAAAATTAGAAATAAATCATGAGTATAATAACAATGACAACACCGCAGGAATTACTTCAACGAATAGTGGAGAACACGAACCCAGTACAAACAAGCATGATATCAATAACATCAACGAATCCAGAATTCAGTGTGAATTTCCCCTCTCCGGTCCCATTGAAGGAGATAGCGCTAGCAAAACTACGAATGTATCACAGTTGGCCTAATATCAGATCAAAATCATTTAGTGGTCAACAACCCAATAATTCATTAGTGTTTGCGAATAAGAATAAACCCGACGGAACCCCAGACTGGAACGTCGTTTCGATACCAACAGGGTCATACCAAATCGAACAAATCAATGATGAATTCGCGCGTAGAATAAAATCGATTACTGGAGTAGAGTCAAAAATAGCTATAACAGTTCATGAACCAACACTATCATCCGCAATTGAGATAAGCACAGAAGGATACGTCGTAGATATCTATCAGAGTTCTATTAGAACCGTACTAGGATGGCCTGAATTACCACCCGGTGGAAAAACCGTTGATTTACCAGAACCTAAAAAATCTGATTATATCACCGACGTGATAAAATCTGATAATCCAATAAAGTGTTATAAAGATTACCAATCCAATGCAGATTTTTTTGATTTCGCATATTATTCAACTGGAGGAGAGGAGGATATCATAGAGAGAGATCTTTTTGTTAACAAACCTAAAGTCGTTGAAAATTTTACAGCAATGAATAATGATTTTTCACTGTTGTTAATACCCCTTAAATCCGGCTCTCTCACCCGAGATGAATTTATCAGTGTTGTAGAAATATGTAACAAAATCATCAACGATATGGAAACATTTAATTCACAAATTATTCGAGTTATATTAGATGAAGATAACCCAAAATCGAGAACAGAATTTGCATTAGACTATAAAATCCGCGTTGAAGATATCCCCACATTCAAACTACCAGGATATAACGTACCAGAACTAAAAAAACTTCTCAATGATGCCATCGATGTTGGTTTCAAAATAATTCATGACGCATGGAAAAAAACAACATCACCGGAAATAAAAATCCTCAAACACAATAATGACCCAGACGGTGGCGGCAGACATATCGCTCCGTTCAACGTGAATATTTCAACGGTGATTGCACTTAATTTAGTGTGTGATGCTATCGAAGGTAGCTATCAAATTAATCTCGAACGATCAAATCAAGCTCAGCAAGGATATATTCTTTATTCATTTGCACCAACAGCTCCTCCAGGATTCCTAATTATTGAAAACCCAATTAATCCTGTCTATATGCGATGCCATAATAATTCATTAACCAGAATTAATTTCAAACTCACCGACCAGTCAAATAATCTGATTGATTTACAAGAAGAGGTGTTAGCGATTAGTCTGTTTGTAAAATCATAAATGATTTTCATCCTAAAGACTCGATCAAATTATTTATTATTTTTGTTAACCCAGAACTGAAAACTTTAGCAGCAGAGAGGGTGGATGACCACATCGTTGCGACCAAAATTGATTAAAAAATCGTTTTCATTTTTTTAGTTAAAATGATTTCGTAGGGAGATTTCAATCAATTTTTTGTCTGAAAACGTTGTAGGGTTCGCCTTTTTTTGGTTAAAATAAGATTATAAGACGGCTCGTTTTAGGATTTCAATCAAATTTTGTCTGAAAACGTTGTAGGATTCACCCTCTCTGCTGCTGATTCATTATATATAAATCTTTCATTTAAATGCTTGTTTTAATCATAGCATGAGGGAATTAAGGAGAACGCCTTCGAAAAATGCTGAATTCAATACTGATAAGGAGTTTAAGAGATTATTGAAAAATAATCCTAAATTTAATATCGACAGACCCAAAAAACGTAACAAACGTCCAAGAGACGGAAATATGAAAGAGTTTAAGAGATTATTGAAAATTAATCCTAAATTTAATATCGATAGACCCAAAAAACGTAACAAACGTCCAAGAGACGGAAATATGAAAGAGTTTAAGAGATTATTGAAAATTAATCCTAAATTTAATATCGATAGAACCAAAAAACGTAACAAACGTCCAAGAGACGGAAATATGAAAGAGTTTAAGAGATTATTGAAAATTAATCCTAAATTTAATCTCGATAAACCAAAAAAACGTAACAAACGTCCAAGAGACGGAAATATGAAAGAGTTTAAGAGATTATTGAAAATTAATCCTAAATTTAATCTCGATAAACCAAAAAAACGTAACAAAATTAATCCTAAATTTAATCTCGATAAACCAAAAAAAACGTCCAAGAGATTACCCTGGAAAGATGCTCAATTCAATCTCGATATAGTTTCTAATACACCAAAGAATACAATTCTTGATAAAGCCATGATTAGTAAAATCAGAGACTGTTTTAATGAATTCAAGCGTGATGGAGCATCTTATTGTTGGTCAACATTTCGAATTGATGGTGTTGTTGATGCTACCATGAATGATGAAAAAGCAGCAGTGATAATTTCACGTGTTGGGGAAAAAAGACATTTTTTCCGAATCAAATTCATTATCGAAGTCGATGGCAAATGGATTATTAGGGATAAATTTGAACCAATCCTCAAGAATAAAAAAGCTGTCATTGTGAGCAGAGATTCCAAACCAGGAATTCTAACCGGAATCGATAAGCCATACTACGAAAGATCTTATCCCGTAACAGCAATGGTTTAAGGGATATATCCGTTAAATGATAAGCCCGATATCGCAAAACTAGCTCCTATGAAATATTCGTCAGGGCTTAATTGTGTAGCAGAACGAATAATAGAACACTTCACAAATGCATCCCGAGGAAATAAACTAACTGATCTGCGACGTAGGAAAATAACCGAGTGGGAACTGACAGTGAAACAGCATGGTGCAAAGATTTCTGATATAGCTAAATTAGAAACATCATTACGATTCCCAATAACCGTTATGACGATAACCGGAGAGGTTTTATACGAACCGAAATATAACAAAAATGGAGCGCCAATACAGATTATTGATCATAACAAACACGCGTGGACACCTGCGGTAACAATATTTCCACGAGAACGAACCGTGAAATATATCCCTAAGGAGTTCGTCGGGGATGTTTTCTATGAAGAGAGATTATTCGATGATATTCATGCGTTGTGTAAAGATGATCCTGTGTCAGTGTGGTTACTTAGAAGTGATGAAGATCCCGAAATAGGATTCGATCAATTTGTAAAACCAAATGGTGAATTATATCGCATTGAAGAATTAGATAATAGAATGAGAAAAATCGCTAGTGATTTTTCACCATAGAATTCCCATGAAAAACTACTCACGGATAGTTTTACTATTCCATCAGTGGTAGCTCACTTCGCAAGAGAAAAAAACTCATGGCGTCCAACACGAAATGATTTTCTCGAAGATGTTAAATTGAGTTGCGTCGAATTTGGTCATGGAGGACTGTGGAATACGAAATACACACGTGATGGTATGATTTCAATTGATATAGCCGCGTGTTATCCCGGAAGTTTTCTCGGGTATGGGGAATGTGCTGAGTACTTCAAACGATTTGGACACCCCACACATGAAATGACTCGTGTTGCGATTAATGGACCATTACCTGATTTTGATTTAACCGGATTCGCTCGTGTGATATCATTCGAATTCGCTACAGGGTTACATCCGTGTAGTTATGTTTGGCTCGGTAGACATATATCTGAAAAGGCCTGGATGCCAATAGTGCTATTGAGATATATGATTGATTGTGGTATGCTAATATCGTTGATTGTTTCCGAGGCTATTATATGCTATCGAGCTCAGAAAGAAGTTTGGCTACCACAACCCGATTTAGATCGTATAATCAGCGAACAGCGAAAACAATTCCCTGATTTCAATGAAGAACAAATCATGAATCGGTCTAAGAAGTTATTTGAAAGTAAAAAAGAACAAGCAAAGGATCTCGGACGAAGAATAATCGGTAAATTTACCCAGGGTGGAAGATACGACAACGCAAAATATTCTTCGCGGTTGATCATAGACGTCGCTGAATACGATTTTATTGTAACGGATTTAATGAAACAGGGAAAACTTGTATCCCGTAAGGATGCTTTTCTATCCAATGGTGAGAAATTAGGTACGGTTGTTACCTACTGTGATGGATATAATTCCCAGTATACACATTTGAGAAGTTCAATGCTAGCCTATGCTTCTATTAATCTATTTTCGATGATAAATAGATTTCCTAATACCGCGGTTAGAGTGGCCACTGATTCGATGTATATACACAATAAGTACAAATCAGCTGTAGCGGCATTCACAGATCCCGAAGAAAATTGGGGGCGTTGGCGATTTAAAAAGGAGATGCTACATGAGTATTGTGAATCCGCAGACGTTGCCATGGATGATAAATATCTTTGTTGTAACCGTATTGAAATTCAATCAGAATTTTCTAATGCACCACCGGTATCTGATCCAGTATGTAGATACAAGACAATTTTTTTAAACGGTTGTGGTGGGTCAGGAAAGACAACTCGTGCAATTGAATTATTTCGTCGGTCAACCATGATTGTGTTAACACCGACTCACAGACTCGCCAGAGAGATGATACAGCGAGGGGTAAATGCTTGCACTTACCATAGTTTTTTTCGATGGAAGGGTGACAAATGGACTCCTGAGCGTATGGGTGATAAATTCATTCCTGAAATCATAATTTGGGATGAAATATGCACAGTGTCATTAGATGTATTACAAACATTTCTTGAGTGGTTGTTAAACAAAAACACAAAAGTCGTCATGTGCGGTGATCACAGCCAACCACCACCATTTGTCGGTGCATCTCCACATGAATGGCTAAAGGGTTTTGTAGACTACTATGAAGAAATCACCACTGATTATAGATCACTTGATGAACGATTACGAGAATTTAAGAAACTAATTAGATTACAACCGGATAGAATCCAATGCGAAATAGCGCGTGAAGTGATTTCAGAAACTCCAATGAATGATTTCTGGGAAACATGGAGACCAAACGATTTGATCATTGCAAGTAGAAAAATAGCAGCAGAGAGGGTGAATCCTACAACGTTTTTAGACAAAATTTGATTGAAATCCTAAAACGAGCCTTCCTACGATCAAAAAAAAATGTCTCAGGAGCAAACCCTACAACGTTTTCAGACAAAAAATTTATTGAAATCTCCCTACGAAATCATTTTAACTAAAAAAATGAAAACGATTTTTTAATTAATTTTGGTCGCAACTTGTTGTCATCCACCCTCTCTGCTGCTACAAGTTTTCAGTTCTGGGTTAACAAAAATAATAAAATGATTTTAACCGAATATTTGATCCAGTCCTTAGGACGAAAATCATTTATGATTTCACAAACAGACTAATCGCTAACACCTCTTCTTGTAAATCAATCAGATTATTTAACTGGTCGGTGAGTTTGAAATTAATTCTCGTTAACGAATTATTATGGCATCGCATATAGACTGGATTAATTGGGTTTTCAATAATTAGGAATCCTGGAGGAGCTGTTGGTGCAAATGAATAAAGAATATATCCTTGCTGAGCTTGATTTGATCGTTCGAGATTAATCTGATAGCTTCCTTCGATAACATCACACACTAAATTAAGTGCAATCACCGTTGAAATATTCACGTTGAACGGAGCGATATGCCTGCCGCCACCATCTGGGTCATTATTGTGTTTGAGGATTTTTATTTCCGGTGATGCTGTTTTTTTCCACGTATCATGAATTATTTTGAAACCGACATCGATGGCATCACTGAGAGATTTTTGTAGTTCAGGTACGTTATATCCTTGTAGTTTGACTGTTGGAATATCTTTGACGGGGATATTATATTCTTCTGCAAAAACTCTTCTTGTTTCAGGATTACTGTCATCTAATACCTCTTGAATAATTTGTGAATTAAATGTTTCCATGTCATTGATGATTTTGTTACATAGTTCTACAACGCTGATAAATTCATCTCGGGTGAGATAGCCGGATTTAAGAGATATTAACAACAGTGGAAAATCATTATTCATTGCTTTGAAATTGTCATCGAGTTTAAAAATGTTAGCCATAAGAAATTTCCCGTTACTATCTTCAAGGATACTAAAAAATTCTGTAGGTACCCACTCTTTGTAACTCTTTATTGGATTATCAGGTTTTGTCCTGTCTGTGACATAATCAGTTTTTTTTGGTTCGGTTTTCCCCAGAGTTTTACTCTGGGGTGGTAATTCAGGCCATCCTAGTACGGTTCTAATAGAACTTTGATAGATATCTACGACGTATCCTTCTGTGCTTATTTCAATGGCAGATGATAGCGTCGGCTCATGAACTGTTATAGCGATTTTTGATTCTTTTCCAGTAATCGATTTTATTCTACGCGCGAATTCATCATTGATTTGTTCGATTTGGTATGACCCTGTTGGTATCGAAACAACTTTCCAGTCTGGGGTTCCGTCGGGTTTATTCTCATTTGCAAACACTAAAGAATTATTCGGTTGTTGACCACCAAATGGTTTTGATCTGATATTAGGCCAACTGTGATACACTCGTAGTTTTGCAAGCGCTATCTCCTTCACTGGGACCGGAGAGGGGAAATTCACACTGAATTCTGGATTCGTTGATGTTATTGATATCATACTCGTTTGTACTGGTTTCGTGTTCTCCACTATTTGTTGAAGTAATTCCTGCTGTGTCGTCATTATACTCATGATTTATTTCTAATTTTGGTATCGAGGAATCATAAATACTGACCATCACTGAGAATTCACAATCTGGTAATGTTGATATTATTGAGATCATTTTGTTTTTTGGGTTCGTGTTTTCTGATTCCATCGGTGTTGTCATTGTTATTATACTCATGTTGTCGCTCTAATTTCGATATCGCGGAATCAAAAATACTGACCATCGCTGAGAATTCACTATCTGATATAATCGTATTGTCGAGTGACGACGATATCATCAATGATAATTGCGAATATGCGGTTGATGCAATATGAAATTGAAGTAAGTAATTCTGCAGTTTACTCTGGCTGCATGATGATATCTTTTTTGCTATCCCGGTTAATATACCCCCGATTGTAGCCACCGCAGAAATGCAAATTGGAACTACGACCGGGGCAATCATTGTAACCGATGCAAGTATTATTCCGGCACCAGTGAGAACGCTTGACACCGAGTATATAATAACATCAATTGCGGTGATTCTTCGTCGGTATTTTTTTATTTTTATTTGATACTCCTCGGCGAGGGTTTTGAGTCTATTCTGAAATTCTCTGACCTGATCATAGCGACATTGCGTCGATGACAAAGTCATTGTTGTTTATTTTAAAAACACTAGCGTTTTCAATTGTGAAATCCGAACGATTTAGTTATTTACTTAAATCCGCTACGAATTCCACATACCACGTTATTGAAACCCTAATCAAACTTTTATCAGTATATGTCATAGTGAACTTTTCAGTTTTATCCTTGTCGATGATCGTTGAAATCGTATTGTTGACCCCGGATGAACTCGACGATGATATATTAAATTGAGTTAATGGTGTCACTATTGTTAATCGATAAATACCCTTGACGGTTGCAGTGATATCTAATTTGTTGTTTGTAGGTGTCCACTCAAATGATCCGTGTTGGATTGTATATACTACGTTATTGGTTTTCTCATGAGGAATTTTTGTTTTTTCAATGATTGTTATCATCCTCGAAAAATCACCTTTGACGGCTTCGATGAAGTTTTTCGTCTCATCGATGGATTTTTTAATATCAGGGAGTTTTATTTCAATTTTATCCAACTGGGTTCCAATAAATTTATCAATGATATTTCTACGAAAAACTGAAAACTGTTTTCCGTTATCTTCAATTTTAGATTCAAGTGCTGTTAGTACAACCAAAAATTTTTTTAACTCATCGTTGAGAGTTTTTAATCGATCTGTAATCGTCGAAACGAGTACACCCGGTTTTAGTTTACCCTGATCGGAAAATAACGCGATAGTATCCTCGATTGCGTTTTGTTGTTTAACCAAAATATCATCCAGAGAAATATTACTGGTTTTCAATTTACCCTGATCGGAAAATAACGCAACTGTGTTCTCGATTGCGTTTCGTTGTTTAACTAAAATATCATCCAATGACACATCACTGGATTTCAATTTACCCTGTTTGTCCTGAAATACAACTATTTCATTAGGATCAACACTTGTTAAGTTCAACGTCTCAGCGATTTCATCTTCAATTATTTTTTTTATATCCTTGACAGAATCAGGTGGTGCAGTGCCATCTGGTTTGGGTTTCAAAGATCTCCCCCAAATATCAATCATGTTATTGTAAAACTCTTTCTCTCTCTAAAATCGTTTTTGACGACTTCGTCGTTGCCAGCGATTACTAGTGTATTCATTCACGACAACATGTGGTGGTTTTCCGCTTGGGTTACTCAAGGAGTTAGAAATAGCGTCAAGGACATTTAATACTTCGCTGCCACATATTGGTGGGTCATTCATTTCTTGTGTTGGTAGCGTAGAATACCAAGTCTTCATTGGAAGGGGTTTTATATACCGCATAAACTCTTTTGGTGGGGCTAATCCATATGAATCGAAATAAACAATCCCACGTGGATCAATAGCGTATGCAACCCAGTGAGTTCCAGGTCCGGTGCTGATATCGAGATTAATAATACCTGTTTCAGTTTCGTTTGGATGATGTGGTAATTGATCTTTCATAAAAACACCTCTGAAGTTTTTAATCGCTAGTTTTTTAGCAGCATCAATTAAATCAAAATTGGACATAGGAATCTTCGATTCCTCAATTAATAAATCGTTCCTGGTAGTCTCAGGCCTGATCCGTGAACGGATCTCCCGCTGTACCACGAATACGGGGTTCCTGGTAGTCTTAGACCCAATCCGTGAACGGATCGTCCCTTTTTTTTATATCCTTTCCCAGTTGCCTTCTTTAGTGCCATTCCTGCTGCAGTACCAACGGCTCCTAACGCTGCCGCTTTAGCCACCGCTGGGGCTGCTGCTGCAATCAATGCTGGAATCGCAGCTAACAACGGAAATATACCGCCTGTTTTAATCATATTTTTGATAGCAGCCGCAGAAAGAGTAATCTGAACACCTTTTTTGGCTGCAAGTGCATCATTGAAATGTTTCACCTGACGAGTTGTCAGCGATAGTTTATTTGCACCACCAGTCATTTGGTTGGGTTTCAACGTGATTGTGGTTCCACATTTTTTAGCTGATTCCGATTGCAATTTTTTTAATTGACCGGGAGTTAACGTAACACTAATAACACTATATGACATTATACATAATAGATTGATTCTAAATCGTTTACAATTTCAATTACATGTTTTCTACTGGGGCATCTACCACTCTCATTCTTCCACCAACACCTTCAAGTAGCATTGATTTATCACTGAGAATGACAGCAACCGCTCTATAATTAGCAATAGCACCACGAGTCACATTAGCTCTAAAGTGTATATCAACGACGGACTGTCTTGTTAAATCGAGATGTTCCAGTGAGAAGTAATAGATCGGATACAGATTTTTAAAATCATATTGTGATATTTGCAAACCAGTATCAACATTTTGATCACGTGCCATAAATGACAACAGACGATGATACACACGTGCAATATGATTTTCTGTGTAATTAAGTTGTATATCCTCGGATGGTTCCTGTTGGCCGTTTATTCTCAGTGAGACGTCTTTCACACCTAACTGATCAAATATCATATGGCTGGAGAGTTGATTGCCAACTCGTGCGTTATCCTGTAACGCAATAAATATATGACGTGGCGCAGCAACACCTTGTTTTGATGCTAGATTCCACGTGAATAACCCGTTCAGATTTGATTGCTTCACATCTGTACTCACGGTTAGCCAACTCAACAACGACTTTCCTCCTTGGTCCATAAATGATAGTAATCGTTCTTCTGCGGTGATTGCTGGAGTCAACACTGGCATCCACAATGATATTTTTGTTAAATTGACTTTACCGGCATCAGCATTGGGATTTGCATTGTCTGCTGAAATCCTCCAAATTGCGTCATTATCATCACTTTTTCATACAAGCGATACTGTATGCTTCGCCCCATAAATAACTTTTCTGACGTTTCTACAGAATCCAAATATGTGATGCAGTGGAATCGTGCATGAAAATGATTTACGCCCTACTCCCAACATTGAGTTTCGTGTTGCAGCTCCTAGATTGAAATTAGGATCGTTGTTTATAATCATATCTTCGATACCAGCAGGAGCAGGGTTAGCAGCACGATCATTTGGTCGTCTTACAACGAATTGTTTTCCTCCAGCGGTATTCTTACTATCTTTTGCAAACATCATAGAGGGTCCTGCTGATCTTGTATAATCATCGGAATATCTCGCTAACCCGATTATTGTTGTAGCTACATCAACATCGCGATCTATCGACTCGATTTCTTTTCCATCAATGAGATATCTAGCACTCTCAAATAACGCCATAATACCATTATTGACAAAACCGACTTGAGTACCATCTGGATACGGTGCTGGTACAGCAGTAGTATCAGCAGCTGTTACAAGTTCTCCTTCTACTTCAATAAATGCTTCACAGGGCAAAAAGTATTTACTGGTATCATGGACTTGAAGTTCAATTCGCGATCGACTATTTGCGTCTATTGCATGATAAGCGTAATATTGATAATCGCGTACAGAATCATCCTTGGCAACTGGAGCGTCTATATCAAACGCCGGATCATGTGATTTTTTGAACATTTTATTCTATTTATCAGAGTCTAAATCGTGAAATCATAAACGATTTTCATCGACGTAGTTTTTTAAAGCCGCTTCCTGCTATCATATTTGCAATATCGCTTTGGTCCCCTTGATTTATCAAGGGAGTTAAAGCCATCGACGCTAATTTTTCGTCTACTGCGTTATTTATAATTCTACTAACACTTGCAGGCATTTCCGCTGTAGACGGTAACGGTTTCTTTTTTCGTGATTTCACTAATGATGTTAATTTATTCTTCGCAGTTGAAAACGCTTTTCCAGCAAGATCTCCAACAGCACCAATACCCTTATCACGAATAACTTCAATTGCTTTCATTCCTAGTTGTTTAGCCAACGGCATCACTTTTGGAGCCATTCTCGCAAATAACCCCGCAATGGTATTGCCTAAACCATCTCCGTAGTATGCTCTATAAACTGGAAACCGTGAATTAACTACGTAGACGGGGGTTGGTTTATCATGATTGTAGTGTATGATCATTATTTGAAATCAGAAACCATTTTTCAATTGGAAACGCTAGCGTTTTTATTCAGTCTCGGTGATTAATCACTGTGATACCCACTTTCCACTAACTCGTCAATGAAATCTCGATATGTTTTGATATCCACGATACCGCCTTGAAATAAACGTCAACAGATATCAGATGCTTCATTAATTATTTCCGGTGAGTTGTTTCCAGCTCGGAATCCTCCTACAAGAACTTCTAATCGTGATATATCATTGATAACACTACCAGGACATGTCGTGGTAGAGTCAAAGACTCCAGCGTTGAAATCCTTTGGATTTTTAATCGAATATCCTTTTCCGCTTGTTTCCTCAGTTGTACCAGTTGCGCCCTCACTATCATCAAGTAATTGCCTTTGTCGGCCTCGACTTTGTTGTTTTTGTATACCATAGCTATCAACTCCTGCTTTAAAAGTTCTGTACTCAATTGTATCCTTTTTCAAATTACCAGTAATCTCCTTGTTTATTTTATATAACCAATCTACCCAGTCGTCTCGTTTAATTCTACTGTTTTTATACTCGTCTTTTAAAAACTCTTCCCTTGAATAATATTTTTGGGCAGCGAAAACGCCAAAATCCGCATAATCGTTGGGTTTTATTAATTGAGATTCTTTGATTTCTGTTATAGCTTCTTCGTTGAATTTGTCTATAAAGGGGATACCTTTTGGGGTGACGACATCAACAGGTTGTGGTTCAGGTGTGGAAACTTTTTGAGTTTCAGGCGCAGAATCATCAATATCAGCTAATCGTTCATACTCGCGCTGAGTTTTTATATCACTGGATAACTGTTGTATCCCTGCGCGTGTTTGTTTGGTCTCTGCTGCTATCTTTTCAAGCGTATCAAGCAGCGGCGTCTTCTTTACTCGTTCTCGCTCAGGAATATCTCCGTATATCGCTGCTTCAGTTAATTTTTTCACATCTTTGGTCGCACTTGTTATGGGAGTAAACAATTGTTCACTTGACACAGAAAAGTCAGTCTGCGCTTGTTGTCGTTGTTGCAGTTTATTCCGTACAGAGTCACGAATTGGTACAAATCTCCTGATTGCATCCAGTCGTTCACGAGCCAATCGGGTTGTTAATGCTTCATTGACCATTATTTGAAATCAGAAACAATTTTTCAATTGCAAAACAATTTTTCAATCCCGACCTAACACCATCGTCGAAGTGTTTTAACATCTCTATCATCGATGGCGAAAGTCACATAATTGCTATAAATAAAATATAATACTGTGACTTTCGCCATTCTATTTTTGATCAATCCGAACCAGCCATCAATTTTTTATTCACTGATTTCAACAGTTTTAATCAAAAAATGCTAAAAAAAATTAAAATCTCTATGAGGGACGGTCACAATCAAATAATGATAAATGGTTGGTCAATCAAAATTGTTCATTTTCTTGAATTAACGCCCGTAGATTTCTAACTTTAGAATTAACCTCCTTTTTCAATTCGTATTCGTACCCCAATTCTTTTCGTATTCGTTCTACGATGGTATACAACGGAGCGAACACACTTACGTCACTGGAAAATGCGAGAGAGTCCTTAATAGAATTCTGAATTCTTTTGATGAGCGCATACTTCTTTGGTAGCATATATTTATTGTTGTTAACTCCGTATTCTATATCCTGAAAATCAGACATGATTTTATCAGGATTTAACCCATCTGATAGTTCAATATCCCAACCTTTCAATTTTGAAATCTCGGATAAAATGCTATTCATGTTTTCAGAATTCATTATTCTATAATAATGATATATTTCTAAATGAAAAATATGACGCATTAGACATAACTAAATCGAATTTTCTGTCCGGTCCCTTTTGAAATAGCCGATCGACAAACCCCCTCTGCAACATATCGTACTGAGGGTCTACAAATATTGAAATACTTGCCGGCTTCATATATTGATTTAAATACTTTTTCTTCGTTAGTTATTGTATTCAAAGATTTCACAGGTCTCGCTTTTTTCGAGTATTTCCCAGTCCCCCCTCGTTTGGTATTCTCACTATGTGTGATTGCTTGAAGATTTGACAAGGAATTGTTCTTCGGATTAGAATCAATATGATCAATAACAAAACCATCTTTGATCAATCCATGGAAACATTCATACACGAAACGATGATTGTAATATTTCTTCTTTCCAACAGTAAAGAACAAATACCCCATACCATTATCCCACCCAACTGGGTTCTTCAGTCTACGGTTTCTTACAACACCATCACTGGATGCTTCATAATTTGTACTCACAGGGTGTTGTCTGAATTCTTGGTTCATTCGTATACTATACTATTTGTCTAATTCAATGACTGATTCATTTGCAGGGATTCATTATACATAAATCTTTCATTTAGAGACTTGTTTTTAGTATAGCATGAAAGAGTTCAAGAGATTGACTTCGAAAAATGCTGAATTCAATGCTGATAAGGAGTTTAAGAGATTATTGAAAATCAGTCCTAGATTTAATCTCGATAGACCCAAAAAACGTAACAAACGTCCAAGAGACGGAAACATGAAAGAGTTTAAGAGATTATTGAAAATCAGTCCTAGATTTAATCTCGATAGACCCAAAAAACGTAACAAACGTCCAAGAGACGGAAACATGAAAGAGTTTAAGAGATTATTGAAAATCAGTCCTAGATTTAATCTCGATAGACCCAAAAAACGTAACAAACGTCCAAGAGACGGAAACATGAAAGAGTTTAAGAGATTATTGAAAATCAGTCCTAGATTTAATCTCGATAGACCCAAAAAACGTAACAAAATCAATCCTAGATTTAATCGCGATAAACCAAAAAAAACGTCCAAGAGAGATTACCCTGGAAAGATGCTCAATTCAATCTCGATATAGTTTCTAATACACCAAAGAATACAATTCTTGATAAAGCCATGATTAGTAAAATCAGAGACTGTTTTAATGAATTCAAGCGTGATGGAGCATCTTATTGTTGGTCAACATTTCGAATTGATGGTGTTGTTGATGCTACCATGACTGATGAAAAAGCAGCAGTGATAATTTCACGTGTTGGGGAAAAACGGCATTTTTTCCGAATCAAATTCATTATCGAAGTCGATGGCAAATGGATTATTAAGGATAAATTTGAACCAATCCTCAAGAATAAAAAAGCTGTCATTGTGAGTAGAGATTCCAAACCAGGGATTCTAACCGGCATTGATAAACCATACTACGAAAGATCTTATCCCGTAACAGCAATGGTTTATGGGATATATCCGTTAAATGATAAACCCGATATCGCAAAACTAGCTCCTATGAAATATTCGTCAGGGCTTAATTGTGTAGCAGAACGAATAATAGAACAGTTCACAAATGCATCCCGAGGAAATAAACTAACTGATCTGCGACGTAGGAAAATAACCGAGTGGGAACTGACAGTGAAACAGCATGGTGCAAAGATTTCTGATATAGCTAAATTAGAAACATCATTAAGATTTCCAATAACAGTTATAACGATAACGGGAGAGATTTTATACGAACCGAAATATAACAAAAATGGAGCACCAATACAGATTATTGATCATAACAAACACGCGTGGACACCTGCGGTAACAATATTTCCACGAGAACGAACCGTGAAATATATCCCTAAGGAGTTCGTCGGGGATGTTTTCTATGAAGAGAGATTATTCGATGCTATTCATGCGTTGTGTAAAGATGATCCTGTGTCAGTGTGGTTACTTAGAAGTGATGAAGAATTCGATCAATTTGTAAAACCAAATGGTGAATTATATCGCATTGAAGAATTAGATAACAGAATGAGAAAAATCGCTAGTGATTTTTCACCAGAGAATTCCCATGAAAAACTACTCACGGATAGTTTTACTATTCCATCAGTGGTAGCTCACTTCGCAAGAGAAAAAAACTCATGGCGTCCAACACGAAATGATTTTCTCGAGGATGTTAAATTGAGTTGCGTCAAATTTGGTCATGGAGGACTGTGGAATACGAAATACTCATGTGATGGTATGATTTCAATTGATATATCCGCGTGTTATCCCGGAAGTTTTCTCGGGTATGGGGAATGCGCTGAGTACTTCAAACGATTTGGACACCCCACGCATGAAATGACTCGTGTTGCGATTAATGGACCATTACCTGATTTTGATATAACCGGATTCGCTTGTGTGATATCATTCGAATTAGCTACAGGGTTACATTCGTGTAGTTATGTTTGGCTCGGTAGACACCTATCTGAAAAACACTGGATGCCAATAGTGCTATTGAGATATATGATTGATTGTGGTATGCTAATATCGTTGATTGTTTCCGATGCTATTATATGCTATCGAGCTCAGAAAGAAGTTTGGCTACCACAACCCAATCTAGATAGAATAATCAACGAACTACGAAAACAGTTTCCAGATTTCAGTGAAGAAGAAATCATAAATTGGTCTAAGAAGTTATTTGAAATTAAAAAAGAACAAGCAAAAGATCTCGGAAGAAGAATAATCGGTAAATTTACCCAGGGTGGACGATACGATAACGCAAAATATTCTTCGCAGTTGATCATAGATGTCGCTGAATACGATTTTATTGTAGCGGATTTAATGAAACAGGGAAAACTTGTATCCCGTAAGGATGCTTTTCTATCCAATGGTGAGAAATTAGGTACGGTTGTTACCTACTGTGATGGATATAATTCCCAGTACACACATTTGAGAAGTTCAATGCTAGCCTATGCTTCTATTAATCTATTTTCGATGATAAATAGATTTCCTAATACCGCGGTTAGAGTAGCCACTGATTCGATGTATATACACAATAAGTACAAATCAGCTGTAGCTAAATTCACAGATCCCGAAGAAAATTGCGGGCGTTGGCGATTTAAAAAAGAGATGCTACATGAGTATTGTGAATCCGCAGACGTTGCCATGGATGATAAATATCTTTGTTGTAACCGTATTGAAATTCAATCAGAATTTTCTAATGCACCACCGGTATCTGATCCAGTATGTAGATACAAGACAGTTTATTTAAACGGTTGTGGTGGGTCAGGAAAGACAACTCGTGCAATTGAATTATATCGTGGTGGTGGAAATACTTGTATTTCTACTAACATGATTGTGCTAACACCGACTCACAGACTCGCCAGAGAGATGATACAACGAGGGGTAAATGCTTGCACTTATCACAGCTTCTTTCGATGGAAGGGTGACAAATGGACTCCTGATCGAATGGGTGATAAATTCATTCCTGAAATCATAATCTGGGATGAAATATGCACAGTGTCATTAGATGTATTAAAAACATTTCTTGAGTGGTTGTTAACCAAAAACACAAAAGTCGTCATGTGCGGGGATCAAGGCCAACCACCACCATTTGTCGGTGCATCTCCACCTGAATGGCTAAAGGGTTTTTTAGACTACTATGAAGAAATCACCACTGATTATAGATCACTTGATGAACGATTACGCGAGTTCAAAGCGCTAATTAGATTACAACCGGATAGAATCCAATGCGAAATAACGCGTGAAGTGATTTCAGAAACCCCAATGAATGATTTCTGGGAAGCGTGGAGACCAAACGATTTGATCATTGCAAGTAGAAAAATAGTCAGGGATACACTTCAGATGAAGTTATTTGAATTGCATAAAGAAAGATTTGCAACGCTTCCAGTACCCCTTTGTTATAGGCCATCGGATACACGAAAACAGAATATTGAAGTTGATATTCCAGGACAGAATGAAAAACAAATTCTGGTATTAAATGATATTGTGCTGGTTGATATCAATGTCGTTGAAGATGCATTGCGTGGTAATAAATCCCCGTGGACGCTAGGATACGCAGCAACAATACACTCTTCACAGGGATTGACTATATCGGATACAATTGTTTGGATGGTAGATAATCGCATCGAATGGTCAAATTTAGTCTATCTCGCAGTATCCAGAGTACGAAACATAAATCAACTTCGAAGAGTTGTTTTCGATGATAATGACACAACAATAAGTGATATTGATGTTAGCATCATTAATAAAAAACTCTCCGGTTACAAACAACAGAACAAAAAAAAACAACGAGAATTTGATATTGATGCTGAATTAATAATCACTTTGAAGAAACAACAGAATAATCACTGCGCGAGTTGCAATTGTATAATGCGTTGGCAGTATTCGGATAAGGATCCTCGCCAATTCACCGTAGACAGAAAAAATAACAATCTCGGTCATGTCAGAAATAATGTGATGTTGACTTGTCTTGAATGCAATAGACGCAACGGCGCTAGTTAAGACCATGCGGTGGCAATTGAGTATCCTCGGGAATCACTTGTAGTTGTTGTCGAGTAAATCCTCGCTGAGGAGCAGTTGAATCCAGTTTATAGATTGCTGGTCTACCAGTTGATCGTGTTATACTAGATATCTTATGCGTAGTGATTCTCCAAATAGGATCAGTAGCCCTTTTTCTACCCCCTTCAAGCTCTCCTGGTTCGTATAAGTACCTCACAATGACATTACTACCAAGAATTGGTTGGGAAACGCTAGCGTTTCTAGGGAAATCTTTTTGTGGTTGTACGGGTATTGACTTCTTTTTAATCGCGTTGATAGGTTTCATGTTGATTGTTCTAGTAATCTCGTTATTCAGTGCAGTAATCACAGATGGTAATCTTTTAACCCATTCACTGGATCGCTTTTCTTGAATGAATTCTTTTGCGTATTGATATCCAAATAACCGCTCAGCAATCGTCCGATTAAATCGTTCTACAATGGCCTGATCGCGATGTAGCGCAGTATGCCCTCGTCGTATGGTGACATTATGATGTTTCATTGTAGATAACACTGCACCCTGAAATTCCTTGCCAGGATCAACCTGCAATAGATTTGGCCAGTGCAGAGGACCTCGTCGATAAATCCTTTCAAATGCAGAAGCGACTTCAGTGGCTGATTTTGTTTTCAGCCGTTCTGCTTCTTTGTATCGACTCGCAACATCAACTACGGTTAACGCATATTTGTAACCACGATCATGTGGCAGAAATAATATATCAGCCTGATGAACTTCATTAGGAGCGGTCACATCAAAATGCGAGAATTGAATTTGTTTAGGCGGTGGTAGATAAATTTGCCATAGTGCCTGTTTGGATAACCAATTAGCCGCAGTGGTTTTTTTCACTTTTGCAGCTCTAGCGAGTTTATTGATTGCAGCGTTACCCCTCCAGTATCCCCTCGGAGAATAATAAATTGATTCCATATTATTAATTACCAGCACCTAACATCAATTTACTTTTCATACCCGATTTTATCAAAAATGAAGACAATTTTTCTTTGAAGGATTTATCAGGAATAGCATTTAACGCATGAATTAATTTCACATCCGCGAGATGCCTGTGTTGCAGATTGCTGCTTTTATAAGCAACATCATGAAGGTGACAGGCCTTATCAATGGCATTTATTGGTTCTTCACCGGGGTTGGGTTGATTTTGATTATTGAGTCTGATATCAAGTCTGGTTCCTGGTCCACAGTAGCTATATCCTGGGAGGTGCTTTTCTCCGGGGTACTTTGCCCATGGGGTTCCAGGGAGCTTTGCCAATTTGGCTGCGATATCACCTCCTCGTTTTTTTTTAAATCAGATTTCATAGACACAAATCTAAATTTCTTTGTACCACATTGCACGCATTTACCAGAAAGCGCTGATCGGTTATTTTTAGTTGTAACCGTCGTCACATCATCTGTGCCAGTACGCGTTTTACACTTCACACAATATAGATCCATAATTTATGTATAGAAATATGGATATAATTGATTTTTCAGCGACTAAAACAAGAGAACCAATTAAGCATCATGCAGCGCTACCAAACTCTATCCGGATGATTATAATCGGGCCATCTGGATCCGGTAAAACGCAATTGTTGCTCAATTTAATAATGAGATGGATGAAGTGGGATAAGTTGTATTTAATTGCCCCTAGCGTAGATGATCAACGATGTTATGAAGTGTTAAAGGATTTTAACGAGAATGCATCAGAAATTAAGGGTGAGAACGCCATTGATTTTATAACCGATATCGATGAAGCACCGAGTATTGATGATATTGATGGAGATATTAACAATTTAGTCGTATACGACGATATTATGTTGGATAAACAAAAGAATCCTGCTAGAATATTTTCCCGTGGGCGTCACAAAAACACTGACGTGATATATGTCACTCAACGCTACACTCAGGTTCCAAAAGTGATCAGAGATAACTGCAATTTATTGTCTGTATTCAACGGAGTTGATACTCATACGCTACGAAATATTTGGCAGACATGGTGTTCTGATATGGACTTCAATCAATTTAGAGATTTCTTTAGTCATGCTCAGTCAAAACCACACGCATTCGCAACAATAAATCTACATGATCCTCGGACACGATATCGTATCGGACTTGATCAAATATTCGGTTAAAATCGTAAAAGAATTATTAACCCAGTGATGAAATCACTAAGCAGCAGAGAGGGTAGATGACAACAAGTTGCGACCAAAATTAATTAAAAAATCGTTTTCATTTTTTTAGTTAAAATGATTTCGTAGGGAGATTTCAATAAATTTTTTGTCTGAAAACGTTGTAGGGTTTGCCCCTGAGACATTTTTTTTTGATCGTAGGAAGGCTCGTTTTAGGATTTCAATCAAATTTTGTCTAAAAACGTTGTAGGATTCACCCTCTCTGCTGCTAAAATAGTCAGGGACACACTTCAGATGAAGCTATTTGAATTGCATAAAGAAAAATTTGCAACGCTTCCAGTACCCCTTTGTTATAGGCCATCGGATACACGAAAACAGAACATTGAAGTTGATATTCCAGTACAGAGTGAAAAACAAATTCTCGTATTAAATGATATTGTGCTGGTTGATATCAGCGTCGTCGAAAATGCATTGCGTGCTAATAAATCCCCGTGGACGCTAGGATACGCAGCAACAATACACTCTTCACAGGGATTGACTATATCGGATACAATTGTTTGGATGGTGGATAATCACATCGAATGGTCGAATTTAGTCTATCTCGCAGTATCCAGAGTACGAAAAATAAATCAACTTCGAAGAGTTGTTTTCGATGATAATGACACAACAATAAGTGATATTGATGTTAGCATCATTAATAAAAAAACTCTCCGGTTACAAACAACAGGACAAAAAAAAAACGAGAATTTGATATTGATGCTAAATTAATAATTACGCTGAAACAACAACAGAATAATCACTGCGCAAGTTGCAATTGTATAATGCGTTGGCAGTATTCGGATAAGGATCCTCGCCAATTCACCGTAGACAGAAAAAATAACAGTCTCGGTCATGTCAGAAACAATGGGATGTTGACTTGTCTTGAGTGCAATAGACGCAACGGTGCTAGTTAAGACCATGCGGTGGCAATTGAGAATCCTCGGGAATTACCTGTAGTTGTTGTCGAGTAAAACCCCGCTGAGGGGCAGTTGAATCCAGTTTATAGACTGGAGGTCTACCCGTAGATCGTGTTATACTAGATATCTTGTGTGCAGTAACACTCCAAATAGGATCAGTAGCCCTTTTTTTACCCCCTTCAAGCTCTCCTGGTTCGTATAAGTACCTAACAGTGACATTACTACCAAGAATTGGTTCTTTGAAATCTTTTTGTGGTTGTACGGGTATAGACTTCTTTTTAATAGCGTTGCTAGGTTTCATGTTGATTGTTCTATTAATCTCGTTATTCAGTGCAGTAATCACAGATGGTAATCTTTTAACCCATTCACGGGATCTTTTTTCTTGAATGAATTCTTTTGCGTATTGATATCCAAATAACCGCTCAGCAATCGTCCGATTAAATCGTTCTACAATGGCCTGATCGCGATGTAGCGCAGTATGCCCTCGTCGTATGGTGACATTATGATGTTTCATTGTAGATAACACTGCACCCTGAAATTCCTTGCCAGGATCAACCTGCAATAGATTTGGCCAGTGCAGAGGACCTCGTCGATAAATCCTCTCAAATGCAGAAGCGACTTCAGTGGCTGATTTTGTTTTTAACGGTTCTGCTTCTTTGTATCGACTTGCAATATCAACTACGGTTAAAGCGTATTTGTAACCACGATCATGTGGCAGAAATAATATATCAGCCTGATGAACTTCATTAGGAATGGTCACATCAAAATGCGAGAATTGAATTTGTTTAGGCGGTGGTAGATAAATTTGCCATAGTGCCTGTTTGGATAACCAATTAGCCGCAGTGGTTTTTTTCACTTTTGCAGCGCTAGCGAGTTTATGGACTGCTGATTTACCCCTCCAGTATCCTCTTGGGGAATAATAAATTGATTCCATATTATTAATTACCGGCACCTAACATCAATTTACTTTTCATAGCCGATTTTATCAAAAATGAAGCCAATTTTTCTTTGAAGGATTTATCAGGAATAGCATTTAACGCATAAATTAATTTCACATCCGCGAGATGTCTGTGTTGCAGATTGCTGCTTTTATAAGCAACATCATGAAGGTGACAGGCCTTATCAATGGCGTTTATTGGTTCTTCACCGGGTCGGGACTGATTTTGATCATTGAGTCTGATATCAAGTCTGGTTCCCGGTCCACAGTAGCTATATCCTGGAAGGTGCTTTTCTCCGGGGTACTTTGCCCATGGGGTTCCAGGGAGCTTTGCCAATTTGGCTGCGATATCACCTCCTCGTTTTTTTTAAAAACATCTCCGGATTGTAAAATGTTTGATTTTGTAGAAACAAATCTGAACTTTTTAATACCACATGTTGCACATCTACCAGTAAGTGCTGATCTGTTATTTTTAGTTGTAACCGTCGTCACATCATTTGTGCTAGTACGCGTTTTACACTTCATACAATATAGATCCATAATTTATGTATAGAAATATGGATATAACTGATTTGTCAGCGACTAAAACAAGAGAACCAGTTAAGCATCATGCAGCGCTACCAAACTCTATCCGGATGATTATAATCGGGCCATCTGGATCCGGTAAAACGCAATTGTTACTAAATTTAATAATGAGATGGATGAAGTGGGATAAGTTGTATTTAATTGCCCCTAGCGTAGATGATCAACGATGTTATGAAGTGTTAAAGGATTTTAACGAGAATGCATCAGAAATTAAGGGTGAGAACGCCATTGAATTTATAACCGATATCGATGAAGCACCGAGTATTGATGATATTGATGGAGATATTAACAATTTAGTCGTATACGACGATATAATGTTGGATAAACAAAAGAATCCTGCTAGAATATTTTCCCGTGGGCGTCACAAAAACACTGACGTGATATATGTCACTCAACGCTACACTCAGGTTCCAAAAGTCATCAGAGATAACTGCAATATTCTTTCTGTATTCAACGGAGTTGATACTCATACTCTTAGAAATATTTGGCAGACATGGTGTTCTGATATGGACTTCAATCAATTTCGAGATTTCTTTAGTCATGCTCAGTCGACTCCGCACGGATTCGCAACAATAAATTTGCATGATCCTCGGACACGATATCGTATCGGACTTGATCAAATCTTCGGTTAAAATCATTTATTATTTTTTGTTAACCCATAGCAGCAGAGAGGGTGGATGACAACAAGTTGCGACCAAAATTAATTAAAAAATCGTAAAAGTCTCCGTTTTCATTTTTTTAGTTAAAATGAGATTTCGTAGGAAGGCTCGTTAAGATTTCAATCAATTTTTTGTCTGAAAACGTTGTAGGGTTTGTCCCTGCGACATTTTTTTGGTTAAAATGAGATCGTAGGAAGGCTCGTTTTAAGATTTCAATCAAAATTTTGTCTGAAAACGTTGTAGGGTTCGCCCTCTTTTTGGTTAAAATGAGATTATAGGAAGGATCGTTTTAAGATTTCAATCAAATTTTGTCTCAAAACGTTGTAGGGTTCACCCTCTCTGCTGCTGATGATACAAAGTGTTAAAAGATTTTAACGACAGCGCGGTAGAAGAATCCGGCGAGGGTATTATTGAATTTATAACTGATATCGAAGAAGCACCGAACATTCATGATATTGATGGAAGTATGAACAATTTAGTCATATATGATGATGTGATGTTAGATAATCAAAAGAATCCTGCTAGGATATTTTCCAGAGGCAGACATAAAAACACTGACGTGATATATGTTACTCAATAATACACTCAAATACCAAAAGTGATCAGAGATAACTGCAATATTCTTGCCGTATTTAACGGAGTTGATACACATACGCTACGAAATATTCACCAGACTTAGAGCAGCGGTGATATGGATTATTATATATTTCTAAATTTCTTTAGTCGTGCTCAGTCAACCCCGCATGGATTTGTAACGATAAATTTACACGACCCGAAATCAAGATATCGTATCGGACTCGATAAAATATTCGGTTAACTCATAGCAGCAGAGGGGTTGGCGACAACGACCATGGCATCTCAAGCATGCTTTTCTTACGATTTCGAGGAAGCCTTACTTTGCCGAATCGACGCCTGTCGGATTCACTTTTCGAGGAAGCCTCAGTTTGCCAAACAGATGCCTATAAAAAGTTATCGGATTCGCCCTCTCTGCTGCTGGGCATATAAGAGCCTCACCTGAACACGAGTTCATGCATAAATCCTATGCTTTTAAATTTTATTCTATTCTGGGAATTTTAACGCACACGTGCTCATTTTAATGCAGTCTGTATCAACTTAGGATACTCAGTGAAAATTAATATCCAACTCAAAACGCCACCTCAGTTTCGTTTGTACGCGCTAATTGAAGCACCTGTTTACTAAACGAGTGGGAAGCGACCCGTTTTTGATGGTCCGAGCAGGGACAGGACTCGAATAGAAACTTCAAACGTCAGCCGGACCGTGGAAACGTCAAGGCGTACTAAAAACAAAGTTTGCCTAGTAGTTAAATCAGGCTATTCCCCATGACATCTTCTGTATAAGCCACAGTCTTAGAGTCGTTCTTATATGTGGTTCAAACGTTTCTACAAAGTGTACTATTTTGTTGCGTCCAATAATTATCTAACATCTCGTGAGTCAACGAGACTTGAAGTTTCTTCGTCAATGGTATTAGGTAAGACACTTTGTGAACTGTGGCCTAAGGATCAAATCAGTTTCCATATTAGCTTTATAGGTGTGTCCTCACCAAAATGAAACTCTTAGGATAATAGGCAATTCAATTAGTGCCCAAAAGGTCCATTAGTTATGTAGACGAAGTGTTCGGTGTTCCTCTTCTTCCCATATCTCCGCCGCACTCCGAGATTTTTCCGACAGTCGTTCACAGTATGTCTCAAACTTATGAAAAAAACTGAGATTTTCTGTATTCTCCACCAGACTGGCCTCTGGGGTGGCTATGGTAAGATTCTCTGTAGAACTGGCTCAGAATGCGCAACGCTGTCATTCGTGTGGTCTTTGTCTCCTGGTTGTGAGAGTTTTCATGCAATACATTTAACAATATTGATGAAACATCATCCACTGCAGGCTGGAGCCCCATACCAAAGAAGACGTTGTATATCAGGTTAATAATCTTCTTTTCCTTCTTCGGATTGATTTACTGATGAAACATCATCCACTGCAGGCTGGAGCCCCATACCAAAGAAAACGCTGTATATCGGGTTAATAATCTTTTTTTTCTTTTTCGGATTGATTTACTGATGAAACATCATCCACTGCAGACTGGAGCCCCATACCAAAGAAGACGTTGTATATCGGGTTAATAATCTTCTTTTCCTTCTTCGGATTGATTTACTGCATCCTCCTCCTTGCCTTGTTGAATTGATTCGCTTTCGTTCGATAACGAATCATCTGGTTCCGTGGCAACATCTGGTGGTGATCTTTCTGTTTGAGCTTCTTGATCAATAGTTATAGTCCGCTTTGGTGTTATGTTGGTACGTGTGGTGAAATCCTGATTTAGTTACCAAGTTTGAGACTGGATAAAGAAAACCTCTAAGTAGTTTGGTGTGTATCTCTTGAAAGGTTGCTAATGTGGTTTGAATCCCATTAGCGAACATACTTTCTCCTTTTTGCCCCAGACCTGTGTTTCCTCGACCTGTTCGCCTCCAATATCCTGGTAAAGATCTCTCCCAACATTGGCCTCGATTTCATTATCCTATACCGGTAATCGTGTTGTCCTGTTAGTGCCTGTCCTCAGGTTCCAGCTGGTAGCAGGACCCTACCTGTGACATGTTTACAACTCTAAGTTGGTTCTAATTGAAAAGGTTTAAAGAAAATGAACTATAAATAAATGCAACAACTACAGCAAAAAGAAATGTATTAAAACAATTAATTCATCACGATGTCCATTTTTGGTCTGCAGAAAGAACTGGAAGTATAAATAATTGGGACAGAACGTAAGCAAAGCTAACGGTTTAAAACATGTCTGATATTTTGTACGAGTTAATGTTAGGTTAATTGGTAGCTGATGCTGTGCAATCTAGTTTGACAATGCGAAACGCTTTGTAGTCTGTTTACTCAAGTGGATCATATTTATTCAGACTTAATTTTCTATAATCCGTCACATTTGTGACAAGTGGGTGCCCAATTAGACGACTTGGTCTACAAACCTCTGGTCAATTTAGTTTTCAGTTACATCCGTACGTCAGAACTGGGTAAGACGTAATATAATCAAAACGAGACGTTGCTGCCAGATTAAATGCTACGCGAGTTTTCCCATGTGAAAGTAAAATTGATGTATTTAGTGGTATTATCTACAAACATATGGAATGATTCTGAGACAGAGACAATCAATAAATACTCAAAGATGCCATTGAAATAGCCCTGCAATACCATTAGGATGAAGATATTTCACCTGATGAAGCGAAACTACGGTTTAATACCATTTTATTCCACAACTTTAGTCGGCACTTGTACGCTGATTATGTTTGTCACTGTGATTTCATAGTAAAGTGTTTATTGGTCACTGTGATTACACACAAATAAATAAGTATACCACTGTGGTTTATACCACTCTGATTACATGGCAAAATATTTGTTTGCTTCTGTTATTATACAATAAAATAGTATTGACCCACTATGATTTCATGGTAAAGTGCTTGTTGGCCTCTGTGATTATAATATACGTTTATCACTAATTGCATGGTTAAATATTTGTTTGCCTCTGTAATTATATAATGAAATATACGTGTACTACTGTGATTGGATGGTAAAATATGTGCTTGCCTCTGTGATTACTCAATAAATATATACATGTAGCACTGTGATTCAATGGTAATGTGTTTGCCTAAGTAATTATACAATAAAATATACGTGTACCATGTGTTTCCATGGTAATGTGTTTGCCTAAGTAATTATACAATACAATATATGTGTACCATTATGATTTATACCGCTGTTGTGATTGCATGGTCAAGTATTTGTTTGCCTCTGAGTATACAGTAAAATACACGTGACCCACTATGAATGCATGGTCAAGTTTTTGCTTACCTCTGTGATTATATAATAAACTATACGTGCACCACTATGATTGTATGGTAATGTGTTTGTTGGACTGTGTATTACATTGCAATATACGTGTCCAACTATGATTGCATGTCAAAGCCATTTGTTTGCCTCTGTGATTTACGCCGAAAATTATACGTGTGATTTATACCACTGGGGATGCATAATAAAGTATTTGTTTCCTCTATAATTTTACAATAAAATATACGTGTACCATGTGTTTTTATGGTAAAGTGTTTGTTTGCCTCTGTAATTACACAATAAAATATACGTGTACCATGTGTTTCCATGGTAAAGTATTTGTTTCCTCTATAATTTTACAATAAAATATACGTGTACCATGTGTTTCCATGGTAAAGTGTTTGTTTGCCTCTGTAATTATACAATAAAATATACGTGTACCATGTGTTTCCATGGTAAAGTGTTTGTTTGCCTCTGTAATTATACAATAAAATATACGTGTACCATGTGTTTCCATGGTAAAGTATTTGTTTCCTCTATAATTTTACAATAAAATATACGTGTACCATGTGTTTCCATGGTAAAGTGTTTGTTTGCCTCTGTAATTATACAATAAAATATACGTGTACCATGTATTTCCATGGTAAAGTGTTTGTTTGCCTCTGTAATTATACAATAAAATATACGTGTACCACTGTGATTTACACCACTGGTATTGCATGGTAATGTATTTGTTAACCTCTGTGATTACACTATATAATATACATATTTCACTGTGATTGCATGGTTAAGCGTTTGTTTGCCTCTTTGATAACACAGTAAAATATACGTGTACCACTGTGATTACATGGTAAAGAATTTGTATGTCTCCGTAATTATACAATAAAATATATGTGTACCACTGTTGTGATTGCATGGTACAGTGTTTGCTTGCCTCTGTGATTACACAATAATATATACGTGTACCACTGTGACAGCATTATAAAGTATATGTCTACCACTATGATTACATAGTGAAATATGTGAAAACTAATTGCGTGGTAAAGTATATTTTGGGCTCTGTGATATATTGGCAAAGCATATGTTGCATCTGTGATTATACGGTAGAATATGTTTGTACCACTGTGATTATATGGTAAAGCATGTGTTGCATCTGTGATTTATTAGTAATATATTAGTACAGCATGTGTTGCATATATGATTACACGGTAGAATATGTGTGTACCAATGTGACTATATAGTAATGACGATGTTTGCCTCTTTTGTTAATATTGTAAGATTCGAAGGGATTAAACTACCTATCAAGAAAGAGCGACAACCAACAAGCTTTGATAAATTCAAAATAATACTTTATTGTCCTAAAATACAAATTGAGTGAGTTAAAAATTACGTGGCAAAGTGTATGTTTGTCTCTGTGATTACATGGCAAATTATATGTTTCTCTCTGTGATTACGTGGCAAATTGTATGTTTGTCTCTGTGATTACATGGCAAATTGTATGTTTGTCTCTGTGATTACATGGCAAATTGTATGTTTGTCTCTGTGATTACATGGCAAATTATATGTTTATCTCTGTGATTACATGGCAAATTATATGTTTATCTCTGTGTGTGATTACATGGCAAATTATGTTTATCTTTGTGTATGTGATTACATGGCAAATTATATGTTTGCCTCTGTGATTACATGGCATAACAATCATTCAAGAGATGCTACTTTTCTTTTCAAATCGTAACAGAAAGAAAGAGGTACCTTTGCCTAGTAGAGGTTTTATAGAGCGGTTCAGCATTATTTTAAAAGCAGAGTAAATTATTTATTTATAACATATAATGGTCAGTATATGTTAAAGATTGTCCCAACATGACAGAGTCAAAGTGTTCATAGAGAGAGAATGCTGCACTATGGGACATAACCCATGCTTACACGAAGCTATGCGCTGTAGGAATAGTATTTTCTCTTTTAATGCCCTGTAGGATGAATGTAACTTTGAAGCCTTTCCTGATTTATTTTTTGTTTTATGGTGTCATGGTTTCCTGCAATCAACTTTTGCATTGACGGCGTTGATTATGTTAAATGGAAATGACTGATAGCCTATACAATTTATTGACCTAGGCACTAATTGTGGTTAATGGTCCATTTCAGATCCAGAAGCCACACTGGATCCAGTCTAATTGTCGTCTTTCTGTCCAGACAATTTCATTTCTCAAAGAGAGTTCAAAACAAGTAGAATTGTTTGGGCCCGGAGAACGTTTTGACTCCACCGTTAATCATTAGGCGTACGGTTTTAGCAATTAGAATATGAAGTGAAAGCTTTTTCAAATTAGTACAAGTCGTAATCAGAGGATTGGCTCTTATTTCTTTTCCGACTCCAAATATAATGTTCATATGGCTGTCTTTTGAATCTGTAATTGTAGAATAACTATTTCTATCTTGCTTTGAAGTTTCTGTTTTTTTATATTTCCTTATTACAAAGAGTACAAAAAGTTTACATAATTAGAAGTTAGAAATACCACATATTTATCAACTATCATACAGAACAATACAGAACAATTAAAGGTCAGAAATACCATATATTCATCAACTATCATACAGAACAAATAAAGGTCAGAAATACCATATATTCATCAACTATCATACCGAGCAATTAAAGGTGAGAAATACTACAGAAATACTACATATTTATCAACTATCATACAGAACAATTAAAGGTCAGAAATACCATATATTCATCAACTATCATACCGAACAATTAAAGGTGAGAAATACTACAGGAATACTACATATTTATCAACTATCATACAGAACAATTAAAGGTCAGAAATACCATATATTCATCAACTATCATACCGAACAATTAAAGGTGAGAAATACTACAGAAATACTACATATTTATCAACTATCATACAGAACAATTAAAGGTCAGAAATACCATATATTCATCAACTATCATACCGAACAATTAAAGGTGAGAAATACTACAGAAATACTACATATTTATCAACTATCATACAGAACAATTAAAGGTCAGAAATACCATATATTCATCAACTATCATACCGAACAATTCAAGGTGAGAAATACTACAGAAATACTACATATTTATCAACTATCATACAGAACAATTAAAGGTCAGAAATACCATATATTCATTAACTGTCATACAGAACAATTAAAGGTCAGAAATACCATATATTCATCAACTATCATACCGAACAATTAAAGGTGAGAAATACTACAGAAATACTACATATTTATCAACTATCATACAGAACAATTAAAGGTCAGAAATACCATATATTCATCAACTATCATACCGAACAATTAAAGGTGAGAAATACTACAGAAATACTACATATTTATCAACTATCATACAGAACAATTAAAGGTCAGAAATACCATATATTCATCAACTATCATACCGAACAATTAAAGGTGAGAAATACTACAGAAATACTACATATTTATCAACTATCATACAGAACAATTAAAGGTCAGAAATACCATATATTCATTAACTGTCATACAGAACAATTAAAGGTCAGAAATACCATATATTCATCAACTATCATACCGAACAATTAAAGGTGAGAAATACTACAGAAATACTACATATTTATCAACTATCATACAGAACAATTAAAGGTCAGAAATACCATATATTCATTAACTATCATACAGAACAATTAAAGGTCAGAAATACCATATATTCATTAACTGTCATACCGAACAATTAAAGGTCAGAAATACCATATATTCATTAACTGTCATACAGAACAATTAAAGGTCAGAAATACCATATATTCATTAACTGTCATACCGAACAATTAAAGGTCAGAAATACCATATATTCATTAACTGTCATACAGAACAATTAAAGGTCAGAAATACCATATATTCATTAACTGTCATACAGAACAATTAAAGGTCAGAAATACCATATATTCATTAACTATCATACAGAACAATTAAAGGTGAGAAATACTACAGAAATACTACATATTTATCAACTATCATACAGAACAATTAAAGGTCAGAAATACCATATATTCATCAACTATCATACCGAACAATTAAAGGTGAGAAATACTACAGAAATACTACATATTTATCAACTATCATACAGAACAATTAAAGGTCAGAAATACCATATATTCATCAACTATCATACCGAACAATTAAAGGTGAGAAATACTACAGAAATACTACATATTTATCAACTATCATACAGAACAATTAAAGGTCAGAAATACCATATATTCATTAACTGTCATACAGAACAATTAAAGGTCAGAAATACCATATATTCATCAACTATCATACCGAACAATTAAAGGTGAGAAATACTACAGAAATACTACATATTTATCAACTATCATACAGAACAATTAAAGGTCAGAAATACCATATATTCATTAACTGTCATACAGAACAATTAAAGGTCAGAAATACCATATATTCATTAACTGTCATACAGAACAATTAAAGGTCAGAAATACCATATATTCATTAACTGTCATACAGAACAATTAAAGGTCAGAAATACCATATATTCATTAACTGTCATACAGAACAATTAAAGGTCAGAAATACCATATATTCATTAACTGTCATACCGAACAATTAAAGGTCAGAAATACCATATATTCATTAACTATCCTACAGAACAATTAAAGGTCAGAAATACCATATATTCATTAACTGTCATACAGAACAATTAAAGGTCAGAAATACCATATATTCATTAACTGTCATACAGAACAATTAAAGGTCAGAAATACCATATATTCATTAACTGTCATACAGAACAATTAAAGGTCAGAAATACCATATATTCATTAACTGTCATACAGAACAATTAAAGGTCAGAAATACCATATATTCATTAACTGTCATACAGAACAATTAAAGGTCAGAAATACCATATATTCATTAACTGTCATACAGAACAATTAAAGGTCAGAAATACCATATATTCATTAACTGTCATACAGAACAATTAAAGGTCAGAAATACCATATATTCATTAACTGTCATACCGAACAATTAAAGGTCAGAAATACCATATATTCATTAACTATCCTACAGAACAATTAAAGGTCAGAAATACCATATATTCATTAACTGTCATACAGAACAATTAAAGGTCAGAAATACCATATATTCATTAACTGTCATACAGAACAATTAAAGGTCAGAAATACCATATATTCATTAACTGTCATACAGAACAATTAAAGGTCAGAAATACCATATTCATTAACTGTCATACAGAACAATTAAAGGTCAGAAATACCATATATTCATTAACTGTCATACAGAACAATTAAAGGTCAGAAATACCATATATTCATTAACTATCATACAGAACGATTAAAGGTCAGAAATACCATATATTCATTAACTGTCATACAGAACAATTAAAGGTCAGAAATACCATATATTCATTAACTGTCATACAGAACAATTAAAGGTCAGAAATACCATATATTCATTAACTGTCATACAGAACAATTAAAGGTCAGAAATACCATAGATTCATTAACTGTCATACAGAACAATTAAAGGTCAGAAATACCATATATTCATTAACTGTCAGACAGAACAATTAAAGGTCAGAAATACCATATATTCATTAACTGTCATACAGAACAATTAAAGGTCAGAAATACCATATATTCATTAACTGTCATACAGAACAATTAAAGGTCAGAAATACCATATATTCATTAACTGTCATACAGAACAATTAAAGTTCAGAAATACCATATATTCATTAACTGTCATACAGAACAATTAAAGGTCAGAAATACCATATATTCATTAACTGTCATACAGAACAATTAAAGGTCAGAAATACCATATATTCATTAACTGTCATACAGAACAATTAAAGGTCAGAAATACCATATATTCATTAACTGTCATACAGAACAATTAAAGGTCAGAAATACCATATATTCATTAACTGTCATACAGAACAATTAAAGGTCAGAAATACCATATATTCATTAACTGTCATACAGAACAATTAAAGGTCAAAAATACCATATATTCATTAACTGTCATACAGAACAATTAAAGGTCAGAAATACCATATATTCATTAACTGTCATACAGAACAATTAAAGGTCAGAAATACCATATATTCATTAACTATCATACAGAACAATTAAAGGTCAGAAATACCATATATTCATTAACTGTCATACAGAACAATTAAAGGTCAGAAATACCATATATTCATTAACTGTCATACAGAACAATTAAAGGTCAGAAATACCATATATTCATTAACTGTCATACAGAACAATTAAAGGTCAGAAATACCATATATTCATTAACTGTCATACAGAACAATTAAAGGTCAGAAATACCATATATTCATTAACTGTCATACAGAACAATTAAAGGTCAGAAATACCATATATTCATTAACTGTCATACAGAACAATTAAAGGTCAGAAATACCATATATTCATTAACTGTCATACAGAACAATTAAAGGTCAGAAATACCATATATTCATTAACTGTCATACAGAACAATTAAAGGTCAGAAATACCATATATTCATTAACTGTCATACAGAACAATTAAAGGTCAGAAATACCATATATTCATTAACTGTCATACAGAACAATTAAAGGTCAGAAATACCATATATTCATTAACTGTCATACAGAACAATTAAAGGTCAGAAATACCATATATTCATTAACTGTCATACAGAACAATTAAAGGTCAGAAATACCATATATTCATTAACTGTCATACAGAACAATTAAAGGTCAGAAATACCATATATTCATTAACTGTCATACAGAACAATTAAAGGTCAGAAATACCATATATTCATTAACTGTCATACAGAACAATTAAAGGTCAGAAATACCATATATTCATTAACTGTCATACAGAACAATTAAAGGTCAGAAATACCATATATTCATTAACTGTCATACAGAACAATTAAAGGTCAGAAATACCATATATTCATTAACTGTCATACAGAACAAATGCGTACAATCACCATGGGCACTAAGGAAAATTAACTTGACAGAACAATTAAAGGTCAGAAATATCATATATTCATTAACTGTCATACAGAACAAATACAGAACATACAGAACAACCAGAACAGATTCTGTCAGGTCATAGTTCATTTTTGTCTACACATTATAACAGTGGATTACCATTTAAGAAAACTCGGTTTAAGCATTATTTATCATTTTTTAATATCTCTCTCTCTCTCTCTCTCTCTCTCTCTCTCTCTCTCTCTCTTTGGACTTTCAGTTTGAATGGTCTTATCAATTTCCTACCCTTAAAAGCCATACCAAAGTCCTACCCCTAACTGTCATACCTAGTTCCTACCCCTAACGATCATACTAACTATCTGCATCTAACGGTCATAGTTATTACAACTCTCTGGTCTTTAAAAAAAGTAATGGAAAAGAGCGAAAACAAACAGGTTTTAAGTTATGCCCTTAGAATACAAAGGTAAATATTTAATGAATCACAAGAATACTTTTGAGTACTTTGGAATTCCAGAAAACAATAATTTGAATGAATAATTCCAGCTTCAATGCAAAACTGATCACAACAACAACACTGCTTTTTACATCAGATGTTATTGCAGGAATGAATAATTCCCACATAAACATGATTATACATCCCTTTTCCTGACATAGGTCACAATTAGCATTTTCCTTAAATACTGTGTCTTATTGGAATTTTCCATTCTAGAACAATCTGTTACTAAAATTATAATATAGACTGTGGTAAACATCAGGCAGGATAGGAACTTTATGGGGGAATTCCAATGACCCAGACATTGATAAATATGCGTACTTCTATTGATAATTACCCTAGTATATTACCCACACGAACTGAGAAAATATTAGCAATGTAAAATATGTTTACCAAAACAAAGCCACATCAGCGACTTTGGTCAGAAACACAGTGAAATTGACTTCGGACAAAGTCAAGTATAAAATAAGCATAGCATGTAAATAATTTTCTTTTAACAAATAAAAAAAAATAAAACACAGAACTTACAAAAATTGCAAATAAAATATACACACATGTCAACTTGGTACACCCTAGAATAAACGGTTCGATATACCATTGTGAGTGTCACCTCGAGCATACATCTAAAATAGCGTGCTTCAGTGTAGGGATGAAAACTGGTTTGGATTTATTAAAGCTAGTATCGGATCATTTTTGACAAAATATGAAATTGTTTCTTCAATTCTTTTAAGATCTAGTATTTTGTATTAGTCCTGAAGCCTGGTTCAGAATAAAAATAGGAAAAGATATTTAGTTCAAACGTTTAATTGTACAATAGCAATATTAAATTTATGAGACATCGTCGTATGCGTTAATTGTCAACCTTTCTGTGGTTGTATACCTCTCTTCCTTTCTTTGCAGAAAAGCCATATGAAAGAAGATGAGAGAGAGAGAGAGAGAGAGAGAGAGAGAGAGAGAGAGAGAGAGAGAGAGAGAGAGAGAGAGTCCTCGCCATATGCAAAAAGAATCCTCCACAAATATTAACTTTATTGTGTGTTGTCGGAGAGGAGGTGGGGTTGTTTGTTTGGTTTAGTTTGGTTATGATTTGGGGTTGGGTTGGAAGGTTAGAGTTTGTGTTTTCTGCTGTTTTTAGTTTGTTGTGTTTATGCAAGATAATATATTTCCGTCTAAGAAGGATTGGAAATAGAAAAATCACTTTAAAAGGAGGACCCAACATCTACTGAACTCGGCATTTATTTTGTAGGTAATCATCCTACGCACAACGACTGGATGACCCCAAAGTCTACTGAACTCGGCAGTTATTTTGTAGGTAATCATCCTACGCACAACGACTGAATGACCCCAAAGTCTACTGAACTCGGCATTTATTTTGAAGGTAATCATCCTACGCACAACGACTGGATGACCCCAAAGTCTACTGAACTCGGCATTTATTTTGTAGGTAATCATCCTACACACAACGACTGGATGACCCCAAAGTCAACTGAACTCGTCATTTATTTTGTAGGTAATCATCCTACGCACAACGACTGGATGACCCCAAAGTCTACTGAACTTGGCAGTTATTTTGTAGGTAATCATCCTACGCACAACGACTGGATGACCCCAAAGTCTACTGAACTCGGCATTTATTTTGTAGGCAATCACCCTACGCACAACGACTGGATGACCCCCAAGTCTACTGAACTGGGCAGTTATTTTGTAGGTAATCATCCTACGCACAACGACTGGATGACCCCAAAGTCAACTGAACTCGGCAGTTATTTTGTAGGTAATCATCCTACGCACAACGACTGGATGACCCCAAAGTCTACTGAACTCGGCAGTTATTTTGTAGGTAATCATCCTACGCACATGAACTGGATGACCCCACAGTCTACTGAACTTTTATAATGTCAGCTGAAATATATTCTGCACAAAGTTTACAGAGATTTAGGAACTAAATCCTATAACACGGATTGGAAATGACGATTTATTTTCGCATTTTCAAAGATTTCTCTCAGATATTTCTTTGGTTTGAGCTGTTTTTATTAAGTCTCATGAATGACAAATAAAGAATAAAATAATAAATTAATAAAGTCATCACCTTAAAACTTTTCTACAGAGTTACGTCAAATATAAGATAACTCCTCCATACTTTTCACATAATATTTATCCCGGTTGTCTACCTTGAAAATGTATCTTTTTATTTATATATGATACAAAGTTTTATTCTTGCTAAAACCAGGAGACAAATAAATGATTCAACGATAAAACCTATAGATGACGTTATCAAAATTACAATAATATAGCACGTGAAAGCATTTGGCACATGCCTTGTTTTATTTAGATCTCAGAATTGGACGCCAATGCCATGAAAACTCGTGTATGTAAAAGTCATAGAACGTGATCTGCTGTTGCATTTCCTACGTCATAAGATTATTCTCAAATCGGCCTTAATGTCCTACGTTAGTTTATTCATAAAACTTAACTCTGTGCACAACATAAATACAACTGGCGATTAGCGTGATGAGATCGATGCTTTAAAACATATATGATGACGAGAGAATTTCTGCATGAGAGATGTCTTTGCAAAAGTTATACAAAGAAAAAATTAGTAATCAAAATTTAATTGTAGTGGTTTTGTTGTTTGACAGCTTCTTGACATCATCTGATGATGCATGCTGGAAATCTAGAACAATTTTATAATTCAAAGGAATCTGGCTCTCGTAACTGATTTAATCACGGATGAATGGTGTAAAAGGCAACATTCCTCAAAATGCCGTGTGCACAGGCGGGGTATTGCAGTTGGTATTAACGGTACAACTTCCCCATCCCTCACTCTATTGGACCTAACAGCTTAAATCTACTTTTTTTCGGTAAATATTGTCTGTCGGAAAAGAAAAAAACTTTTATCCCACCCTCGTTCATTTGGTTAGATCCATAAGCAATAAACTTCTCCATATTTGTTGTAGAAAAGCACGATCGTTAAGATATAACACATAGATATTTACGCGTGGAAATTCAACACATAACGGCTAGATTGAACCGAAATGATAAATGTACGTCATATCTGTCTTTGGTGTAACGTAACAGAGCTGACACCCTTTGAGACTGGGCTGGGTTTCAAGAAATAATGAACACGTATGCGAGTGGCAATGAAAATGTATTATTCTCTCACACTAATGAGTAGGAAACATGACATCAGCATAATACAAAGGTACAGAATATGGATCCAAATTTTTAAAAAAAACATGATATAGAACAAATAAATAATTGAACTCAAAGGCTACTGTACTAAATTCATGTAGGCAAACACTACTGTACTAAACTCTACTTCACTACTGTGAAGTTTTTATAGTCAAACACTACAATGAAACACGACAACGACATCATCGTATGCGTATCCAAATGATCACTAAACACAGTGTACGTCATTGACCCGCTTTCTGGCACGGTCACTTCCACCCTCCAGACTTTCATGCACCTACACGAGGGCACTTTCCTGGCGATCTACCATCATAATGATTTACCAGATATCTCCATATTCATTCATTCATCTGGTTATCCACACGTAGTGAGCTGAATATGAAAAGAAACAGCTTTCCAAATAATACGCTTTAAGTGTAAAAATATCTGATGGTTACGAATGGATTAATATAACACGCCTCAAATATTTCTCATGTACGACTGTGACTTAGGAATGGTGTGCCATTAAAAAAGAAATATGATATACTAAAACTCTAATACATACACGATATGTCTTCAACATTAATTATAATAGCGACCAGATAACTTATCAACAGGAGTATGCACATGTGTTCATATCCTTGTTAAAAATCCGAATCGTATCATCTATCGCTACCAAATTACATAAGTCATACACTCCTGATGAATTCAAGTACAAGTACGATAAAATAACGCAAACGAATAATACAACATTAAACGTATTTTACGAAACTGAATATTAGTTAAAAAGAGTTGCTTAGGAAACGTACAGCTTACCCAACTCGTTGGCTCAAACTAAATGAATATAATGGCAATCCCGCCCCGACAGCTAAATTCCCTCTAGTGGTTGTCCCAGTGAATATTCCTACATAGTATATATAGATGTGCGCGTTGATATGTATCACGCACGTGCCGCGCAAACAGTGAAGGCCTCACGCGATGCAAAGAAAAAGTATATTTACAAAAATACTATGGCGCGCGAAAGACGACACTTTAATAATACTGGAATGTATGGTGGTCTAACCAGGCCATATCAGGTATTTCGTAACATTTGGCAATTAACGATTGTTCACAGAGATCGCCAAGTAAATTTTATCATAAAAAAACGGATTTGTTTAGTCTAATAAAATCTTTGTATGTTGTGCATATATTACACATTCGTTTATATTATGACTATAATAATACTACAATTTTGTACAATATAAGTGGCCGCTGACCTTTAAGATATTTGCTTAAATACAATATAATATTTTGTCTAAAATTTGAATCACTTGCTAATCTGAGAAACTGATTAAGTAATTTAACCGGTGTTTACATATTCACATTTATATTTCATCAAAACAAGTGCATAACTTTTAATTAGCCTAATAATGTTGCATTAGCAAATATGTGCTCAAATTAATCTGCTAATCCATTTCTGCATCAAGATCTACCCCAACAGGTGCATTCAGATATACGTTAATGAGAGAAAGATAAGCTTAAGAACGATATATTTTATGTCAAAGCCAAAACCTGCACGTGCTTTTCGAATAATGGGTTACCTCTGCACAAAAAAACGTGTATTAATTCAGCTTGATTTAATCTTAGAATGGTTATTGCAGTGGAGCAATCCAAATATAATACAGGTGTTTTTTCTTGTATTATCAATGTTACGACATTGAACAAATGCTGTAAAATTCGCCATAATTAAATTTATTCGCGCGAATTAACTCATTAAGGATTAGATTACGCAAGGATATAAAACAAAAACAAAATCTTTCAGATGAATATAATTCCTGTTCTCTTTCAGCCTTTAAATGAACTATATATCAAGCATTCGTGAGAACATGTTTTACCTACACACCCTTTCCGGCAGAGTTAAAATCTCGTAAATAATTATAGTCAGTTGATGTCAAATCGAATATGGGCTGTATTTCAAGAGATGTAAGAAAATCGTTCGTGCATAGATGAAAGAGTATAGCTTAATAATATAGACGAAACTAAGTAATTTGAACAGCATTTTGTCATGTAAATTAAAGCTACTAGCATCAAAGGGCTAACTCTGTCCTGATCCTGTTTGCAGTAAGACTATATGACACTGTCATTTTGTTCAGTTTATGTAATTCGATCATCCATGAAGGATTGACCTTGAATAATTTGATAAAATGTTTGCGTTTGGAAGAGAGCCTTCGATGTCACACACGTGACTCAAATATATGAAATTTGTTTTGGTTTTGACAAAATCAAACAGCACAATTTTAAGAAATCCTAGTCGGGATCTTTAAACACTTCAAGTATAATTGTGGGATTTAAGAACAGTTGTGGGGTGTGAGATTTTACTTACCGTTGTGGGACTTTACACACAGTTGTACGATTTTAGGTTACGTTACATGTAGGACTTTTAATTACCGTTGTTGAATTTTACGTTACGTTATGGGACTTTATACACAGTTATACGATTTTGCGTTACGTTGTGGGATTTGACGTATCGTTGTGCGATTTTACATTCAAGACAATAGTACTACAATAATAAAAATACATCAAGTTCTCAAAGTTTTTGGATTTAAGATTGTGGATTTAAGTACATTATTCATACGGTAAGTAACAGTTAGTCGTATCTCTCAAATGTTATTATTATTATTTTTTTTCTCAATACTATAAAGGCATTTCTTGTATTCCATGATATAGTACTTCACCGTCTCCAGCATGTATTCGGCATTCAGAATATTGCCTTACAGTGATTCAAGTCCTACGTAGTCAGCAGGACACAAATTATATCTGCAAATGGAATACGTTCCAGCCCAATTGACGTATGTTGTGGTGTTCCACAATGATCTGTTCTTGGACCTTTTCTCTTCATTCTATACACTCAGCCGCTCTCAAGTGTCATAGATCATCACCCAATGTCGCACCAATTGTACGCTGATGACACCCAAATATACAAATCTAGCCACCCAACTGAAGTCTATGCTACCATCCATGGAGTAGAGAGGTGCAATTATGATGTGAAATCATGGATTACATGTAACAAGCTGCAGATGAATGATGATAAAACTGAGGCTATTCTGATCACAACACAAAGACTTTCTCATTCACATTCTTTACCTCAGACAATAAATATCAGCAACACCAACATTAAATTCTCACAGTCAGTACGAAACCTAGGCGTTACTCTAGACAGTACTCTCTCATCTTTAGAGTACCTCGATCAGAGCACACCTCACCACTGCTCTGTACCCTACACTGGCTATCAATTCGATACAGAATCAAACACAAAATTTGTTCTCTGTGATATGTTTCCCTGGCAGACTCCAGTCCAACATACCTATTCAGCCTCACCCATGTGTATACACCAGCTAGATCCTTAAGCTCTTGTTCTGACAATCGTATACTCATTGTTCCCACTATGAAAAAAAAGTCATATGGACAACGTTCTTTTGCATTCCAGGCCCGGCGACGTGGAACGAATTGCCCATTGAAATTAGACACAAAGACACAGTGGTCCCTTTTAAGAGTGCTCTTAAATCTCACCTGTTTCGACTGCAGGGACAAACTTAGATACCTAATAATGTTTTGTATCTTATATGTTTTCAGCATGTTTTTATGTTTTCCAATGTCTTTGCTTTTGTCATTTGTTTTTCTGTAGTATAGTCATATCATTATAGATGGTGTAAATCGCTTAGAGCTTCGAAAGATTAGGCGCTATACAAAGTCCTCATTATTATTATTATTATTATTATTATTATTATTATTATTATTATTATTATTATTATTATACACGTATGTCAAAATAGCACACATTTTAATTTCTTTTTTTACGTATCAGTTTTGCAGAGCATGCCGACGATGAACACCTTTGTTTTATTTTATTTTCAATATCAGTATATTACTTAAGAGCTATTTTTGTTTAATTTTACAGAATGGATCTACAGAGATTGTATTAATCTTATTGTTGATGTATATATTCTTCATTCGTTTGATCTATCCACCAATAATATCGCCACCATTAATGGGATCAACTACTAAGCGCGTGTTACCTTCTTTATTGTTGCCGTCCTCATGTTTCCTACTATCTTTGGTAATTAAACTCGGCTGTTCTTAAGTCAATCACTGAACTACACGCATATGTTACCGTAATGATCATAATGCCAATCACTGAACTAAAAGCATATGTTACCGTAATGATCATAATGCCAATCACTGAACTAAGATCATGTTACCGTAATGATCATAATGCCAATCACTGAACTTAAAGCATGTTACCGTAATGATAATAATGTATTGCTAATTAAATACCTGTTTATAATTCAACTTGGTTAAATCAACCACTATCCTAGCTTCCTTCGTAATTATCTTGTAATTATCACGCATTTATGTCTGCATATAACTTACTATTCAAGTCAGCTGTTTCTAAATTAAGAGTTTGCAGCCTTCGTGATCATTCCCCATTGGAGACAAAACCTATTTCTTTTATCTTAAACTTAGCCGTCGTAAAATCAACCAGCATGTATTATTTCGTAAACGTGTAATTCAGCTGACGTTAAATCAGGGGCCCCAAATGGCCAAGTGGTCTAAAGCGCTCATCGCTACGGATCACTGCCATCTCATCTCTGTTTGTGTGGGTACGAGTCTCTGACTCGGCCAATGTGGATACTTAAGAAAGCTTGCCGTTAGCTTTTCGTGAGTCTGTGGTTCTTTCTGGCCGTTTCCCGGGTTCTTCCTCAACCATCTATACTTTTTGCCAAGTACAGACAATCTTCTGCTGAAAAATGGCGTTAAACCATATAACAACAACGTTAAATCAACCACTGAACTACATGCGTTTGTCACATTCATGATCATGTGTAATTCATCTCAGCCGATGTTAAATCAACCACTGAACTACGAGCGTTCGTTACCTTTACTATCATCGTGTAACTGAGTTTAACCGATGTTAAATCCAATAAAGGTCTATAGCTAAATTGTTACACTCAGTTCGTTTAGGGATAGATGAGGGTGCATTACAGTGGTGCATTAGGGTGCATTGCAGTGGTGCAAACAATAAAGAGTTAGGTAAAATGCACTTCATCCTTCTTCCTTCAATTTGATTCAATTTGATCCCGTAGTTTCCATCCAATCAGCGTGGTCGCAGTTGATAGGAGACTGTGGGTGCTGCTCGAAAATTGCCCGTGCAGATGAAGTCAATTTTTTCTTTCCACCATTTTCGGTCCCGCGTGGCATTTTCTCTGGCATGTGCTTAGGTGATGCCGTAATTCGCCAGTTCTTTTTCCAATCCTTCTTCCTTAATAGAGGTAACTTTATATTTGATGGTCTTAATCGATTACGATTGCACAACCTGTTTCTTGGGTTCGCTCTACTTACACTGAAACCGTTCAGACTCCTGAATCTCTGGATATTACTTTTCACAATCCGTCTGAGTATATTTTCAGAATTCGTCTCATTATTGATACGTCTCAAGATTACGTCACATGATTTTACTCCCACTACACTTCTCTCTATACGTCCCAGCTTACGTCTTCGAACTGATATGCCAAAGGACTGTGTCACAGGATTGTAAATCCCGCTACATTTCTCTCTATACTTCTTAGTATACGTCTTAGAATTGATACGCCATAGGATTGCATCACAGGATTATACGTCTAAGGAACTATTTTCTCTCTTTGCTTTCAATGATCCACCCTCTAATTGCCAAATTAGGCCGTCGGTTTCCTTCGACAACAGTCCCCTTTTGACAACAGTTTGTACGAGGGAAGTTCTTGCAAATCCCCCCGAGCCTACTCTAGTTTCACCTGCAGAACACCTTAGACTGATTAAAATTTTCGATGTGGCGATATCAAAACCTAAGCAGATTTGTGTGGGAATCACGAACATTAATTAGCGTAACCAATCAGAGTCAAATATATATGTCGCCCTTCTCAGAAGGGCCAAAGTTGGGGTCGGCTTGACCTGGTAGTTTGACAGTTACAGAGTTTCTGCCAATTTTCAATTGTGACAGCTCTACCATGAAAATAAAGTTTACCTCTTTCTGATAGTCCGTCTGGCTGCTGTCTAAACAAATGCTTAATTAAGAATAACATTCTCCCCTCGAAAGTACATTACCGAACATGGCAGTATAGCGATTGATACACGGCTTTTCTCCATAAATCTATTCATGTTACTGGTTCTTTGGATTCAACGAATATATTCTTGTTAAAACGCCAAAACTTTGCCCCTTCAAATAAATATATAAAGTGTAAAAAAACGATAATTCTGAAATTACAAACTGTTGTCGGGGTGGGATGGGGTGTCTCGTACATTTAAGTCGAAATCCACCAAACTATTGTAAGAATGTTTAAATTTTTTATCAAGATATTCACATGAGCATCTTGATTAATTTGGACTGTCTATGACAAACGATTGGGAATTCGTAGAATTGCAGGCGGGGACCCTATTTTTGTGTGTATTTTATTTAAAAGGAAAGAGAACTTGTTATTGAACTGTTATAACATATATTAATGAATTACAGTCTGTATTTGAACTGTTATAATCCTATATTAGTGAATTACTATCTGTATTTGAACTGTTATAATCCTATATTAATGGATTACAGTCTGTATTTGAACTGTTATAAGCATATATTAATGAATTACGATCTTTATTTGAACTGTTATAATCCTATATTAGTGAATTACGATCTGTATTTGAACTGTTATAATCCTATATTAGTGAATTACGATCTTTATTTGAACTGTTATAATCCTATATTAATGAATTACAGTCTGTATTTGAACTGTTATAATCCTATATTAGTGAATTACGATCTGTATTTGAACTGTTATAATCCTATATTAATGAATTACAGTCTGTATTTGAACTGTTATAATCCTATATTAGTGAATTACGATCTTTATTTGAACTGTTATAATCCTATATTAGTGAATTACGATCTGTATTTGAACTGTTATAATCCTATATTAGTGAATTACGATCTGTATTTGAACTGTTATAATCCTATATTAGTGAATTACAGTCTATATTTGAACTGTTATAATCCTATATTAGTGAATTACGATCTGTATTTGAGCTGTTATAAGCATATGTTAATAAATTACAGTCTATATTTGAACTGTTATAATCCTATATTAATGAATTACGATCTGTATTTAAACTGTTATAATCCTATATTAGTGAATTACGATCTGTATTTGAACTGTTATAATCCTATATTAATGAATTACGATCTTTATTTGAACTGTTATAATCCTGTATTAGTGAATTACGATCTGTATTTGAACTGTTATAATCCTGTATTAATGAATTACAGTCTGTATTTGAACTGTTATAATCCTATATTAGTGAATTACGATCTTTATTTGAACTGTTAAAATCCTATATTAGTGAATTACAGTCTATATTTGAACAGTTATAATCCTATATTAGTGAATTACGATCTGTATTTGAGCTGTTATAAGCATATGTTAATGAATTACAGTCTATATTTGAACTGTTATAATCCTATATTAATGAATTACGATCTGTATTTGAACTGTTATAATCCTATATTAGTGAATTACGATCTGTATTTGAACTGTTATAATCCTATATTAGTGAATTACGATCTTTATTTGAACTGTTATAATCCTAAATTAGTGAATTAAAATCTTTATTTGAACTGTTATAAACCTATATTAGTGAATTACGATCTTTATTTGAACTGTTATAATGCTATATTAGTGAATTACGGTCTGTATTTGAACTATTATAAGCATATATTAATAAATTACAGTCTGTATTTGAACTGTTATAATCCTATATTAGTGAATTACGATCTGTATTTGAACTGTTATAAGCATATATTAATAAATTACAGTCTGAATTTGAACTGTTATTATCCTATATTAGTGAATTACGATCTGTATTTGAACTGTTATAATCCTATATTAGTGAATTACGATCTGTATTTGAACTGTTATAATCCTATATTAATGAATTACAGTCTGTATTTGAACTGTTATAATCCTATATTAGTGAATTACGATCTTTATTTGAACTGTTATAATCCTATTATAGTGAATTAGGATCTGTATTTGAACTGTTATAATCCTATATTAGTGAATTACGATCAGTATTTGAACTGTTATAATCCTATATTAGTGAATAACGATCTGTATTTGAACTGTTATAATCCTATATTAGTGAATTACGATCTTTATTTGAACTGTTATGAGCCTATATTAGTGAATTACGATCTGTATTTGAACTGTTATAATCTATATTAATGAATTACGATCTGTATTTGAACTGTTATAATCCTATATTAATGGATTACAGTCTGTATTTGAACTGTCATAATCCTTTATTAATGAATTACGATCTTTATTTGAACTGTTATAATCCTATATTAGTGAATTACGATCTGTATTTGAACTGGTATAATCCTATATTAGTGAATTACGATCTTTATTTGAACTGTTATAATCTATATTAGTGAATTACGGTCTGTATTTGAACTGTTATAATCCTATATTAGTGAATCACGATCTGTATGTTAACTGTTATAAGCATATGTTAATGAATTACAGTCTGTATTTGAACTGTTATAATCCTATATTAGTGAATTACGATCTGTATTTGAACTGTTATAATCCTATATTAGTGAATTATAGTCTATATTTGAACTGTTATAATCCTATATTAGTGAATTACGATCTGTATTTGAACTGTTATAAGCATATATTAATGAATTACAGTTTGTATTTGAACTATTATTATCCTATATTAGTGAATTACTATCTTTATTTGAACTGTTATAATCCTATATTAGTGAATTACGGTCTGTATTGGAACTGTTATAAACATATTTTAGTGAATTACGGTCTGTATTTGAACTGTTATCATCCTATATTAGTGAATTACGATCTTTATTTGAACTGTTATAATCCTATATTAATGAATAACGATTTTTTTTTTGAACTGTTATAATCCTGTATTAGTGAATTACGATCTGTATTTGAACTGTTATAATCCTATATTAGTGAATTAAAATCTTTATTTGAACTGTTATAATCCTGTATTAGTGAATTACGATCTGTATTTGAACTGTTATAATCCTGTATTAGTGAATTACGATCTGTATTTGAACTGTTATAATCCTAAATTAGTGAATTACGATCTGTATTTGAACTGTTATGCGTAACTTGATCATTTATAGGTTATAGACTGTAATATCATGAAGAAGAAAAAGAAATTACTGTGTGAGAATAAACATGGTCTCTTTGTTCTGACACTATGATTTGTCATACAGTTTAAATATGCTTAGTCCACATAACAGTCTATATGCATACTTAGTCCACAAAACAGTCTACATGCATACTTAGTCCACAAAACAGTCTATATGCATACTTAGTCCACAAAACAGTCTATATGCATACTTTTCTTTCCATGACTAGATATTGTTGTTTTGATCAACATGTGTAATGCTGTCATCCATGAATACGTGACTAAAAAGACATTTTTATATAAGGGTCTGTTCTTCTAACCTGTACAATTTGCGTATATTAAATATCTTTTGTGCTACAATTCAGGTAACACAAAATTACCTGCGTAAGATTGCACCCCGAAAGGGAAACGTTGGACAGGTGGATCTTGTTTGTTCGTATTGGTTTTCACATTTGTGGAATACTTACATAAAAGCAAAAGATTAAAAGTACACGACGAGGAAATATAGAAATGTGTAATATACAATCAATGTCATTTGACGGACACTGCATGTGTCTTCCTTGCAAATGTAACTAAAACCTGTTCGTTTCTCTCATTTATTTAATATCTCTAAGAATAGCCTTGTAAAAACGAAACTATCTGCTCAATTTTGTATTATTTATTAACGAAATTGCTTTTAATATCCACCTGGATTAAAGGTGATAGGTAATGAAATATCTCTAACGAAGAGATTTTCTATAAAAAATAAGTTTATTTTTTTTTTTATAAAAACGGTTCAATACATACTAACCATAATAGTTGGCATTAAAAAGGGACCCTGAATGGACGAGTGATCTAAGGCGATCACCTTTACAGATCACCCGTACATCTCACCTCTGTCCAAGTAGGTTCTAGTCTCGACTCGGCCAACGTGGATATGCGAGAAATCTTACCAGTAGTAAGACGTATATATTATAGATTTCATCGTTTAATTTGTTCAGGGAAAATGATAAAATGTCCCCGACCTCTGGCTTCCCTGCTTTGTTCACAAATTTCCCTAATCTGACAAAAGAAATTATTATTTTTTAAAAAAGATAGAAACCGCTGCTTAGGATTGGTCAGAGTAAATTAAGGCGTACACTTTGGAAGTAATATCAGTTTAAAGTGACAACCTTGGTAGAAATTATGTGTCCGAAAATGTCCTGAGAGAGAAGTTTGGCTACGAAGAAGCCTAAAAAGAATAGTGATTTTCCTTGTTAAAAAAGAAAAGGGACCAGGTGGATGTAAAGAGATACTGTAATGTTCGATACACCTCTCAAGTGGTAATTTATGGCTGGTCACTGTGAAGCGATGGTGATGTTCTATCGAATTAGGTCAGAATTTACGCAGTGTATAGATAGCTAGTTAAGCTTCTAAGTAAGAAAGTGAGGAAATTGTATGTCAATATAGAAAGTGATACGTATAGAGATTATGGGTTATATTTGTCCTTTAAGGAATGGCATTCTGGGAGAGTCAAGACAGTCCGAATACAGAAGTCCGGGGAAAAAAGGAACTAATGAGTTCATAATAAAGGACAAGTAAGTCCAGAAAGGGTTGAAGCGTTCGAGATAGGAAGTCTCGAGGAAGTAGGCAGACGTTAATACACGGTCAAGGGAGGAAGGTGATTCGATCAGTCGTGGACATTGCACTTTTTTCAACACTCGTTATTATGATGAAATAAATTAAACTTAAACACTGATATTAAATTCTGTTGAAATAACTTAAAGCTGAATTGGAATTGCCGATATTGATTTGTTTTGATTAAATTTGTTTTTTTGTCCTTTGTAAGGTGGTTCGTGTTGCATTATTTCTTCCCAATAGTATAGATCAATTGTATGTTGATGTTCTATCTATCCACTCACACCGGGTCATAAAATTGAAGGGGGTCATTACCTAGATAACGCCAGCCAAATCCCTTAATTACCCCCTCTTAATAAGATGGCGACGATACAGAATATCGCTACCTTCACATCATCATCAGCAACACCATGGGCGGAACAGCACACGTTAGTAAATTTTCATATAAGGCAATCATTATACCGGTATACAGTCTACATTCCAGTGGTTGAATACTAGTTACAAGCAAGAACTTTAAAATATCCAACCCCATGACACGACAAGTGACAAGAACAGAAGGGAAGGTGCACATATAGTTCATTCAGCTCAGCAAATCTTCATGCGACGATCTCGTACTAATAATTTCAACACCATTGGTATCGATATTCAGAGCAGCACCACTTATTGAATATATGCAGACATATACGTGTATACTATCTTCTTGATACAGGATGAAGTAGTCTACTCAGTAAAAACAAATATAAAATATTTAAAGAACAATCAAACTGATTTCAGAACCTGGGATGGGATGTTTTTTAGAGAACATAATGCTACAAAGAGATTCATCTACGTGCAAAGATTAGACACCGAATTGTTAAATGATATTCAGTCATACGAGCATAGTAAAGCAAAGAAATTAAATTATTTGTGGCGTACAACGGACATATTTAGGCTGTCAAATTATTTTGTTACAATGACGAATAAGGACTGGCAAGGTTTGTCTGAGTATTTTATGCAAACCAACTCAGTGGAATATCCAAAGTCTACGCTCCAAGAATTATTGTCTAATACAAATAGAGATCCAGTTACCTAAGACAAAAAAAAATATCCGGCACCTGTGTGCTTACCTACAACGACTCGTAGACAATCTGAAATATTTGCACGCACAAATAAGGAATAGTGAATTTGGAGGCAGTGTATAGTTGTACTCCTTGCCAACTCCTAAGCATGACTTGCTTAATTCAGCGCTAATTGGGAAAGCCGTTTTAATTAGTTAATTGCTTAATTCAGCGCTAATTGGGAAAGCTGTTTTAATTAGTTAATTGCTTAATTCAGCGCTAATTGGGAAAGCCGTTTTAATTAGTTAATTGCTTAATTCAGCGCTAATTGGGAAAGCCGTTTTAATTAGTTAATTGCTTAATTCAGCGCTAATTGGGAAAGCCGTTTTAATTAGTTAATTGCTTAATTCAGCGCTGATTGGGAAAGCCGTTTTAATTAGTTAATTGCTTAATTCAGCGCTAATTGGGAAAGCCGTTTTAATTAGTTAATTGCTTAATTCAGCGCTAATTGGGAAAGCCATTTTAATTAGTTAATTGCTTAATTCAGCGCTAATTGTGAAAGCCGTTTTAATTAGTTAATTGCTTAATTCAGCGCTAATTGGGAAAGCCGTTTTAATTAGTTAATTGCTTAATTCAGCGCTAATTGGGAAAGCCGTTTTAATTAGTTATGGCAGTTAGTGGACCTTGCAGTGATGCATCTGATAATGTATCGCAAAAAGACATATATTATAAATATAAATGTTCACCATTCTTGATAGCTGAAGTCTTTTGGGGGTGAGTGTGGGCAGGTTGTTTTCTTTGTAGAGCAAGTTTCAAACATAATATGATTTGCTCAGAACTTTATGATTATGATTTAATGAATCGGCTCGGTTTGAGAAATGATTTTAATTTTGATTAGAGTCCGTACGATAACGTTCCGACATATATGTCAGTGTAAGGTCATGTAGTAGTAAATGATAGAGGTGAGACAAACAAGATAAATCTTATAAGAAACCTTAAAATCGTAAAATACCATTTTTAGAATAGCTATTCATTAAGGCGGTCTAGAGAGGATTATTCTAACTTCAATGGAGTTATACAATTTTTGAGAAGGGAATCGTGATTGACTATGCTAACGAGTTTTTCTGCCGAAAGGGGAAGCTGGCTCCGATATCAGTAGAAAGTACTCTTTTCGTGATATAATCGACTCAAGTACAAGATGGTCTAGAAATTTGAGAGACCCGTTAACCAGAGACAAGACAGATGGGAATGTGATGCTGATAAGGGTGCTGGGGAAGAGAGAAAGGTGTTGTCTTACTTGCATAAAATATGTTTTAATTATGTAAGTTTATAATTATTTGATTAATTTATTCATTTTAAATGCATGATGCAATTGTTCTTTGAGCTCATAAGTTAATTGCTTGTATGCATTTTGTCCTAAAGGATATATGACTCATGCATTGTATAAATGAGTTCGGATTTAGGATTAAGGTTTTGTATGTCATTTCGTGTAAAGATTTCATGCATTTCTGCGCATACACATTGTGAGAATCAATTTATTTGGCTTAAATGTTTTGCATCATTGGTGCTGAGAAATGATTTTTCTTTCTCTGTAAATGTATGTCAGTGCATTGCTAATTCGTAACGTAAAGTAATTAGTTCCATGTGTTAAGTCCATTGATTTGTTTGTTTAATTAAGTTGAGAATTCTTTGTTATTAGCATTAGGAATGCTGACATTAACGGTCAGTATTTACAGCTAGTGATTTACAGTCCACAGGGGCAGTAATAGCTATCATATATTTATAATTGTCATACTTTCAGTAATAGCTGTCATATATGTATAATTGTCATACTTCCAGTAATAGCTGTCATATATGTATAATTGTCATACTTCCAGTAATAGCTGTCATATATGTATAATTGTCATACTTCCAGTAATAGCTGTCATATATGTATAATTGTCATACTTCCAGTAGTAGCTGTCATATATGTATAATTGTCATACTTCCAGTAATAGCTGTCATATATGTATAATTGTCATACTTCCAGTAATAGCTGTCATATATGTCTAATTGTCATACTTCCAGTTAGGAAATCGAAGAGCAGCTAGAAAATATATTAATTTATTGCAATGGCATTGTGAGTGCAGTTAATAGGCGAACCGACTATAATAGCTTCGTTCTTATTAATTAAGATAGACGATATCTGGCGAAAAGAGTGGGAATATGGTTTGAACACAGGAGAATAAGACAAACTGACACGTATTTTGGTTTGGTACTATATTTTTTATTGCGGAAGGAAAAAGTAGCTCCATTTTGTATTGTACAGTGGGAAAAGAGCACAGTATGCAACCAAGATGGTTGATGACCCGACGAGGTTAGCGAAACAGAGAGGGAAGGAAACAAAATACGGCAATGCCGAACTATCACCGACGGTGATTTGGAAAAGACAGGAAGCACCAGGCGATGCTGAGATCCCTGCAATTTGAGTTCTATCAGTCACCCAATCATAATATGAGATTTGTTCTATCGGTATAACAGAACGGACAATTTAAGTTTGCCTAAATTCAGTAACTCTATCTCTAAGAGAAAGTGTATCGCTAAAATGTCATGTTCAACTTACTTTTGTTTCTATAATTGATTATATTGTTGTGTTTTACATACGGGGCTTGTCTTCTTCGATTAGATATCTCTACTTAGATCTATGTTATTCCATTCATTAATTTTATATTTGATGTTTTTGTGTATTCGTTCTGGGTAATAACACCGTGGTCGATCATCTAGATAATGATGACCAAAACACCATAAGGTGGGGAAGATTTAATTCATCATCGCACCTCTTGACATCCTTTTTTCAAAACAGTTATTGTGAACGTTAATTGGATCGTATGTAGTAATGCTATATCCTGTGTGAGCTTCACTTAAAACAATATTAATTTTCTTTCAATAATCTGTTCTGTCAGCGGGAACCATCCTACGGTGTTCATTCTGTAAGAATTCTGGAAGAGTCAGACAACCTGTGACGGTATTTTTTAAAAACTTGGGATGAAAGTAAAACTACACCAAAAGACAACTTTAACTCTGTGTTGCTTTTCTTATTGCTAGATTGATAGTCATATCAATGGATTAATTTGGAGAATTTGATAGCAGCGTAACTTAAGAGTTATCCTGAGAGGGAAAAGACACACACGTACAATATGTAACCAGTTTTATTTGCGTTTGATTTCGTTACCCGAGACTAAGTTATATCTTTTATTTTAGCTCAATATGACCACAAAACAGCATACTTATTTTATTCTGAGTCGACGGATAGACCGCGTTGTGTATGACATAGGGATACGTTACCGTCAGGCTGTGAATTATTTATATGCCATATTAAATGAATTCTTTCTCTCGACTGAGTATGAAACACGAATTCGGTCTTTTACTTAACCCCATTTTGAAGTATTCTAAATAATGTTAGCTTTACTTTTTAAATTAAATTCAAAACAAACTTTTATTTCTTAAATTATGTGTTCTGTCTGTTTTAGATTTAAGTCGCGTATGTGCAGCTGGTTAATACACGCACGGTGTGCTACATAATTTCTCGTCTATGGATAACCTTTCAGGTAACACTTTAATATATACACGGCATATATTTGATATGCATGTCAGTAAACGGCAATGGAGGGAAAGGGTCATCCGCATGGCTTCTGCTCAGATTTTGTTTTAATGTTGCCGTCTTGCAACTGCATTTTGAAAACGCAGCGTTCTGTGCTTTTAACGGTTTTTTATTTGTAAAGTAGGAAAGAGTACTTATGAGTAAGCATTTGCTAATTACTTCTAGTTATAGTGTGGACTGCACCTAAATATTTTGAATATGGATATAACAGTAAAGTGATATGTTTGCTTGTATTAAGTAAAGTATACACAATTAAGGCATTTTTATCTGCCCGTGTACAGGGATATACTTGCTTGTCTAAAGTATACACAGCACAATGATATTTTTGGCCGTCTCAAGCAAATTATTCCCAGTACAAAAGTATGTTTGCGTGTCTCAAGCAAATTATTCCCAGTACAAAGGTATGTTTGCGTGTCTCAAGCAAATTATTCCCAGTACAAAGATATGTTTGCGTGTCTCAAGCAAAGTATACACAGTACAATGATGTGTTTGTCTTTTTCAAGTAAAGTATATACAGTAACGAGGTGAAATCCGGGCGGGGGGAAGAGAGGCGTGGGGAATTGCACCCCATTGTTTCTTAAATTCATACAATTCACAATTATCGGTTTTGGTTGTTTAATGTTAGGAACCAGTTTTTTTACTCCAATATTAAACAATTATAGTCTCAAACATAAAGCATAGGGGTTATATAAACACAGGAGACATTTAAATCCTTTTTGTTGAAGCTGAAAGCTTTACTTTAAAAAGAGATGCTTGTTTATTAAATAATATTATACACTGATGTTCTCGTGTATTACATGAGTACAATATATTAATTCTTAATTTGTTAAATTATTTAATATGTCCCAAATCAGCACTGCCTAATGTTAAAAACTCTCTTACACATTAAGATTGATTTATTTATTTTAATTAGGCGACAACTCTCACCTCTATTCTTCTTTTAAAGTCCCATTTTAAAATATTTTAATATTTATTCTCTTGAAATGAAATAGTAATGCCATTAGCGAACATAACTCCTGCGTATATACTTTACCTTATGAATAAAGCCTACATTAAAAATTTGAAAAAAATCGCTATGATAAAGCCTGCAGATAAGAATTATTATCATTAGTTTTGACACGACTGCACTTAACAACTTGATTGTGCAATTAATTTGATTGACATTACAACGAATTGCACCTCAACTGTACTTCATGGCGTTGTGCAAACACTGGTAAGTTGTCTGCTCGACACCCAGCTATGATCCCCATGTTATTTAGGGCAAAACACGCATGCTCAAATGCCAACAACGATTTAGTTACGCAAAGTCATTGCCCAATAATAGAAGACTATCTGAATGTGAATATATTTATGTTTTCTCTTTTTAACCTTCAAAGGAATGTGGTATCTGGAGCACTCACTTTTATATACAGTAAGTTTGTATTAATACATTTCTTTGCGATCGATCAGGTTGCATACGTTACGTGTGCACCCATATGTTTTTTTTCTAATCATGTGCTGATCATTTTAACATTGACCTGTTTTACATATTAAAATGCTCTGATTTTACATTTATCTTAAATATCACTTTATTAAAGGGATATATGTGTGGATTTAGGATCATCTCACATTGAGTGGTGTTGTATCATTTATTTTCTTGGTTTTATAAAGTCGTAGGTGAAATTGTTTTGTATTATAATTACACAACCTTTAGCAATAGGTCGAGAACATCGATGTATAGAAAAATAATTTTTATCTGCAGCGCTAAAGTTCAGTATAACTTTAATTACCTGACAAATCAATTCACCTGATGTAAATTGAGTAATTTGGCCGGAAAAACTATTCTCATTCCTTAATGGCATACACACAAACACACACACACATACAAACACACACACACACACATACACACACACACACGCACACACACACACACACACATAGTGTATATGTTAAATTCAAATTATGCAGCATCAGCAATTATTTACATAGGTATAAATGCAGAATCATGTTTTCTCTATGAAATTCAGTCTTTGTTCAGTTTTAATATAATTCCATTGTCCATGTTATAAGTTACATAATTTAATCAAATAGCACTAAACGTGAAATTTTCGCCTGGAAGAACTTAATAATTTCTCAGACCGCATTTGCATTACCACGTTTGAAGGGAAATAATTGATGCGATCAATAAAAGACTCGATAGGTGTAATGAGATGTAGAAAATTAAATATTGTAGTTGTGTCCTTTGTCCGGTACCATTCTGATGACAGCACCCTATTTAAGATCGGTAAGGCAAGAATCAGTATAAATTAAATTCCTGGTAAAATGTACGAACTGTTGCTTTTCAAAAATATATTTAATGTAGATGGACACGTGCTTTCTTAGATACAGTCTAAATGAGCATGTCATTATTCAATATTTCATACATACCTTTTGTTTTATAAAATAACATCTCTTTCATTTATTTTTTACTTACAATTGGCCGTATTTTATCAAGCTATGACAACTGTATTTGATATTAAATGGAGACATTTATGGAATACGACCACAATCTTGAATCAAACATTTTATTTATTTTTTTGCCGGGGAAGGGGTGGGTGGGTTATTGGTTTCAAGAATTCGTCATATTCAAACACAAAATATCAAAACTGGTACTAAACAATTACCTGGCCGAACAAATGGCAAAAATATTGATGATAAAGATACACCTGGAAAGCATAGATCACGTAACGATACACGTCGTTCATTTAATGAGTGAAACCTGAACACCGCGCACTAATACCTGTAACTTTTTCTGTTATCCATGCACACGCTAACATGGGGTGATTATCAGTATTCAGTATGGTCGTTATGAACTTTGCTTCTCTTTCATAATAATCTCTGATTCGTCTATTTTTTGTAGGATTGACGATTTCCGGATCCAATGTCACTCTTCATAAGGCTTATACTTTTGCTGAGCTAAAATTATGTTTGCACTTCTCTACTCATTTTCTATTGATTCAATGAATTTCTTTTTATATGGCTAACAAGATTTCTTACAGGCAACTCAAAGAAGTTGTTTGTTGCTCTTTCCTTTTACCATTCTGATAATGACATGGGTTGTATGTATGTATGTATGTATGTATGTATGTATGTATGTATGTATGTATGTATGTATGTATGTATGTATGTATGTATGTATGATGATGATGTATGTATGTATGTATGTATGTATGTATGTATGTATGTATGTATGTATGTGTGTGTGTGTGTGTGTGTGTGTGTGTGTGTGTGTATGAAAAAGATTCGTGTGGCCAGTTGGGATGATGCAAATTTACATGAAAATCAGCAGATACGTACATATATATAAAAAAGGTGAAATAGGCCGAGTCATGCCATAAAAATGGTACTAACAGCTGCCTCGCTAGCACCCCAGCATTAAGAGGTTATTGTTAGGACTGGTCGGCCTGGTGTCAGTATAGTGTCTGTGTGGGACATCATGCTACATGTCTGCTGCATAATGCCCAAGTGCTAGGTATCTCTATAAACTGTCACACTGCAGACATCATAGCGATATGACTGTTGTTTGTTTTTTTTAAATCTTCGTCAAAAATCCAAATCACACACAGACCTTTCCACATCCGAATTGTTAGCAATCTGTTATGCTCTTTCACAAAGAGAGGACGCTTTAGGCAAACTTCTGGCGTGCTGGAAAATATATTAAAAATTATTTGTTTGGAGTTTAAGTCAATTCATTTAACATCAATGATCAGCGTCGATAATAAATGCAAAGATAAGAGATAAAATCAATACTCCCACACTTGTTTAGTATTCGAAGGATTTTTTTAAAATTAAAACCGTGACACAGTGACGTATCCGACTGACGTAATGGTTCCGTTGTCCCTTTTAACATGCTGCCTGGCCGCAATTAAATTCGCAGGTCAGTGTAATCGGTTGATTGCAGCAGATATATTCTCCCTCCTGGCATATAGTTAACCCTCCGAGAGGAGACTGCCTGAGGTATTCTCCCTTTGCCACTACCACCATACAATCTTTACTGATTTCGGTGTGTGTGATTTGGTTTTTTACCTTAACTTTTAACTATTGTATCCTTGTAGAGCTACGATGTTTTCAGTGTCGCAGTTTATTTTGATGTCTACCATTCAGCCGGGATTCAAACCCGCGACCTCCCGCATATGTGGAGGATGTTTTAAGCACTTAGGTCACCGGGGTGGTATCGGAAACTTCCCATCCAGATTAATGATTCGATTGACCTAACGTAAAATGTATCCGTTCGCATATACACCAGAAAGATATTTATTCAATAAAACTCAAGTTCAGTAGTCGAATTGCTTTGTAATTTATTTATGAATGAAAATCACAAGTTAAAGATTTTTAAAATTTTGTTTGATAACTGTGTGCCTCACTCTAGGAAAGGTGGATGTACAAGATCCCCATGCATTCGTTCGTAAATAGGAATACAGATGACATACATGCATGTTTTTATGTTTAGAGCAAACGAGATTCATTTATATGCAAATAGGATAAACTTCTTTCTTGAACCAGGGACTCAGATCGTGACATAGGGTCCTTCTAAATAGAACTGCATCATTATTGTACACACGACAGGGCTGGTTTTGACCTAATCATTATTGCACACACGACAAGGCTGGTTTTGACCTAATCATTACTGTACACACGAAAGGGTTGGTTTTGACCTAATAATGGTTTTTATTTAATTTAGCTATCAATTAAATTGCGTACAGGTAAGTTTTATTTAATTTAGCTATCAATTGAATTCGTTACAGGTAAGTTTTTATTTAATTTAGCTATCAATTGAATTCCGTACAGGTAAGTTTTTATTTAATTTAGCTATCAATTGAATTCCGTACAGGTAAGTTTTTTTTTTAATTTAGCTATCAATTGAATTCTATACAGGTAAGTTTTTATTTAATTTAGCTATCAATTGAATTGCGTACAGGTAAGTTTTTATTTAATTTAGCTATCAATTGAATTCCGTACAGGTAAGTTTTTATTTAATTTAGCTATCAATTGAATTCCGTACAGGAAAGTTTTTATTTAATTTAGCTATCAATTGAATTGCGTACATGTAAGTTTTTATTTAATTTAGCTATCAATTGAGTTCCATACAGGTAAGTTTTTTATTTAATTTAGCTATCAATTGAATTCCGTACAGGTAAGTTTTATTTAATTTAGCTAGCAATTGAATTGCGTACAGGTAATAGGATAATGTTTTCATGGTGTTCATCCATGGCTATCTTTTTAGTCTGACTTAAGATCAATTTTCTCCTTTCAGAAGCAGGTCACGTGCCTAAATTTTTCAGTATCACCTTTCCTCAACAGGTAGCGGCACATTTATTATTATTCCTGAATGAAGATTATACTATTTTTAATTCCTAATGATTATAGTGACATTAATGGGCCAGATCATACATATCATTAGACTGCAATTAATGACCCTGGGTATACACCTGATTATATTGACATTAATGGACATTGTCATACACATAATTACATTGAAATTAATGGCCCTTGGTATACACCTGATTATAGTGACAATAAAGGCCCTGGGTATACATCTGATTATAGTGACATTAACGGACAAGATCATACACATAATACATTGAAATTTATGGACAGGGGTATACTCATGATTATAGTAAGAATATTGGCCTGATCGGACACCTGATTATACGGAAATGAATAGGCCTGTCCACACACCTAATTACAGTGACATTAGTAGACGCAATCATCCATATGATTATAGTGTCATTAATAGGCTTGATCGTACGCCTGATTATGGGGATTATTCGGCCCATTTAAACACGTGATTACAGTGCCATTAAACGGGCCTGTTCACACACCTGATTACGGTGACATAAAGGTGTCTGTTCACACACCTGATTACGGTGACATAGAGGTGCCTGTTTATATACCTGATTACGGTGACATTAAGGTGCCTGTTCACACACCTGATTACGGTGACATTAATGTGCCTGTTTATACACCTGATTACGGTGACATTAATGGGCCTGTTCAAATACATGGTTATTGTGAAATTTATGGGTCTATCTTCCACCTGATTACTTTGACATTTATGGGCCTTTCTTCCACCTGCATACATTGATATTTATGGATCTATCTTCCACCTGGTTACAGTGACATTAATAGGTCTATCTTCCACCTGGTCACATTGACATTTATGGGCCTATCTTCCACCTGGTTACATTGATATTCATGGGCCTATCTTCCACCTGGTTACAGTGACATTAATGAGACTGTTCATACACATAATTTCAGTTACATGAATGGTCCTATATTCCACCTGGTTAAAGTGGCAATAATACACCTGTTCATACGCCTGAATACTTTGGCATTAAAATGGGTCTGGATATACACCTGATCTCAGTGACATTAATAGGCCTGTTTATACATTTGATTACGGTGACATTAATGGGCCTGTTCATACACCTGATCACGGTGACATTAAGGTGCCTGTTCATACACCTGATCCCGGTGACATTAAGGTGCCTGTTTATATACCTGATCACAGTGACATTAATGGGCCTGTTTATACTATTGATTACGGTGATATTAATGGGACTGTTGATACACATGATTACAGTGACATTATTAGGCCTGTTTTTACACCTGGTTACGGTGACATTAATTGGCCTGCTTATACATTTGATTACGGTGATATTAATGGGCCTGTTTATACACCTGATTACGATGACATTAATGGGCCTGTTTATACACCTGATTACAGTGACATTAATGGACTGGTTCATACACCTGATTACGATGACATTAATGGGCCTGTTTATACACCTGATCACAGTGACATTAAAGGGCCGGTTCATACACCTGATTACAGTGACATTAATGGGCCTGTTTATACATCTGATTGCAGTGACATTAATGGGCCTGTTCATACACCTGATTACAGTGACATTAATGGGCCTGTTCATACACCTGATTGCAGTGACATTAATGGGCCTGTTTATACACCTGATTACATGGAGCCTATTTTCAACGTTAAGGTATCTTATTATCAACGTTAGCGTAGCCTATTATTTTAAACTCTGCTATTCGTTCATGTCTGAATTCATCATTTTAACCATTCCAGTCTCATAACCCAAGAAATGAGATCACACTCTTTACAACATATATCAAGAATTTTCAAACCACAAGCGCCAATAAATATATCGGTGATAAAACTCTTAACATGTGTATCTTCCCCTAGAAGTGAGACATACCGTGTAATGCAACCCCCGTATGTTGTCAATTATAAACATGCCCATCCTATAATTGCCTTACACGGAAAAAGCAACGTTAGTAAATATCTTTTGTCTCATTCTATATGGATACATACATGGATTACCTGTGTATCATTGAAACATGGATACATACATGGACTACCTGCGTATCATATGGCATACTGATATATAAATATTTATTTTAAATTTCTGCACGAGAAGACGCGACGATTTAATAATTGTCAAACAAGTACGAAATACACTGACACATGTTAACAACGAAAATGGACAAATCGAAATCTCTAACTAGAAATCACTGTAAGAGCGAACACAGATTCAAACCATCATGTTAATTCATTTCATACACATTACCTACTAACAGTGCGGTAGCCATGGAGATGGTATTAAAGACTGATTTTCAGTATCATAATTGATTTGCACCATACCTACACTGTGTCGCTTTTTAAAAACACAATATTGTTTTATTACTTTATCTATGACAATAAAACAGTATGTGTTAAAGTTTGCGTGCTTGAGTGAAAACAAAAAATCTTTTATGTACATGGTATATATCTGTTCAAAATTGGAAATATGCATACATACACACATACTCCCGCTTTGGTGTTTTACAAACTGATTAAAAGCAGGCCAGACAACGACCGCTGATGGGTCATGTTCTGGTGACCTTTGAATTAGCCAATGGAAATGAAGCCTTCAAATATCTGAAAGTGAATCAATTCCTTCAGTACATATTCATCCTCGTCATCTACACTGCACAGTCTCCAAACGTGAATATATAAGATTTCATCTGATTGGTTGATAAAATTAGCGCTAATAGTAATAACATAGGTTACCAGAACTTGACCCCTAAGCGCTCGCTGTCACATCTTCATAAATAACAGTGGATATATGATTTTAATCATAAAAAACAGTGGATATATGATTTTAATCATAAATAATAGTGGAGATATGATTTTAATCATAAATAACAGTGGATATATGATTTTAATCATAAATAACAGTGGATATATCATTTTAATCATAAATAACAGTGGATATATGATTTTAATCATAAATAACAGTGGATATATCATTTTAATCATAAATAACAGTGGATATATCATTTTAATCATAAATAACAGTGGATATATGATTTTAATCATAAATAACAGTGGATATATGATTTTAATCATAAATAACAGTGGATATATCATTTTAATCATAAATAACAGTGGATATATGATTTTAATCATAAATAACAGTGGATATATCATTTTAATCATAAATAACAGTGGATATATCATTTTAATCATAAATAACAGTGGCTATATCATTTTAATCATAAATAACAGTGGATATATCATTGTAATCATAAATAACAGTGGATATATGATTTTAATCATAAATAACAGTGGATATATGATTTTAATCATAAATAACAGTGGCTATATGATTTTAATCATAAATAACAGTGGATATATGATTTCAATCAGATTGTGTAGTTTATGGAATATACACTTTGGTGGTGATGGAAAACACAATTTGAAAGTTTATGACACGCACGTTGCTGCTTATGGGATACACATATGCATATTGTAGGTGCAGCAACCGTCCGCGAAACCCCAAAAAATGCAAAGGATGTCAGGTACAGTTAGAGACCTAAATTCCATCAAACGACCTTTTCATTATTGGGAAGTAGTCCGAGAGGTAATTTTTAAGGCTCTAGCAATCCATGTTTCTTTCAACGCCACTTATATATAATGGTATATGGTCGCACATGACCTGTATTATGCACAATATACAATACGCCGAGGTGGGTCTTTACACGCGCTTGCCTTTAATATGCACCCCAGCAGTTTAATTGATGGTATCGTCAAACAAATTGAAAGACAGAGTGACATATTGTAGTTGAGCTTAGTATAATACTTTATTTAATTGTATCCACAATTCTCTTCATGTCATGAGGAATTGAAGGGATTTGGGTTTGTGGTTTGTTGTGTGGCTGACAATATGTCTGGTGGAAGAAGAACCCAAAAACTATCGGGAAGAACTACCGACCGACAAGAAGCTACTGGCTAACCTCCTCACTAACCCACTAGCTCTAGCCGAGCCTAAAACTTGAAGTCACACAGAGAGAGGTCAGATGTCAGTGATATGTAAAGAGGATATCCATAGTCCTCTCGACATCCCTGTGTCCCTCATGCATATTTGGTAATCAACAGCTAACTATATTTTACAGAACAAGGAGTATTATTGTGGACTATTAAATACCTTATTTTAATAAAATGAACACAGTTGATTGGTCACAATAATCACCGAAATAAATGAATGTATTCTTTTCTGGAATAATAACTTTCAAAACAATAGTTTTTACTATATAGAAGAGGCATCATACATGGTTAATACAAGGCATTACTGGTCTTAAACATAAGCCTTTAACATGGTTAATAGAACGAATTACTGGTCTTAATGATAAACCTTTAACATGGATAATAGAACAAATTACTGGTCTTAAACATAAGCCTTTAACATGGTTAATAGAACGCATTACTGGTCTTAATGATAAGCCTTTAACGTGGTTAATAGAACGCATTACTGGTCTTGAACATAAGCTTTTAACATGGTTAATAGAAGGCATTACTAGTCTTAAACATAAGCCTTTAACATAGTTAATAGAACGCATTACTGGTCTTAATGATAAGCCTTTAATATGGATAATAGAACACATTATTGGTCTTAAACATACGCCTTTAACATGATTAATAGAACGCATTACTGGTCTTAAACATAAACCTTTACCATGGATAATAGAACGCATTACTGGTCTTAAACATAAGCCTTTAACATGGTGAATAGAACGCATTACTGGTCTTGAACATAAGCTTTTAACATGGTTAATAGAAAGCATTACTGGTCTTAAACATAAGCCTTTAACATGGTTAATAGAACGCATTACTGGTCTTAAACATAAGCCTTTAATATGGTATCACTATGACTATACAGGTATAACATATGCGAAAGTGGAGACCTCACCTGAGCTAATTTTAATTGTGAGAACCTGCAAGAAAATATGTTCCTAGGAACGAGCCAGACAGCAAATTATTTTCATCGTTTCAAACGGTTACGTTTTGATGTAAGTTTGTATTGTCCATCTTCCCACAGATAATTCTGAGGTTGGTACGAATAAATATTCTTAGGAACATTCTAGTAGTTACATGTAATCATTTATTACGGATTAATATTTCTTTAAAACAACATGTAATACTGTCCATGTGGTATTTTTTTTTTCTTCTTGGTTATGGTTTAACTAAGGCGATTTTAGTGCTACTTTTTTATACTGTAAAACTGAATTTCCCGACCAAGGACTATGAATACATCAAGTGTCCACGTATTTACCATGACCGTAAAGTTTGAGGGCTTCATGACCTCTTCCTTTAAAAGGTATAACATGGAGAAAAATTTAAAGAAGAAAATGTTTTACGTAGTTTACGTGTCTATACAGCAATATTATACTCACCGCCCATTTCACGCCATTCAGCAATACGAGTACACATCTGCCTCCTTTACCAAAAATGCTACGTATATTACCTCCCTTAGACGTGACGCTGTTGTTAAACATGCAGTAGAATGAAAAGTCAGAATGAACATGTTGAATAGTGATTAAAGTCAGGAAAGCAATGGTTGTATGTGCCGCATGTAGTTGCCAACCACGTGCATAAACCCATCAAGGTTTTACTGTATTAAAAAATACAGTGGAGCAACAGGTTCAGGAAGTGTGGTATGAAGGGTTAAACAATGCTGCAAGACCTTTTCACCTCGACTGACATATTTTATTCACACCTGTGCCTGTTGGTAATAACGTTTTATCACTTGTGAAAGCACCATAATTTAGTAATCTATAATGCCACTGTGTGGTATTATAATAACCGTTTTTAAATTATTTTTTATTATTGATTTTGGTCAATGTTACCACACGGTCACGCATGACTGGCGAACCCTCTGAACAAAGCTTCCATCTGGCTTCCATGCCAGAGGATACTCATGTAACTTCGATCATAACCAAAGTAATCTATTTTACCATACTATTATACATGTCATTGAGGTTGTGGAATCAATTTCGTCCACGTACCTACAAGTGAAGTTTTCGGTCAGGTCCATATTACTGATTGTGACGACGCTTCAAATATGGAGATACCTTTTTGGTGAGACTAAAATAGTATTCTAATAGGATTATTGGTAATTATTATCCTGTAGATAAAGTACTGAGTTGATGTTGTTTTGTGTGCTATATCTTATATTACTGATGATTTATTTTCCAGAGACTATATGGGAATAGTATAATCATCGTGTCCGAACAATGGAGTATTTGTCAAGTCAGAGAAGAGTAAATCTTTATTTCACTTAATGCATCATATACATTTGTATCAGATGTGTGATTTTTTAAATATGTATCCGTAATCATAGGCGATTTTCAATACGTTTACAGATTTTTTTTGTACAGATTATTTAGATTTTAAGATTTTTTGTCTATAAGACCCTCGTATTGTTTTCAGATTGCCATACTGAAGTGCTTACTCTATATGGAATCGCGTTCTTTCAGCAGATCTGCTCGAAAGTATTATGTCCATGAAGATTCGCTAACACTGTCTTTAATGGAAACTAATGTGCAGAATTATCCGACGACATTTACAATACAGAAGTCAATAATAAAAATAACCATATTGCAGCGCTAATGACCACTGAGCTTGCCGCAAAAGCAGGACAACCGCGCGTCCCGAGTTTGAGTTGCATAAACGTCATGGTGATTGATACAGTTTTCAGACAATTATCACCGAGACCATCAAATATGAATGATACAAAACGTTTTGCAAGGATTCTGGTGACGCTAGAAAAATTTACCAGTGCAAGATTAGGATGGACAGTTGACAGATGTGTAGAAATTCAATTACATATATCCCAGTGTAAGCTTTTCTACATTCGGCGAGCAGAAATCAGTGTTAAAAACAATGACCATCGATGTTACCATATAACATCCCACGAGAGATCATAAAGATCAGAAATATAAATATTACATAGGTGAATCAGCAAAACAGAATTACCCCTACATTTTTCTGGTGTTGGCAACATCAACAAGATGCGTAATGCCTCAAACACAAAAACAACACAGCCTGATTGAAAATACTTGTGTGGTCTGTTCATGCCGGCAACAATTCACCATAAAGTCATTAATGAGGCCGTATCGCATGGATGCATCCACGTTTAACACTTTTCCGAGCGAATGAAAAATATAGGAGTACATGCTACCAAAGGCAGTTACACTTGCACTGACAGAAACAATGTCAGCTCCGATTAATAATCTAACCGTTCAAGAACGTGGCTGATTCTGTAATTACAAATATAACAATGTGTTACTAGGACGGAAGTATTAGACAAAACTAATAAAAAAAATAGCAAAATTAAAAGACGCATCCGATTTCGCATAGACATGGACGCCACTGTGACTATAGACCTCTAAAACAGAGACACAAGAGTGTATGGCACATCTTAGTACTTTCTTCAACGTTAAACCTCCTTAAACAGGGAAAACCGACATAGGCCGACAGTCCTTTTGCCGCCAATACAAGGTTGCAATTTACAACAATGACATCATGGCGTTGTTTGAAACCGCATGTTATTAGTTCGAATGAAAGGAAATAGAAGCAATTCTAAACAATGTTGATATTACCACGACGATTATTGTGCTCGCAAGATACATCGACGAATACGTGAGATCGGCTAGACCATCTATGCTGCTTTATAAGGATTCAACCAAAACGTTTACCTATATCCAGCGTCAACTTGACCAAGCTGCTTTCCTAAATTCCACACCCCCTGGTATGTATGCCACACCTGTTGTTGGCGCTGCCGTCATACAATGTACAAAATCGTATGCAAACTTTGGCTCGAATACAACTTCATGAAACTCAGTTATTATTTTCGTGTGCAGTTCCCCTCAGTCACATTTTCAGGTTTTGCAAGACACAAGGTTATTTTCGGCGCCAACACAGAGTATTCTTAATCCTTAAAGGTTCGATCTACGTTGAGATTTGGCATGCAGCCAATGTTGCTGATGATCAAGTTGTATTGCCAACATTAAAATAGTCCTAGTCCCTTCCTCTGAGCACAAAACACATTTGTTACCGTTGATCCTGTCGGGAACCACATCACTACAGATTTGCAGACACGTCTTGCTTGTCAGGGATAGTTTACATGTCAATAACTACCCAACATGGCCTTAACTCACGAAAGCACGTGTTTGTCGCGTTTCAGAATGAATTTAGGACTGCTGCCCAAACCCGAACCGATGATATTTGACCAGCTAAGGAGTGTCTAAATTTTATATGCGGTTGCTTAGTCACCAGGAACACATTCAAATTTTATTTAACTTCGCAATCATTGATAATCATGTCGTTCCTTTAAAACACAAGCCGTGGTCGAACGTACACCGCCATCAAAACATGGTGACAAATCTGCAGATGTCCCTGTATAGCCTTCGGGCGTTGTACCTGATTTATTACTTTTCGCTGGAGTACCTTGAGTTGTTTAAGCAATCTTTGGTGGACATGCTCGTGTTCCTGATTTTGCTGGTCCACCCCGACCCACATCCCGTTGTCGCCAGTTACGGATACATTACTATAACGAATTTGTTTTTGGAAGGCATGGGTGGCCTAATGAGGATAATTGGATTGCCTACAATAGGGTCATCATAACGTAGTAATCAAACCCGTTTTGTTTTCAAATGATAATACCTTATCACGAAATTAAGGTAGGCCTTAGTCCAAAGCAGCCCGTAGAAAAGAGTGTGCATCACAAAATGATTCAGTGGTTTCATTAAGACTTTCACTGACAAAGTTGTTGTTCCCCTATGTCTGGGACAAACGCAACTTATTCAACTTACTACGGTCAAACAAAAATAAACCTTGATAACATTCAACTTGTCAAAGTCAGACAAATGCAAAGTCTTGTAGAATATTTAACCTGGATTCATCAACAGGATTAGGGATTTTGTAGACGACCTTCACCATAATCAGTAACAGATTTGTAAACTACATTTGTATCCTTTCTTCTAACTGAATGGTAAATATTATGGTTATTATCTTAGGCTGAGTCAATGACATTGGTATTTGGTCACATAGCTACATCATGTTTGTCACATGCTGTATTGCAATAGACCATATAATTCTTCTAGAACAATGAACGATTGACCCTCATCCTGGTTTTCTTTTTTATGTCTTTATTTTTTATATGAATCCATTTTACTGGACAATTAGTCACTCGTGCGAAAATATCTGTACTAAACTAAGTTGAATTATTGTTGTGCAGTAGTTTGATTTGTGTGAAATTATTTAATTCAACGTTTGCTTTCGTAATCTAGTTATCGATAAGCTGCATTATAATCAAGTTATCGATAAGTAGGATTGTAATCAAGTTATCGATAAGTAGCATTATAATCAAGTTATCGATATGTAGCATTATAATCATGTTATCGATAAGTTGCATTATACAAGCGGATTTATTTGGTACTGATCATGGTTTAAATAGTACATAAATATTGTCTGGCATTTTCGACTGTTGGTAACTTTGTATGGCGGGTTGCCCTTGCATGTAATTCGAGAACAAATTCATGGGGTGGGGTAGACGGCTTTGTAATTGATCAGTAAAACCTAAAATTGTTATTATGATGATACTAATTGTAATTATAATGTTATGAGATTATATATCATTGTCTTTTCTCCGATGTTTGTTTCTCTGTTCTTTGCAGTCATATAAATTAGCAATTTTTTTTTTATTTAAAGAACCGTTTAAATTACAATAATTAAAACCTCTTTAATGGACTGGTCAGCCGTAGTTTACCTCGTAGGATCGTATAAGTATGGCTTTTATGGCAGCCAGAGTTAACTGCAGTACCTCCATTTTCCCCAAGATCAACAACATCATCAGTCGCTTGACCTAGTGTGGTTTTCGAGGCACTGTGTTGCTGAACATCTGACCAGTCACCTCCACTTGTCTCGATCACGTGCCGATGCTTGTGTCTCTGCAACACTTTTCCTGGTCCATTATGTGATGTTTTCAGTCCACTTTATTTTCTCTCCCTCTCCTTCTGCCACCTTGGATGCTGCCCTGCAGTACTGTTGTGGAGAAACTGTTGGCTCTAGTGACACTGCCATGCAATATTGGCTTTCTTATTTTGACGGTTGGGAGAAGGTCTTCATATTGGCCTACTTTGTGCCTGATGGTGTTACGGACATCTTCATTTGTGACTTGGTCAATGTAAGAGATGGCAAGTATGGCTCTGTAGCATCTCATTTCAAGTGCCTGGATTCTGTCTTGTAATTCTGCTGTCAGGGCCCAGACCTCACTTGAATACAAAAATATTGAGATGACTAGTGCTCTCAATAGTCTGATGTTAGTTTTCAGACAGATATTCTTGTCTCTCCAGATGGGTCTTAGCTTTGACATAGCTGCCGTTGTTTGGGATGCTCGTGACAACATGTGTGCTCTTGATCCCTCTTCAGAGATTACGGAACCAATATATTTAAACTGGCTCGCTGTTTCCAATGCCTGTTTTATGACTTTAATTTTGACTGAGATTTGTTTGCCACTATTTTTTTATCAGCTTTGACTTCTCAACCCTTACCTACATGTCAAATCTTGAAGATGTGTCATGCAGTTTCTCCACTAAGGTAGCAAGCTCGTCTTTACTGCCTTCCAGCCCATCGATGTCGTCTACAAAGCAGAGGCTGGTGATGTTACGCCTCCAATGCTGACTGTCCCACAGAGGTTTTCCAGGGCTTCACTCATGATGTGCTCTAAGTCGATGTTGAAACGCGTAGGTGGCAGGAGACTGCCTTAACGTACTCCAACTGTTGCCTGGAACCAGTCGTCAACAGAACCTTGAGCAATTATTGCACTGGTAGCCTTGGTGAACATCTGTTTGATGGTATTCGTCAACGTTTGACCCATGTTGTACTTCTTCATTGTGGCCCACAATGCCTCATGATACACTCTGTGAAAGGCCTATTTGAAAGCTATGAATACATGATAGATGTCTTGTTGATGTTGTGAATACTTTTCACACAGAACCCTAAGATTGAATGTTTGTTATCTTGTGCTTCTTCCACTCCGGAACTCGGCTTTTTCTGCAGAGATTTTTTCTTCTGCTTGTGGGTTCAGTCTGTTCAAGATGATCTTCAGCATCACCTTAATAGCATGGCTGATCAAACTGATAGTTCTGCAATTTCGGCACAGCTGGAGATGTCTTTCTTTGTGTGTGTGTGTGGGGGGGGGGGAATGTTATAATCAGTGACTGGGTCCACTATGTTGGCCATTCACCTGTCTGCCAGATCTTGTTTCAGATTCGTGTTAGTAGCTTTATCACTGATCCTCCTCCCCATTCTTGATAAATTCAGCTTGGATGTTGTCTACTCCAGTTGCTTTCCCATTATTCAGTGCTATTATTGCTGACTCCACCTCTTCTTTGAGAATGGGGAAATCATCATCATTTGCGGAGTTTGGAAGTTTAAGCACCTCTGGGTCTCCCGTGGACTGATGGTTGTATGTAGATTTCTTTACAATGGTCAGTCCACCTTTCTGCAATGTCACTCGCTTCTGTGAGGCATTTTCCATTTTCGTCTTGAATGGTACTGAATCTTGATTGCTTCTGTCTGGTGAAGTCTTTCACAAGTTGGAATGCCTTTTTGCTGTTATTCTTTATCAGACCGCTCTCTATTTCTGTGCACTTTTGTCCTATCTAATCTTCTTTTACTTTCGTCAAGTTTTGTCTTTGATATTCTTGTTTATTTATCGGTACTCCATTGCCCTGTTGTGTGTCTTTTGTCTTGAAGGTCTCTGGGGGACATCACCCAAATTCAGAATCTCTTATAACCAAGGGATTTTTCTTTGGGCGATGGAGACCCCCCCCCCCAAAAAAAAAAAATGTTTTCTAATTTGTTGTGGCGTTCGATGTCTAACCTTGTTCTTCTGTCCGTTATATCTGCTTTTTTGTCAGGGGGATGTAGCAGCAGAGAGGGTGAACAGACCACGATTTCAAGCAAAAATAAGGCTTCCAGATAACGTTTCCGAACAAAAAATGGCCTACACACTACGTTTTCAGACAAAAAATAAGACTTCCAACAAAATCTCATTTAACCAAAAAAAAAGTCTCCATTTTTGCAAAAACGGATATTTTACGATTTTTTAATTAATTTTGGTCGCAACTTGTTGTCATCCACCCTCTCTGCTGCTAGTGATTTCATCACTAGTGATTTCATCACTGGGTTAACAAAAAATAATAAATGATTTAACCGAATATTTGATCAAGTCCTTAGGACGAAAATCATTTATGATTTCACAAACAGACTAATCGCTAACACCTCTTCTTGTAAATCAATCAGATTATTTGACTGGTCGGTGAGTTTGAAATTAATTCTGGTTAATGAATTATTATGGCATCGCATATAGACAGGATTAATTGGGTTTTCAATAATTAGGAATCCTGGAGGAGCTGTTGGTGCAAATGAATAAAGAATATATCCCTGCTGAGCTTGATTTGATTGCTCTAGATTAATCTGATAGCTTCCTTCGATAACATCACACACTAAATTAAGCGCAATCACTGAGGATATATTCACGTTGAACGGAGCGATATGCCTGCCGCCACCATCTGGGTCATTATTGTGTTTGAGGATTAATAAATTTTTCATTAATTTCCTTTCACATGCGTCATAGATTTTTTGGAAACCTTCATCGATGGCATCATTGAGAGATTTTTGTAGTTCTAAGATATTATACCCTGGTAGTTTGAATGCTGGAATGTCTTCTTCGCGTATAATATACCTCGTTGCAAACATTGTTCGCGTTGTGGGGTTTTTATGATCGAGTATAAATCGAATAATTTGTGAATTAAATGTTTCCATGTCATTGATGATTTTGTTACATATTTCTACGACGCTGATAAATTCATCTCGGGTGAGAGAGCCGGATTTAAGAGATATTAACAACAGTGAAAAATCATTATTCATCGCTGTGAAATTTTTAACGATTTCATCTTCGTCAACAAAATGAAACACACTCGATTGTCCACTCCCCGAAGGTTGGTGCACTAAACTAAAAAATTCTACACTGAACTCTTTATAACTCTTTACTGGATTATCAGGTTTTATCCTGTCTGTGACATAATCAGATTTTTTAGGTTTGGGTGATACAACAACGGTTTTCTCCAGAGTTTTACTCTGGGGTGGTAATTCAGGCCATCCTAGTACGGTTCTTATTGAGCTTTGATAGATATCTACGACATATTCTTCTGAGTTTATTTCAATGGCGGATGATAGCGTCGGTTCATGAACTGTTATAGCGATTTTTGACTCTACTCCAGTAATCGATTTTATTCTACGCGCGAATTCATTATTGATTTGTTCTATTTGGTATGACCCTGTTGGTATGGAAACGACGTTCCAGTCTGGGGTACCGTCGTCTTTATTCTTATACGAGAACACCAGTGAATTATTGGGTTGTTGACCACCAAATGCTACCGATCTAATATTAGGCCAACTGTGATACATTCGTAGTTTTGCTAGCGCGATTTCGCTCACAGGAACCGGAGAGGGGAAATTCACACTAAACTCGGGTTTCGTAGATGTTATTGATATCATACTCGTTTGTACTGGGTTCGTGTTCTCCACTACTTGTTGAAGTAATTCCATCTGTGTCGTCATTATACTCATGATTTATTTCTAATTTTGGTATCGAGGAATCATAAATACTGACCATCACTGAGAACTCACAATCTGGTAATGTTGATATTATTGAGATCATTTTGTTTTTTGGGTTCGTGTTTTCTGATTCCATCGGTGTTGTCATTGTTATTATACTCATGTTGTCGCTCTAATTTCGATATCGCGGAATCAAAAATACTGACCATCGCTGAGAATTCACTATCTGATATAATCGTATTGTCGAGTGACGACGATATCATCAATGATAATTGCGAGTATGCGGTTGATGCAATATGAAATTGAAGTAAGTAATTCTGCAGTTTACTCTGGCTGCATGATGATATCTTTTTTGCTATCCCGGTTGATATACCCCCGATTGTAGCCACCGCAGAAATGCAAATTGGAACTACGACCGGGGCAATCATTGTAACCGATGCAAGTATTATTCCGGCACCAGTGAGAACGCTTGACACCGAGTATATAATAACATCAATTGCGGTGATTCTTCGTCGGTATTTTTTTATTTTTATTTGATATTCCTCAGTGAGGGTTTTGAGTCTATTTTGAAATTCTCTGACCTGATCATAGCGACATTGCGTCGATGACAAAGTCATTGTTGTTTATTTTAAAAACACTAGCGTTTTCAATTGTGAAATCCGAACGATTTAGTTATTTACTTAAATCCGCTACGAATTCCAGATACCATGTTACTGATGCCTTAGCCAAACTTTTATCATCGGCTTTTATCGTTAACCGTTCAGTTTTATCCTTGTCGATGATCGTTGAAATCGTATTGTTGACCCCGGATGAACTCGACGATGATATATTAAATTGAATTGGTGCTACCAGCGTTAATCGATAAATACCCTTGATAGTAGCTGTGATATCTAATTTGTTGTTTGCAGGTGTCCACTCAAATGATCCGTGTTGGATTGTATATACTACGTTATTGGTTTTCTCATGAGGAATTTTTGTTTTTTCAATGATTGTTATCATCCTCGAAAAATCACCTTTGACGGCTTCGATGAAAGTTTTCGTCTCATCGATGGATTTTTTAATATCAGGGAGTTTTATTTCAATTTTATCCAACTGGGTTCCAATAAATTTATCAATGATATTTCTACGAAATGATATAAACTGTTTTACGTTATCTTCAATTTTAGATTCAAGTATTTTTAGTACAGCCAGAGAATTGTTTAACTCATCGTTGAGAGTTTTTAATCGATCTGTAATCGTCGAAACGAGTACACCCGGTTTGAGTTTACCCTGATCGGAAAATAACGCGATAGTATCCTCAATTGCGTTTTGTTGTTTAACTAAAATATCATCCAGAGAAATATTACTGGTTTTCAATTTACCCTGATCGGAAAATAACGCGATAGTATCCTCGATTGCGTTTCGTTGTTTAACTAAAATATCATCCAGAGAAATATTACTAGATTTCAATTTACCCTGTTTGTCCTGAAATACAACTATTTCATTAGGATCAACATTTGTTAAGTTCAACGTCTCAGCGATTTCATCTTTAATTTTTTTTGTTATATCCTTGACAGAATCAGGTGGTGCAGTGCCATCGGGTTTGGGTTTCAAAGATCTCCCCCAAATATCAATCATGTTATTGTAAAACTCTTTCTCTCTCTAAAATCGTTTCGATTTCCAGCGATTGCTAGTGTATTCATTCACGACAACATGTGGTGGTTTTCCGCTTGGGTTACTCAAGGAGTTAGAAATAGCGTCAAGGACATTTAATACTTCGCTGCCACATATTGGTGGGTCAATCATCGTTTGTGTTGGTAGCGTAGAATACCAAGTCTTCATTGGAAGGGTTTTTATATACCGCATAAACTCTTTTGGTGGGGCTAATCCATATGAATCGAAATAAACAATCCCACGTGGATCAATAGCGTATGCAACCCAGTGAGTTCCAGGTCCGGTGCTGTTATCTAAATTAATGATTCCGGTTTCAACGCTGTTTGGTTGATGTGGTAATTGATCTTTCATAAAGACACCTCTGAAGTTTTTAATCGCGAGTTTTTTAGCCGCATCCATTAAATCAAAATTGGACATAGGAATCTTCGATTCCTCAATTAATAAATCGTTCCTGGTAGTCTTAGACCCTTTCCGCTGTACCACGAATACGGGGTTCCTGGTAGTCTTAGACCCAATCCGTGAACGGATCGTCCCTTTTTTTTATATCCTTTCCCAGTTGCCTTCTTTAGTGCCATTCCTGCTGCAGTACCAACGGCTCCTAACGCTGCCGCTTTAGCCACCGCTGGGGCTGCTGCTGCAATCAATGCTGGAATCGCAGCTAACAACGGAAATATACCGCCTGTTTTAATCATATTTTTGATAGCAGCCGCAGAAAGAGTAATCTGAACACCTTTTTTGGCTGCAAGTGCATCATTGAAATGTTTTATTTGACGAGTTGTCAGCGATAGTTTATTTGCACCACCAGTCATTTGGTTGGGTTTCAACGTGATTGTGGTTCCACATCGCTTAGCCGATTCTGATTGCAATTTTTTTAATTGACCGGGAGTTAACGTAACACTAATAACACTATATGACATTATACATAATAGATTGATTCTAATTCGTAAAATCCGTAGGATTTCATTGAAAAATCAAGAAAATCGTTTACGATTTCAATCAAAGATTTTCTACTGGTGCATCTACCACTCTCATTCTTCCTCCAACACCTTCGAGTAGCATTGATTTGTCGCTGAGAATGACAGCAACCGCTCTATAATCAGCAGCACCAACAGGACGATTCACATTAGCTCTAAAGTGTATATCAACAACTGACTGTCTTGTTAAATCGAGATGTTCCAGTGAGAAGTAATAGATCGGATATAGATTTTTAAAATCATATTGTGATATTTGCAAACCAGTATCCACATTTTGATCACGTGCCATAAATGACAACAGACGATGATACACGCGTGCAATATGGTTGTTAGTGTAATCAAGTTGTATATCCTCGGATGGTTCCTGCTGGCCATTTATTCTCAGTGAGACGTCTTTCACACCTAATTGATCAAATATCATATGACTGTAGGTTTGATTGCCAATTCGCCTATTATCCTGTAACGCTACGAATATATGACGTGGCGCAGTAACACCTTGTTTTGATGCTAGATTCCACGTGAATAACCCGGTGAGATTTGATTGTTTAACATCTGTACTCACGGTTAGCCAACTCAACAACGACTTTCCTCCTTGGTCCATAAATGATAGTAATCGTTCTTCTGCAGTGATTGCTGGAGTCAACACTGGCATCCACAATGATATTTTTGTTAAAATAACTTTACCGGCATCATCATTTACATGATCTGCAGCTGGGTTTGCTGGAATCCTCCAAATTGCGTCATTATCATCACCCTTTCGTACAAGCGATACTGTATGCTTCGCCCCATAAATAACTTTTCGGACGTTTCTACAGAATCCAAATATATGATGTAGTGGAATCGCGCATGAAAATGATTTACGCTCTCCTTGCAACATTGCGTTTCGTGTTGCAGCTCCTAGATTGAAATTAACGTCGTTGTTTATAATCATATCCTCGACCTCAGCATCACTATTATCACGTTTTTTTGGTCGTCTTACAACAAATTGTTTTCCTGCAGCGGTATTTGTAGCATCTTTTGCAAACATCATAGAGGGTCCTGCTGATCTTGTATAATCATCGGAATATCTCGCTAACCCGATTATTGTTGTAGCTACATCAACATCACGATCTATGGACTCAATTTCTTTTCCATCAATGAGATATCTAGCACTCTCAAATAGCGCCATAATACCATTATTGACAAAACCGACTTGAGTACCAGCTGGATACGGTGCTGGTACATCAGTAGTATCAGCAGCTGTTACAAGTACTCCTTCTACTTCAATAAACGCTTCACAGGGCAAAAAGTATTTACTGGTATCATGGACTTGAAGTTCAATTCGCGATCGACTATTTGCGTCTATTGCATGAAAAGCGTAATATTGATAATCGCGTACAGAATCATCCTTGCCAACTGGGGCGTCTATATCAAACGCCGGATCATGTGATTTTTTGAACATTTTATTCTATTTATCAGAGTCTAAATCGTAAAAATCCGTAGGATTTTCATCGTAAACGATTTTCATCGACGTAGTTTTTTAAAGCCGCTTCCTGCTATCATATTTGCAATATTGCTTTGATCTCCTTGATTTACCATCGACGCTAATTTTTCATCTACTGCGTTATTTATAATTCTACTAACACTTGCAGGCATTTCCGCTGTAGACGGTAACGGTTTTGAAAATCCTTTGGATTTCATCCGTGATTTCACTAATGATGTTAATTTATTCCTCGCAGTTGAAAACGCTTTTCCAGCAAGATCTCCAACAGCACCAATACCCTTATCACGAATAACTTCAATTGCTTTCATTCCTAGTTGTTTAGCCAACGGCATCACTTTTGGAGCCATTCTCGCAAATAACCCTGCAATGGTATTGCCTAAACCATCTCCGTAGTATGCTCTATAAACTGGAAACCGTGAATTAACTACGTAGACGGGGGTTGGTTTATCATGATTGTAGTGTATGATCATTATTTGAAATCAGAAACCATTTTTCAATTGTGAAATCCTTCGGATTTCCACGCTAGCGTTTTTATTCAGTCTCGGTGATTAATCACTGTGATAATCCTCCACTAACTCGTCAATGAAATCTCGATATGTTTTGATATCCATGATACCACCCTGAAATAATCGTCTACAGATATCAGCTGCTTCATTAATTATTTCCGGTGAGTTATTTCCAGCTCGGAAACCTCCTACAAGAACTTCTAATCGTGATATATCATTGATAACACTACCAGGACATGAAACACTGGAATCTCTTAATCCACTTCCGCTATAACCAGTTGCTTCATCCTGTTTTTCTAAATCCTTTTGTAAATAATCAAGAAGATCATCATCATCATCACGTGGTATTTGTTGTTTTTTAGGAGAGTAGACTACTTTCTTTGCAGGTTGCTGTCGCTTTCTTCGCAATTTTTGCGGTTTTTGTTGTTGTTTAAACTCTTCGTATTGATTATACACTTCGCCCACCGCATTGATATATCCAATGTATGATGCGTTACCCTTCTTCTTAATTCTACCTGTTTTCTCAGTTTTGATTTTGTAGAATATATCAGCCCAGTGAGTTATATCTCTAACAAAGTTATGATGTTCTGGTTTCAACAAATTTTTCCTGTTTTCATAAGTCGTAACAACAAGCGCAGGAATTTTTGCTAGTTTAGTCTCAATGATTGCTGCTAAACCCGCCTCGTTAAATATCACGCGTAAATCATCTACTATTTCTTTTGATTCCATTTGTTTTGTTTGTTCAGTTTTCGCTGCTATTTTTTCGAGTTCACCAATAACAGATTTTCCCGTCTCGGGAACATCTCCCAGTATAGCACGCTCTATCCCCTTCGTTGCTGTGGTTACTGGTTTAAACAATTCTTCGGATCCCATAGCAAAATCAGTCTGAAGACTCTGTCGTTGTTGTAGTTTATTCCGTACAGAGTCACGAATTGGTACAAATCTCCTGATTGCATCCAGTCGTTCACGAGCCAATCGGGTTGTTAATGCTTCATTGACCATTATTTGAAATCGCAAACAATTTTTCAATTGCAAAACAATTTTTTAATCCGACCTAACACCATCGGATGGTCATGGAAGTGTTATTTCGTCGTGAGACAGCTTCGTTCATCGATGGCGAAAGTAGCAAAATTGTATATAAAATAAATAATACTGACACTTTCGCCATTCTACGCTGATCAATGCGAACCAGCCATCAATTTTTTATTCACTGATTTCAACAGTTTTGATCAAAAAATGCTAAAAAAAAATTAAAATCTCTATGAGGGACGGTCACAATCAAATAATGATAAATGGTTGGTCAATCAAATAATGATAAATGGTTGGTCAATCAAAATTTTTCATTTTCTTGAATTAACGCCCGTAGGTTTCTAACTTTAGAATTAACCTCCTTTTTCAATTCGTATTCGTACCCCAATTCTTTTCGTATTCGTTCTACGATGGTATACAACGGAGCGAACACACTTACGTCACTGGAAAATGCGAGAGAGTCCTTAATAGAATTCTGAATTCTTTTGATGAGCGCATACTTCTTTGGTAGCATATATTTATTGTTGTTAACTCCGTATTCTATATCCTGAAAATCAGACATGATTTGATCAGGATTTAACCCATCTGATAGTTCAATATCCCAACCTTTCAATTTTGAAATCTCGGATATGATGCTATTCATGTTTTCAGAATTCATTATTCTATAATAATGATATATTTCTAAATGAAAAATATGACGTATTAGACATAACTAAATTGAATTTTCTGTCCGCTCTTTTTTGAAATAGCCGATCGACAAACCCCCTCTGCAACATATCGTACTGAGGGTCTACAAATATTGAAATACTTGCCGGCTTCATATATTGATTTAAATACTTTTTCTTCGTTAGTTATTGTATTCAAAGATTTCACAGGTCTCGCTTTTTTCGAGTATTTCCCAGTCCTTCCTCGTTTGGTATTCTCACTATGTGTGATTGCTTGAAGATTTGATAAGGAATTGTTCTTCGGATTAGAATCAATATGATCAATAACAAAACCATCTTTGATCAATCCATGGAAACATTCATACACGAAACGATGATTGTAATATTTCTTCTTTCCAACAGTAAAGAACAAATACCCCATACCATTATCCCACCCAACTGGGTTCTTCAGTCTACGGTTTCTTACAACACCATCACTGGATGCTTCATAATTTGTACTCACTGGGTGTGGTCTGAATTCCTGGTTCATTCGTATACTATACTATTTGTCTAATTCATTGACTGATCCATTTGCAGTGATTCATTATATAAAAATCTTTCATTTAGACACTTGTTTTTAGTATAGCATGATGGAGTTCAAGAGATTGACTTCGAGAAATGCTAAATTTAATGCTGATAGAGAGTTTAAGAGATTATTGAAAATCAGTCCTAGATTTAATCTCGATAGACCCAAAAAACGTAACAAACGTCCAAGAGACGGAAACATGAAAGAGTTTAAGAGATTATTGAAAATCAGTCCTAGATTTAATCTCGATAGACCCAAAAAACGTAACAAACGTCCAAGAGACGGAAACATGAAAGAGTTTAAGAGATTATTGAAAATCAGTCCTAGATTTAATCTCGATAGACCCAAAAAACGTAACAAACGTCCAAGAGACGGAAACATGAAAGAGTTTAAGAGATTATTGAAAATCAGTCCTAGATTTAATCTCGATAGACCAAAACAACGTAACAAATTTAATCGCGATAAACCCAAAATCCTTCGGATTTCAAAAACGTCCAAGAGAGATTACCCCTGGAAAGATGCTCAATTCAATCTCGATATAGTTTCTAATACACCAAAGAATACAATTCTTGATAAAGCCATGATTAGTAAAATCAGAGATTGTTTTAATGAATTCAAACGTGATGGAGCATCTTATTGTTGGTCAACATTTCGAATTGATGGTGTTGTTGATGCTACCATGAATGATGAAAAAGCAGCAGTGATAATTTCACGTGTTGGGGAAAAACGGCATTTTTTCCGAATCAAATTCATTATCGAAGTCGATGGCAAATGGATTATTAAGGATAAATTTGAACCAATCCTCAAGAATAAAAAAGCTGTCATTGTGAGTAGAGATTCCAAACCAGGAATTCTAACCGGCATTGACAAACCATACTACGAAAGATCTTATCCCGTAACAGCAATGGTTTATGGGATATATCCGTTAAATGATAAACCCGATATCGCAAAACTAGCTCCTATGAAATATTCGTCAGGGCTTAATTGTGTAGCAGAACGAATAATAGAACATTTCACAAATGCATCCCGAGGAAATAAACTAACTGATCTGCGACGTAGAAAAATAACCGAGTGGGAACTGACAGTGAAACAGCATGGTGCAAAGATTTCTGATATAGCTAAATTAGAAGCATCATTAAAATTCCCAATATCAGTAACAACAATAACCGGAGAAGTATTATACGAACCGAAATATCAATCGCGAGGAGCCCCAATACAGATTATTGATCATAACAAACACGCGTGGACACCTGCGGTAACAATATTTCCACGAGAACGAACCGTGAAATATATTCCTAAGGAGTTCGTCGGGGATGTTTTCTATGAAGAGAGATTATTTGATGCTATTCATGCGTTGTGTAAGGATGATCCTGTGTCAGTGTGGCTACTTAGAAGTGATGAAGAATTCGATCAATTTGTAAAACCAAATGGTGAATTATATCGCATTGAAGAATTAGATAACAGAATGAGAAAAATCGCTAGTGATTTTTCACCGCAGAATTCCCATGAAAAACTACTCACGGATAGTTTTACTATTCCATCAGTGGTAGCTCACTTCGCAAGAGAAAAAAACTCATGGCGTCCAACACGAAGTGATTTTCTCGAAGATGTTAAATTGAGTTGCGTCGAATTTGGTCATGGAGGACTGTGGAATACGAAATACCATCGTGATGGTATGATTTCAATTGATATAGCCGCGTGTTATCCCGGAAGTTTTCTCGGGTATGGGGAATGCGCTGAGTACTTCAAACGATTTGGACACCCCACGCATGAAATGACTCGTGTTGCGATTAATGGACCATTGCCTGATTTTGATTTAACCGGATTCGCTCGTGTGATATCATTTGAACTCGCTACAGGGTTACATCCGTGTAGTTATGTTTGGCTCGGTAGACACCTATCTGAAAAACACTGGATGCCAATAGTGCTATTGAGATATATGATTGATTGTGGTATGCTAATATCGTTGATTGTTTCCGAGGCTATTATATGCTATCGAGCTCAGAAAGAAGTTTGGCTACCACAACCCAATCTAAATAGAATAATCAACGAACTACGAAAACAGTTTCCAGATTTCAGTGAAGAAGAAATCATAAATTGGTCTAAGAAGTTATTTGAAATTAAAAAAGAACAAACAAAAGATCTCGGACGAAGAATAATCGGTAAATTTACCCAGGGTGGACGATACGATAACGCAAAATATTCTTCGCGGTTGATCATAGATGTCGCTGAATACGATTTTATTGTAGCGGATTTAATGAAACAGGGAAAACTTGTATCCCGTAAGGATGCTTTTCTATCCAGCGGCGAGAAATTAGGTACGGTTGTTACCTACTGTGATGGATATAATTCCCAGTACACACATTTGAGAAGTTCAATGTTAGCCTATGCTTGCATTAATCTATTTTCGATGATAAATAGATTTCCTAATACCGCGGTTAGAGTAGCCACTGATTCGATGTATATACATAATAAGTACAAATCAGCTGTAGCTAAATTCACAGATCCCGAAGAAAATTGGGGGTGTTGGCGATTTAAAAAGGAGATGCTACATGAGTATTGTGAATCCGCAGACGTTGCCATGGATGATAAATATATTTGTTGTAACCGTATTGAAATTGGAAACACTAGTGTTTCTACAGAATTTTCTAATGCACCACCGGTATCTGATCCAGTATGTAGATACAAGACAGTTTATTTAAACGGTTGTGGTGGGTCAGGAAAGACAACGCGTGCAATTGAATTATATCGTGGTGGTGGAAATACTTGTATTTCTACTAACATGATTGTGCTAACACCGACTCATAGACTCGCCAGAGAGATGATACAACGAGGGGTAAATGCTTGCACTTATCACAGCTTCTTTCGATGGAAGGGTGACAAATGGACTCCTGATCGAATGGGTGATAAATTCATTCCTGAAATCATAATCTGGGATGAAATATGCACAGTGTCATTAGATGTATTAAAAACATTTCTTGAGTGGTTGTTAACCAAAAACACAAAAGTCGTCATGTGCGGGGATCAAGGCCAACCACCACCATTTGTCGGTGCATCTCCACATGAATGGCTAAAGGGTTTTGTAGACTACTATGAAGAAATCACCACTGATTATAGATCACTTGATGAACGATTACGCGAGTACAAAGCGCTAATTAGATTACAACCGGATAGAATCCAATGCGAAATAGCGCGTGAAGTGATTTCAGAAACCCCAATGAATGATTTCTGGGAAGCGTGGAGACCAAACGATTTGATCATTGCAAGTAGAAAAATAGTCAGGGATACACTTCAGATGAAGTTATTTGAATTGCATAAAGAAAAATTTGCAACGCTTCCAGTACCCCTTTGTTATAGGCCATCGGATACACGAAAACAGAATATTGAAGTTGATATTCCAGGACAGAGTGAAAAACAAATTCTCGTATTAAATGATATTGTGCTGGTTGATATCAATGTCGTTGAAGATGCATTGCGTGCTAATAAATCCCCGTGGACGCTAGGATACGCAGCAACAATACACTCTTCACAGGGATTGACTATATCGGATACAATTGTTTGGATGGTAGATAATCGCATCGAATGGTCAAATTTAGTCTATCTCGCAGTATCCAGAGTACGAAACATAAATCAACTTCGAAGAATTGTCCTCGATGATGAAATCATTGGTGATGATAATGACACAACAATAAGTGATATTGATGTTAGCATCATTAATAAAAAACTCTCCGGTTACAAACAACAGGACAAAAAAAAACAACGAGAATTTGATATTGATGCTAAATTAATAATCACTTTGAAGAAACAACAGAATAATCACTGCGCGAGTTGCAATTGTATAATGCGTTGGCAGTATTCGGATAAGGATCCTCGCCAATTTACCGTAGACAGAAAAAATAACAATCTCGGTCATGTCAGAAATAATGTGATGTTGACTTGTCTTGAGTGCAATAGACGCAACGGCGCTAGTTAAGACCATGCGGTGGCAATTGAGTATCCTCGGGAATCACTTGTAGTTGTTGTCGAGTAAAACCCCGCTGAGGGGCAGTTGAATCCAGTTTATAGACTGGAGGTCTACCAGTTGATCGTGTTATACTAGATATCTTATGCGTAGTGACGCTCCAAATAGGATCAGTAGCCCTTTTTCTACCCCCTTCAAGCTCTCCTGGTTCGTATAAGTACCTCACAATGACACTACTACCAAGAATTGGTTGGGAAATGCTAGCGTTTCTAGGGAAATCTTTTTGTGGTTGTACGGGTATTGACTTCTTTTTAATCGCGTTGATAGGTTTCATGTTGATTGTTCTAGTAATCTCGTTATTCAGTGCAGTAATCACAGATGGTAATCTTTTAACCCATTCACTGGATCGCTTTTCTTGAATGAATTCTTTTGCGTATTGATATCCAAATAACCGCTCAGCAATCGTCCGATTAAATCGTTCTACAATGGCCTGATCGCGATGTAGCGCAGTATGCCCTCGTCGTATGGTGACATTATGATGTTTCATTGTAGATAACACTGCACCCTGAAATTCCTTGCCAGGATCAACTTGTAACAGATTTGGCCAGTGCAGAGGACCTCGTCGATAAATCCTTTCAAATGCAGAAGCGACTTCAGTGGCTGATTTTGTTTTCAGCGGTTCTGCTTCTTTGTATCGACTCGCAACATCAACTACGGTTAACGCATATTTGTAACCACGATCATGTGGCAGAAATAATATATCAGCCTGATGAACTTCATTAGGAGCGGTCACATCAAAATGCGAGAATTGAATTTGTTTAGGCGGTGGTAGATAAATTTGCCATAGTGCCTGTTTGGATAACCAATTAGCCGCAGTGGTTTTTTTCACTTTTGCAGCTCTAGCGAGTTTATTGATTGCAGCGTTACCCCTCCAGTATCCTCTTGGGGAATAATAAATTGATTCCATATTATTAATTACCGGCACCTAACATCAATTTACTTTTCATAGCCGATTTTATCAAAAATGAAGACAATTTTTCTTTGAAGGATTTATCAGGAATAGCATTTAACGCATGAATTAATTTCACATCCGCGAGATGCCTGTGTTGCAGATTGCTGCTTTTATAAGCAACATCATGAAGGTGACAGGCCTTATCAATGGCGTTTATTGGTTCTTCACCGGGGTTGGGTTGATTTTGATTATTGAGTCTGATATCAAGTCTGGTTCCCGGTCCACAGTAGCTATATCCTGGGAGGTGCTTTTCTCCGGGGTACTTTGCCCATGGGGTTCCAGGGAGCTTTGCCAATTTGGCTGCGATATCACCTCCTCGTTTTTTTTTAAATCAGATCTCATAGACACAAATCTAAATTTCTTTGTACCACATTGCACGCATTTACCAGAAAGCGCTGATCGGTTATTTTTAGTTGTAACCGTCGTCACATCATCTGTGCCAGTACGCGTTTTACACTTCACACAATATAGATCCATAATTTATGTATAGAAATATGGATATAATTGATTTTTCAGCGACTTAAACAAGAGAACCAATTAAGCATCATGCAGCGCTACCAAACTCTATCCGGATGATTATAATCGGGCCATCTGGATCCGGTAAAACGCAATTGTTGCTCAATTTAATAATGAGATGGATGAAGTGGGATAAGTTGTATTTAATTGCCACTAGCGTAGATGATCAACGATGTTATGAAGTGTTAAAGGATTTTAACGAGAATGCATCAGAAATTAAGGGTGAGAACGCCATTGATTTTATAACCGATATCGATGAAGCACCGAGTATTGATGATATTGATGGAGATATTAACAATTTAGTCGTATACGACGATATAATGTTGGATAAACAAAAAAATCCTGCTAGAATATTTTCCCGTGGGCGTCACAAAAACACTGACGTGATATATGTCACTCAACGCTACACTCAGGTTCCAAAAGTCATCAGAGATAACTGCAATTTATTGTCTGTATTCAACGGAGTTGATACTCATACTCTTAGAAATATTTGGCAGACATGGTGTTCTGATATGGACTTCAATCAATTTCGAGATTTCTTTAGTCATGCTCAGTCGACTCCGCACGGATTCGCAACAATAAATTTACATGATCCTCGGACACGATATCGTATCGGACTCGATCAAATATTCGGTTAAAATCATTTATTATTTTTTGTTAACCTGTAGCAGCAGAGAGGGTGGATGACCACATCGTTGCGAGCAAAATTGATTAAAAAATCCGTTTTTGCAAAAATGGAGACTTTTTTTTTGGTTAAATGAGATTTTGTTGGAAGTCTTATTTTTTGTCTGAAAACGTAGTGTGTAGGCCATTTTTTGTTCGGAAACGTTATCTGGAAGCCTTATTTTTGCTTGAAATCGTGGTCTGTTCACCCTCTCTGCTGCTGATGTCATGTACGTCCCCACTTACTCAATCAGAACATCCTCGGCTTTTTCCGTCAGGTACTGTAAGAAACCTCTAATAGAATTCGCCGCGTTTGAGTACTCATTTTGGAATTATTTTTGTTCACACGGCACAATATGTAGATTAAAAAACAAAACATCCATACATTTCATGAGCAATGGTGTGATGACAGAGAAGCGAATTCGCCTTTGTAATCACAGGGATATTATCGAATTAAGGAAAATGCGACTTTTTTCAATGAATCGCGCGTTCGGTTTCGTCACTCAAATTACAAATGCTTACCCTGTAAATGTAAATCCCCATGTATCTCTTTTTAAAATGCCTTGTTTTGGCCGTAACTTAGAATCAAATTGAGCTCTGTGATTACCTACGGAAGGGCCCTAAAAATCAAAGTCTTCCAAACGACAGCCTGTTTGCCTATAGGATAATACGAAACTAGATGTCACGCCTATTAATTTGTGAATGAAATTTATACTGGGTTGAGCGTTTACCTTTACCTGTATCAGCAGTTTTATACACGGTACTGCAGGTAAACGGGCGACTAAACGGAACCATCAGCCAGGAGCGATTTAACGATTTTCATAAGCGTGGAGTGGATAGTGTCTTCTTCATTTTATTTTACGATGTGAGTAGATAACAGTGTAACTATCTCAAGGATTAAACCTGTGTAATAAACTTCGCATTCTTGGATTTAATTATCGACACCCTAGACGTCACTACAAAAGGGTAAGTGAATCCTACAGTATTTGTAAGATTAATCTACACTGTAACGTGCATACAAAATCACAACTACATATACCAGATGATATTCGTTTATTACCAATTCTCATTTGGGTTAAATATAAGTTCTTAATTTGTAAAATATAAGTTTTTAATTATATTTAATTATATATATTTGTATAATGTGCAGAATAATTTTTAAAATACTGTATTTGTTAATAAACTAAGATAAATAAAACATTCAAGTATTTTCGTCAAATATGGTTCAACTCTAAATACGTATAACCATTAAACACGGTTAGTCTAAGAACCAGTATCGTCCCAATGTAACTAAACAATTACGTTCTTCTATCGGGAAAACAATCTTGTTAACGATGAAGACGCTTGTATAATTATTTGTCTGTAATTACAAGCTGTGAAAATATGTTCTAAATATAAATTTTCTTGACTATTGAAATTTTGCCAAGAACATTGTCAACTTCTTTCATAGGCTGTATGCTGCTAAGCACACATATTTATCCATATTATAGTTTTCCTTGCTATCTTCATGTGACGATTATGCCTTCCCGACATGCATTCTTTCAATTCACTGATTGGCTGATTTGTCTTTGTATTCACTAAACGAAAAATGATTCTGAAGATTTGAAACCCCACCTTAAAGACTAAAATATCAGCTTAAAAGTTACAATATGCCGTGTTAGTTTAATATTGTAATATTGACTCAATCAGCAACGTGTGTTTTTTTATGATTCGATACTGCACTGTGTTTAAGTAAGACAGATTACTTTTTTATGTACATTTTAAATTTTACATTAATTTGAAAATTTGCGTGAAATGTAGTATTAAGCAATACAATTTCAAATGTAAACAAGAAATAAAGGCACTAGGTTTAAATCGTACAGGAATTTCATACAGGACGTTGTGGTTGTTGTGTAAGTATAAAGCTATATTACTATGTACGATAACGTATTCCTGACTAAATGTCTGCCTCACCAAACCAACCGTTATGATTTTATTATTATTATTTAATGATGTGGGTACAGTGCACTCGTTGATTTTATCCCTAGCTTGTCTTGGTCATAGCCCACTAATTTCGACATTATATATCATTACCCTGCAGTCTTAAGTTTGTATAACGTTTCAGTAGCTTGTCATATACTATTAGATTGAAGTAAAATTAACCGCCAGTATATTCTGGATGCTTGAGCAAGGTTCGTTATACAAAGGTTATTGTCAGATCAAAGTAGACATTGTGCACATGAATATGTTTTCTCATTCAATCTGCAAAACGAATGGTATTACTGGACCGCTAATATTAATATACAGCGCATTGGAATTAATGCACATCGCTAGAATACATAGATTACGTGTTCCCATGTACATTATGTATGTTCTGCGTACATCAACAATAACGAATGTATTACGTATATACTGGTATCAATATTGCCCTCTCCTATTAAAAATGCATCTATAAATTACAACAAATGTTATAATGTTACAGCGTTTGTTCTATTTCATTCGTTCTTTAGTATCTAAGTTATATATTTATAAAGCTTCCTGTATTAAAAACATTCCTTCTATACCTTTTGTATGAGTTCATTAAATATGTACTACTTCAATTGAATGGTTCGAGCTTGTCATAACTACATTTATTACTTGAGCCCAAGGTGTGACATGACATACCAAGTTCGAACTGAAAAAGGTGTTTGATTATATTTCTTTCTTTCAGTTCTGTATTGCGCAGTAAAATAATATCTTAAATTTGTATAGATTTTTATTTATATTAGAGTTTTTTAAACCAATATTGGCTTTAGGAGTTTTAGTTAGCGTTTATTAGACTGGTTCAACCACAAAGCACAAAGACGGGTCTCAAAGTATTCGTTACACTTTGGACTGGAAAAAAATGCATTATAAAAAGAAAGACCCGACAGGTTTAATAAATAAGAAGCATAAATAGATTGACGTGTTTTAATTGTGTAGTGCGTACTGTTGTGATAAGAGTTATTAATCTACTGTGATCCTTATACAAATAAATAAACATTAGATTATGAAATAATTTGCATAAATGCTTTTCAAATTATATATTATACAGTTTCGATTGGCATTAATATGCTCAACCGCACACATATTACATAATTTTAAATAAAATAAAAAATAAAAACATAATTTGTTGGATCATTTCAAGGTATTCACGGGGGGTCTCAAACTCAAACCACCCTGAGGGAAACATGAGGGCATTTTCGATGGCCCAAGGGCCGCCGCATATTTGTAATTTCTCATAACGACTTATAACGCCAATCATTTTGCGGGTTACAAGATACCCAAGTAACGACCTTGCTTGATCAATAGTGAATAATATTGGATGTTTAAAGAGTAAGTTAACCAATGGAAAGCATATCATCGAATGTAGTTTGATCGTTTGTAGTGAGTCAAATTTAAGAATTGGGATTTATACAGTGAGTATGGCATATTTGTTTCAATTAAGAAATAATAGTTTAATATGCAAACCGAAAAAAAAAAACTAGATAAGTTATATATGGCATTTATATGTCTTGCGGCAATCTATAATTAAAAAAATGACTAATAATACAGACACTACAAATAACGCCTATACTACAGTTCCTGCAATCGCATTATTTTTCTTTAATTTTCATTCTTTGTAATTATATTAATTTAACCTCATCTTCAGCTAAAAGAAAATTGTAAATAAGAATTAGAATGAATGCAAATTATTTATATTACAAGCAGAATAGAAACAGTATACATTTTAGCTCTAGAAAATTACGTTTTCGCTATTGGAGAACTGATCACAATAAATGTCACATTAAGAATATATTACCTGCTAACAACATTTCACCTCATCAGATTTAACACTTAAATTTGTCAAAATCTTTAAAATAAATAAAAATAAATAAAATAAATATTATGCAATTGAAAAAGATAAAATTAAACTCTTTGTTGGATACACACGCACGCACACACTGATATAATGAATTTTCCATAATTAGTTTTCAAAAAATTAAAATCGTCAAATCTATTGCAATAAATAAATTATGGTGTTATTTTAATTATATTGTGTATTTTTATATGTTTTATCTATATGCGTCTTGACATATAAATTTGTTTATTTCTAGATTTCAGTGTCACTTTACTTAATTCGTTCACGGAGGTTCAATCACTGGAAAAGAATTTGTGTGTGTGCGTGCGTGCGCGCGCGTGCGTGCGTGTGTGTGTCTGTGTGTGTGTGTGTGTGACACTTAGGCCACAAATAGATTAGTTGTATCAGCATAACGTTGAGTTTTCTTAATGAAAAGTTGTATATATGGTCATTAGATATATCTTTGCCAGCACATATCTCACATGGGAAGCGTTTGAATTTCTTGTAAAGCTTATATATTATTTTCCATATATTTTTTTCTTATCTTGTCTTTATATTCAAACGCTCCGCTCGCCCAGTGGTTAAAGCGTCAATCATCGGATGCGGGAGATCGCGGGTTCAAACTCAGGTCGAGTAATAGCAAAGACTTTTATTAAAATGGTATTAACAACTGCCCAGCTAGGCGTTCAACATTAAGAGGGTAGTATTAGGATTGGTCGGCCTGGTGTCTAAATAATGTGAGTGGGATTGGACATCATACTACATTTCTGCGGCATGATGCCCCAGTGCTAGACATCACTATAAAATGCCATACTGCAGACATTTTAGCGATATGACTGAAAAAAATTTCAAACTACGTGCAAGGTCCAAATCACACACACGCACGCACACACTTCATGGGCCCGAAAAAAAATACACTCAAAGTAACATTCGTTGTGCACCTTGACACTACTTACGAGAATTTATTACAGTTTTTAAAATGTCATTCCACCATTCATTATTAAAGTGTTAAAGGCACGAGAAGACATTAACGGAAAGAAACACGTACATACAGATGTAAGAAGGATATAACAATATCACCAAGACTTCATCATAAAATCTTAATTGGGAAAACCAGCTATCTATGTTTTAAACAGTCACTAATCATGTCTAAATTAATCAGCTTTTTTAATAACGTTAGTTACCTCACCAATCATCACATGCGTTACATTAAAGCAGACACGACCACAGTAACAGGACACAAACCAGTAGTCTGTCCAAAAGCTGGACAAGTCATAGGCCGATTGGACTGATTTGGCCCTCGCCCACTTCAGCCCCTCGTGTCAGTAATGTATATATATATATATATATATATATATATATATATATATATATATATATATATATATATATATATATATATATATATATATATATATATATAAAGAGAGAAAGTAAAACGATGGAAAGTTCAATTCAATTAAGTTCAATTTCATATAAAACTTGCTTAAAAGTTTATTTCCAAATGCAGTTTTCACAGGGTGTCCTGTGCGTAAATTCAGAAGGGCCTTGCCAAAATGATCCAAATCGAGCCCTGTGTTTGCTAAGGCGGGTACTGTCTGTAAGCTGCACCATTCAATTATCTCTTTTATTCACCTCTTTGCACACTAGTGCATGGACATACGTTTCTTTCCTACAATAAACCCTGTTAACAATAAATTTGGAATATCTTTGTAATATTTAGTCTTACCTTATATTAGTGACTATGTTAGGTTATGATATTAGGTATGATGTCCTTTATGGAGTAAGTTATGGTGTTAGTTCTGATGTCCTTTATGGAGTAAGTTATGGTGTTAGTTATGGTGTCCTTTATGGAGTAAATTATGGTGTTAGTTATGGTGTCCTTTATGGAGTAAATTATGGTGTTAGCTATGGTGTCTTTTATGGAGTAAATTATGGTGTTAGTTCTGATGTCCTTTATGGAGTTAATTATGGTGTTAGTTATGGCGTCCATTATGGAGTAAATTATGGTGTTAGTTATGGCGTCCTTTATCGAGTAAGTTATGGTGTTAGTTATGGTGTCCTTTATGGAGTAAATTATGGTGTTAGTTATGGTACCCTTTATGGAGTAAGTTATAGTGTTAGTTATGGTGTCCTTTATGGAGTAAGTTACGGTGTTAGTTATGGCGTCCTTTATGGAGTAAGTTATGGTGTTAGTTATGGCGCCCTTTATGGAGTAAGTTATGGTGTTAGTTATGGTGTCCTTTATGGAGTAAATTATGGTGTTAGTTCTGATGTTCTTTATGGAGTAAATTATGGTGTTAGTTATGGCGTCCTTTAAGGAGTAAGTTATGGTGTTAGTTATGGTGTCCTTTTATGGAGTAAGTTATGGTGTTAGTTATGGTGTCATTTATGGAGTAAATTATGGTGTTAGTTATGGTGTCCTTTATGAAGTAAGTTATGGTGTTAGTTATGGTGTCCTTTATGGAGCAAGTTATGGTGTTAGTTATGTCGTCCTTTATGGAGTAAGTTATGGTGTTAGTTATGGTGTTCTTTATGGAGTAAGTTATGGTGTTAGTTATGTCGTCCTTTATGGAGTAAGTTATGGTGTTAGTTATGGTGTCCTTTATGGAGTAAGTTATAATGTTAGTTATGATGTCCTTTATGAAGTAAATTATGGTGTTAGTTATGGTGTCCTTTATGGAGTAAATTATGGTGTTAGTTATGGCGTCCTTTATGGAGTAAGTTATGGTGTTAGTTATGGTGTCCTTTATGGAGTAAGTTATGGTGTTAGTTATGATGTCCTTTATGGAGTAAGTTATGGTGTTAGTTATGGTGTTAGTTATGAAGCTAGTTATGGTATTAGTTATGATGTTAGTTATGGTGGTAGTTATGGTGTTAGTTATGGTGTCATTTATGGAGTAAGTTATGGTGTTAGTTATGGTGTTAGCTATGAAGCTAGTTATGGTATTAGTTATGTTAGTTAAGATGCTAGTTATGATGTTAGTTATGGTGTTAATTATGATGTTATTTTTGATGTTAGTTATGAGGTTTGTTATGATGTCATTTCTTCGTGTAAATCATGCTACTGCTTTAGGGCATTGTCTATTCTTAGACATCGCTCAATTTATTCTTTCATATTCATACTAATTTGAGTGTGTGTGTGTGTGTGTGTGTGTGTGTGTGTGTGTGTGTGTGTGTGTGTGTTTGTTGGAGTTTAACGTAGCTTTAACAATTTTTTCAGTCATCGCTACGATCGCTGCATTGTGGTAGTTGATGATGGTGTCCATCACTGGGGCATCATGCTTCAAACATGTAGCATGATGTCCCATCCAGTCATATTATTTATTCTAAGACAACGCCGACCAGTCTTAAGACTAACATTGTGCATTTTTATATGTCTTTGCTATAACTCGGCCGGGGTTAGAACCCGTGACCTCCAGCGTCTGATGTGGGCGTTCAAACCTATTACAATTTTGAATAGGAGCAATAAATAAAAATCATTTGAGTTTTTTGTCATATGTTTCAACCTTAATATGGAAATCAGCTATGAAGTCCTAAATATAGCCTTTAAGCCTTGATGGGACCTACCGTTAAATTCGTCAAGATGGAATAGCGTGTCTTGTATTTTTTAAACCTTGATTTGCTGTATTCCTCAAGTAAAATTAGTTTCTCAACTATTATAACGAATACTTTTTTCTTCTTCTACAAACAATATCGTGCATTTTTTACCTATTTGTGAGTCGGAATTCTTTTTCCTTCAATTCCCAGTCGTGTCCACCTCATTCCACCCTCTGTCCTCTTAAATTAAACAGACGTTCACCATATTAGTAGTTTGAATAGCTGCCCACCTGTAATACTGTATCGGGGCATGATGTTTTTAATAAACTGAACAATTGATTTCATATTTTTATCGGAGTAAACGCTGTTGTATGGGAAAGTCATGTAATTTATGATACCTGGCTTGCACTAAAGAATGAGGGCACAACATTTTTAACATTACATGGTAAGGACCATATAGAAGTATACATTTGTTATGCAGTCACTCTAATATCATCAAGTATATCTGCTGACTGTATATATATATATATATATATATATATATATATATATATATATATATATATATATATATATATATATATATATATATATATATATATATATATATATATATATATATATATATATATATTCGTTCTTTATCATAAGTCATTATTATTGCAATGTAAAAATGAGTTAGAAATATTTTGTCAGTTTCTTTACATTTCTTGCACGTTTAAAGCAACAAACTTTTTATCCCTAAGAGTATCAACGTGGGTGGGTGAGGGGTGTGGGTGATTAGGGTTTTGAATGTGCTTTAACAATTTTTCAGACATATCGCTACGATGTATGCAGTGTGGCAGTTTATAGTGATGTCTAGCACTGGGGCATCGTGCCGCAGATATGTAGCATTCTATCCCACCAGTAACATTATTCTGACACGAGACCGACCAGTCCCTACATTAACCTCTTAAAGCGGAATGCCTAGCGAGGCAACTGCTGGTACCATTTTTATGTCTTTGGTATGACTCGACCTCCCGCATCTGAGGTGGACGCTCTAACCACTAGGTCACTAGAGCGGACATGTTGTATGGGCTTCAAAAGTACAATAAATGCATGTAATTAAAAAAAATGGTTTCCTTTTTACTATATTACATTGGAACGATACAACTAAATGACAATAAAATGGATAGACGATACGGCGTGTAATAAAATCCTAGATGTGATTAACGACGTGACAAAATGTACAACTCGACTATATCCATTATTATACAATGATAAATGTGTTATGCTTTCATCCCACAATGCAATTCTGATACATTACGTGTCAGGTCTTTACCACAATGTTTAATTTAAATGTGATTAAAACCTGAAATTATGAATGGTTCGTTGTAGAATATTGATACGCCTATTCAACGTCCACGGGTACGCTTTTCAAGGAACCCTAAATAATAGTTTTCAAGGCCATCATTAGGATTTCAGAACGGAAGGAAGAATATTTGTCAGTTATGTTACACATTTATCAACATGAAAGCGTTTTGTAATATGCAAATGGACAGATGATGCACAAAAGCAGTGACATGACGAACTCGGGCATGAGATCATAATCGCTACATCAACAAATCAAATATGTAATGACATTTCAATCCTTGACAGGATAAATTGTAAGAACGTAACGCATTATCTATGACCATAAGTTAAAAAGAAGTGAGTACATGTAGTAACTACACGAGGCGACCTAAATACGGATTACAGTTGTCTTTTATTAAGGACACTACAGGCATTACCACTTCCCAATTAAGTTACCGATCTGATGACGTCTGAGCGAAGACGTTGTTTTGCTTGAACTCAACAAGACTGGTACTTCGAGCAGATAGGACTGAAGACTTGCTGTTATTCAAGAGCAAGATTTCACGCCCCAAGATTTTACCAGGAAAGATGGTTGATACTGGTATGCTTCGTCTGCCGTGACTTTTTCTTTCACAAACGTGGGTTGATTGACATTAGACTGGTAGCAAATTTGCCAAAGTAGTGACGATGTGTGAACGGTTTTGTTTTTGTGTCTGCCATGGGTGTCTGATCAGGGCAGTGGTTTAGAAGATTCAGATTTAGAAAAGTGTTCAATTATATGTATGCTTGTAATTTCCATATTTTAAACAAAGTAAGAAAAAAGAGACATTTTAAAAGACACACTGACACTAATAACGAATCACAAGTTACATTCAATGGGCAGTTGCCCTAATGAAGGTTGTGCCTGGAATTGTGGAAATATAGACAAAAAAAAATTAGATAGTATTTTATCAAAAGTCTACACTTAACGCATATCAAATGAACGGCATTATACATTGACCGCAATATATGCATTCGTCAATACCTACCCAAGATGGGGAGCGTTGAGATTTGTGATCGATGTCCTTTACTTTCGTAAGGTCTAAACTGTAAACGAACAGCATCACTGTGCCAAAATACCTATGAATATTTGCCAACTTCGAATTCGGTTACCCTGTCATGCCATGATCAATTTCGTCTTGATGGAAATGTCATGTAAACTAACATAATTGATGGAAATGTCATGTAAACTAACATAATTGATGGAAATGTCATGTAAACTAACATAATTGATGGAAATGTCATGTAAACTAACATAATTGATGGAAATGTCATGTAAACAAACATAATTGCAGTCATTAAAGATTAACTGAATATTAAATATATGAAAATCAATTTCTGGCCGATTGATTTTGGGGAAGTAATACTAGGCCGATTGATTTGGGGAAAATATAACCACTGAATCGTTGGGATTATGTGTTGGTTGTAATCTTTTAAGTGGGTTTCAGATAAAGCCAAGATAATCCGTAATTATCTGTGCTATCTGAGCTATTATCCATTTTAAAAATTAAAATAAACTGTCTCGAGACGGGTTGGTAATTACAACGCATTAGTCTTTTTTGTCATTGGCTTCTTGCAGCAGACGGTAACATTTGTTAGAGTGACAATAAATGGGTTATATTTACAGGATGAATAATAATTCTGACTTTTGATATGCTCTTGACGACCACGCGGTATTCGAATGAATATTTAAAATAATTTTATCCAAAAGAGCTAACGTAATTCGTGAGAATAGGCAAAATACGCTGCTAGAGCCATGGGGACGTGATTCGCATATTTTTCAACAGTAAAGTATGTAAATAATGATGCCGCGGTAAACGATCATTGCAACGGCATAAATAACAGAAATGGCTTAACGTGCCCAGAAGCATTAGACAATGCAGAAAATGGCTTACTTAGTGGTAGAAAGTACATCTTATTCATGAAGGTCGACCTTGACCTGAATTCCGTATAACTTCTGATTATTTGCATTAGGCTGCTTTGGGTTTTAATTGTGTCCATAACGTAACCATAGTGCGGTATGTTATTGGTCTAACGATAGACTGCACCTATCAAAATGCAAAGATGCCACATTAATTACCTTTGTGTAAATTCGACTGAATACCAGAATGATAATCACGCTCTTTAAATAACTGCAGCAAGATACACAAGAATGCATACCCTCGTAATCCACGTTCTACTTTTGGAAGAACGTTATTAATGGCATACCCTCGTAATCTACGTTCTACTTTTGGAAGAACGTTATTAATGGCATAGAGCTGTTTCTAATCTGAGGAAAGCTTATATATAAGCCTTTTTAATGAACACTTTTTTCTTGTGAAGATTATAAATAATGGCTTTAGCTAGAATGTTATTGAAGATTTTAAATAATGGCTTTAGCTTGAATGTTATTGAAGATTTTAAATAATGGCTTTAGCTAGAATGTTATTGAAGATTTTAAATAATGGCTTTAGCTAGAATGTTATTGAAGATTTTAAATAATGGCTTTAGCTAGAATGTTATTGAAGATTTTAAATAATGGCTTTAGCTAGAATGTTATTGAAGATTATAAATAATGGCTTTAGCTAGAATGTTATTGAAGATTTTAAATAATGGCTTTAGCTAGAATGTTATTGAAGATTATAAATAATGGCTTTAGCTAGAATGTTATTTAAAGTTCTCTGCATGATTTATAGCATTGCAAATATGTAAGCCAAATTCGGAATTCCCAAAAAGTATAGTAAGTTGAAGGATATATTCCCTTTCTCAAATTCACTGAAATATTGTCTTGTCATATTACATACATATAATCAAAAAGGAAATCAAATATACACAATGATGTGAAAAAATGTTAATTTATTTATGTATTTATTTTGTTCGCTTTCGTTCGTTTAAACGGCTTTTGGAATACATTATTCACCATAACACGCTAAGAAAATGGAAGCTACGTGTCATTCTCAACGACATATAAAGGCAATAGTTACGTGGAATGTTGTGCATCTTTCTAAATACCATTAAATGATTCTGCAGATAATATGGGACAAATGTTATAATATGCAGCTGAATTAAAGATATTACAATTTATGAAGACAATACACATAAAAAAAGATCAATAATACTGACTGAACAAATGATCTTTCTCGATGACTTCAAGAAGACACCCCTCCCCAACCTCCCAATAAAACAAAAAACAAAACAAAAATAACAAAATTAAGTGTCATCTTTTCTGTATGATTTAATAAATTAAAAACTGTTATGAGCTAGTTTGCAAATTTACTACACGTAACAGTTGGTAATAAATTAAAATCAAGTTAGGATACTATTTGTTTTAAACATTACGTATTTAAAATTAGTCAGATTTTCTAAGACTTTAAACCAAAATAAATTTACCTAATATGTATGAAATATTGAAATAAGCTTGCCAGTGTTTGAAAGGTGACTTCAAATATTTCTCGAGGGTGATTGACAATAAATTGTAAATTTACCACGTTCAAACTCAGTCAAGATTATATATATATATATATATATATATATATATATATATATATATATATATATATATATATATATATATATATATATATATGATTTAATTTAATTGTTTGTTTCTTATTTTTAAATTTTTATTCCATTACTTTGGAATTGTAATGTAACTTTATGTACAGGATTTGATATTGTTCTGTTCTGACTGTTTTTGACGTCAGCAACTAATAATATAACCTTTGTATCTAAAGTAAACAACTTTTTTAAAATTCTTTCTCCGAGTAAGACTCATAAGTGAAATCGAGACCTTACTTAGAGTACGTGACAAATAACATACATCAGTTAGTTTTCTCCAGAGTATTGACCCACATAAGGGCATCTGTTTTTTCGTTGTAGTTAGATTTATTATTATTGTTTTGAGAAATAATAGTTATTCTTGCCATAACACTTTATGTTTTTGTTGTGACAAGGTTATGATCTAATTATTTTGTTTACTTCCATTGATTTGGATTTCAAATTTGTTTTCCCTGGAAATACAAGTGCTCTAAATTAATTCTTAGATAAAGACAGTTATCGAAATTTACACAGGATTCAAACACTGGAATATTATATTCTGTGATTCAACAAAGAACTGTTGACACATCAGTACGACGCTGACCATTGCATGCGTCATTACATTACATTTTGGATTTCATCGGGATTCAAACTCAGTTTTTCATTATGACTTTTTATTACTAGGACATATATTTTTTTATTCTTGGATTATTTTTGGATTTGATTCGTTGAACTGTAAGTTCTTTTTTTCTCATTTTTACCTTGTTTTCCAAGGGAAATAAATTAAATTTAAATTTAAAGTTTACAAAGCTTGTTGTCTTCACTTTTTTCTTCTTACGAGAGAGAGAGAGAGAGAGAGAGAGAGAGAGAGAGAGAGAGAGAGAGAGAGAGAGAGAGCTGGTTGCGTGCGACAGTGGTCACATCCTGGGAAACCGTTTAGACTGGCGGGCTAAACCAGGTGAGGGTAGCCGGTAGATCTCTATCCTTCCGGTGATTTTATAGACTTGCTCAAATCAGCATGCGAAGACTGATCCTGTTGACTAGGTGTACGCGCTCAATCAGACAATCCAACGGCCAGTAAGGCGGTTCAGCAATCCGCTTATGAGCGCGGAGGGGTAACGAGTTATCGTGCCACTGGACTCCGACTTTTGCGTCCGAGAGGGTGAGGTTGCTCCTGCCCAGCAACTTCTTCACCATAATCCCTTTCTCATGTAGGTTTTCTAATGAAACGCTCAAACCCCTGCGCCCTCTTTCTTTCTACTCTGCGCATCTTCCAAGTCCAGCGGCTATGGGGGAGGGACGAAGCGAATAACAGCACTCATAGCTAGAGAACTGGGCCGATAAAGATTCACGTGAGACACGTCTAGCCGATGTAGGATCTGTCTAGGACCCTGAGGGTGGCTACACCTTTATCGTCCACAACAAAAATGACCGCGATGTGGGGATAACAAGAGCCTTGAGGGGAGCCGAATGCTGGACGAACCACCGATTAGTCAGGGTTGTCCTTGATCTCAACATTGTCCCGCAGCTCAAAAAGACGAAGCTTACCCGAATCAAGTTCAACACTGCAGGGCTGACCCATCCACGGGTGAGAGAGAGCAATATCATGCTCGCATTAAAATCCTATTTGACTGCGCACGGACCTCTGACTCGTGATCCAAAATGAAAGTGGAAATAGCGCAAGGAAATCTTGTGTGAGTCTGCGAAGGTCATCATAGGACCGAAACGTCCACCAAGACTCGTTCAACGCCAATAACGAAGTTATAAGCATCCTCGTTCAACAAAGCTTGAGGCCTATATAGAATGGCAAAACGACGTTGACTCAGTCTCAAAACGTGATCGCATTTAACACATGTAGAGCAAAGCCCAGTGAGAACTCCGCATTATGCATAATTGCTGGTTGGACCGCAAAGCAGAGTTTTTTAAGATCCCTTAACTATGTATATGGACCGTTGAAAGCCAGTATTACCCCACTAGTCTCTTCTTGCGAAACCAATTTGTTCAAAGATAAAGAGTATCACCGAAAGGTGCAGGGAACACTTCTCCAACCTACTGAACATGTCCTCCACCGTAGACTATGCAGCGTCAGATGCAATTGTCCCCGAAGTTAACAATCTCGGATCTGGACTTACTACCTGCAACGGAAGAAGTCAAGAGAGACATCAAAATGATCAACTCTGGTAAGGGACCAGCCGCGGATGGAATTCCTGTTGAACACTTAAAAGCAGCTGGCTCTAAGGTACTTGAGGCACTGCACAGCATCCTGATCAGCATTTGGGAGGAGTAATCTATGTCACAGGAGTTCAAAGAGGCAATGATTGTCACCTTATGCAAAAAACAAATCAAATTTGACTGCGGAAAATATCGCGGCATATCACTCCTGTCAATTTCAAGCAAGATTATGGCGCGCGTCCTTTTGAACTGTTTGATCAATAATGTCTCGGAAGCCATACTGCCGAAGGCCCAATGTGGCTTCAGACTAGATCGTAGCACGATCGACATGATCTTCACAGTGAGACAACGGCAGGAAAGGTGCATTGAACAAAACATGAATTTTTACGGGGTCTTCATATTCCTGAAAAAAAGACATTCGATACCGTCAACATAGATGCACTATGGATCATCTTAGCACGACTCGGTTGCTCTAGGAAATCAGCAATCTCTCTCTCTCATACCTACAATCAACAAGCAGTCTATCAGCAATCTCTCTCTCTCTCTCTCTCTCTCTCTCTCTCTCCTTCTCTCTCTCTCTCTCTCTCTCTCTCTCTCTCACTCTCTCTCTCTCTGTCTCTCTCTCTCTCTCTCATATCTACAATCAACAAGCAGTCTATCAGCAATCTTTCTCTCTCTCATATCTACAATCAACAAGCAGTCTATCAGCAATCTCTCTCTCTCTCTCTCTCTCATATCTACAATCAAGAAGCAGTCTATCAGTAATCTCTCTCTCTCTCTCCCTCCTCTCTCTCTCTCTCTCTCTCTCTCTCTCTCTCTCTCTCTCTCTCTCATATCTACAATCAAGAAGCATTCTATCAGCAATCTCTCTCTCTCTCTCTCTCTCTCTCTCTCTCTCTCTCTCTCTCTCTCTCTCTCTCTCTCTCTCTCTCTCTCTCTCTCATATCTACAATCAACAAGCAGTCTATCAACAATCTCTCTCTCATATTTACAATCAAGAAGCAGTCTATCAGCAATCTCTCTTTCTCTCTCTCTCTCTCTCTCTCTCTCTCTCTCTCTCTCTCTCTCTCTCTCATATCTACAATCAACAAGCAGTCTATCAGCAATCTCTCTCTCTCTAATACCTACAATCAACAAGCAGTCTATCAGCAATCTCTC